>CM052799.1:74499233-74764233 GCA_028533885.1 Nasua narica
TTATTCACTATTGCCGCAATCTTATTTATTTATATATATATATATTTTTACCATTTTGATTCGTATGAACAGAGTCACGAAAGGAAAACGGTTAATACGTTAATGCTTTTCACGATGGCTCGTGAGAAAGCAGTACACCTTAAATTGTCTTCCCAAGCGCATCAGAGCAGGAAGGTAGAAGTAACATGAAAAAATAGCCACCACAGGCAGCTGATGTATAATTCATGCATCGATACAGCAGATGTGTTGTATAAAGTAATTAACTAATCGGAACAATCAGGAGACCGAGAGCAATCTCCAGATGCATCTGTTTGATGCGCAAAATGAAATCTGTCTGTCTTAAAGGAATGTTCTGCAGCGGGATGCAATCTTGTAATAATCCCCTTTCTAATCTATGTCTCAAATAGTTGCCCCAAACTAGAAGACTTGCCTCCCGAACAATGGTCGCACACCACAGTAAGGAATGCTCTGAAGGACTTACTGAAAGATATGAATCAGAGTTCGTTGGCCAAGGAGTGCCCCCTTTCACAGGTACTTAGCATAGCATGTAATGAATAATAAGCCATCATGGGCGGCCCTGGTTTGAGGTTTGATGGGGCTCTGTAGTCTAAAGCAACTGGTATCTGAAGCAAGACTGTCAGAATTGCAGAGTGTCTTGACCACTGGTGACTTGAAACAGCATGCCTGATTTATTCTGAACAGAGCCTTTACACTTTTTCTCCCTTGGGGAAAAGAGCGAAGGAAAAACAGCTCAGCAGAAGACTGTGCTGGCTTGTTTTTTCATTCCTCTTCTGCGTGCTCTGAGCATGGGAGCCACCTTCTCCTGAGTGCCCTTATTTAAGAAAGAGTAAAGGTGGTATAATTTCCAGGAACGTCTGGCGAGGGGGAATGTCAGTGAGAGTGTTCATACGAAACTTCGCCGTGCTACCTGAGTAACATAAGGGGACAGTTTTGGGATATTTTGTTCATTACAAAAAGGGAGAGAGAAGCATTTAGTATTAGCATTTATAAAAATAAGAAGTTTCTTACCTGCATCTAAAGATTGAGTAGTTGTTTTTTGGGATTTTGTCACCAGTTTTGTGGCATTGGTTTACTTTTTTTGTTGTGTTTTTTTGGTGGAATCTCTTTTTTTTTTTTTTCCCTCAGATTCCTGACATATCATCAGAGATTTTTGAAACGAGACAAAGATTTATTATGATTGTACTTGATATTTTAGAATGAATTTCGGTGAAGTGTAACTGAAACTCTAGATAGAGACTGCCCCCGTCTCTAAATTTAAAACCAATCATGATTTTCCATAATACTCAGCTGATTTCACGTGAAAAGGGGTGCCGTGAACCTGCTCTTAATGGGCTGCTTGTGTAGTCACTACATAATTGTGTTAGAATGCCATCCCTCAGTGTCAAACCCAATGTGAGGTCATCCCACGATATAGTATGATTCGAGTATGATCTAACTAGATTTTTACCCCATTTTGAAGTTCTTTCATTTTCAAGTTCAAAATGCAATTCTGAATGTTAGTCTGTCAGTCACTTGAATGTGAACCATACGATTTTGCTAGAAACATTTCTGCAACTAAGGTATTCTCAGAATTTATTTCCAGTTTGATGCTCGTGAGGGTACTAGTACCTTTGGAAGGAAGCTTTGTGGGCTTTTGTGCTGCTGTTTTATGGAAACTCCATGCATCTCAGGTTACAGTCCATCAGCTTTACTTTGATATTTGTTAGCGATGGTAGGAGTAGAGCAAATGAATTAAGTCTGTAGTTAATTATGGCTTTCTATATTCTCTTAAGGTGGGCTATAGCTGTAGGTAAAGTATTTTCTATATTGCAAGTGTCAGTTTCTTGGAATTCAGGGCAAACTCTTTGTCATTTTAGCTTATTTCCTTCTATCTTCCCTCTCTCATCCTTGGAGTAGAGAGGACGTGAATTTATAACCATCGAAGAAAAGTAATTTAAATTAATTAAACACAGTTAAATCAATAGGATGATATAATGAAGCAGGTGACTCTTACATCTGGGACTTTGGGTTTTGCAGACAACTTCAGATAATATGTCACTTGGTTGCTAGCATTTGAAAATTTGAAACGTCCTAGAAATAAACTTTTTTTTTTTTAACTCAGAGTTAAAGTATGCATAAACACCCAGTACAGGAATGCCCTGTATCTACGTGTTGCTAAATGTCCCATTGATTTTGGAAGTAAATTCAGGGAAAGATTTAAGGCATTTACTGTGAGCTGGAGAAGAGGATGCTAGGATGAGTATTTACTGATAGAAGCAATGAGAATTAATTGTTAAATGGCATCAACATTCAGCCAGTAAACTCCACCTCACTATAGCTTCTAAATATAATTGTGAGTTTACTTAATGTTATCATGGGAAATGAATTGAACACAGACAATTATAACATTAAACAGAATGACAAAATGAAATTCGGGGCTGGGTTTTAGAGTCCTACTTGGGCGAATTTCTGTAGAGAGGCCTTTAGAGGAACGCGCATCCATGTGGCTGGAGACCGTGCGGTAAACGCTGAGTGGTGGAACTAGGCTGGGACTTCAACATTGGTTATTATTACAATTGTCCTTTCTTTAAAAATATCTTTTGAAAAAACCGTGTATAGTTTACCGGCGGCCACAAATATTCGAAATTAATTTGATGTTTAATATTATGAAAAAAACCGCCGCCTGTTCTTTTAAGTGAGTGAGCTATTTTATACTCTGGTGTGTCATCTTTTCTTTCTTTCTCTAGAACGAGTCCATGTATCTTGATACTCAATGCAGAGTGTTTTAATAATGAACTATTTTCCATTCGCCTCTTTATTTTCTCTTCTGTCATAAGTTATTAGTTAAAGAAGAGAAATCCAGGATCTGTAAGGCCTAAGCCCAAAATTTATGCTGAGCTTGGCAGAACTACTCTTTCTTTCCCCTGTGGCTGAGAGATAGTGGTGAAGATGGCATTGTGGAAAACGCCTAGCAAAGAAACACTGCCTCAGTCTTCTACAAAAATGGAACCTGCCATCAGGAAAGGTTAACTCTTAAGACTTGTTTTACCCCCCTGGGGAGTTTTGATTTATTCCCTCGAGAATTTTGAACATACAGCCTAGCACGCACGTTTTGCTATACATTAAGAGTTTTGTTTAATACGATAAAACACCTCACTAGCAAGTATAGCTATAGGGGTCCTTACTGTTCCGCTGAGCAGAGTGTCCACCCTGCAGACCTCAGGTCCGCTCCCCTTACAGAATAGAGGCTGGGAGAGAATTCCAGGGGGGAATCCAGCACGAATGTGCCTGGGGCGTCCGACAAGCCGTGCCTCCAGGGCTCTTAGGAGGATTGCCCACACTAGCTGGGCAGATGTCCTTGGAATCTTAGAACTGAGTTGTATCCTACCCAGACTCCCCCTTGGACAGTGGCCAAGAGATTAAAGTCAAAATGCCGGTCAGTGACTGACCCAAAAGGCCTTTCTTTCACTATGATACATTTTAGAGTGTGTTGTTTTTAAAATGAATACTTATGTGGTCTTGCCATAATGTCTGATAATATTTGCAAGGTTTTCTCCAGATGCAGGAGCTCCATTAGGGTGCAATGTGGTTTGATTTATAACTATGCCCTTATTTCTGTTACTGCTTTCCTAAATCATACATCTGCCCAAGTGGACTGACATCCATCTATTAAGTCTTCATACCACGTGTTTATTTTTGTAAAAACTTGCTAAGACACACTTAGCTCCTTATGGATCTGAAGTTGGTCACTTTTTGTTACTCTCACTTTCTTCAGTGGATGTGGGTTGGATAAGGTGGGCATTGTATTTTGAACTGCAAGTAAGGAGGAGAGAATAAACCTGGCTTGGGGACAAGAAAATCATGAGAACATTGACAGTGTGGATTCAGGAGGTTAAATAAAGTAAACATTTTGATTTACCATAAAGCATTCATTTTCATTTTAGTTTTCCCTGAAGTTTTAGAAATTGAACTTAAGAAGTGGATAAATATATATACATTCAGTACAAGGATAGATTCGTTTTGTTAAAAGTATCATAGGTAAAAGGTCAGTTATTACTTCTCCCAGCCTAATGTCTTTCTTATAAAAATGTTTAGGTCAGATATTCCTGAGAAATTTTAATCTGCTATTTATATTTTTCCCACCCCTCCTTCACCACCACTACACCTTTGTTAAGGCACTGGGTCGCTTTCTATTTCCTTTCTCACCTGGAGAAAAGTAGCTCCAGTCCCAAGTCCTACATGAAGTAAGCGAGAATTGTCATTTTTATTTTCATGCAGCAAAATGTATATAAAATATATTCTATGTTCCATTTAGAAGTCATACTGATTAAAATCATTTTTCCTTTTCCTTTTCCTGACAGCATCTAAGGATGTGATATATGTCAGACTTTTTATTAGGTATCGGCAAAACAGATAAACCACCCTGCCTTCCTGAAGCTTACATTTAGCCATGCTGATTCTGTGAAACTTGACAGTCATTGCCATAGACATTTAATAAACTCTGTGCTCAGTTGATCTTCAGTCTATATGATACATAACACCAGAGCAACAATTTAAAAATCCCTACCAGTTCTGCTATATGTTTTTTAAACTGCACTTTGCATTATTTCATAATTTTTAGACTGATATACCATTTCTGAAAATTTTTTAAATAAACAGTAATCACTTCTCTCGAGAATATCCAACATCAATATTCATATATTGTATTTTGTGTGAGAGTCTAACCCTATGAAATTTATTCACATATTCACATACTTATTCATTCCAAAATATGTATTGACAGTCTGCTGTGTGACAGGCATCCTATTTCCTATGTAGTATTAAGGATGATACACTTTAATAGTTGAAATAATAATTTTTATTTAGTGCTTTTGATGTCATGGCAAATCTATCACCCTAAGCAGTATATAGTTTGTATCCCCTACTAGGTTGAGGAAACCTGAGGCATAGGGTGTTTAAAAGAGTCTTATAGTTACACAGCTGGTAAAGCAGAGGGGTGAGAATTCATGCCTAGAGCCTTTGAACTTGGTCACATACAGATGAAGATAGATGAAGGACTTTTTTTTTAGGCTTTCTCAAATTAATTTGATTTTTTTTTTAAAGATTTTATTTATTTGACAGAGAAATCACAAGTAGGCAGAGGCAGGTAGAGGGAGAGGTGGAAGCAGGCTCCCTGCTGAGTGCGGGTCTTGATCCCAGGACCCTGAGATCATGACCTGAGCCGAAGGCAGAGGCTTTAACCCACTGAGCCACCCAGGCACGTTTTGATGTGTTTTATAAAATACTTCCTTTTCTCTGAAGTACTGATAACTACTTACAGTTTTCTGATTGCATTTATTCTCACTGCTGAAATTTTTCTTTAGCATATGGGGTTTGATTCTGTTGTTTGTACATTGACTTGCTTTAAATGTATCATTTCATGCCCCTAGTTTAGAGGTGGGAGGGTAGTTCAGACCACAGGGACTGATTTCTGGGATAATCTAGTATTTGGGAGGTTCCAAAAGGTCTGGGTTTAGCCTCTCTGTGGCAGTCACTTCCTGCCCCATTCTGTCACATACATCTGGATCAGTAGGTATCAAAGAGCTACTAGCCCTTTGTTTTGAGCCCCAAGATGGTGTTAGGCAGTTGCATTGGAAACAGTGGGCAGTTGAATTTCTTGAGTCTCTTTGCAAGTATAGACCTTATTCAGCCACTGGCCTGCTATGATGGATGAGAATATAACTGGCCAGCTGCATTTAAAAATAGAGTGTTTCCTGTTTGAGATGTGCTTGTAGGATTTTGTACTTGCCCCTTCCTGATATAATACATAAATCTTGTTGTTAAATACATATCCTTTTTTAAATTACAAAACTTTTCCCAGCCCTTACCCTACTGACCATGGGAATCCAAGGTTAAGAACATTGCTTTGCCAGGCACTGAATTACTTCATACTGATGAGATTTTACTACCATTTTCAGCAATTGTATTCATGCTGAGATCCCTAAAGGAAATGGTGAACCAGTCTTATATGGGTAGTAGTGTGAATTGTTGATAATTTTTCCTGCCTTCTTTTTTGAACCAGTTACTACTTAATTCTCTTTCAACTTAGTGAGTTATCTGTTTTGTGTTAATATTATAATATATAGAATCTACAATAGAAGAATAAAAATTGTGCTCCAAATTGCAAGTTTTCCTTTTTTTTTTTTAAGATTTTATTTATTTATTTGACAGACAGAGAGAGAGAGAGCACAAGTAGGCAGAGAGGCAGGCAGAGAAAGAGGAGGAAGCAGGCTCCCTGCTGAACAGAAGAGCCCGATGTGGGGCTCAATCCCAGAACCCTGAGATCATGACCTGAGCTGAAGGCAGAGGCTTTAACCCACTGGGCCACCCAGGTGCCCCACAAGTTTTCCTTTTTGAATCTCATTTATCAGGCTCATTTTTAGCTCATTTTTAGATACGTAAGGATTTCACTGTAGCTTGATGTTAGCTCTCTGTAACCTTTCAGATATATTAATCAAAAAAGCCAAACTCAATAAAGCATCTAACTTAAAATGGATTGATCTCAAATATTTTATAGCTACTATCTTTTCACAATAGTAAAACATAAAAGAGTGTAAGCTATGCCAATTTAGAGAGTGCTTAGCAATGTGTAAGTACTTCATTTTCACTTGATAGATTTTTACCTGTGCTTTGTTTTAGATCTGAACAGGTTTCCTTTGACCTCAAAATCACTAATGCAAGGAAAATTACCATGAGAGCATTTCCCCTATTTCTTTTTGATTTGCAGAATAATAAATTTTGCAAAGGTTTAGGAGTAGACGTGGCCTGGAGAAAGACTACTAAATGCTATTTTCTAATTGATTTTTTTAAAAAAAGTTAACCAAATCATGCTAATCAATCTGATTTTCTTGTTAAAACAGAGCTAGTTTTAGAGTGCTTTGGGAGTGTCTTTTTTTTTTTTTTTCACAATTTCTACTTAAATTTCAAGTTAGGCTCTATCTGGATTTGCTTTTTAAACCTGCTTTATTTCATGTCAGATTGGGCCAAACAGACTCGTAAACAAATAAACAAAAGGCCGTAAATTCAGAATAATCAAAACAGATACATGCGCCCAATTCTTTTTTTCCGGTTTCATTGGAAACTGCGTGATCATAACGTGCTCCGAGTATAACAAACATAAGAGAGCCTTTAACATAACAGCAGAGAGCCTCAGCCCGGCTCTGCAGCTCATTGCCAATCGAAGTAAGGAACGCTCTGGCTGTTGGGACTTTTAAATCTAGACTTAAAAGTTATTTGTTCTGTTTAGCATTTTTAAAATGATTCTATTAGGAATTGTATGTGCTTCAGTTTTAATTTTAACTCATAATGATTGTAAAGCACCCTGGGATGCTTGCATGAAGGGCGCTTCAGAAATGTAAGATTGTATTGTGTTCGCATATGCAGTATTATTATGGGGTGCTGGAGTTTCATCACGGACAATAAGGTTGCAGAATTCCTCATTGTGGAGAAGGTAGCGGACTTGCTTCAGTAGTCTTTTTTTTTTTTCTTCTTTCAATTTTACACTAAAACTTTATCCTTTTTAGCCATCATCTTTTTCTTTCTTCTTTAAAAAAATATCTTTTATGGCAATATTTTCCCATAAAAATGCTAATCTAATTTAGTTTACTCAAGGGGATTAAAGATGCAAACCAGATGATAGGTTGAAAGTTAAGAAGAGATTAAGGCTTTGTTAGCACCATTTGAGATCACATTCTTACCCAAATGAGAAGACTGGATTTCATCTCTGGGTACCACGGATTCTCCTAGGCTTGTCCCTTTCTACTGCCTATCCAGCATTTGTTCCCAGGCAGTTAAAAAACATGGAGCTATACCTGAAACAAGTATTAATTTTATGAAACGTAACAATAGGATTTCCAGAGAGGTATTGAAACTCCTGGCTTACGTTAACATAGGACAGAGCTTGATTTTGTTCTCTTTTTAGTTCTTAATGGAACTGTTTCTCGAAGTGATGTTTTTCTTCAGCAGCTTCATTCTGTCACTTTTTATGTGAGTCTTTGTGTGTCACTGCTCTTTGCCATCACCTTCATTAGTGAGCTTGTAGCATTCATTATCTAAGAGTCAAGAATGTGAGCTCTCCCATTACCAGCTCTGTAAGCTCCAGGAAGTGACTCTCCATGCCTCAATTCCCTCATCTATAAAGCAGAAAGATAATAGTACCTATTTTTCAGGATTGTTATGACAATTACGTGAATTAATACATGTTACACATTTAGAACAGTGATCAGTTCTAAAATGTACAATAACTTTCGCTGTTTTTCTGCAACGTAGGGATTGAGAGGTTGAAATTTCCCTTGAGGGTGCTGTATAGTCTAAGAAACTGCTGCCCCATAGGAGATTTAGATGCAAAATTCACTTTGTATGGCAACAACCAAAAACTTTTCATTTGTAGAAAAATCAAAGGACTGTGTTATAGTCCATTCTCACCTGTGAGGGACACTTTTAGCATCATCCTTTGAATCATTATAAAGTTCCCGTGTATTTTAAGATGGAAGTGGGGAAAGGCTAAACTTTGCACTTTTTTTTTTTTTAAGATTTTATTTATTTTTGCGAGAGAGAGTGAGAGCGAGAGAGAGGGTGAGAGAAGGAAGAGGTGGAAGCAGTCTCCCTGCTGAGCGTGGAGCCCCGTGTGTGACTCAGTCCCAAGACTCTGGGATCATGACCTGAGCCAAAGGCAGACCCTTAACTGATTGAGCCACCCAGGCGCCCCTAAGCTTTGCACTTTAAATGCCCATTTGTAAGTTAAGCAAATAAGGTATCCTAGACTAGGCAATGTCTGAAGAGGATAAAGATGCCTCAGGGGACTGTCCTCTAGGTGGGAGTTTTGTCTGGTGTCCTTTTTTTGAATTCCTGTCATCCCCACTCCCTGTACTCAGGGCTCCATCCTGCCTTGTGCACCCATCATAGTACTTTCCACACTGTTCTGAAATTATGTGCAGACTAACTAGGCTCGGCTTACATTGTGATTAACTGTCACAAAGCGCTCAAGTTCGATTTGTCATGGGAGTTGTAAATCCTGGCACACAGTAGGATCTCAGGAATATCTGTGGAGCTGACGTAGCCTCATAGGATTTTCACTGTATTCATTTCAGGAACCAATAAACTATGTTCGTAATTTTATTAGTAGTATTTTATAGATGCTCAGATTTATAGTATCTTACTGTACAAAATATTTTTCCTATTTTACTTAATTCTGAGTTTTTATTTAACCAAGAGCAAATTACTTCTGAATATTTCTCTAAGTAGACCTGTTATCCCAAGCTGTCTCGTCTTCTTGCTCATGTCGTGATGTTCTTGGATATATGTAGAAATTTACATGTTGTAAGTAGAACAGTGGTCTTAGAGGTACAAGGGACCTAGAGATGTAAAAAATGCTGTAAAATACTAATTATACGTCACCATTAAGCACAGTCTTTAGCAATATATTTATGTGCGTGTTTATAAATTTTTTTCCCAAAATCGAATGTATATTTCAGCATGGCTAATACTTTTCATTTTGGCTCAGTTGTGTTATATTTGAGATCCATGCTTTTTTTTACTGTTCCATTTGTCCATGTCTCATATTTAAAAATATATAAAGAAGGAAAATTTCAAAAGCAGAGTCCAGTGGTTTATATACGAAGATGCTGATGCTGCCAACACAGAAGTGCTAACAGTCAGCAGCACCCTGTATGGGCTCGTAGTGTCCATTCCTCAGTTGATGTTCTAAAGTCCACATTTGGCATAGAGGACTCTGTTTAGAGCTATAAACACATCGTGTGTAAAAGTCAGCTGTATAAAGGCTCAGAATCACCTGAATTTAGGGAGAGCTGCAAGTGTAGATAACTGTTCAGCCATTCCAGAATGGGCCTCAGGGATTCGGTTTGTGCACCCTTCTGCGTGAGGCCCAGCTGAGCCAGGAGCACCTACCTCCAGTGATGGACGGGGCTCATTGTCTCTTGATGTCCAACCGGTGCAACACATTTTTACCATTTTACTATAACTCCTAAAGAGGTGATTACCAGTATATGGCAGTTTCCAAAACTCTGAAGCATTATCATACTATTGATAAAGATGAGACAGATTAATTTGATTTTTCTTTGTGACGTAATGCCGACGTGACATTGGTTTATATTTATCAAGTAGACATGGAAAGTCTTGGTTAACAACAGTAACTAATAAAACACAGAAATCAAGGACATGATTTAGCCTTTAGCCTCCTGGGAAATCTTGGATCAGATCTGAGCGGATCCATGGACCCTGTAATGGGCTTCTGGGGGTTTGTGCCAACCTAGAAGTTAGAAGTTACTTTTGAGAGTATATGTGGTGAGAGCTTTCAAAGGCTTCATGAGATTCCTAAAGAGAGTTTTGTGGTTCCATAAAAAGCTAAAAGCTGGACTGTCTTTTCTTCCTAAGTTTCAAGGCAGTATGGCTTAAAATCTAAATAGCGTTCATACGAAGAAGGAATGCAGGGAAGAAATATATAATCGGTAAAGAGTTACAGAGCCTAATTCTAGTACACTTGATCTTTGAACAGCGTGAGGTTAGGGACACAGACCCCCTGCACAGTCGAAAATCCACATATAAATTTTGACTTCTCAGAAACTTAACTACTAACGGCCTACTGTTGACCAAAATCCTTACAGATAACAGAAACAACACACATTTTATAGGTTACATGTATTCTATATTGCATTCTTGCAATAAAGTAAGCTAGAGAAAAAATTTTAAGAAAATCAGAAAATACAGTACTGTAAAAAATAACAACAACACAACTGCATATAAATGGACCCATGCAGTTCAAACCTATGTTGTACAAGGACCAACTATATTTATTTTTAAAAAGATGGATTCGAACTACTTCAGTCCTTTTACTCTGTGGCTTAACAGTTTTCAAAATGCTTTATGGAGTACCCCTAGACGTGAACACAAATTTGGTATTTTTTTTTTCTACTATGTCCAAATGCAGATACTAGAAATTTTAATCTTTATAGAGGATGGGAGATTTAAGTACACAAGGACCATCAGAGAAAGAATAAGCAAGCATTTCCCCAAATCTGCAAGTTGGTACAGAGTACCTAAAGTTTAGAATCTTAGGAAACAATTTTTGCTGTAAAACAAGAGTCACTAGATTTAGATTAATTGAATGAAAAACTTCCAAAAATTCAGTTTGGAGTAGTATAATGTTTAATAATGATGGGTGTCTTTTTAGTAATCACATTATAAGCAAGATACGGTGGTTGGGGGGTATACTTTAACCTTCCTAATAATAAAACTGTGGTTGAGACATTTGCAGTGAGTGTACAAACGGATGATGTGTCTTACAAGTGAATCTTCTTAACTCATTGAAGAAGACCTTATAGGACCTCTGTTGGAGAATACATGTAGATTCATAGACTCTGAAAGCTGTTAGAAGGGACCATGGAGATTATCTAGTTCAATCCCCTATCTATTGCAGATGAACAAATGTAAGCCTCTGTGTGCAGTTAATCTGAAATATTACGTGCCTTTAGTAGTAATACATCTTTTAACAAATATTTTCTAATTTAAGCCCTTTACTAACATATTTGATTAATTCAAATAAGAAGGTTTAGGTATGGTAAGAAAGATCTAGGATAGGTACTTATACAAAAAGAGTAGAGAATCTGATTAAAAGATATTATCCGGGCCTTATGTAAAATTACTTTAATTATGTGGAAAAGCCATATGAACTGTGAACCAACATTTTCTTTAAAAATTGTAAATTGGGTATTTAAATAAATAAAATTTCTCTGCAGTGATCACATTTTCATCTCTAGGAAATGTAAGAAAATCGAAACAGATTTAGATGTGTTCTCTTTGTGCTTCCTTTTGTATTCTTTTGGAGCTTTGTTCTGAGCTTCTGTTTTTAGCATGATACAAGGGTTACTCTCTGTGAAAATGCCATTTTCAGGCACTGGGATTGATCAAGATGGCAAGAGCCATAACTATGACAACTGGAGTTTAAGTAAAATTTATAAGTGATTAGTCTCTTCTCAACAAATTGAGATTTCGAATACGCCCCAGTTGTATCTCCCAAGAGAATAGCTTAGAAAGCAATAGAGGATCCAGAGGGAAAGATTTGGGGAACATAAGCTAACAGGCACAAACAGAATATTACACTTAGAAATCCTGCCATTTGCTTCTCATAAATTGAAACCCATTTCCCTTCCTTCCCACCCCCAAATACCAGATGGGGGAACTACCTGTTAATTTGCAACAAATTCCCTCCATGTCACTGTCTCATGTGATGCCTTTTTCATAGAGCTTATTTGTAGTTATTTGATATCCTTTGGGATTGAAAGAAAACTTCATTTGCTGAGAATCCCTATTAAAATTGTGTTTGAATATAAAGTTGATTCCGTTTGATCCAAAATTAAAGTTTGACCTTTGAGCTTTTCACAGGCATGTGAAAAACTGCTGTGGAAATTCAGGCCATAGACACACAGGACGTGGGGGAAAGAGGAGGGATATCAGAGTCTATGAAGTTACACTTCTCGAAAAATAAAAATGTAAGAGAATAGGGAGCCAGCAGTTTGACAGATTGTTCAGTAAATGCTCATTTTATTGAAAATTATAAAAAGGTGCTTAATGCCTCTGTGCCATTAATACAATACATAAAAAGGTTACTGTCAAGATTAGTGTTCCAGTCCTGAAAATTAACTGTAGGGTTTTATGCATCACTCTGCATCGACTGAGAAGTTAAAGGTTTCTGTATATACATTTCACATGTGCGGGCATTTATTTCAGAAAACAATTATTTTAGACTTTATGCCAAAGACATTAGCAGTAATGTGCTTTCATTTAAAACGTGGACAAAACAGATATATATTACAGACAAGGTAGAACCATGAAAATTGCCTTATAGAATTAAACCTGAGCGAGATTATTTCCCTTGCTGTCTCTAGAGTATTCCAATTCAAAACATACATTCCTTCCTACAGAAAAAGATATTCAGATTCCTTAGTTGAAATTAATTAGCATTCAGAAACCAGATAGCATGTTTTTGGGTATTCATGAGATCTCTGTTTGAAAAAAATGTTTTTAACTTGTAGAAATGTGTTGCAACACACAGATGGGAAGAAAAAGAAAAAAAAAATCTCTTTAGCAAGCACTGTGTGTAAAAGGAATATTACATTTTGCACGCTCCTGATTGCTCTGTGTAAACAGTTTTTGACATCTGTCTTTATAGTTTTCGAGGAGAGGAAGACTTTGTTAAAAGAATCATTTTTATACAGCAGTCACCATTTCAGTCTTGCTTTACCTGTATTATGAAAGCAGATGGTCTGCATGTCTTTTGAATATTTATAACTATCAAAAACAATCTCTTGCTATTCACCCTTAGGCTTATGAGATGTCAGGACTGTTCTGGTTGAAAAAAAATCATCCTGGGTGTTTACAGAAAGAGGATTACATTAAGCTGAAATGACTATACATTTTCCAGTTTAATATTTGTCCATCAGCTGTTTAATCGTATTTAGATAATTGTGTAAATAAGATGTTGTAGCCTTTGCCCTCTCTGCTGATGGAGCCTGAAAGCTTTAAACATGGGTGAGCCACCATTTTGTAGATGCTCTTGCTACCTCCTACCCACCTCAGGCATCAGCAAGTCTTCAGTAAGTTTTGCTCATGATATCCCAGTCCTGTTTAAAAAAGAGTGCACAGAAAGTCAGTACGGAGAGCAGATGAAATGCTGGGGAGCTGCTGGCTTCTGGGACAGGCTGTTTAGTGTCTTAGAGTATATTGTAATATGCAAATACGGCACAGCACTTCGGTCACCCTTTAAAGAGGACACGGCTTTCTCCTTATTCTCCAGGAGCACGCAGAGCTGGGAGGGTATTTTGGAAAACTTTTGGTATAGTGGGGGTTAACTGTTTTTTGACTGGAAGCTGAGCAATCAGAGATAACAGATTTTGCTGTGGTTGGTTGATTTGGCAGAAAAGCATGAACAGTTTTGGTTTAAATGATTGAATAACCTGATTAGCATTGTTTTGGGGTGGGTTTTTTTTGTTGTTGTTGTTAAAGGCACAACAAAGCAATTTTAAGGGTAATCAGATCACTGCCTTTCCCCAGTTGCTAAACCTTTTTTTTTTTTTCCCCCCAGAAGGCCTCACCTCTCCCTAAACCTCTTCATTGGCTACTAGGATGACCACGTAGAAAAATTAAAAGGTCTCCCTCCAGTTTCTAAATGTGTTCTAAATGTACACTTACAGTGTAATGATATTCTAATCAGGGTTTGCAAGAATATATAATAATCTTGAAAAAGGATATGACCTCAACCGATTCCTGATGGGTTTTTCGTGGTTTTTGTTTTTTCACATTTGGAGACCCGCAGTATTTGAGAGCAAAGGTTCAGAATGTTCTAACTATATCTAAAGTCAGGCTTTAGAAAAATTCCACCCTTACCTTTTCACAATTAGAAAGGTTATAAATAATGTATTTGGCTGAAAAGGAAGCTCAGCCTGTGGCAGATGGTATCATTCTAGAGTACTGGGGTTTCTGTGAAGATGGCATTCTTTCAGATCCGAACTTCAGCAGGCTCTCAGAAAGAACCGAAGCTCTTCATAGGGAGCAGACATGTGCTTTATGGATCTTAGAAAAGCTTACAACTTGGCTCCTAGGATGAGAATATTGTGTCACACCGGGGTTATGAGACCCACAGCCAATTTCTGCCAACTTTCAGATCGCATTTCCCAACCCCGGAAGCTGTGGGCCTATTCGTTGGTTGGCGCGCTGGGTCGTATTCGAGCTTGGGATGTGAGCAGACTGGGTCAGCCTGATTATTTCCTTCCCTTGCCACAGACATTCTACATAGACCGGCCACTGAATAGGAAAACTTGTGATACAAGTTGTGCCTTTTTCAAAGTGCTTTGGAAAGCTTGTATAAATAGACACCGAGAGAGAGAGAGAAAGAACTGGAATAACATAACCACCGAGCACTGCGACTTCCGAGACATCTGTGTGGATGTATTTTGAAAAACCTGGGAAGGGATCTCTTGCAAATTAATGAACAAAGTTTCTTTAAACTATGAGTTCTATCATGACAGCTAAAAGTGATGCATTTAAAAGATTCATGTGACAAGCTGCCATTGCCTTTGACCTTTAGGGACAAAAAAAATTTTTTTTCTGGTAGCCTGCAGTAATGGCTAATTTCAGTGACCTTTAATCCTTTGATTGATCACCTAATACGTGCCCAGCCCTGTGGTGAGTCCAGGCCTTTCAGAGATAAGCCCCAAGACTCACAGCAGCAAGAAGAGTGCTGGGAAGGTGCTGAGTGCCGGATGGGCACCAAGTCAGGAAAGGCTTTGCAGAAGTGGGGAATCCCTGAGCTCCGTCCTGAAGGATGGGTAGCTATCAGCCCGAGAGGGGATAGGGCATGGCTCGAAAATCCAAGTCAGAGAAGTGGTGTTTGTCTTCCTGAGGCCTGCTGCCAGGTTGTGGGCCAGCCTCACAAGATATTGCCAGATTGGAATATTGAAACAAATGGGGGGATACTTTTTTCCTTTGGTGTTTTCTCATTGTCCCTTAACCCAACTTATAACTTAATAAATTTACTTAGTATACTGTCTGTTCTTCATCAGAAAAGGTATTTGACTTAAAACATATCATTTGAAAATTCTCTCTGGTACTCTTCTGTTATTTAAAGCATAGTCTTTCGATTGATCTGAAATGTGATCATATCATAAAAGCCAGTGAGGAGAAGGAGGACAGAGGGTTGTCATAGTAATTAACGTCTCTTAAGTCCATACTCCGGTATGTTCCCAGCTCTGTGCTAATTGCATAACATTCACTATTTTATTTACTGTCTGTGTAAGTGTAGATAGTATCTCTCTTCAGGTCATTATTTTTCTAATAACTTGCCGAGTGCTTGGCACGTAGTAGGAGTTCAGTAGATATATGCTGAATGAATAAAAAAAAAAATGCCTAAAATAGAAAGGATTCTCAGAACAACCCTATGAACCGAGTGCTGCTATGATTCCCATTTAGTAAGGGGGATTATGATAGAACGAGGGTCAGTTACCTTGAACAAGGTCGCATTGCCAGTGTGCTACACATTTTGGACTTAAATGCAGATTAAGCTATTCTCTCTCATCAAATGAGTATTTAGTGTGTGTTTAATAGGTGTCAGACGTTTGGACTGGAAAAGAATATGGAGCCCAGAGCTGCGTATACTCACAACTTAGCGTAATCTGTTTAAACCGGAGTCTTTTTTGATTGACATAAGAATCCCAAGCATCTCTCCCTAAAAACGAGGATCTTGATTTGCCTACCCCCCTGCCTGTCCCCATCCTCTGGGAAAAATAGTACCCCCCCCCCCCCCGATTTTGTTATTTGTGTTATCCAAATAGTAGGTGTTTCTTTATGATTTTCCAAATTAAGAACCAGTACTGAATATGATCTTTCAAATGCCATGTGCCCCACAAGATTCTGAAATCTCTCTTTCTTGCCCTTGAAACTCATAGGCTAGTCTAATGCCACACCTAAGTCTCCAATAGGGATTTTACCGCAAGGGGGAAAAAAAAAGTCCTCATATAGTGGCCACTTGAGCAGTTTAGTTGTACAGATTACTGCATATTGTTCCAATAAAAATAGAGGTTACCCCACGTTACCTGAATTATGGACTATTTCCCAGCCCCCTGAAAGCACAGAAAGTTAGAGAATTTAAATAGTGGCTTTGGCATGTGTCATAACCTGCGGATTAGTCTTTTGATTTACTTCTTGCTTGGGCTAATATTTACATTAATCAGAGTTTCTTAAGCACACACCCCTTGACAGAGTAGAAAGCATCCAGAAAGTCACTTAAGGACAGAGCCTTCCACATTAGGGTTAAACAAGGGCAGGAAGAAGCTGTGATGATCAGGCACATATGGATATTATTTTCCACATATGGATAATAATGGACTACATAGCACTATTACACGTGGGCTCTAATGTTATAAAAATATTTCAGACGGGTTGTTTTTCTACATACCATGTATTCTTCCTTTTGTCCCCCATATATTTTCCATTGTTGGTCTCCTAAATCACATTAAATTGAAGTGATCTGTTGATGTATCTGTCTCCCTAACAGATGGTAAACTTCGTACAGGCAGAGGCTGTGTCTTAATCCACCTTTGTATCCCTAGTACCAGCCGGGCACATAGTAGGTGTGCGGCCAAGAGCAAATTTCATATACAGAACTACTGGCAAACTGAAACAGACTGAATGTCTGTCAGAAACCTCAGCAAAACTTAGGTAATTCCCATACATTTTTGAAAACTAGGAGCTAAACTACATCTAAAACTTGTATGTATTATATTATTGACATTTAAGAAACTGCCAGAATGTCTAGGAATAAGAGTAATAATTTTTTAAAAATTGGACCAAAATGGAAGAACATCAACTGTCATCCATTTGCAGAATCACCATGATCCATCACCAATCTCAGTAGTTTTATTAGTGTCTGACTTTATTGATCCATTATTACAATAGAGTAAGTGTGATTGAAGCTGACAGATTGTTAACTGGATCAGGTAATCTTCTGGCTCTGGTTTTGGCAACCTTGCTAAGTATCTTTTTGTACTCGGGACTGAGGGAGGCTCTTAGTAAAATTGCAAGCTACTGGATTAATGGCAGAGAGCTGCAAGCACATTAAGAATGTCTTTTTAGAGAAATAAAATGCGAAAATGACTATAAAATAGAAAGTGTCCAAAAAAAAAAAAAAAAAGATATCACGGTGCCTCTTAGGAAAGATAGCCATGTTTTACGTAAATAATACAACTCTGGCTTATCTTTCACTGGAAGTTCTTCAAAGATTCCCAAGAGTTACATATTACAGGAGTGTGTTCGTGTTACAAAATTAACACTGATATTGGATGTCAGGAGAATCAATAATAACCAAAAGAACTTTAAATTCGAAGTAGTTAAAGAAGATAATGATACAAAAATATTTTTGTCCCCAAACTGGCTTTTCTGGTTGTTCCCCGCCTCCCAAACAATGCTGCCTTCTGTAAAGTATTTCACCATAGACCAACTGAAGTCTGAAATGTGAGTTCTCGTGCTTCTACACAGAGCAGTGGGGGATGGGTGGGTGGTGCAAGTCTAATTATTCCTAAAATGCAGTTGAAAAAATTAGTTGAACCACTACTAGGTAATGGGCATTAGGATTAAAAATAATAATGAATTAAGTTACTAAAATTACCATAACCAAAATTTGCTGGGAAGAAAACATTTTTGTTGTTGAAAATGAGTTAAAAAAAAAAAAAGAACTCCAAAATTATTCTCATTCCTGTCTTTGTTTTTATATGTTAAACTGTCGGCTTTGTTTTCAGGGCTTTTGTTAAAACCAGAATGAAGACAAATGACAAAATAGGTCATTTTCTGTGGTATCCTTGAGAATTGGCATGAAATGTGTATATTTTTAAATTTTATGGTTAGTTTGAAATTCAGAACTTGGCTTTACTGTACTTGAAGCTAGCGGTAAGATCGTAGAATGTTCTTTCTCTGAATGAGGATCTCTGTGAACAGTTTGTTTTTTTCCTTAAATGCGGTCAGTTAACCTTTGAAAGAGTGTTAATATAGTTAATGCACCTCCAGTTGAAACCCAAATAATTGGAGTAGAAAGTACAAGTGTTGTTTCCCAAACTTTACGCACACTCAGATCCCCTGGGAACTTGCTAAACTGTTGGGCCCCAAATTATGCATTCCTTTTTTTTTTACGACTTTATTTAGCAGAGCGGTGGGGGTGGAGGGGGGCAGTGACAGAGGGAGAGGCAGAAGCAGGCCTCCCTCTGAGCAGAGACCCTGATGCAGTGGTCCATCCCAGGACCTTAGGATCATGACTTGAGGTGAAAGTAGATGCTTAAGGACTGAGCCACCCGGTGCCTCCCAAATTATGCATTTCTGATAGGCTTCTAGGTGATGCCAAAATTGCTGATCCCTGGGCCATACTTTGAATAGCAGGGATGTAGAGTACGGTCACTTAACCTCAAAGTAGTGTTTGTTTATGAACTGCAATCATAAAGTCATCTTCACATACTTGGATTTATTGGGATCACTGAAGGTTTGTCGGCCTAAGAATAGATGACATTGATAGAAGTTCCATAAATACTAGAGCAAAGTCTCTTGGTTTGATCGCTTTATACTGGTCTCAGTGGATACTATTTTGTACTTAAGCATTTGAGGCACTACTTAATGAATTTTAAGAAGTTGAGGCTTTAGGCCAAAGTGTAAAACAGAAACGTACTGGTACTCAGTTAATTAAAAAAAAAATACCATTTACACAATTGGAATCATTTTTGTGTTCCATCTTTTGCCGATATGTATTACAAATGTTTCCCCCCTCTTCGTGCAGAGTATGATTTCTTCCATTGTGAACAGCACTTACTATGCAAATGTCTCAGCAGCAAAATGTCAAGAATTTGGAAGGTGGTACAAACATTTCAAGAAGACAAAAGATATGATGGGTAAGCAAAAAACTGTTGCAGTGGTGGCTACATACCATTATGTGTCATTTGGGGGTTTATCAAAGTCACATCTAAAGCCAGGTCTTATGATTGCCCAATTAGAGATCAATTTAGAATGTTTCTTTGAGGGTGGGGAGTGGGTATGAGTATAATGAGATAATTAAATTCAATAAATGTTTGTGTTTAAATCAGCCAAACTGACTTGGTTGTCAGACATGCAGGAAATCGAGGCGGGAGGAGGGAAGCTGTCATTTTTTAACATCTCAGTGAAGACCTAACCAGGCCTTGAATAACTAATATTAGCTGTGATTTCTCTCAGAGATAAATCATGCTTTTATGTGTTTTGTTTTTGTTTGAGAGAAAGAGAAAGTGCCTATTTTTACACCCAATTTTTAAGGAAATTAAATTGTATTTATAGTTTCCACAATTGAGATCAAGTGATTTTTATAGCTCTCATCCCCAGCCCCTCTAGATAGGCACTTCGGTGAGCACACCACTTTACCATCCATACCGGAGACCTCATTCCACCATTTCTCAACTTTTAATTCTAGTGTGAGAGCCCATCTTCACATGTAACTTCAGGTCAATATGCGTTATGCAGGAAATGCGTGAAAAATTATCGGCAGCATAAAAAACGACGGATAAAAGTTTGTGTTGTACCTGAGCATTGAGGTTATGACATTTTCTCCCCTTTGAGTTTGCTAGTGTTGCAAAAGCAAACACTGTGATCAAGGTTAATGTTTTAATCCTATTAATGTTTTCTTTCACGTACTTGTACCTTCCAAATAATATAGGAACGCGATGTTTACTATGCATAGCATTGTGCCCTCTTTTAAATCTGTTTCTCTTTCCTTCCATTGCATCCATTTAATAACAACAACAATAATGACTTCTAAAGATTTTAAGAAACAAGAGAACCTGAATTTTGAGCATGTTTTAGCTTTTAATATTTGAAGCAAAGCCATCCATCTACCAAAACAGATTCTTTGCCTTTTATAGCTTAGAGCTGTAATGAAGACAATGCATCATTTTTGGAATAATTGCTTGAATTACTATTCCCTGTGAATGGCCCACTTGGGCTGATATCACTAGTAGAAATGGAAGGTTTCTTTCCCAATTCTTAGTTATATTTTGCATGTATCAGTGATTATAGCAATATGATAAGTTCCTCTAAATATAAAGCCTGAATATTTAATAAAAAGAGAAATGATGACTAAAATCAAGCCAGAGTCTACACATGAGAAACATAGTGTGTTATTTGGAAAAGACTCACCTATTTATATACACCAACCATGCTCGGCCTTTCCACTTAAGAGCATCAAACCAGGCTCTTCCTTGTGGCATCAAAGCATTTGACATACTTACAGCTGACTCTCAGCCAATCCACATTAGGGACCTAGCCAAGGGAGAAGCATTCATCCTGGTACGTGGTAATAAATTGCAAAATCGTGACAGTATCAGCATTGTACCAGGATGACTCCCTGTCCCTTCCTTGGAAGATTGTCTTTCGCATCTGGTGATAGCCATAGCGTCTTTAAGAAACATTTGGATCTTAGCAAAACTGGGTATACTGGCTTGCAATGCCGTAAATCATTTGCTTCATTCTCTTGCAGATATACCTGCCACCCATGATAGTTAGAATTAAATGAAGCAAGCCATATAAGATACTCAACCCAGTGTTCAATATGTACTCAGTTATTATTACTTATCATTATGATCACTTTATTTATTATATTGATTACTTCTTTATATATTCATGGCTAGGTAAAAATTGAACATAGATAACATTTATGCCCTCTTTTCCCTTTCAAACCTTTTGCCTTGAGTAATAACAGTTAATATATATCATGAAAAAATACATGCATATTTCTTTTTTCTTTAATGCGTGTATTTTCTTAGCTCTAGTTGCTATTAAGCAATCAGTGTTCTTCTAGAAGCTATTTTAGTGTAAAATAACCATTGCTTATAAGCCTTCTTGGAGTAGTGAGAGTGAATAATAGTTTGACCGCAAAACTAGTCACATAGAATTTGAAAATAATTAATTTTATGCCTTAAGCCTAACTGCATTATGTAATTAGGCCTGAAGTACCTGGTAGTCCCCCTTTCAAAATTTGTAGAATTGTGCAGAAGAAGGAAGTGAAACACAGCCATTGAGTTCCATCTTGAAATTTTCTTAGTTTAATTGGATGTTTAATGTGCCCTGTGCCTACTGTCTCTATTTAGGAAATGGTCAGAAGTCCTTATCAGTGTACCCATCACTGTTGCCTTAACATGACTTTCCTTTTTGTCTACTTTAGTTGAAATGGATAGTCTTTCTGAACTATCCCAGCAAGGTGCCAATCACGTCAACTTTGGCCAGCAGCCAGTCCCAGGGAACACAGCCGAGCAGCCTCCGTCCCCCGCGCAGCTCTCCCACGGCAGCCAGCCCTCTGTCCGGACCCCTCTACCGAACCTGCACCCTGGGCTCGTGTCAACGCCCATCAGTCCTCAATTGGTCAACCAGCAGCTGGTGATGGCTCAGCTGCTGAACCAGCAGTATGCAGTGAATAGACTCTTAGCCCAGCAGTCCTTAAACCAACAATACTTGAACCACCCTCCCCCTGTCAGTAGATCTATGAATAAGCCTTTGGAGCAACAGGTTTCAACCAACACAGAGGTGTCTTCCGAAATCTACCAGTGGGTACGTGATGAACTGAAACGAGCAGGAATCTCCCAGGCAGTATTTGCACGTGTGGCTTTTAACAGAACTCAGGTCAGTTTTGTTTTCTTAGTAATGATTCTCTCTTTTCTTTTTCTCTCTTCTTTTTTTAGTCCCACCTTTTACTAATGCTGATTTTTTTTATTCTGTCCTAACGTTTAATCCTTCTTGTTGTGTGGTCATACTGTCTGTTCTTGACTGTGCCTGAGTTTATCACTCCTCTCCCTCTCATAAACCTCCTTTACCAAGAAGGATACAGATCAATGACTCAGGGGCCTTGAAAGGATAAATTCAGTGTGTCAAATATATTTCAAACGGTCATTACCTATGCTTTTACATAATGAGATCATGGTCCTAGAACCAGATTGAGAAGCGTTTCATGACTTGGTCAGGGCCATTGGTAGGACTCCGGCCTTCTAGCCGACTATCTTTCCTGTTACTCCCAGATCAAACACGAGTATGTAAATGTCCCCTGTTTATGTTCCTCTATAACTTTTGAGGGGGCAAAGCCCCCAAACACTGTGGCACTCAACAGCAATTTCTGCCTTTTCATTTGAAGAGCCATTGGGGGTGGGGGGGATCCATATACGTATACATAGGGCTTATTAACCTAAAATGTTTCTTAGCTTTGTCTTCTCCCCTCTTTACATTATTGTTACTGTTCCTCCAAAATCCATTCTTTAGATCAGAGATGAGCAAATCTTTTCTGTAATAGTCCAGATAGCAAACATTTTAGGCTTTGAGGGCCATAAGAGCTGTGTTACTGTGTCTGCGTTAGGCAGCCAGGGACAATAGGTGAATGGATTTGCGTGTCCTAGTGTTTCAGGAAAACTGTTTACAAAACAGGTCCAGGGGTAGCTTTGGCCTGCAGGCCCTAGTTTGCAGACTTCTCCCTGAGATTTGCATGCATCAGGTTCACACCTTTGTCCTCCTGGGCAAATACCTGTGAAGATACTATCAGTAAGGAAGATGTTTAGAGGGACCTGGAGAAAGAGTGATAATATGATATGGGAAGGCCTTAAGTGAAAAGCCTAAAACAAATCTATTCTATTAAATTGTGAATGAGAGGATTTTTTTTTTAATTTATTTTTTTGGAAATTAGTATGGTACGTATGGTGTTTATTTTTGGCCCAGGCACACTAAAAAAACCAACACATAACTTTGATTAGAAATGAGGACATTATGTCCTTTCAACTTTCTTGTTTTACCACTGTTCTTTCATCAATTTGTTTTTTGGCCTGACTCATACTTTCCTTTCATATTTAAGTTATTTTATTTATTACATGATTTTAACAATGAGATTCTGGTGCAAAAATAATTTAGTATTAATTCTTTGTTGGCAGAGTTTCCATACCTAGGAGAATCCCAGCAGTGACTTATTTTTGGCTTGCCTTAACTGGATTGAAGTTAGGAGGCCTGACAAAGCCTTTAACTAGCACAGTGTTTGTTTTCACTTTGTTTGTTTTTTTTGTGCATCATTTGTCTTTTTTAAAGGGCACTTGCAGAAGG
Organism: Nasua narica; assembly: GCA_028533885.1. Classification (NCBI taxonomy): domain Eukaryota; kingdom Metazoa; phylum Chordata; class Mammalia; order Carnivora; family Procyonidae; genus Nasua; species Nasua narica. The sequence continues at coordinate 74,522,919 of CM052799.1, forward strand.
TTATGTCTCAGGTTAAAATTGTATGATTTTACTTACTTCTCTATTTTTACAACTTAAAATATGTGTTCATTATTAGCCGGTAAATTTCGGGATACCATAGTCACTGGGAAGTAATTATTTAAAAAAATTAAATGAATGAATGAGTAAAGAGTCAACTTCTAGATAATCCTATTTCTAGCAGCATTCTTTATTTTTGGAAATAGCAGTAAGTGCTAGTATTTCTTAGTACTGGGCAAAAAGTAGGTCTCTACATAAAAGATCAGTAAAATGCTTGTCAATTTAATTGAGCCAAAAATGACAACATTGACATGAACACAAATGAAATACAGATTTACTGATAAGTGTTTTAAAAAAATTGAGCAATTTGTTATTTCTTAAAGCACTAAGGAATGTATTTTATGCGGTGAAGAATGACAAAAGGTTAGCTGAGAGATGTGTGAAGTTACTATCCATCGGTATACCATTTTTCTTCTCTTGGTTTATGCTGTCATACCATTACTCTGAAGAGTTGACCATTTGTTCTGCATTTGGTTCTCACATTGACTGATTCTCTGGATATCTCTAGGATTTGTTGCTGGGAAGAAGGTGGAATTAGAATTCTCTCTTTTTATGCCATATTAATCTATTTGAAAAGATAGTTATCTCTGTGGTTAACATCAAAAACAGTGACTTAAATTTTTCTGAGGGTGGTAGGGGAATGAAAACAGTGACAACTTTGGTATCGAGTACTCTTTATTAAAAATAGCTAATTTAGAAAAGAGTTACTACCATAAAAATTATTTGGAGCCCTGGGTGATAGAGGGATTTGGTTTTAGACCTTTATATTGGTAATTGGTATCCTCAGTCAAAGTGGATATTGGCTATATTTGAAGATGTTTGACTTAAATAAGTGTAGTTTTGTATGTATATTTAACTGTTCACTTTTTGGGAACGAGCTTTTGAACATGCAAGCATACATGTGTTTTTGGTGGTCATACTTAAAAACCACACGCGCGCACACAGCTGCATTTATTTTAATGATTATACATTCATATGAATGCATGTAGTGTGTTTATTTCAAAGTGTATGCATTTCAATAAAAGCAGGTGCAGAGTGAGAGTGTATGGTGTGAGTGTGGAGTACGAAAATACACATGCTAATGCATATGTATAGACAAGGAGCTCTGCAGTTAAATCGCACATCACACATTTGTGTGCGCTTATTACAATGTGCAATTCCAAATTCAAGTTTTAAAAAATTAATGTAAAATATATACATGCTAATGCAAAGTTATGATATGATCAGATAAAGAAACCGGTACCCTATAAACAGTGTGTTACAATATTAATATAATAGATAATACTATCGTGAATTGAGGCCATGTTAGTCACTGACAGCTCTGTGCAACTTTAAAAAATCCTGGATTTCAAGTTTTAACTCTTCACGGAAGAATTTTCTCATCATCCTAATTGGGTCTCCTAATACAACCCCTCTCTTAAGACTTTCACACTTGACTACTAAAAAAGACAAAAAAGTTTACCTTTTGTGAAAATTTATGGTGAATTTTATGTAATTACTTGTTCTAAGGACTCTTTCCCCTTCTGAATTGATGGGCATATGTTCTTTAATTGCTACTGAAGATACCAGCTTTTAGCATATGTCATTCATTCAGTTATGCCTACTTGATGTCTTTTTAATGGAAACCTATGGCTAAAAATAATTGCCAAAGCTTCTAGATTTATACTTTTCAGTTCACTTCTCTGTATTATTGCTATTTAAGGATTGTGATAGAAGCAAATATATTCATTAGTGCCTTTTTTTTTTTTAATAAAACCCAGAGTTTAACTCTGATCCCATTCTGTGGCTTTTTTCCCTTTTTTCTCCCCCCCCCCCTTGTCTTTGGCACACTTTATTTTCCAGTAACATAAAGAATGAAGATGGATTATTCAAAACTGATAACAGTAATGGACCATCATGTAATGTTTTATTGAATTTGAGTTCTGTAAATTATGTGGTGGAGAGAAATTTGCCTGCTTAAGTATAACAGAAATTGCTACTGTGTTCCTATAATTCTTCACAGTGTAATTTAAGGAAAGTCCACTATCCATATCACTATTGAATAAAAGGTAAAAAGGTGCTATTACCCCGACGTGACAGCTCTCGTTTAGCCTCCCAAGCGACAGAGATAAATGCGGCTGCTTATAACTTACTTGGCAGGAGTCCAAGGTAGTAGGTGGAGTTGAAAATAGTCTTTCACCTGGACATATGATTAAAAATTCACAAAACAACAGAGGCAGGTAGTCTTGGAGAATATTCTACGTATTTTCTTTTTAGAGAGGGAGGTTTCATGAAATCATATTTTCCTTCTGAGGGCTTTGAAGTTCCATGAAGCTGATAAAATCTATTTGAATCAGTGATTATGTTCAAAGAGGAGACAAACGGGAGGCCAGACAGGCCTTTTGTTCTGATTGGCAGTCTCTTTCGCTTATCTGCTGTTTTAAAGAATTCATAATTAGCTTTTGGAAGTACTGATAATATTTATTGAAGGTTTTTTCTTTCTTTTACAATTACTAATGAATTTTACTTGTAATAACTTGTAAACTCTTTTTGGAATGTAAAAAAGGTTTAGGAATTCATCAGTAAGTTCATTCTTTAAGTGAAAAAAATTAGAATTCTCACTTCACCCCTATGTAATGACAATGCAGAATAATTCTGTGTTTTTATGTATAAAGTACAGAGTGCGTTATTTGAAGCTATAAAGTTCCAATGAAAAGCAGATTCTCATTTCCAATAAAATTAATATTCATGAGTTGTTGGTAACTTACTACATAACACAAATTCTCAAGTTCTTCTCAGAAACAAGAATGATGATTTTGTTTTTGTTCAGTAAATTCACTGAGCACCTATGGTGCACAGTACTGATGATATGTTTTAGTCCAGTGTTTTAGTGTATTCTCTGAAATAGCAAGTAAGGTACATGATGACCTTGACATATGATTTTTTAGCACGAAGAAAAGATTTTGGTAATAGATACCTCTTACTCTTCATGGGGAATTACTACAAATGACCTTGACCTAAGTCTGAAGTGTATTTTGACTATGGGAAATAGCAAAGAAGGGCCATGTACATCTTGATGCATAAATGCACCTTCTCAAATAACAACTTGAATAGGATGAGAACATGCATTCCCATATTCAGATTCTAATAGTCTTTTTGCATCCAGAATTATTCTCAAGTGACATGATTTTGGGGGGGTGATTAACACATTCTAATCAAAACATTTTCTAACAATATTTTCAAGCATTTCCACCAGGGGGCACTCCCCTCATTGAAAGCCTGGGCCAAAAAAAAAAAAAAAAAAAAAAATCCAAAGGTTTCTAAAACACCTGACACTGTCTACACTGGCTGCTTTAGAGCTCTTTGAGTGTTCTAGGATTTGAAATATCACTTTAGACCTTAACATATTGTAGGCAGAAAAACTGTACTGGCTGCAGTAGAATAATTGAGTGGAAATAAATGCTTTGCTCCTAAAATACTTTATATGCTCTACTGGGAAGTCATACCAACATCAGAATATGGGTAAAGGAAATTTTAAATTTTCTCCCAAGTGACCTGCTGTCTTCTAGTTTAAGCATGCAGGAATGACTAAGTTTCATATTAACACGACTTGATAGAGAATATTATTATGTATTTTTTCATGTGTTTGCTTTTCTCACTATAGTTCTCTGCTGTCTCAGAAAACATTTTTAATAGAGATGATACAGTAATTTGTTATTTGAGATTTATAAATGTCTAATTTCAAACTTCCCAAATACAATAACATCCTGAGTATTTATAGGATCTCTTTTGACCTAATCTGTTTTTTTTTTAAATTACTGAACGGTTAATGTAGATAAATGTCTTATAAAGTGCCATATAACTTTTCATTGAAGCCTTACCTTGATTAAATTAAGAATTTCCATTAAAATTTACCCATGAATAGCATATCTTGTTCTTAAGTTTCTATTAGTCATTTATAATTTTTTTCCTTTTGTGGCCTGAATACACATAATTAATCCACATAGTAAATATTTATCAAGCACTTCTGTGGTAGGCATTGTGCTGGAATGGCAAAAATGAATATTAGGTTATTATGCTCGAGGAATTGATAACATTGTATTTATCTATATTGTACATTTCCGTCTGTTGATTGCTGTGTAGTTCATACATATTGCTTTGCCAAGCACATCTTTTAATATATAACATTTGGTAGGGAAAAGTAGAGAGCAAGGGCTATTTTTTTATACCTCTTTTCAAACATTTTTTTGAGACCTGTATTTTTCGATTTCAATGTGACACATCAAAAACATAGTCAATCTAATTAGTTGGCCTTGTGCAAATTAAATAGCTGGATGATTGACTGCCTGTTGGACTGAATTTTAGTTAAATTGACTGGATGTTTTATTCTCGTATAAACACAGTTGCAGCATTACTTGTCAGTCTTATGAATGAAAGGACATGCACCCTTCATTCTTCAGTCACATTTTTTAATGGTGAAACTGAAAGTTCAAGTCCACTCCACGTTTTGGATATAGGACCAAGTGAGAGACTAAAATTTACTCAAGCCCCCTCAGCCTATTGGAGGTTCTTTTTAATAGCAGCTTACGAATCATTTTTAAAGTGGGCAGTGCTTTTATACTGTCTGCAACTAGGTGTTATATGTAGGCAATCTAGTACTTATCCCTGAGGAATTAAGAACAAAACTAGGTTTGCATTTCCAGAAAATCATGAAAAAATCCAAATGTTATATCATCTTTAGTCTCAATCATTTTGATATGACACTTTGCCTCCCCTTGCCCAAATGTTCCCTTTTACCATTTCTGCAGGGTTATTAGAAAGTGAAATTTGCAAATGACATGGAGATCTTGCAACATTTTATTTGGAGCTATCTTGTGATAAACTGATATTCTGGCTAAATGTAGAAAGCAAATGTGTCCTAGTATTCCAGGCATTATTTCATGCACAAGATGAAAGAGGTAAAGGCTACTCAGCTCTTATCAAATGGGCAGAAAATTTTTGTAATCCTTCTATGTCATATAATTCCTTAAACAAAAATGAGGAAACCCATTTATTTTGGAAAGGTTTCTTCCAAAAATTTTTTTAAAAATGGTTGATAATTAATGCTGTAGTATTTGGGGAGAGAGAAACACCTTCAAGGAGCTTACTAATGGTTTGAAAATTTCTTCTATAATAATAAAGACTTCTATTCCTTAAAAAATTTGGCAACTGCAGAATTTGATAGTATTCTTTTCCTGAGCATGCCATTATGGATTTTTGCAATGTAAAAATGGGGTTAATGTATTTCAAATTTAACCAATGGTTTCTGCAGTTCAGAATTTCAACCTGTTAAAGTATATGTTATTAGTTATAGAGGTGTAGTTATAGCAGGATAGTATTCAGAATTATTCAGAGTAGTCTGTATAGTTTCCTTAAATGGTAAATAGAAGGAATCACTTGTCATTAATTTGAAAATTAAAGGATAACTTAAAATATTGCCTATGAAAATATAGCATGCTTTAGTAATATTTTTTTTCTAATATGTTACAATTCATTTTCTGGTATTTTCTTTGAAAGTTCTCCTTCCCTAGAAGTGGCTTTGTGTCTTTACATTTTGGGCTCTCCGCATTCCACTGCCTTTGTCTAGACAGCTTGAGAACTATACAGTTCAATGCTGTTGTATTATGAGCATTTCATTTATTCTTAACTTCCCTCGATCGTCTCTCTGTGAAAGATTTCATGGCAAGTTAAGCTACTCAAAGGAAGGAGACCAATTAGGCAGTTTCAGTTTGTGTTATATGTAAAGCAGATGCTTAATAAAATTAAGAATACAATTGAGGCTCTCCTCTCTACCACTTCAATTGTAACTAACATATTTCTATGCAGAATTAATGCTTCTGACTGTTCATTTTCTAAACAGAGCAGAGGAGAGGGAAGGATCACCGCTGGCTGGGCAGAGCTCAGGAGCTAGCTCACCCTGTGCCTTTCATTCCCTGCAGGGCTTGCTTTCAGAAATCCTCCGAAAGGAAGAGGACCCCAAGACTGCATCCCAGTCTTTGCTGGTAAACCTTCGGGCTATGCAGAATTTCTTGCAGTTACCAGAAGCTGAAAGAGATCGGATTTACCAGGATGAAAGGGAAAGGAGCTTGAATGCTGCCTCGGCTATGGGTCCTGCCCCCCTGATAAGCACACCGCCCAGCCGCCCTCCCCAGGTGAAGTCTCCTGTCCTCTTTGCCCTAATTCTCCTCCTCCTCCTCCTCCTCCTCCTTCATCTTCTTCTTCTTCTTCTTCTTTAATGTTTGAGGAAGAATTCAGCAAGAAATTAGAAAGATAGATGAGTAGATATCAATTTTTCTAAAAATAATAATACATAGGGTGACTTGAGAATTTGGTCCCAAATCAGTGTTTCTGATATAAAAACAATAAGCTACTAATTAGAGGAAAGAAAATTGCTTTGTGTTGCTTCCTTTTGGGGGTTCTTTAGGGGTGAAGAGTAGTCTTTAAATAGGATGTTTGTCTCTACCACTATTAAGTAAAGAGACATTTAAAACTCAATAGGAAGAAAAGTAATAAAGTCAGTTTTATCCCTATGAGTTCTAGAACTGCCATTTGAATAGTAAATAAATAAAAATAAATAAATAATTCCATTTGTATTTATGCTTTCCAATATGAAGTGCAGCTGGTACCAATTACACATCATCTCGTTTGTAATCTTTCATAATTAAGTTTAATACAATCCTTGAAGGCAGCTTTAAATGGGACTGATAAGGAATTCCACCCATATTCCCAGAAATGGGCACATTTTCTATTTCCCAAATTTTCGCACTTTTTAGAAAGGACAAAATTCACCATGTGGGTAACTTTGTGTATGTGTATCTATATTTTTATTTTTATTTTTATTTTTATTTATTTATTTTTTTAAAGATTTTATTTATTTATTTGAGAGACAGAGAAAGTGAGAGAGCATGAGAGGAGAGAAGGTCAGAGGAAGAAGCAGATTCCCCGCGGAGCTGGGAGCCCGATGTGGGACTCGATCCTGGAACTCAAGGATCATGACCTGAGCCGAAAGCAGTTGCTCAACCAACTGAGCCACCCAGGCGCCCTATATTTTTATTTTTTTAATCAAGTTTTAAAGAGACCCTTATAATTATAAGAATTCAAGAAGTTGATTTGTGGTATAAACTACTACATAAAAGTTTGATAGTGGATAGTGGATCAATAGGCGGATATATTTCTTACACATTTAATTTATTGCATGTATGGCCCTTAAAAATAAGGTCAGCTAAAACTGGATAAGAATTGAATATGGAACACAAATTCAAAATATTCTTATAATATAGTGTCATCCTGAAATCGTCACTTGATGTTAATTTCTTTTCATCAGCAGTTAAAAAAACATGAGACAGATTTTCATGTATGGAAATAGAGAAAAAGCACATTCAGTGCTAAAAGTGAAACTGCCACAGATACTTCATCAATAAGGAATACACATAACATTTGGCCACTTGTTGAGGTTCTTAAGCTCTATGTCGTAATGTTATGAAATGAATCTTTTGGAGAAACGTCTGAAGTCCGTTTTCTCCATTTTATGTAATGAAAATCAATTTGGTCTTAATGTGTAGGGCGCAGACTGTAAGGAAGTTATTGCTGTAATTATGGATAAGAAAGTCATGTGTCTCTGGCAGAGAAGAATGGTATCTATCTGCATATATACGTATCCACCTGCCTACACACACAATTATTGAATTCGATCTGTAAAGCCTTCCATAAAGTATTTCTTAAGAAAAAGAATGAGAATATACATATATATATGACTTTATATATATATAGTTATATATATATGACTATATATGTATATATATGACTTTTTAAGAGTGATTAAATAAAAAATACCGTACTTTGGACTTGGTTTAACACTTAGTATGTGGTGTTTAGAGTTAATACACCATCATTAGTTAACTTTGCTTCTACAATCAACACAGAAGGCCTCTGGGCAGAGAGTTATTTTACTTATCACTTAATCTGCAATACTAACAAAAGAATTGCTTACTTAAGATCAGTATGAACTTCAGTATTGAGCTGTTTCTTTTTTTTAATCTATCTAAATATTTGACTTAGTAGTTCCTTAATACGATTTTTGTTTTCTAATTTCTCTATGATCACAGTGCTTTTGTTTTTCCAAATGTGATTCTGCTGCCCTAATTCATCAAGTTTTTTCCTTAAGCCACATTTACAGTAATTCTTAAATGGTATTTCTTTTCATATACTATTAAAATACTCTTGGGTAGCTCTTCTATGTATGTGTCTAAAAGACTTTGCTGATAAGTTGGGGTAGAAAATATAATTTATTTTGGCCTGCATTATTGATTAACTGGTTGGGCCATCCTTAGCTATATTTGTTCTCAAGATGGGTTGAGACCAAGCCCTTAGCTGGGATATCCAGCCAATGATGAACATGGAAGGTACGAAGATACCACAGATTCTTAGTGAAACCCCTACAAAGGAGAGAAGTTTTTCTGTTAATGCGATATTACTGGCCATCTAACCAAATTCCAAAATGATTATCTGATGTGTGTATAATTTTATTTCAGTGCTGTAATACGCATCTTCAAATAGCTTAATTTGCCTCACTGAGAATCCCTTTGCATTACTTAATATTATGCTAATAGAGCTCACAACCAGTTTGTTCACCTTTTACCCTTTAACAGTGACTTTATGAATGACGGTTTAAGAAATCTTCAGTGTATTAAAAGTATTATCGATGTAAAATGAATACTTAAGATTAGGACAAATGTTTCTCTAGCAGCCAAATTAGTAATGTTTTGCATCCATTGAAATTGAATGCTTTTAAAGGTGAGCCAATACACTATGCTTAAGGTTTTAATATGCATATTACAAATGATTAAAATGGAAGGGGGAAAAGGACAAAACCACAAATACAGAAACAGACTTCAGAATTTTTAAATTTAATTTAATTAATTTATTTTTTAAAAAGATTTTATTTATTTATTTGAGAGAGAGAGAGAGAGAGCTCACAAGTAGGCAGAGAGAGAGGGGGAAGTAGGCTCCCTGCCGAGCAGAGAGCCCGATGCGGGGCTCGATCCCAGGACCCTGAGATCATGACCTGAGCCGAAGGCAGAGGCTTTAACCCACTGAGCCACCCAGGCACCCCAGACTTTTTTAACTTTATATTTTGACAAAGAGTAGTCTATTATTGCATTTCATTTCCCCTTAAATGAAGAGATTCGAAACGTATTTTGAGACAGGTCTTTAGCTTGGGTTGGACGTGAACCCTAATTTCTTCATAAGGGACTGCTCTTTATTATTTGTATTTGTTTATTTATTTTTAAGTAGGCTCTACACCCCAACACAGGGCTTGAACTCACGACCCTGGGATCAAGACCTGAGCTGAGATCAAGAGTTGGATGCTTAAGCAACTGAGGCCACCCATTCGCCCCTAAAGAACTGCTTTTTAAAGGCAGAGGTCCCTTTTGGCTCACAGGAGATCCAGACCACCTTTAGGCCTGAGAGAGCGGGATTCTCCTCTGGTTCCTACCCTATAGGGTTGAGGTCCTACAGAAGATAATTGAGACATCCTCCCCAGGTCATACCACACTGAGGACCTACACTGTTGAGGAATTCAGATTCTAAATGATCTTTAAGAAGAGACTTCCCTGCTTTGAGTCAGGCCCCACATTTTATTCAAAGGAATACTTGCCCTGGGAAGATCTAGATCCGTCACTATAGCTCTTGCCTAGGTGCAGTACCTCTGGTACATACCTTGTTCTTCAAGAAGGGCAGCTGTGCCATGGGTTTTGTCTTCTGTCTCCAGCAGTAGGTCCCAGGTCTGACCAGTTTGCTGAAAGCCTATTTTCATAACTTATGTGTTCTAATTCAAGAGATAAGAATATCTTATACTTGATAATGGTTTACAGTTCTCTAACACCTTCATGCCCATGAATTCATCGAATCCTCATGCAAACCTTTTGGTTTGAGAAAAAGGAGAAAACCGAATTTAAAGTTTAATTTGTTTTCACATCCCCTATTAAGTCACTTGCTCTTTCTGCTACCTCAAGCCACCTCCTCGAAACACAAACACTTCAGAAAAGAGAAAATGAAACTTGGGGACTTCTGTTTGTCACGGAGGATGGGAAGTTTTATTTTTAGATTAGGAAGAGGAACGCATATGAGAACCTTCTCCTGATAGAATACATTTAATGTTTGACAAATAATTGGCTCTGAAGACTTCAGACAGTGAGGCATTTCTGAAATGGTGGAGAAAATAACCCTTTCCAAACTTTGCTTCATATGAAAATGTTGGGGGAACCCAAGCCCTCCAAAACTCCCTGGTCCTAAAGGCTTCTTTTCTTATTATGCTTAGCAAATTTTATGGATGAGTTTATAAGAGGAATTTGATTAATAATAATTAGTGATTACTTTCTGGAACCTGTCTGTTCCACAGATCAGTTTTAAGTTGATGATTTCTATTTAGTTGTGTGCTCATTCTGATTTTATTTGTGTGTTTTAATATGTATGACTTTTGGAGTTAGGTTAGCACTTTCTGTTTCCATAAGGACTGTTTGAAAGCCTATAATTATCAAGTTATAAATTCTACATGAATTACATAATGATTTTCTCTTTATATTTTTGTATCTCTTTATGTAACTCTTCAGTTTCTTCTAAAGGAAGATAGGTTATTTTATAACAGTTCTTTAGAAAATGTAAGTTCATATAAGTAATGTACAATTCATCTTATAGCTGCATCCTTCTACCTCTTTCCAACAAAGTCATCTATAATGTAATGAAACAGGTTCAGTTATGGGCAGGAACTTAACACTTGATAAAAGTTTTGTTTTGAATTGCTTGGGGAGCATGATTTTAAGATCTTACGTGTTCATTAAAATGTTTCCCATCAGCAGTCATCTTTTAAGATACTAGAGGACTTTTTAAAGTCCATATTTGGAAAATAATTAATATTGTTCCTAAAAAGAACATATGAAAGAATAGAACCATGATATTCCAGACTGTTTTCCTGTATAAAAATTTGAAAATGGGGACCATTTTCTATCACCAGTAAGAATACCTCAAAATAGCACATTTCTTATATAACATTACCAAGAAAACATTTATAATTTGCATACCTTGACAAATAAATTCAGGTTGGATTTCTAAAATGAATGACAAAGCCACTTGCTAAAAATTAGACATTAATGAGCCAGATTTAGCGAAGGGCCACCGAAAAGCAGATCCAGCATGTCTTTAAAAAGTTAGAATTTTTCCAAATAAAGAAATCCTGTGTAATATCATGACTTCAGTATAGTGCAGTAGTTTCTAAGATAAGCATCAGCATTAGACCGACTTCAGTTTAGATCTCACGTTGCCTTATGAATAAATTCTTTGTTCTGGAGAGTTTTCTCAAATTTTAAAATGGGGCAATAATAGTACTGACTCAGGGCTTTTGTGCAGGTTAGAGCTAATGTACCTGAACATGATGCCCAGCACATGATAAAAAAGGTTGTTGTTTGTTATTTGTTATTATCTTTGTTATTATTTGTTATTTTGTTATTATCATAATTATTATTAAAACATCAGACTCTAATTGTGTGTGTGTGTGTGTGTGTGTGTGTGTGTGTGTGTGTGTGCGCGCGCGCGCGCAACCGTGAGCTATGTGCTTGCAGGCAGTTCCTCTTCCATCAAGGAATAGTATGCTCACCAGTCAGGGCCACAGTAGCGTTCGTTTTGTGTAGTACGTATATGGTACGTAGCATGGATATGGTATTTAGAGTTCATTTTCTAGTGTGATTTGATGCGCGCAGCAATCCAAAAAGAAACAAGATAGAATTCTCACGGAAAATCTGTGTTCTACTGTACAATTTTAGAGACATATAAAGCCCACCCTAGTGCTTGCACCCTCTCCTCACGTGGGAGGGTAAAGGGTAAATAGCAGAAGCTCCAATTCCTAACTACTTCCCGGCGCCGCCGTAATGATGGAGTAGTCCGCCCTACCTTGATAAAAGCTATTCGGAAAGCAACGCATTTATTTTACCTCCTGTGCTATTTGCGGAGAAGAGCTGAAGAGTAGTTTGTTTTGCCTGGAATGAACTACTTTATGAATTTTAATGTGTGATATAATATTAAAAGCTAAACCAGGATTAAAGAAGATTTTTTTTGTACTAAGCTAAAATAGTACTTAGTAGAGTGAGGTATAAAAGATTTTTGTTTCCATTTTTACCTGGGGAAAAATTCGGCTTTCATATTTTTGAAAAGCTGTCCAACTCAGTTCCCCTTAAGCAATAGCTTGTGTTTAGGAAAAAATGTGATTCCAGAATTCTAATAGCTTATCTATGATAAGATACATATCTGAGCCAACAAGTGATAAAGAAGAGCTTTTCGAAATATTTTTCAAATGAGTAATAGTTTCTTACTTTATATTTTAAAAATGGTCGCTCTTTTTTTTTAATTTTTAGAAGTTTCATGTGTACTTCTTTTCTGCTTTTGATTGTGTTGGCTACTGGGAAACAGTTACTTGATTTTTTTCTTTATGATTTGAAATTCTTTTTTGGTTCAAGTTATAATTGCTTTATTAAAAAAATTAACGAAATTTCTAGAAACCAAATCATAGGGTTGAAACAAATGATTATAGCCCAACTCAAAGATAAATTCTTAAGCATAGTTTTTACAAAAGAATGAAAATTATTTTAAAAACATACTGAAACAACAGGTTTCCAAAGCCTGCTCTCCTAACTAGCGCTAAGCAGATTGCTACCAAGAACTATTTTATCCAATGCACTGGACTTCATGTCCCCATTTCCATAACATTCAATTTTCAAAGTGATTGAAATGGCTTTTCTTTTCTCTTTCATTTAAACAGTGAGAAAAATAGATATTAAAAGAGACCCCATGAGGTGATCAGATCTATCCTTTTGCCTCAAAGCAAGACCACCCCAGAGTAAAGTTTCGAATCTCACCAAAGCAGCTTTGTAGGCAATTTATGGTAATGCGTTAACTCTTCTGGCTCCTCAAGTGGTATTTAACAGATTATTGCTTCAAGGCCCTGTGTATGTTCTTAGTGGCCTCAAGTCCTTAATATACCTCTGTGAGTGCCCTTGCTTTCTGGAGCCACAGAGCTAGAAGGGGGATTCTGGAAATTAACCCTACACACTTGCCATCCCTGTCTCCTGCTTAGAGTTTAGCAGTGGCAAGTGAGGGCCAGCCAGTGGGTCACTTGTCCTGTTTTACTCTCTGTGTCCTCACTTGGACCTCTGGTGCACCCATTGTACAGTCTCATCCTTCCGGTGCTCACAAGGGTAGTGTCCAGGTGGAAGGATCTAGCTGCCTTCTCCAGATAAGCAGAAGGTGAGTTATTTTGTTAACTGGCTAGAAGTTAGAAGGCATGTTTTAAAGACTCCTATTTACCATCTTAAGTGCAAAGGATCAAATTGCTTAGGATAACCTCTGCCCATCTTTTGATACCAAATATTAGCGGGGAAATGTAGACCTGAAAGACTTAGAGCGTGACTAAAGGGGTATATCGTTTCTTGACAAAAAAAAAAAAAATCATTCATTTATTCCAAAACGGACTTCATTTTCAATCACTCATTGTATATGTGAGAAATTGTCCAGGATGCAACAGAAACCCAGATTCTGGAAAGGATCCTAAGAGATGTGGTCCATAGTGAATTATCTGGCTGGGAGAAACAGGGTCTTGCATCTGTGGGTAACTTTTCGTTTACATTTTCACCAATTTCCTAGTGAAAAAGCAACTACACAGTTCATACATAAATTTTCCAGGCTGATTCACATAACTGCTTAATAAAAATTAAATTTGGAGTTTTAAAAATTAATAATAGTATCAATAAATTTAAGCTTGAGGTTTTATTTTTACCCCAAAATTTTGTGTCATTTTACTGCCTGACACCTGCTTATCATTATCACCAAAGGCGTTGATACTAATTTTTCACCCAAGATTATTCATTTTGAGTATTTTTATAAAGTCACTGATTATATAATTTGTGTAACTTGCAGAAATGTTCTGTTAAATATTGTGAAACATTTTCTTATTGTCTGGTTCCACAAGTCAAAAGGAAATAGTTATGTACAGGGGTGCCAGGAAAAGATGAAATAATTATACAGAACAGCTTGGACACGCACGTGTAAAATGCAACCAGCCTTTATGATAATTAAGCAAGGCATTCTACCTGTTTCATGGATGGATAGAAGATTTAAATATGCAGCTCTGCAAATGGCTTTGTTATGGAAGATTTTTTAAATGAAACATAAGAGGAACCGGCATAAAAAAAGAGTCTAAAATTTAAAAAGGCCATAGGATGTAATAGCTATTAGCGATACAATTGTCTATTAGGCACCGGGCACCCAGTGAAGATATAGCACTGGGCATTATGATTTTAATTGTGAATATCCTTTGTTAGAATTGCAATGGACAGTAATTGAGAAACAATTAGTTTAGGGTTTTCAAGTCTTTGAAACTATCCTGTTTTCCAGAAAACTTACTTTATGGTGTTCTAATTCCTGTTTGTCAGCTGGCAGTGGCTGTCTTATTACAGATGCAATCACCTGTGACAATGTGACTTTCTTAACTTAAGCAATCTGATCTCGGGGTAATAACTAATGTTGAATGACTGCACTGTTGATCACCTTGATCATAAAAGGAGCAACAGTGTCCAGTTTGGATGCCGAGCCTGAAAAGCTTCAAAACGATTTGGCCAATGAAAAATGACAGTCATGTTCGAAATGTTTTGTAGGTGAAAACAGCTACTATTGCCACTGAGAGGAATGGGAAACCAGAGAACAATACCATGAACATTAATGCTTCCATTTATGATGAGATTCAGCAGGAAATGAAGCGCGCTAAAGTGTCCCAAGCACTCTTTGCAAAGGTTGCTGCAACCAAAAGCCAGGTAAGAACCTCGGTTAGGCACTGAGAATGTGGAGCAGTGATGCCTGTGCAACTTTCATTCAGAGGGGGGCCTGTTTTCAGTATGAACCTGCATCACTGAGAGGGCACGGTCTCCAGGATTCTCGACAGAGCTCTGTGATGAAACAGTGTTGTTCAGATTCAGGCAGTAGATACGTGGTTTTGTTTCCTCCAACTACCCACTCTCCAGACCAGAGATTTCTCAGGAAATCTCGGGGTCAGTTAATAGTTGTTTTCAGAAGAGTATCGTAAGGTATAGGCAGTTTCTCAATGTGGTTTACTGTACTAGTACAAGTAACTTGAATTACCATTGTTTCATTATTGCTCAGATGACCTTGATTTCCATCCTAAAAGACTACAAACATAATAGTTTCTTCTGTTCCAACTCAGGCATCCACAACTATTAGGTACACTTTCTAAAACAAACTGGCGCGCCCACCACACATATCTTTGCATATTAAAGACCTAAAGTTTTTCCATAGATACACGATACATAAGCCATACAAATTGAATTACAATTAGAAAACCTGTCCAAATCTGATGAATTATAAATGAATAGAATTGAATTAGAAAAATTACACGTCCCTACCAATAAGGTAAAACATAGCAAACGAGAGATGAGGCAGTCCTTTATCAGTATAATTTTCATATGTTGAAAATTTATGCTCATCAAAAGCAGGGTCATCTGTGGGAACAAACTTATAATTACTCATAAACCCTCATTCAAAGCCAGGGGTACTTTTTAAAGGATCAAGAGAATACTAAACTGTTTTCCCCTTTACAACAATATTTGGTAACATTATCAAGGTGGGAATTGAGAGGCAGTCTAGGACTCAGGTGAGATTTTAACAACTTGCGATTTTAAACAAATATATTTTCCCGATCATTAATGAACTCTCCTTTATAGTAGAGCCTGGCTGCCATCAACTTCTGATAAAAATAGACAATTCTGAGAGTATTTACAATATGCTGCATTTACTACACCATACTTTCTTTCTTTTTTTTTTTTTTTAGCTCTTCCTAAAATTTTTCTTTATCAGCATTAATAGTGGTACTTGATAGGGGTTTTGCTCCAGAAAAGGTTGTTCTTATTTAAGTTATAGGCTAGATGAAGTACTTAAGGGATATCTTGGAAATGTTATATAAAAATGATTAAACTCAAGCTGTGGACTGTAAAAATTATAGCTTTATAGGCCACATGCCTGCCTACCCTTCAATCACTGTCAAAGTGATAATTTCTACAATAATATGTTTCTTTTATTGTGAGATTCTAAACATCAAGTGCTGTTTAAACATTAAACTGAATTGTTTATGTTAGTGCTGTACTCAGCGTGTCATACATCAGGCCACCGTAATCTCTCATGGAATGTAAAATTCTGTCATGAATCATGGCTTGTATATCGGAAATTACTGTAATTTTGATTGGAAATTACAGGGCTCTTGAAATGTTTCTAATTATGATAGAATGTTAGAGCCGCTTCAAACCTGTGTGCTTCTTCAGATGTCTTCATTTACATGCCAAGACTATGCATTAAGGAGAAATGTCCTGCTCTCCCTTTGCCCCTCACCCACCCACCCTGCACATTCCTGTTTTGGCTATTTAGTCTAATTACGATGAGGATCTCGTCGTCAAACGTATATTATCTTGCCTTTCTTTCTGATCCTGCATCTTTTCTGACCTGTCCAATTACATTTATCAAGAATAACAGACCATATTGTTAGGGAGCCAAACACTTTCTCCAAATCCCGAAAATAGATAAATGGAGAAGCTAGATGTGTATTATTATAATAAGGGGCAGCCTTAAAATGAACAAAAATAAATATGAAAACTTTTCGATGACTGTCATTTAATTGCTTGTCCTCTGTCACTTAATTTGGTGACATTTCCTGCCTCCTCATTTCCTTTCTGACTATAGCATAGCTCCTTTCAGTTAGCAGCCTCTTTGCTACCTTCGTTCTTTCTTTCTTTTAAATGATATCCCCAGATCTGCCCACTTGGCCTGAGTTACTGACTTGGGAACCGTTTAGACAGTGGCAACAATTGGTGGGTAATGTCACGTGAGTGATGTCCTGGCAAATTTTTAAAACATGCTTGCTGTTTGTACCCCTGTCCTACAAAGGTCCCCGTGAGTCTGTTTCAACAGTGTCGACTGGCAGCTTCTAGGTCTCTGCCAGGGTGGGGTGTTTCCCAGAACCCCTAAAGCTGTTAGCTAATCCCCTCATTACTGATTAAGAGAGAATCCAAGGAGCCGATTGTTGGCAGTGGGGTCAAGCATACTGGTAACTTTCATTCTTTCGGATAGTTATTCCTAACTACTAATATCCTGTAACTTCCTAACAGAGGATTTTTGTGCTTTTCCCTTTGTCAGTCAGTTTAGGTGTCAACACTACCCTCAGTGGGAAAATATGTAGAAGGATTGATGATTACTTAAAAATAAGCGATCGAAAAAGTGTGTATGTCGCTGAGAGAAGTCAGACTTAACGAGGGAAAATAGTCACTATTTAACTTCTGTTTTGCCATGATTTTTGTGAAGGAAATAGAAGAACTAGCAAATAAACAAAAAAAAAAAAAAATTCAAATCAGACTGACCTTTTTGTGGTTAAAATTTTTAACTTCCAAAAGAGTTACTTACTTCTGAGGCGTATGTGCCGCAGCTTGTCAGAGTGAGGCAAAGGTCTCTGAAAATGAAGCATGTATGAAGAGGGGAGAACTGGAGTCACTTTTATCTCAGCCCGTCTCGCTCCATCTGCCTCCATTCCTCTGAGTTGGCTTACTGTCCAGCGCCATCTTTGTGCTAGGCCCCACTGTACGTTCTGTACGATCTACATTTAATTCTCAGAGTAACCTTTGGAGCTAGCCTAGTTTTCCTCATTTTATACACAGGAGTCACCAGACAAGTAAATAATAGAGCCAGCCCCAATTTCTCCATTCTCTTCCTCTTTTAGTATTTCCTCAGGGTTCTAGGAGCTTCAGGACTGAAGTCATACCCTGCTCTGGGAAAGAGGAATTAGGGGTATTGGACTAACTGATCGAGGAAATGGCAGGAGCTTTCCTTTCCTCGTTGACATTTTCATGGAATACAGGCTCTTATCAGCATAGGGTCCTAGGAATCTAGGCTTTTTCACGTCCAGTTGGGCTGGCGGGGAGATACATGGTAGAGGACTCTAAGTAGGCTATAGTCCTGTTTGCATCACTGGTGTTAGAATATTGAGAAATTATTTAACCTTTTTGAGCCCAAGATTCTCTTAATGTGGGAGAGGATGATATGCTATAATAGATGCAGAAGCTCTTTTAAATTATACAGCACTCTACACAAATGGAGAACATCTTATAATGTGCTAAGCAAGAGGCTCAGACCTCTCCACAGAGTGACTTCTTTATTATCTATGTATTTATCTCAAACACTTTTCATCTTAGACTAAAATATAAAGCTTTAGGTAGGTATCCTGAGTGGCAGGCAGCATCATCATTTTTTAAAGTTTCTACCATCCCAGAATGTTATGAAACCAGACACATCACAGACGTGCTATGTACTGACTAATGCACGAAGTATTTTCAGTAAAGGAAACCAACTCTGTGGATTCCACCATTTCACATGTATTCTATCTTCTGTTTGATGAGTAATAGAAATGAGATTGGTTTTAACTCTAATAGAAATGTCTGAATAAAATATGCAAGTAAAAACCGAAGGTAGGCTACCTTTTGTGCTTGGGTAGGAAAGCAGGCTAATGCAAACTTTAAAAAGATGATCTGCTTTAAACGTAATGGGAATAGCTACAAATGAATACACTTTATATTCTGGGTATTCACATAAGCAGCAGTTTTTCCAAGTGAATCATATTGGAATTTTATCAAACATTTAGTCTGATAACATTCAAATAATTATGAGAGCAGAATTCGCTAATTTTACTGTTTAAAAAAAATAGTTGATTTGGGTAATAACCATTACGGTATCAAGGTTCAGTTACTGTTCATTGGTTATAGTGTTTTCATATGGGAGATGGAAATGGAATTTTTTCCTTAATGGTGGCAGATGTTGGAATCTAATTTTATTCCACAGCAAACCTCCTGAGAGCTCTGAGACTTAAGGTGTATGTCCAGCAAGGGGACATTAGCAGCGCCATAGGCCTCGCCTTGTACATCGGATTGTTACATTGATTTTCATGTCTGCAGGGGTGGGGCTTGCAGACTCGGTAACGTGGGAGTCCAGGGCTCTGACGGCGCAGCGCTGCATCACCCCTTGTGTTTAGAAAATGATTTCTCTCTAGTGCTTTATTGAACAGGGTATTTCTTTTAGGTAAAGTGACTAGGTGATGAAAAATTCTATTTGACTGAACATGACTGAATATAATCTTTGGCGGCCTCTACCCTACCAGTCCCATAGACTCACAGGACTCTGGCTGCTACTGCTTCAGTTACTTGATAGGTATGGTTTTAGTGCTTTAAAAAAAAAAAAGTGGGTTTTGCCTCTGCAGAGGTAGCACAATCAATGGAAGAGAGCAAATCATTTAAAAGCCTTTTGCTTTTTTTCCATTCACTTTTCAGACACTTTTGCCATTGAGATTCAAAGCCTTTAGTGGGGTGGGGGGAGGAGGAAGGAAGGGAATGGAAGAGAGAAGGAAGCTTTGGTGCATCTTTTTGGCTTCTGGGTTTGGAAATTCTTCACTGGTGATTGGAATGTCTTAAATACAAGCAAGATGATATGTCGTGGATCAGTGGGGCTAGAAATGGGGCCAAAAAATGTAATTTTCATTGCTGGGAACAGGAATGTATCGTGACAAAACCCAGGGGAAAAAAATCACGGAACCATGGTTGCACTCTATACTCCAGCATGTTAGTGAAGGCCTCTTTTATTTGGTTAGAATTAAATTACACTTCAGGGAAACTACACTTTGAAGCTCTATGCTGATTCATTCTTTTGGAATGTTCATGCGACAGACTTTGCTGCAACATGATTTCACCTGCGTAGCCTCCTATGGAAGACACAGAGGAGGCCTCTGCAGATGCGAGAGTCATGGCATCGGTTATTCCTGGTGCCGCATCCTTTTCTGGGCGTCTCTGGGACAGTCTTGACGTACTGTCCTCATCGCCCCTTCTCTTGGGCAAATCCAGTGTTCTTCAGGCAGGGTCTGAGGCGAGAACTGCTTCTTGACCCACACTCCATCTAGTGCTTTATTTTGTTTATTATTATTATTATTATTATTATTATTATTATTGCTGGGTAGAGGTGACTCTGGGGCAATGCAGCTTAGATTTCCCTGAATCAGCTTGAGAAGTACTTTGAGGGGAGAGCAAAGAGAGAAATAAGACAACCCCCCAACCCTGAGTGTAGCCACTTCGGCAAGCTGCCCATTTGCACTTTAACACCCATGTGGGAGGCCCCTGTGTGCTGCCTTCTTGAATAAGAAGGATGTGGCGTTCCTTCTATCTCCTGTTTAGGGTGGCCTGTTTTGGTAACCACCTAAAAATCTCTTATGTCTAAATACTGAAAATCCTTGTTGGATTTAATTTTCTAAAATGCAGACCTATCTCTATATTTCTAGTTGGTTGCTAAACAGGACTGTTGAGATCAATGGTTTTAAATACACAAATATTGACATACTCTAACAGTTTTAAAAGGTACGGTTGTTACACAGTATTTTAAGAGCTAGTTAAATTTGCGGATCTGAATATCAGCCTGTCTACATTTTCAAGACAAGCCTATGTTTTATAAATCTAGGGTTTGATCACTGAGGCCCAGAATTATCAAATAGAACACTTACTTGCTCATTATATTTTGGGCTACAAAATTATGTAAAGGGATGTTTTTCTTTCTATAGGCTTGTTTATTTTAAGCAAGTTGGACAGAAGGTTTTCAGTTACCTTATTGCCATGTTCAAATCATTTAAAATTTTCACTCTTTTCCCTTAAATTTAAAATTAATTCCTAACATCATAAAAATACATTTTCTTCATTGACCCACTTATTAAGTTAACTATTACAAACACAGTCATTCATTAAGCCCATTTTCTTCATCTTGAGAAAATGTCACAAGAAGATTTTAGACAGTATTTGAAAGGAATCGGTTTGTGAATATTGGGCCGGTTCTTTAAAGAGGGTCATCGAATGAGGAAGTCCAAGGAAGGTTACCACCAGAGTGGGCCACTTTTCACCGCAGAGGCCAGGTGAAAAAGGATTTCAGCGTACGTGTTCTAAAGCATGAGTATTACAGCTATGCATCTGTAGAATCTGCTTTAATCTGAAGCCACCTTTTGTCTAAAAAGGTTAGGATAAAGGTGAAAAGTGTAGATGGAGAATATTCTGTGGGAATTCTTGTTTCTGGAAGCTCTTCTCCGATCTGATCAGTTTTGACAGGTGATGAGTGAGTTCTTCAGGACAGGCCCCAGCCTCCACAGATTGGGAGCAGGGAAGAGAGCAAGCCCGTGGGGTTTTAACTCTTAATAGCAGTCAGTCCTCAAATGGAATGTAACTCGCCTAAACTTAGCATGGAACTGCAACACTGATAAAATCCTTCAACAACCTACCAAGTTGAAAGGAAAAGTGTTTTCTCAGAAGTCTCCACAGTTGTCTTTTATGTTTTGGGTAGTAAAGGTAGGTTTTATTTTAGCTTTAGCTCCTTTTTTCCTCATATGAGAAATGAAAATAAAGGCCCTGTGAAATGAATGAACTATGAAAATGCATTTAGGCAAAATGACAATAGAAAAATAGCTCTGGAAGAAACCGCACCATTAAAACTTCACATCAGTGAAAGGTGCTCAGAGAAGGATGGAAGAAGTTACGTTGCTAATATGAATCTCAGGTGGAATTTTTTTCCTGCTCTGCCAGAATACCTTCAGTGTCTTAAAAAATAACCTTTAAGGCTATTCATTTTTATAAGTGTAGTTGTTAAGCTTTTACATGAGCAATTCTTTTGCGTGATAAACACAACGATGTCATAGACCACTCCTGTAAAAATGAATGAGTATGTTTCAGAGATCAGTAGAAATATAGCCCTCCTGTAATTTATCATGAAATATCTTATAAAAAACACAAGTTCCATCCTCTTGTGGTGTTGCCATACAATTGTTAAATTGATGAAGTTGTCTTTTTTCTAAGTCTTCGTCTACTTCTGTTGTATGTTAATAGAGAATCCATTCTCCTTTGATTGCTTGATGCAACGACTCCAGTTGCCTTTGTGTATTTTTTTTTTTTAACAATTCCCTTTTCAACCAGTATGCTTCAGGAATTGGGTTTAAACACACTGTTTCATAAACCACCAGCCTCCTCGGCCGCCTCAGTGCCTCTGATTCCGTAAATCAGATCATAGGCAGCATGCTGTCATATAATAAGGTGTCTGATCCTTATTACCAGTTTGTTGATGCACAGACTCCTTCAAATTGACCATTGCAACACATGGTTTCCCCTGAAACTAGCTGTGATAATTAGCGTGGTTCTAATGAGACAGAATGTCACTGATCTTGTGCTGAACTGTCGAGTATCGGCGCTACGGATGGGAACTGTCAGAGCCTGCCATCTGTGACAGCGCTTGGCATATTCCGGTGGCAAGGTAGAGCATGCTCAATAGAGTATTTGCAAACAAATGGCCCTTTTCTTGATGAGGGCTCTGTGTTCTGCTCAACTGGAAGAATGTTTGCCCCAACTTTGGCCCGCGCTGCACCCATTTTGAGATCCAAACGCAAATGAACATTTAAATCCCTGTTCTGTGTTACGTGAGACAGGGCTCTTTTGTTTAGCAGGTGAATTTTAAGTGGCCTTCCTTCCCCTGATTTTTGACTCTCCCAGTTGCCCCATATCGTCAGTTAGCAGTAAAGCAGTCATTGGCGATACTTTTCCCAATTTTAGAATTGCCTTGTTTAAAAGAGATTTGTTGGGAGTTGGGATGGCTCCTGGTGATGAAGCAGTCTGATTTGATGGAGAGGAAGGGGAAACGAAAGAAATAGCCCCGAATGTGTACAGGAATACCCAAGTCGAACAGAAGAATTAAAATGGACAGGACATTTAGATCTGTAGGCTCCAGAGAGAAGTAGAGATTTTTTTGCTGGAGTAAAAGTCCAGCGCTGCTTATCATTCCAAAATATGCTTTGTTGCTTTTTATTTCCTCCTCTCTGGCAGACCACACAGGGCTTGTTCTGAAGAACATTTTCACTAATCTGATCAGGCAGCCAAATACGCCGGGAAAACTGCTTTAATGATCCCACTAATTACCTCAAGTCAATATGAACTGTATTATTAGACTGAGGGAAAATATTCCATTAGGTCTCCCCCTTGGGAGTTTCTCCGCTTTGTGATGTCACTGAAGCCTTCACCCTCTCGCTTGTAATTAATTTTATTTACACACGCAGGCACGCACAAGGTCACACCTGCACAACCGGCGCTGGCCAGGGAGCTTGTGGCACTCCGGCTTAATCAGATCTGTCATAATTACCATTCTGCATGTTTCTGACACACGCTGTGAAATATTTCAATTTAACTGCCGCTACCAGCACAACCAGATGTAGTGCGAGTGTGGCTGCATTGGAAATATTATTCCTCAGGATAAACTCTCTCCTCCTCCTTTTTCCTCCCACCCCCCCCCCCCGCCTTTACAGCTAATGTGGCACAGAAGCTGATGTATCCTGTAAATCTTGAATGCAGTGCTAGATTGATAACAGGCGATTAGACAGTTTAACCACAAACAGCTTGTTCATTTTTCACAAATGAAAACCACATGTGGTGTAACTAAAATTTCAGGCCCTTTTTTTTTTTTTTAAGAGTTGGGGTATATATGTGTGTGTGTTGAAGATGTGCTTAAATAAAAATAAAATGCAATGAAAAGAAGTTAAGTGTCTATAAAAAATGGAGAAGTTGCCTAGTGTCTTCCACATTCTTTTATCAAAAACTTTATCAAATCCCATTTTTTTCCACTTTCACCAAAACTCAAATGAGAGAAAGATTCTCCGTTGGGCTTTTCCATTATTTTCTCTAAGATTTATTTTGTATGGGAGATGATATCCCTTTGTATTTTTTCAGTGCTAAACCTTTTATTTGCACATGAGTTCTGAAAGAATATTTTACTGTTGGGCATGTATAGTTTTCTAAAGGTCGGTATCCCTGTTTTTAAAAATGAAAAGTTGTTAGTTTAGGCTTTATGGTCCTCTCCCAGACAATTCAAAACAAAATGGACCCAATCAGGAAATTTGTTTCTGAAGAGATGCTTGTTGATATGCAGAAATGGTCTGAAAGGTGGAGTTTAAAACCAGTGGATTCTGTTACCATAGAAATTTTGGAGATAACCTGGCAGAAAGTATAGGCTCGGTGGTTACCATATAAGGCTAGAGTTATCACCAGTCTCAGAAGAATCCGGCCAAAAAAAATTAAAGTATTGGAGCCATAAGAAGGCAAATAAATTGGTAGAAAACTAAAATCATAGCTATAGCCTAGTTAAATGTCTTTTAATGCCAAATAAAATATACTCCTTTTCTTTTATCTTTAGTTTTGTTTTACTACTTCAGTTATGAACCTCTCTTGGAATCTTCCTAGGATTCTGTGGTGATTCCTGTTACCTGATAAGAGGTGCCATTTCCCATAGACTAGTGGATTTTTTACCCTGTTCCCTTACTTTATTTATTTTTCCCCTTCCTTAGTTATTTTTTTTACATTAAACAAGCAAACAGACAAACAAAACAAAAGTTCCCAAGTTTTTCGCCAGAACTTTCTTTCCCCTTACCCTGGCTATTTTCTGTGTGTTTTGGGTTTGCTGCATGATATCTTCTAAATTTGAAATTTAACATTTTTCTGCCTCTTCATGCTTTCTTCTGGCTGGAATATCCCTTTAAAGGGAAAAAAAAAGTTTGCCTTTTATTTTATTATTATTTTTTTAAATTTTATTTTATTTTTTTGGTGTTCCAAGATTCATTGTTCATGCACCACACCCAGTGCTCCATGCAGTACGTGCCCTCCTCAATACCCACCACCAGGCTCGCCCAACCCCAAACTCCCTCCCCTCCAAAACCCTCACTTTGTTTCTCAGAGTCCACAGTCTCTCATGTTGTATCTCCCCCTCTGATTTCCCCCAATTCATCCTTCCTTTCCTTCTCCCAATGTCCTCCATGTTTTTTCTTATGCTCCACACGTAAGTGAAACCATATGATAACTGACTCTCTCTGCTTGCTTTATTTCACTCAGCATAATCTCTTCTAGTCCGGTCCATGTTGATACAAAAGTTGGGTATTCATCCTTTCTGATGGAGGCATAATATTCCATTGTGTATATGGATCATATCTTGTTTATCTATTCATCTGTTGAAGGGCATCTTGGCTCTTTCCACAATTTGGCGATTGTGGCCATTGCTGCTATGTTTAAAAAAGAAGTTTGCCTTTTAGTTAGAACCCTTCTCCCATTTCAGATGCTAAGCAGTTCATACAGTTAATACCAAATTATTAGGTCAGTTGCTTCTCACATTCTTCATCTGCCTTTATAGTCATTTTGCAGGATGCAGATATTGTGGAAGATTTGATTCAATCCCCACCTCAGCGATCTGTCACAACACTATTTCCTGTTGAATACAGATGTACTCTCAGAATCCTTCCTAACACAAAGGTGAAGGCACCAGTCATTAATCATTAGGTCAACCTACTGCTGCTTCAGTCACTTGTATTTTAGGATTTCCAAGAGGAAGTTTGATATACATAGCATAGTTGCATGGGGATGAGTCCAAGAAATAAGAAAAATGGAGGTTAAAAAAAAAAACACAATAGGACACCTGGGTGGCTCAGTGGGTTAAAGCCTCTTCCCTCACCTCAGGTCATGATCTCAGGGTCCTGGAATTGAGTCCCGCATTGGGCTCTCTGCTCAGCGGGGAGCCTGTTTCCTCCTCTCTCTGCCTGCCTCTCTGCCTACTTGTGATCTCTCTGTCAAATAAATAAATAAAATCTTTAAACAACAACAATAACAACAAAACCTATACCCTATGATGTCATTGCTACTGCCTTTGCTTTAATGACCCTGAGGTTTTTGCAGCTACTTCAAGATATGTTAGGAATAAGCCAGCATGCAAATTGAATCACATCTTGCAGTCATTTGTAGAGCTCACAATGGAAAGGAAACTGAATTTATTCCTTAGCAAGTGAAAGATTTCATTAACATTCTGCTAAATCATCGACTAGTTTTCCATGTTTGCAAACTTTTGTTTTTGTATGTTAGAATTTCTTTGTTCCCAGCACACCTGTTGATACAAAGGGAACAGGAAGGAGAGGGAAAAAAAAAAGTTACTGCTTAGGGATTGCTGTGGTATGTACAGAATTTGAGAATAGTCAATATTTTGAGTATGAGGGAAGAGCATGTCTTTTCATTAAACTTAATTAGACTACAAGAATCCCATTGTTCAAAAAAAAATTGTAATTTTCTTTATGGACCCCGCTAGATCCCTGTCTAATAAAAGGACAGTTTTCATGTATCTGGTAACAAATCATAGTTGAAAATTCAGTAGAAAGTAGTTCAGAAAACTTTATCCTGGCCAACTCAGTCCACTTTCCATAGCATTGTGCAGTTGTTCTTCTGCAGTGTTCTTGGATTCTCATGAAAATGTACAGGAAGGAGAATTGGCTATTTGCCATCTTCTTTGGGACCACCATTTGCATTTTTCATTGTTGAAATCATCAGTATCATTTACACTGTAGCTCACCTTTGTAGTCCCAAGCTGACAGGAATGGGAAGACATGTTCCTGAATGTTTGTGTCAGATAAAAATAGGGTAATGGCAGCTAATTGACGAGCTCACAGATGGTTTATATAACAACTTGGACATAAACTTCATCTCTCAGAGGAAGCGTTGCCGCTCCTATCATCCTATCATGCCCTGTAGCCCCGGGCAAGTCACTTAACCTCTCGGGCCCTGAACTTTCCCTTCAGGAAGGTAGTCAGATTATGTCTGATGTCCCTTTCAGTTCCAAGTTCTGTGAGTTTGTTGCTGAAACAGGTGCGCAAGTGTGAAAAAGGATGCTATTTTGATTGAAGGCACTGCCGACAGGTGTGTTAGTCTGAAAATGAGTCACGGAGGAGGAAAGGTTTTGAATAATGAAAGGGCTGAGTTTGGGGAGTTTGGACAGAAAAGTGCTATTTTGGAGTCTTCATAGGTGGGTTGTCGTGGGGAGAGTTGATTGCTTGAGATCCAGCGTACGAACTTTATGTTACGTAGTGTGAGATGAGCTGAAGGTTTTTGTAAGCTCCCCTGAGACCAGTGAGTACACACCCAAATGACCTCTCTCTCGTTATCGAGGACCTCGAAGAACCAGTACAGTGTAGAGATGAGATGAGCTCTGTGCAGTTGGGAGGAATGGACTTGGCTTAATAGGAGACGGGGCGGGGTTTGCCACAAAACACTGTGACTTGAAGGGTTACTAAAGAGTTTCCTCCTTAAACCGTTTTTTTTTTTTTTTTTTTTTGCTTGCTTAGTTTTTTAACTGATGCCTGAAATTCTACCTTTAACATTTCACTATTTTTGGACCGGTATAAGTCCTGGGAAGGATAACACGTTAAAGAGGAAAGACCTACTCTTGGCACATGAGAAATCCCAGGTTTGGAAGAGGTTAGTGAAATAAGAAAAACAGGGCAGGGAATGACAGCCCAGTTGAAGGAATATCTTGCCGCCCCTATTTGCAAGTTCATAAACTGGTACCTGTAGCATTTAATAGCTGCTGAGGACTGCCCATTCCCAAATGTCTCTTTTAAATGTTTACCCATTTATTAATGGGACCAACACGGGTGCCACTTGCTATGGGTGCTACAGGCTGGTTCATTGATGGAGTATTTGGTGGTTTAAATGAAATGCAGATTAGCTAAAAATAAATTACTTTCAATAAGGTCAAGGAAGTGAAGGCTGTAAATAAAATATACATTCACAAACAGACAAATGCTATTAGGAAATCCAGCTCAGTCCATGCCAAGCTGTTACTGTCTAAATTGCCTTCTTTCTTCCTGGCTTGCAATTAATTTTTGCTTGTGTGGTTGGAGATTGGGGGAAGGGTAATAGCCTAATGGGTAATGATTTTATTTTCGTATTTTGATTAAAGAGACTAAATAACTTGGACCCTGGATAACCATAAGGACTAAAGCCTTATCCATCAAGCTTAATTTCTAGACAGAAAGTTGCGTTATATTTCTGGATAAATTTAGCATTGTGCTACATATAATATATAGTGAGGAGATGGCTATGTGGGAGTTATTTTCTACCTATCCCTGCCCCCCCCCACCACACCATCTTTCCTATTTACTTTTTGTCTTTCTTTAACCCCCTACTTGTCTAGACGACTCCTGCCCTGTCCTCAAATCTTAAAGGCAAATACTTTAAAACCATTTGTTCTTTGAAAAGCGGTGCTGAGAGCCAGCACCATTATTTGATCATCTCTGGTTCCCTAACCTTTGCATAGCTCCCCACACCCCATGGCATGCCCAGGTCACTCTTCTGCTCCTTTCCCTGCTGCCATCGTCTGTCTGCTCTGCTACCTTATCCCCTTCTGTTTGGGAAACCCAGGTGTCTTTGGAAAGCCTCGTTAGTGTTCCTCTTCTGACAGATAGAATTTCTCAAAGGATCATCTGCTAATCTTGTCCACCTTCACAGTTACTTGGATGGTATGAAATTAACGAAATTAGAATATGGTTGCTTTATTCACGGTTGTAAACCCATTTTCTGAGTTTGTAATGGGACCAGGGAAAAACAGGGAGGTCCCTATGTGCTAGTGCAATTGTTAATCAAAAATGTTGAAGTTGTCAAGCTATTTTATGAATGAAATCTCCTCCAGCCCTGAAATAAATAAATCAAATCAAAGTCTTCCCCCATTTTGGTCGACTTGAGGATTGGGTAAGGGTGGGTATTCTCATCAGCCATGGAGCTGTTGAGACGCCCTGATGGAAACCTGGCCTCCTCAGGACACTGTCTGGGAAACATCATACTAGTGACTATTTTCCTCTAACCCATCTCTAACATGCATGCTCTTTTAGTGGCAGAAAACCCTCAAAAAGCCAAAAACCAAACAAAACCCAAGAAATCTGTTTCATGACCATAAATAGCAAAGTTTTCTAAACTACTAGGAGCTTATATAAGACAGTTCAAGAAAAATATTTGAAATATATGTGTGTATATACATACACATGCATGTGGCGGTGGTGGGAGTGCTTAACCTGTGGCCCACCTTCCCCCACGGGGTCCATGAACTTGGATAGAAAAAGAAATCTTTATTTTCATTAACATGTTACTGAACTTTGACATATTATTCAATTATCAGTATGGGCAGTAAATCATAGTAGTATTAACAATAGGTATGAATTTGTCACCAGTAAAAATCACAAATATTTTCACATCACATTAAGTTATTGCAGATATCTCAAAATATTATCTTTGCTCATCACTATAAAATTATAGTGGTTATCAGATCTGTTGTTAGAGCTCGTTATTTAGTGTGTTAATAAAGAAGCATTTATATTACTATATCGTGAATTTTTGATAACTGTATTTCAGCATAATTGGTTTTCTTCATAATGTTATGTATTTTATTTTAGGCACATAAAAACATTGTTCTAGAAAGGCATCATCTGTGGGCTTTTACCAGCTTGCCAGAAGGGTCGATGGCACAAAAGAAATGAGATCAATGATTAGATAAATTATATGTGGGGGAAGAAATTACATATTTTTTCTAGTACATTAGCTGAACAATTCTTGAACTTACCAGGGAAATGCTTGTTATTTATTACTTTATAGTGTGCTTATTTTTCAAACGCCCTTCACTTCAGAGCATGTAAGCAGGGGTTAGAGTCCTTGCAGTAACATTTAAAACAATAGCAAAACCAGAAACCTTATCAGCAGCCTTCTCTCCAACATTCTGATGCCACATACGGTGCAGGACTTTGTGAGAGAAGGGCCTTTGCCCTTAGACTAGAGACTTTGTGCAGGGGAGCCTCACCTTTGATATCAACTCTATGTGAAGTGTAAGCTGTTCTCTCACCAGACTGGAAGTGCTGGCAGAAATGACTCCCCATTATATCTGTCCCCACGTCTCCTCTTAGCCTGCACAGTAGGTGGCACATAGATGGCACTTAATAATTATTTGTAGAAGGATAAAGTGTTTCCGAAGCACATTTCATCTGCTCTCAATTTTTCCCACACAATTTTTCCCAATTTTTCCTAAGGGGAGTCTGGGTGGGAAGAGAGGGGTGCTCTGTGTTCAGGGTCAGACTCCTGTCCTCTTCCTCCGGGGCCCTCTTGGAGCCTGCCTTCCCCAGGTGTGAAACAGGATCAGTGGTCATGAGGAGTGCCTGACGTGCCCTGTGTGGAGAGCCCAGCCTCCCTTGTCTCCCTTGATTGGTAAAATTATAACCCAGCCATTGTCACTGGGATCCACATGATGCTTCTAGAAATATTTATGTTTCTTTTTTTGAAGTGTCCTTGTGAATCACAAGATTTGAGTCCCTCAATTAGGCCAACCTCTGATTAGTAGGTTTGCATAATGGATAAAATGATGTGGGTTTTGGCCACAAAATGGGTGTTACTTTATCAGCAAAATCAAAAGCAACTTGGGAGCTCATAATGACCCTGCCTGCTTAATTGTTCCTCTTAGGATATGATTCCCATAACTTTTACAATCCCAAATTGCCTTCCCCTGGTTTTAAAAATTTTTTGTTACTTTTCCTAGGGTTTCGTAGAGGGAAGATTTAAATTTTTAATTCCCAGCCCCTAAATATGCATAGTGGGATGTATAGCTCATTCTAGGAGATATCTGCAGTGTTGAAAAGTTTCATGTAAATCAATTAAAAATGCATTGGCAGAAATATTTATTCAAATATCCTGTAGTAAACAAACGAACCACTGTATCAGGTAGATTGTCACCTCAAAATGATTCATTTCATCAGTTCAAATTGTTATAGTTCTTTATTTTTTCCTTTGCACATGACATATGTGAGGATGCAGCAACATCTTTTTCTTCATGATTTTCACAATTTTGAATAGAAAAATACTATAAAATTTTAATAGTGACTTTAGGGAGGCAACACGTAAGAGATTGGCTTCATAACATTGCCGTATAAGAGTACATATTTATTTGGATTGAGGGGTTTGGGAAAAGTGAAGTTTCCCATTAAGCCTCTTTAAACAATCAGATATGTTTGCTTTTGACAGAAGCCTTTAATAGTGCTTCCCCACCTCCTTAAATCTAGTAAGCCGAGCTCAGTTTGAATCTTACTTTTTTAAATGCAGCATCATTATAAATGCAAATTGTTGGACTTTGCTACAATACTTGATATCCTCAGGAATAACAGAGTTGTATACAGTTTCTTGCCCCTAACTAAGGGGTCCAGATTGCGGGGTTTTTATACCTTTCTCTCTCCCCAAATACCGCCACTTCAGTGTTACAGGGAATCCTTTGCTTCATTTTTACACTTACTCATTGAAATGTGAGCCTCGGGGCCTGTCCAGGCCCTTTGGTTGAAGGAAAGTGGAGAGGATGGCGTTCAAAGGGCTATTTGTGTGGACGTTTGTTTATGATAAACATAATTCAGCTAAGACGGGGGTGGCCTGGATTAAAGAAACCCATCGGCATTACTTCATGGAAGAAATGCTGAGGGCCTGAACCAGAGAAGTAGGAATGGAAAATAAGGAACCAATTCAAGAAACGTTCTGAAGGAGTAGAATTGGCAGGAATTCATGGTTGTTCTCTTATAAAGCAAACAGACAAGAAAAATCAGATTTTTAATTGAAGCTGTCTGCTGTTTTTTTTATTAAAAACATATAGCTACTATAGAAAAATCAAAAAATGCAAGCATAAAGAATGTAAGAGGGACGCCTGGGTGGTTCAGTTGGTTAAGCAACTGCCTTTGGCTCAGGTCATGATCCCAGCGTCCTGGGATCGAGTCCCACATCGGGCTCCTTGCTCCGCAGGGAGCCTGCTCCTCGCTCTGCCTCTGCCTGCCTCTCTGCCTGCTTGTGTTCTCTCTCTGTTAAATGAATAAATAAGATCTTTAAAAAAAAAAAAAAAAAGAACGTAAGAAATACTGATAATCCCAATTAACTAAAGATAGCCTGATTTATGTTCTTTATACACACACAAGTATGTATGTATACTTACGTATATATCTGTACATGTATATGTCTTATATGTATTCAGATGCTATATATACCTTTTAATTCCCTACTGAGATACATTTAAGTTATAGTCTCCTTTTGCTATCGTAAATAATGCTAACATGAACATTATTAGAGTTAAGTATTTGTATACATCTTTATCATTTATTTAGGATCAGTTCTCAAAAGTAGAATTACTGGATCAAAAAGGCTTTTGTGTTTTAAAGGTGATTACTAGACATTTCTACATTCAACATTTCCACATCGCCTTTCAATAAGATTATACCAATTTATACTTCAAATAACAGCCTTTCAGCCCAGGTGACTGGGTGGGTGGTGATGCTATTAAACTGAGTTAAACTACATCAGAGGAGAACCTAGTTTGTAGGAGGAAGATAGTGGGTTCAGGTTAGGACGTGATAACCAAATTATTTTCATTAACTCCCTAGATAGTCAAATTCCTTTGGATTATCTTTGTGATATGACAACAATAATAAAAACAGCGATGACATTCATCATAATGTTACTGTGTGCCAATCCCCTTGCATGAATTGTCTCATTTAATTCTCACACACCCTATGAATTGTGGTAAAATTATCCCTGTTTTTTAGAGGAGAAAATTGAGGTCTAGAAAATTTCAATAACTTGACCTGGGCTAGAGTAAGTAGTAGAATAGGAATTCAAATTAAAATCCAGGCTTTCTTAACAAGTTGATCTTGGAAGTGCAGTATATATAGGAGGTGAGGTCATAGGAATTAAGTATTCTCAGGAAAGCTCAGTGAGGTAAAAAGCTATAGCCAAAGAACAGTGGACATAGTTCAAAAAGCAACTGGTCTACCTATTTTTCGTGGTACATCACTAATTCATCCCCCGTTTTTTCATTATCCACCCCATTTTAAATATTGCCATGTTTCAAGGCCAAGCCAGTATCACTTTTTATCAGTAAAGACCTCCCTGACCACTCAGCCCTTCTCTTCTTCCTCACCACTCGGATCCCACTTGGTGTTTGCCCATTGTTGACCTTTATCACGCACTGCCTTGCACTGGTAGGTATTTCTGAACGCTTCCCAAATATACTGTGAGCCATATTTAGGTGAGTACTTTCAGTTAAGCTCATCAAGCCTTTTTGTAATTATCAGGGACCAGGCATGGGGCTGAATGCGTTCTATTTCATTTGTACCAGCCACAATTCTGCCAGATTAATACTATTATTATCTGTTCTTCGTGGAGGAGGATCTGAGGCTCCAAAAGGTAGTTTGCTCAAGTTCACATACACAGGGGAAAAACCCTTTATCGATATCCTGAGGCGCTTGAGCACGACTTGAAGGAGAGTTAGTATTTGGATGGGCAGGCGAAAGGAGAAGGGGCTTTCCTGTTAGTATGAAGAATGGAGAATAGAATGTGGGGAAATGCTGGGCAACAGCTAATAAATAGTCCAGTGAATTAGGACTTGAATGCAATTGGGAGCAGCCTTCAGGGCAGCTCTAGGGAGTGTGAGCATTTTCTCTATAATGGGAAGCCTTTCAAGGTCATTTTGAGCAGTAAGATAACTTTGGCAATTTGAAAGCAAAAGACCAGAGCAGTGATTTTAGTCCCAGCCTCTCTTTTTCAAGGGCATCTCAGTGATGGCCAGGGGGATTCAAGAAAGCTTAGTTACACCTGTGATTCTCTGTCAGGAAGTTCCATAAGCTAAATTAGACATCATATTTATTTGCTTCTTGTAGGCGTCACAACCCTGTATGATAGCACTTATTCTCTCATTCTTTACCAACATTGGTGTACTTTTTCCCATAAGTTAAGAAAAGCAATGATTACTTAAAAACTTCTTTGTCAGAAATTGAAATAATTGTCCATTGGAAATAATTAAAAAGAATGTTTAGTGTCTAAGAGCATAATGCAAGGAAGAAGGGTCCCAGACTGACAAAGCATTGGTGAACAGGTGGAAAGGGGCAGATGATTCTTTATGACAGAAGCAAGGCTAAAACTGATGAACCCTGGGGGTCCTGAATTTTCTGGTTTTATTTTTTCCCCCTTGAGTTTTCTGTTTTTTAACGATACTAACAATGGAGAATGTGGAGAGAATAAAAACTTAAGGAAGACACTGGGGTGCCTGGTTGGCTCTGTCAGTTGAGCATCCGACTCTTGGTTTTGGCTTGGGTCATGATCTCAGGGTTGTGGGCTTGAGCCCTGCATCAGGCTCCGTATTCAGCAGGAGACTGGTTGCGATTCTCTCTCTCACCTCTGCCTCTGCCCCTTCCCCACTGCTCCTGCACACGTGCTTTCTCTCTCTCTCTCAAATAAATGGATAAATCTTTTTTAAAAAATTTAAGTTATTAAGGCACAATGTGTATAAATGCTAAACAGGAGCCAAATCATATCACTGAAATTTGTATGTAAAAATACATCTTAGGTTGGGAGGGGGGAAACAAAAAAATTCTCTTTCCAAGCTCATATTCAAGCATCAGGCATATAAGCCAGATTTTTGTTTGTTTGTTTCATGTAAGCTTTGAAGAAACTATCTTGAAAGGAGGTTAGTTTATGAAGTATAAGAAAAATTAAACTTTTGGGGTGCCTGGGTGGCTCAGTGGGGTAAAACCTCTGCCTTCGGCTCAGGTCATGATCTCAGGGTCCTGGCTCTCTGCTCACCAGGGAGCTTGCTTCCCCCTCTGCCTGCCTCTCTGCCTACTTGTGATCTCTCTCTCTGTCAAATAAATAAAATCTTTAAAAAAAAAAAGAAAAATTAAACTTTTAAGTTAGATATCTTCAGAATCTAATGTTTTTAAAGGAAAAGTTAGCCTTTCTTTGGAAATTCTGTTTCAAATTACAAGATTATTTTCTTGCTAGTTTAATATATTACCTACAGTTTCATGCTTTTCTCTTTTTTTTTAAAGATTTTTATCTATTTATTAGAGAGCGAGAGACTGAGAATGAGAGGGGAGAAGGTCAGAGGGAGAAGCAGACTTCCCGCAGAGCGGGGAGTCTGATATGGGACTCGATCCCGGAACTCCGGGATCATGACCTGAGCCGAAGGCAGTAGCTCAACCAACTGAGCCACCCAGGCGCCTTCATGCTTTTCTCTTCATTCCTTCTTTTTCCCTATTCAGATTCTCCCTCCTGAAAATATTCTTTTTTTTTTTTTTTTGAAAATATTCTTTAAACTGTAAGATCTCCTTCCCAACAACCTTTTTAAGTGAGAACTGTTTTTATCACTCTGGCCAGATTGTCATCTGATAATCTTAATATGGATCAAACAATCTGTAGCAAAAGAAAAAACACTATATTTGTGCGTGCCATGAAGTCAGTGGCTTTGAGAAGGTAGAAAAGAGGACATAAAAACCATTTTCATTCTTTTACTTGCTTAAATTTTAAGCAAAATTGCCTAATAAAAATTATTTACCAATGATTCTGATTATTCAAAATTCACTAAATTTTAATGGGAGCTTTTCCTCAGATTATAGGAACACAAACATCCAGAAAAAAAAAAAGAAAAGAAAGAAAAAAACCTCCAGGAAACTCTGCTAGATGTGTTTAACCTCTTAAAGACAAAGTAGCAAAAATGGACTCATGAGAAATTTATGGGTAGCCATTGTCTGTCCTATTTCCACAATATGGAAACCCACAGATTTTGGCAAAGATATTCAGTTCCTTATATATATAACCTGGAAAGAGAAATGTAAAAATCATAATAATTTTTAAATATCATGATTGGTTTTTTTTTCTTTTCAGCAAATACAAATATCAGAAACCATACCTTGAAAATAAACATATTTGGGGAATACATACACACACAAGTATCCATTTAAATATGTTTCTTTTTAAGTAGGCTCCACACCCGACTTGGGACTTGAACTCACGACCCTGAATGTTTCTTTTTTAAAACCCATCTTTAAAGATTTTTTTATTTATTTATTAGAGAGAGAGAGACTGAGAATGAGAGGGGAGAAGGTCAGAGGGAGAAGCAGACTTCCCGCAGAGCCGGGAGTCCGATATGGGACTCGATCCCGGGACTCCGGGATCATGACCTGAGCCGAAGGCAGTCGCTTAACCAACTGAGCCACCCAGGTGCCCCTAAAACCCATCTTTAAATAATGTGGATGTAATGTGCCACTTTTAGCATGAAAATTTATTGGTATGACTCTGTTCAAACTTATTTCCCACGTTTTCTTTAATAAGACCATTGTTAACTTAGCAGGAAAAGTTACGGCGCCTGCTGAGATTCTCTTCATTGTACACAAAGTGATGTTATTAAACTGGGGAGAAAGATTAATGTATTTCCTACTAATTCCATAGAAGAGAACATGTATCTTTATTAATGTTAATGGTGGGGGCCTCTCATTATGTTATAGAATAATCTGCTTTAGCAAAGGTTTTTCTTCTGAAGAACTTCATAACATTTAAAGGTTAATATGTTAGGTAAAGAACAGTATCTTAAGATAAGCGTTTTTATTACAGGACATGATGGGATGGTTCTTATTAAATTATATGATGATTTGAATGGGGAAGAAGAAAAAGTGCATCACTTCTTGCCCTCAACTTTAATGCCTTTAATCAAATAATGACCTTCTGGAAAACAGTTAATTTTAAGCGTGTGGAAAGATCAATACCACTTTGCCACCAAAAAATGGCCTAGACGATGAAATTTGATGTATTTAAAGTATCATTTCACCCTCTTAACCTAGTAAATAATTTCAAAATACTTTCAATCTTGCTTTGCCACTGTTCCGTTTCTCACTGTTTGAAGTGTGATGTTTGTTCTTGAAAAAGAGGGTCCAAGTTGGTCCGTGAAGCACCCAGGCCTCAAACCCAGAAGCCGGGGCTGTCCCCTCCATGAGGCCTTGCACGGCTCAGCATTCGGGGGCCCGGGAGAAGTGCTGTGCGGTACGACTGTATTTGAGGCAGTGAGTGTTAAAAACATAAAAAGTGTGAAAATGGAACGCTTCTGGGATGTTAAAGGGGTGGCTTACAACGTCATTAGTCACTTTGTGTCTTTGTGATAGCTTTAAACCTTCATGCTAAAGGTGAAAGATTCCGCAACTCTGACAATTAGAACCCATTTTCCCCCCAGCTTATAGAACATTGATATGAAATTACCCTTGAGTGCCGACAGCTTTGTAAATAAAAAAAAAATTGCCCTCTATTAGCATGTTTGTGGGCAGATTAAAAACTGTCTTCATTAGCATAAGTAACACTTACGGATTCTTTTAAAAGTAGAAAATTATTTGCTGAATGATAAATTGCTAGCTTTATAGTTAGTTGTTGTTGAAAATGTACTCATTCAAAATGCCTGGTGTAGTTTAGTCTACAATACTGAATTTTTTGTGTTGGAAGTACTATTTAATGGATTATGTACTTAATCCTTGTTCCTACTACTTGCTAAAATGTAATTCATGCTTTCCACTAAAATGTTTGTATCAAATACGTCCCTATTTAGATTGATTTCTTTTAATATCATATATTATTATACTATATGCCCCAGAGATTGGGACAAAATACTCCTGCAAATAACACCTAAAAGATGAGGGTGAGGGGGAATAAATACAGACTATAAAATGTTTTGCTTTTTAGAACTCAAATTATCCTTCCATTTCTTAAAATGTATTTTTCCTTCTTTGTTGCAGCAAAAATTGTCATTTTCTTCCCTTTCTTTCTTTCTTTCTTTTTATAGCTCTTGGGTTTAAAATGTATATGTACCTAACAGTAATAGATACATATCTGTATATTGTATGAAATGACTTTTTTTTCTCAGAGAACACTGAAGCCTCTTTTCCCCTGGAAAACTAGTTGTGTTATGTACTCCCAGCTTTGTCACAGGACAGGCTCATGGAAGGGTTCTCTTTTTGACGTGCGTGAGTCTGTAGAGGTACAATAAATTCATTCAAGAAAGGAGGTTACTTCTCTGACTCAATTAAAATCATGGCGTACCACTTCTCCGTTACAATGTTCAAACTAAATTGACTTGAATTAATTGTTCTAAAAAGAGTGGAGTGGAAATCAGGGATTGAGTTTGGTTGGAAATTAGCAGCTGAGAGATGAAGGTGCCAGGATTTTTATTTAAATGTGGTACAACAAGATTCTGTCAGTAAAGCACATCATTAGAATATTGAGTTTAGAACTGCTAATTTTTCCTTTAAAATGAGCATACAGTCATGTGTTTCATGGACCATAATAAATTGCCATTGTGTTGTCATTGAGTTTGTTTTGCTTTTTTTCAGTACTGGTTTGGCAGTCGTTCTGCATTTTCTCTCTTTCCTTTTTTTCCCCCGATCTTACATTTTTTTTTAATAGATCCCTCACCAAAACCAGTCAAACGAATGTTATTTATTCCATGCAGGCTTAGGTTTATGCATCTTCTGCACCATTTTCTTGCTTACGGTAGCAAGACATTTGCAGATGGTTCTTGGTTACTATAAAGTACATAACAGTATTTCCTTTGTGGCAGATGGATTTAAGACTTTTAGTTCTCAATAAATGTAGGTTTACAATACATAACTTTACAGGATTTGTGTTGTATATAACAGGTTTGAACATATTATCTCAGAATTCATCTGCATGGCATTTTCAGCTTATTCAGGGTTCATGCCAGTTTTTTTAAGTAATAGGGGGAGCGCTGTGATTGATAGCAACAGCTCAAGGCGTGATTTTGAATAGAAACAAAGGGTTTAGAACAGAAGGTGTCAAATTAAACTTCGTCAGTTTGAAAAGTAGTAACATCCTGAAAGTTTTACTAATTTATTTACATGTGGCTACTGTTTATATTTTGCCCTCTTTATATGCAGTGTAATGTTGCTTGGCAAATTTACTACACTTAAAGTTTAGGTTGTTCCTTGTACCATTTTAGTTTTCTGAGAATGGATCGGTCTCATTATTTTAAGGCTGTTAACTCTCCTGTCTTTTCTACTGTACAGAACAGTCGTGATCTAATTTAATTTGGAGAGTAGCTCCCTACTCCTGCCTATGGTCTTACAATATTTCAAGTCCCAGAGACCGCTCTTAAAAATGTAATTATGTTCACATTTTGCAACAAAGTACTGCATTTCATTTATTGTCTCTCCTCCACCAAGTAAATCTATACATTTGTCATTTAAAAACCAATACAGTACTTAGGAGAATCATCATTATTTGTCAGATATTACAATATTCTGACATGTTCATTGTCTTACCAAGTTTATTTGCTCTAACAATATCATTTATGGAAAAGTGACCTAGAAAAAGGTATTGGGGAATTAGAAAGCATTTGGCTTTTTTAGTCACTTTGTGCAAAACATAGATCAGATTACTGTCATCATTAATAGAGTCTCAATTGATAGGATTTGAGGTAGTCAGAATATTCCAAGGAATTTAAATAGCATTAGAATGAATTAATCGTATTTTTGCCAGCGTAAATTGGGAATGAGCCAGTGTCTCTGCTGACAAAGAACTAGCGTGTCAAAATGTCTGTTTTCCATTATTTTTTAAGAGATACACACATCAAGAAAAGCACTCCCCGCTTTCAGGGTTTTTTTTTTTTTTCTTTTTGGAATACCCTTGTAGAACTAACAGTTCCCAGCTGCACCGTTAAATATTTTTCTAAGAAGCATCTGATTTCAGTCTCTTAAAATCATCATGTCTCTTGAAAGGCTAGCAGAGACATGCTTCAAACTTATAATTCATCAAATTATTTTTAGATAAGGAATTAGAAGTATTATTTAAGGGCAGAGGTTAATAGCAAACTACTGGAAATGTTATGTTAGTCATGGGCAATTAATAAAAATAAGGATCCATCTCATAAGTATAGAGACACAGAAGTGACAATATGAGCAAAATATTTGTTGAATGAGTCAGGGCTCCTTTTCTGAAATATTTGTTAAACCAGCATGAGTGTGATTGTTTAGGAATTAGCTATCATTATTAGCCATTTTAAAAGAACTAATGATTTTCTTTTCCAAAGAACATCTGTGATCCACATGTTTTTTCACATATATCCAAGTGCTAACTGATCTGTTACTTTAAAAAGTTTCTAAAGGATTGGAAAAATTATTGGAGTTTTTCAGTTCTCTCCAAGAAGCATTTCTTACGTAAATTGTTCTTAATTTAACTTTTAGCAATTTTTAGTTACAAGCGTTTATTTTCTTTAAAAAAAAATCGTAGATATTCAATGTTTCGCACTTACTGCAATAGTATACAATACCAGCTAAGTACAAAATACTCCTCCCCCCCAAAACAACTTTTCTATTGTTTTTTTATGAACCTTCTAACATCTTGAAAGGTAAATAGAATTGTAGCAATTTGCTCTGTTTAGGCAGGGGGGCCCATCAATTTGCCTAGCTGAAGAATGGAGACAAAGGGGAGGAGGAGAATCATCTTAACCATAGTTAATATTCAAGCCTACAGGAAGATGTGTATCTAAAACCTGCACGGCATCAAAACTTAGAGGTAAAGTGTAAAGAAATAGCTGAGATATAGGAAAATATAAAATGTTTTCATGGCTCAATCCAGATAGCAAATATTTGCCAATAAGAGCTAAATAAACATCTCCAGGGCACCATATGCAAGTGGGTCTCAAATACTTCAAATACTCAAATACAGTTTGAGAGTTAATATTATACTCATATAAATAGAGCTAAAATACGACACATCATCATATTTTTCTGGAAATAAACATAGAGTTGCTGTGGTTAGAAAAGAAGCATATTCAATGACATTCTAATCACAATTATTATTATTTTTTTAACTAATATTCTCTCAGGTAAATCTTCAGTTTATTGCCTGCTCTCTTAGCCTTGAATTACGCATTCAGTGGCATTGAATGGGTGCATGATTGCATGACCGTCCCCTTGTACGTGTTTGTTTAATTACAAGACCTGCAGAGTAGAGAAACAAATGTCTCAGAAAAATTAGTAGATCTCATGAGGTTTAGCAACAGTCACTCACCCTTGGCTGGTTAATAGGTGGGTCTTGGGAAGCTGATGTTATCAGCTCCCCAGCTTTTCTTTTAAATTCTCTCAAATCGGCCATTTGGGGAAGAATGGGCCTTATTTCTTTTCACTGTATATTGCAGTTGAAGGAGAAGGAGAATTTTCTCCGGTGGTTCAGTTTGGGAAGAAGAGAACGAAAGTCATACCGTTCTCTGGTCTCACCACAAACAACAATCACAACAACAACAACAACAACAACAACACACACACACACACACAGACAAACTCTCCTTGGCTAGTTCTAAAAACCAGATAATAAAGAAACTGTGCTCATTCCACTCCCATCCAACTAATTTACTTGGGATCTCCAAGAAACCCCTTCATCTTAGGTCAAGTCCCTAAAGCAGAGCCTAAGACAGGGAATCAGGTGTCCATGATGTGGCAAAGGACCTTGAAGAAGTGAGGAAGGATAGGGGAGAAGAAGGGGTCCAGTGAGAATATGGTCTCAGGTAGTCTGTATTTATGGCAGGGAGGGAACAAGAAGACGGGGGGAGGGCCATCTCCAGAGAGTTAAATTGAAGGATTAAGTGAGTTGTCACTTTGGAGGAAGAGGGTAGGGACATTGTACCCCTGGGTAAGCCAATCACTGGCCACTCCAGAGTGTGAGGGGGTCAGTGAGGATGTGGAGCAACTGTCCAGTCATCTCCACTTGAGATGACTCCAAACATTGCTCCAGAAAAGAGTATGGCCGTGAGCTTTTAGCAGGCAGCACAGCAGCTGGAGGTGGTTGCCTTGCTTGGTGAAGGGGGTCTGGGTGCGGCAGTCTCCCTCTTATTCTCCACCCCATTGCCTAGTGTCCGTCATGGCAGCTGAGATGAAGATTTGGGTTGAGGATTAGAAAACGTTGGGTGATATACTCTCTTGGACCACTCAGTTCTGCATAATCTGAGGACCAAAAATAGGGCCTTAGGGGAGTCATCAGAGAGGTGCAGGTTTGGGCATTCATTGGACATTTCTTTCTCTCTCAGCTCAGGAAATCTATTAAAATTTTTGTCTGGTACATCATATGTTGCGCACTGCAGTGGGCAGAAAAAACAGGCTCTGGGATGATTTTCGAAAGTTGTTTCTTGGAGAAGTTTTCTAACACCCATTCTGATGATGATGTTTTACACTGGACAACATTCATGCTCACTCTGCAGCACGTGTCCTCTCTCTCTCTCTCTCTCTCTCTCTGTCTCTCTCTCTCACACACACACACACACACACACACACACACACAGTTTCCTTCCTAATATAAAAATCATAAATGCTGGGAATCCTTTTAGGAAACAAATTATTTTAAGAATCTGTCTTATCTCTTAAATATCTTCAGGATCTCAGATGGCCACTCGTCAGACAAGAAAGCAGGGCAAGACGAGAAGCGCGTTCAACTTTGCTTTTCTCCTATTCCACATACTGCAAAGTCTGTGGTAAATGTGTCTTGCCCCTGGAATCTTAAAAAACATGACTCTCCTTTAAGATGCAAATCTGAACATTTATTAGGAACAGAGCCTGCCTCCTTGACAGCCTCAGCTATTTCCTCTTAACAGGTTAAAAAACATTTTTTTTTTTTAAAGCAGATTGGAGTGTTTTTGAGCTTATGAAAAAAAAGTTAACTTCAGAGGGTCTTTTCTTTTTTGCTCTTACCGGGAAATATCAGCCCCCCGCAGGCACAAACTGACCTATTATGCCCTTGTCTCTAAGGGGTGGTTATGCGAGCTGTTACGCTGGAAAGAAGATCCTTCTCCAGAAAACAGGACTCTGTGGGAGAACCTCTCTATGATCCGAAGGTTCCTCAGTCTTCCTCAGCCAGAACGTGATGCCATTTATGAGCAGGAGAGCAACGCGGTGCATCACCATGGCGACAGGCCGCCCCACATTATCCATGTTCCAGCCGAGCAGATTCAGGTTGGTTTACCTTGGCCGATTCAATATAGCACTAAGTAAATAGAGCTTTAAACTTAGCCGAGAAATTAGCGTTTCTCTTCTTCCTGCCAGTCTAAACATAGGCTTTAGCAAGAGATAACGATACACTGCCATCTTGCTCAGGGGAATAAAAGGAAAACTAGCACACTTTTTTCAACATGTGTATTGTGTTCCTCTTCGCTCCTCTCCCCACCCACCAAGTGGCAGGAACTCCCTTCTTTGCCCTACTGGTTTGGCAAGTGCGCCTTTGTTAGAATCGGGTTGTTTTTTGTGTGAGAGCTCAGATTTTGTTTTTGGTTTTGTTTTTTTTTAAATCCACTTAAAAAACACCACCTCTTTTTAAATGACTACCAATACTGTCCTTTCGGGAGGGAATTCCTGCTGTTTCTGTAGAGGAGGTTTGTACCTTCTCAGCTTTCTACCTTGGATACCGTCCAAAGAGAGGAGGGGAAGGAAAACCAATTGGAATCTTGTTTCTGACTCCTTGGACCTTCCTTCACCTTGTAGCTGTCTCCCCACACCCTCACAGAACACAAGTTAGGGGTGAGTCATGTCTGTCTGTCTTTCCTTTAGAGCCCCTCTCCCACCATCCTTGGGAAAGGAGAGTCTAGAGGCATTTTCTTACCGGGCCTGCTGACCCCTGCACCATGGCTCAGTGCTGCTCCTCAGGTGAGCGGGCACAAGTTACCTATGCCAGCAAGAGAGGAGGGGGTGTAAAGACCTGCTCCCTTGGTCAGGATTTTCAGACTTGGAGAGGACATACTAACCATGGTGGTGGCCAGAGGCCACTGTGCCAGCAGATTCAGCCTTGTGCTTAGCTGGTCATGGCATGGGACTTGTCTCCATTCATCCACTGAGGGAACTCCCCTGTGAATCTAGATTGGAATCTAGCTGTGGAATCAGGGAGTTTCGTTGGTGCACTATGGCCTTGATTTCTAAGGAAGGGTGTTGAATGAACTGGAGCTATGGAACCTTCTTCTTTTAATCTAAGGGGATGTTCTTAGCTTTTCCTTTAAGAGAAAATGCCATTGCCTTCCAGAGTCCTAAAATTCTACTGTCTTTGTTGAATCATCTGTATTATTTTTTGGTATTGCTGTGGGGTTGGGTGGGGAATATATATATAAACAATAGGGTTATCCATCCACTAGGAAAAAAAATCCTTGAGTGCGTATTAAAGATAAATTGGAAAAGAGAATCCCTTAGGATATCAAGCACTAAAATAATCATGAAAGCCTAAAAAACTTACTGTTTAGCAAAAACAGAGAAAGGTATATGTATAGTAATAAAAATAGTACTTGTTCGAAGATGTAAATTGTTTTTAATAAAATTGTTTCTTAGGGGGATAAAAGGAAATGCTTAGGCACAGTATAAACGCTCTAATATTTGCCGCTTACTCAGGTTGATTTGCTTTGACGATAAGAATTATGGATATAGAGTATACAGTATGTGCATGTGTCACACATTTGTTATGTATAATTGTGTATGGAAATTACAGCACATATACAGACACTAATTACGAAAAAGTGTCTGTATACACTAAATTTAAATCCTAATCACATGAGTTTACTATAGACAAAACAATTTGCTAGCCGTTGAACAGTGGATCAAACTTTTATTTTTCAGTAAGAAAAAAAAAAACTTGCAGTGTCAGCCTAGTGCAATTTGGTAAGAAATTGTGTGTATTAAATCCGAACTGACTGGTAGGAAATTCACAAAAGTGAGAATCTCAGAAATCCTTTGGAGTCTTAAGGGATAATGCCGAAGAAGAGCAGGCGTTTATCCGTTTTATTTGGAATTTAAATAAGACTTTCTATTCTTGCTCTATGCTTTAGCCATGGATGAAATGGGGCAAAACACAGGTTTCTTTCCCTCACGGTTCTGTAGCACTCCCTTCTAAAATGCCTTTGAAATCCTTACTCCTCAATCTTCATTTTAAATCTTTGTTAATTATTTACATCATAAGTTGCTTTGCTGT
Organism: Nasua narica; assembly: GCA_028533885.1. Taxonomy (NCBI): domain Eukaryota; kingdom Metazoa; phylum Chordata; class Mammalia; order Carnivora; family Procyonidae; genus Nasua; species Nasua narica. Next base: position 74,567,792 of record CM052799.1, read on the forward strand.
CTTCGCCTTCTGATGCATATCCTTCTGGTGAAGTTCACGGCTCACATTTTTCGGAGCGCTGAGCTTTCACTTCCGTGAGCCAGACTGAAAATGAAGGGTAGGGAGACTCCACTGACCCCTGATAAGGAAGCCCAGTACCCACCCCAAAACCCTAGTCATGCCTCCCCTTCCTGGTTCTTATCATTTTGCTTTCTTTCCCTGATGCCGTGGGCCATCTGGCTGGCCTGCCTTTTCGTCCTGAATCTTTGTCCCCCTCGGAGGAGCTCCAGGTGGGAGAAACTTACAGGCGGGATTCCCAGCGGGCCCCCCCGCCCGTTTCCTCTTTCCAGCCGGCTTTGGCCAAGGTGGGAGAAGACAGAGCTCTGACCGTCCGCTTGTTTCTTTGCAGCAGCAGCCGCCCGCGCAGGCGCAGCAGCAGCCGGCGCCGCCGCCCCCGCAGGCGCAGGCGCAGCAGCCCGCCGGGCCCCGGCTTCCCCCGCGGCAGCCCACGGTGGCCTCGCCCGCCGAGGCCGAGGACGAGAACCGGCAGAAGACCCGGCCGCGAACGAAAATTTCTGTGGAAGCCCTGGGCATCCTCCAGAGTTTCATCCAAGACGTAGGCCTGTACCCGGATGAGGAGGCCATCCAGACTCTGTCCGCGCAGCTTGACCTGCCCAAGTACACCATCATCAAGTTCTTTCAGAACCAGCGGTATTATCTCAAGCACCACGGCAAACTGAAGGACAACTCCGGCTTAGAGGTGGATGTGGCCGAATACAAGGAAGAGGAGTTGCTTAAGGATTTGGAAGAGAGTGTCCAAGACAAAAATGCTAACACCCTTTTCTCGGTGAAGCTAGAAGAAGAGCTGTCAGTGGAAGGAAACACGGACATTAACACTGACTTGAAAGACTGAGATCAAAGTATTATTTTCTTTCAACAGTGCCACTGGTATTTACTAACGAAATGAGAAGTCCACCTTGTATTCTCTCAGAAAACCTTTGTTGTTCATTGTTTGGCCAATGAATCTTCAGAAACTTGCACAAACCGGAAAGTTGAGAAAGGATAATACAGACTGCACTAAATGTTTTACTCTGTTTTACAAACTGCTTGGCAGCCCCAGGTGAAGCATCGAGGATTGTTTGGTATTAAAAATTAAAATTTGTGTTCACGGGACACATCCAGGTGTGTACCCCGTAAGCATGATACCGGTGATTTTTTTTTTTTTAAATGATTATTCTGGAGCCTCAAACAAGCATTATAACTTCTGTGATTATTTCCTTCCTTTAATTATTTCTGTAACACTCCACACTGATCTTTGGAAACTCGCCCCTTATTTTAAAAAAAGAAAAAAAAAGAGTTTGTTACTCTATTGTATGCTACAAAAGAACTATAGACTGTGGAATGCAGTTTAAAGATGACATATGCCAACAAATGCCTTGTATTATATGGCACTGCCGTAATTCAAATTTGTTTTTATTTTGGAAATAAAAGTTCACTGTAATTTTTTTCATTCTCATTGTTACATGATTTTTTAAAAAAATGAAAAAATGTGAAACACAATTTAGTCCTCATTATTTATTTGTAGATCCTGCAGCATCATGTTGTAATTAATTTTTCGGAAGTTTCCGTTAAATGTAATATTGCTTCTCTTGTTACCATACTGATTCTTTTCTATTTATAAATGTATTTTGATGGGCAGTAAAACAAAGTGTCTTAAAAGTTTTAAATAGAGAAAATGTGCTTTACACAGTTGCCTATAAAAAGTGCTCTATGTTATCCAAGCAATTCATACTATAAGCTTCACTCTTATTGTTGTATGCAATTTTTACTATCATGCAAATAAGCTTAGGTAAATAAAACTAATAGATCACCTTAGAAATTATGCAATTAATGTGAAAATAATTGATGTTTGCAATGTGTCTTCCTTTGGTTTACAATCAATTTTAAAGCTACATCTGTGTAAAATTTCTGTATAAAGGTGTATTTCTTTTTTATGAGTTTATGGCTATGAAAACACCAGCTATTTTGTTACAGCTGGCTGTTTTTATAAGTGTATCACAATTTTCTTTATGCAGAAATGTTCTGATTAGGAGTGGTTATTGACTGTAACTACACAATTAAAACTGTTTGTATGGTATGACATGGTAGGGTTTGTTTGCTTATGTGAAGTAACTTTAAAGAGTTAAAGACGGCCCTCTCAGTTAGGTGCATGTTAATATTTTCTCGATGATATTTTACGGATTTTAAAAAGAACAGTTGAAAAGTCACTCGAAACACTGTAAATGGAAATCACAAACACATGCTCATTTTTTAAGTTTAACGATGAAGACCATAACCTGTTTGGGGTTAACATTTTGCCTAATAAACAGAGATAGAAGGATGGTCAGAAGACCCGCCAAGAGAAACGTAAACCTACTCTCTAGTAGGAGTTATGTGCTTAGAATGAATCCGTCTGCATTTATTTCACAATATTTAATTATGGTAACACTTTTTTGAAGCTAATGTATAAATATTTTAAAGGCCTTTAACAGTAACATAAAGTAAGTAGGGAAAAAAATGGACCTTCTGTATACAAACCTCTTAGTAAGCAATTTATTTTTTTAAGTTACAAATGGAATATAAGTTAAGAACTCTGAGCTCATTTGGTTGTGTATGTCATGACTATAAGAACTAAATGAAGAAAATAAGAATAACACACCTGGAATTTAAACACCATCTTCAAAATTCCTGCAACATAAAACTCCATACACTCCACGATATAAAATGAGGTGTGCTGATGGTCATGGACAGGACTGAGGCCAGGCTTTCGGTTTGTTATTATTATTATTTCTTTTGTATTCACATTATCTTTTGCTGCTGCTTTTTAAGACTTCTTAGACGTTAATAGGGGTGTCTGGGTTCTTTGATAGTTGGTTCTGAAATTGTCCGATCTCTTCATGCCTACCATTTTTCCAGGCACTGATGAGCTCATTGGTAGGCAACTGGGCTGCTTTAATGTTGAACTTTTACTTAAGAAGCTAAAATGGCATCATTGAAGACTCCCAATTCAGCTGTAAAAGTACTATTTACTTTTGAAGCACAGCTGAACTGCTTTGAAGGCAGCTGGTTTGCTGTAACTTAAAACTGTATTGAAAAAGTTTTCAATTCTTTTTATTAAATGAGAAGACAACTTTTAAACATTCTTGCTCACTTAGAGTTCAGAAAACCATTTGCGGGAAAGAAATTTGAATTAATAAAATAGAAACTAGATTTCATGTAGTAAAAAAATGAATAAATAGAAACTAGTATGCTGTGAAGTTTTTTAAGAAATCCTTCCTCTTTTTTTTTCCTCTGAGTTTAGAGGGAAAAGCTAGAGCAAAGAGTAGTCTTTGATTCGATTTGATTTTTTTAATCAGCCCAACAGAATATAAGGTGCCAGAAATTTTAATTTTTTTAGAAGGAAAAATTGGGTTGCAAATACGATTTTGCCATTCCCAATAAGCTAATTTCTTTTGAAATAACATTTTGAGTGAATTTGATGAGTGTGTGTAAGAAATCAATACAATGCTAATAATTGTCTCCCTTAGACCTTTAAAGGCATAATCTTCCTAATATATTTTAAACCAAAAATAAATGAATAAAAAGCACATATCGAAGAACTGTGATGGTCATGATGGAGTGAGCAAAATTGTTTTCAGGGAAGACGGCACAATTTGGAAATGATTTCTTTGGGTGATCTTCCACTTTGCTCCCCCAATGTCATTTATTGTCCATACCAGTCCTCTTACTACCAGTGGCTACGGTAAAACTCCTTGAAGAAGCTTCATGGTGTCCAAGTATTTCAGAAACTTTTAAAAGCTGGGCATGACATAGCGCTTTGTGCTGTTAAGACCTTAGCAGAGTCAGGTAGTTTACGGGTAATATTCAACCTTGTGCATCTGAATCTGTCGTGGATTCCTTCCCTCAGCACTTTGCCACTAATTTGTATTACACTCTGTGGCCATATAATACTTGCACATTATGCAAAAAATAATGTTGACAGTATCTCCTTGGCACGTAATATGCAGAGTTGACACATAACCTTTGAAAACCAAGGTAACTAATATGTGTGCCCAAGTTGTGTGGCACTTGGTCAAAAAGTCTGTACATATTATGTATAAAATGTGTATTGATTAACATTTAGTCCTAAGGAATTCTGAGCTTAAAAGAAATGGTTTTTTTTTCCAAGTAGTGATATCTATATCTAACTGTGCTTATCTAAAATATATAGCTTGAATAGAAAACATTTTCAGATGATTCAACATTGAGTAAAAATGACAATTCCATACATTCCATTATTAAATTCTGCCCTATTCCCTCTTGTTATCCTCAGCTGATATTAAGGTCCTTTATTGTCACAATGTTATCAATAAATGAGGTATTCTGAACTGCCTGGTGATATTTTCAAAAAGAGCAATTAAAATGTGTATACCCTATTATATAGCCAATAAAAATAGGACTATCTTGCTGAAGCAAGCCAAAAATGTGCATGATAGTGTGGAAACCAATGAAGGTCCAAAAATATGAATCACATTTAAAATATCAAGATACTGATGCTATAGTTTATCTTACAAATAAATATTTTTGACTTTTAAAGGGGACATATTATGGATTCAGTGTTTCTTGGGACGCAATCCTTTTAATGTAAATACTAAATATTTGCATGTCTTTTGACAAAAGTTAAATTACAATCTATGCACATACAATTTTATGTGCATAAAATCTATGCACATTTTTGATAAAATATAAAGTACCCTTATTAAAGAAATGTGGTGGAAGGTGTATGTCCAGAATACTATTACCTGTTTAACAATACCAAATGTTAAATAAAAATAGTTTGAAATTAATGTTTAAAAGACAAGCAACATTTTTAAGGCTTTCTTATATTACCCTACTTATCTGAATTATGTATTTCCAAATTTAACTTTATCAAAACAATTCCAAAAAGTTCCATAATGGCTTCTTGCCTTATAGCATGGTTGTGTACGAAGTCACCTTCTGTCAACTATTTTCAGCTGCATATTATGCCTATTGTGATAAAAAAAACATGAGACTTAGGCCCCATTCTCTATGATAATGTTTGATGAAGAGATTCAGTAAAACAGTACCTTGTACTAGTTGCCTTGCCAAGGAAACAAAGAAACTCTAAAGTGACCTATTTTGCTCTAAATTAAATATTGGACATTATTTCTGTACTACTAGTTGAATTTTTTTACTGTTATTATTTGCTTTTTGTGGTATTTAAAGTATGTTTTCATTACAGTGATGGACTCTAATCACGTCTTTACACCCCCCAAAAGATATGCTGTCCCATGTGCTGCTCTGATATTCCACTCACAAAAGAACAAACAGTACCCGTTAAAAGAGGATGTTGAGCACTTTCAAATATTTAATGTCTGTTAATGCATCGAGTCTGCGGCAGAGCGATGCAAAGTGAGCATTTGTTCAGAGCACGAACCTATCTATCCGACGGCATCTTAACGTGGGGACAGGTTTCACCGACTCCACTTTTGTTTCCCATTTTAACTTCCAAATTTTACCACGTCTCTCTCTGAGAGGCTTCTGACCTTCTGAGTCCCCTGACTAGCAGCACACTCAGATATGCTTAAAATGAAAATAGCAACATCATTCGTAGAATGTTTCCTTATATAAGGTACTGCCACAAACCCATCTCCGTTCCACTCTGAGGCCATGAAGGCAGGCTGGCTCGGAAACTCCCCCTTCAAAGACCGGGGAGGGGCAACTCCACCAGGCTAACTGATTGGTTCAGCTGTTCAGTGGCCTCATGGGTTTCAAACCCAAGCCTTCTACCTTGCATTCCTATGGCTACTTCTCCTTAATAAAAGCTTTTTCAATTGCGTAAAATGTAAAAACGTTCATTGCCATTCAAAATTTTCAGAAATCTAATATAGCATGTAATCTGTTAATATGAAAAAGTCTGTCACTGAGTAATTGAAATCAAGTCTATGAACTATTAACACCCGGATTCTGCTGTCCGAGTGTAAGAGCCATATACACAAAATCTTTTTTTCTAAAAAAAAATACACTTTCTTATAGGAATGTTCAGATATACCAAAAAAAACGTAGAATACTGTAATGAATCCCTGATGATTCATCCCCAGTTCAACAATTGTAACATTTTCCCACTAATAAGTACTTTGTGAAACTCATTAAAATTAAGATGAAACTTTTATGAAAATATTCAAACTGTTCAGTGGTTTTTGGCCATAATGACATTCTGACATTATCCTACTTTTTGCAAAGTAATGAATTTTCTGATTTCTTGAGAAAATATTGAAACAAAGTTTCTCTCTGAACTCTGAGAATTTTCAAAAAGTCAATTTTAGAAGGAGAACCTGTGAGAATTCCACAAATATTTGTGACATAAAAAAGAGACAACCCAGCCTCTCTTTATTTATAAACAATACGTGCTTTCATATCATTGTTGAAACTAAAGTACATAATTTTCAGTTATGCATAATAAAATATGTAATTAAGCAACATTCCATAGTGGATTAAAGAATTAAAAGCTTCAGGTGCAGAAAAGAATTTGTTGGCATTTTCTTTTTCAAGGTGGTATTTCGAGGTGTTACTTTTCATTTTCCTTTGACATCTTATACACAAATAAATAGACAGAAACAGGTGAGAAGCAGAGAAATGAAGTATTGGCTCTAAGACAGTACACCTGAAAAATAGGTAGCATATTTGCAACGTGTCCACAAAGGCTAAACTAAAAAGGACAGAAATCATCTTAGCCTGGGGAGAAAAAATAATCTCTAAAGGGGGGGTTTGTATTTCAAGAAATAGAAATAACATAATAAAAAGTTAACTGCACTCGATCCTTCCTACATTTCAAACTACATTTAATTAATCACACTCCAATTGGTCGAGTCCAGTAGACTTATTTTTCAAGTGAAGAACTACATTTAATTAATAATTCTGTGCTATAAAAACTGAAGTTCATTGAGGCATTTGGCATTTATCCTATTTTTGAAAGAATAATGCATCAAATAAAATCAAACCACTTTGATGTCAGATTGTGTCACAATGATTCTGAAAATAAATTATTCTGCTGAACATTTAAGAAAAAATAATAATACAGAGATGAGATGCCACATTTAGCATCAGAAGAACTTTCTAGTATCTACAGTTTTTCATATAGTGCTTAAACTACAGTAATAATCAACTGTATGAGAGCAAGTAAATTCAATATCATGTATTTATATTAGTCAAATCTTGACACAGAAATTTAGTGCATGAATGAGATCAGACGACTTAGAAGAAATATGGAATGAGACCCATATCCCATGGACAATCCTTTTAGTGAGGCTTTTTAAACTGACTCATGTAAAGAGCCTTTTGTTAGCCTTTAGCATCTCAGGGTTCTGCTGAAATATGACACTTTTGTATTTATGTGTGTTTTTATAACACATCTTATTACAAAAAGAATTAGCTAAGACTTCCATATGTAATGCAATAACATATGACAAAAAGGAAAAACTACAACAAAATCAATCCAAAATTTAGATAGAAAATAACACAAATTGAAAGGTATGCTTGACCCAGAAATGCATATCATGAGTTCCTATGTAATTTATTAGAGTACACTACCGAAAATTTTAACAGCTTTATTGAGGTACAGTTGACGTACAATAAACTGTGCATATTTAAAGCATACAATTTGATAAATTTTCTCACACACACACGCACAGATGTGTGAGCATGTGCATGTGCATGTGCGTGCATGCATGTGTGTGTGTGTATGTGTGTGTGTGTATCCATCCACACAGTTGAGGGCACAATGAACATATGCGTATCCCAGTAGTTTTGTGCCCTGTTCTAATAATCCCTCCCTCCCACCTTTCCGTTCTCATTCATCACTACCCCCATGGCACCATTGATCTTCTTGCTGTCACTATAACTTAGTTTATATATTCTAGAATTTCATATAAGCAGAATAATTCAGAATGTGCTCGCTTTTCTCTGCCTTCTTTCACTAAGCATAATTATTTTAAGATTCATCCATGTCCAGTTAGTTTATTACTGAGAAATATTACCTTTTATGGATATAGTGCAATTTTTCTTTTGTCGATTATGCGGTTGGTGGATATTTAGGTTGTTTCCAGCTAGGGGCTGTTACAAAGATGCTATTGTATGCCTCTCTATGGATATATGCTTGTATTGTGTGCCTCTCTATGGATATATGCTTGTATTTCTCTTGGGTAAATTCCTAGAAGTAAAGTAATTTATCATACCATAGGTATTTAACTTTTTAAGAATCTAAAAAACTGTTTTCCATAGTGGTTGTACTGTTGTTCTACAGTCCCATCAACAGGGTATGGGAATGCCCATGGTTTCACATCCTTGCCAACACTTGATATGGTCAGACTTTTTCGTTGGAAACATTCTAATAGGTGTGTAGTGATACTCATGAATTTAATTTGCATTTTTGTTATAAACGGCATTTCCCTACTGAATATCTTTTCATGTGATTTGCTATCCATGTATCTTCTTTTATGAAGTGTTTCTTCTTTTACTCATTTTTTAAAGTTTTTCTTTTCTTTTCTTTTTTTAAGATTTCGTTATTTGAAAGAGAGAAAGTGAGAGAGACCATGAGCAGGGAGAGGAAGAAGCAGACTCCCGGCTGAGCAGGGAGCCTGGCAGGAGGCTGAATCCCAGGACCCTGGGATCATGACCTGAGCCTAAGGCAGATGCTTAACCAACTGAGCAACCCAGGTACCCCTACCCATTTTTTTTATTGGTTGTTTTCTTATTATTGAGTTTTGAAAGTCCTTTATATATTTTTGTTACAAGTCCTTTGTCAGATATGTGATTTGCAAGTATTTCAGTAGGTAGCTTGTTTTCATCCCCTTGACAATGTTCTCTGGTTTTTCAGTGAAGTCCAATTTAATAATTTTGGTTTTGCCTTTAAGAGTCTTGCTTTTAGGGGCACCTGGGTGGCTCAGTGGGTTAAAGCCTCTGCTTTCGGCTCAGGTCATGGTCTCCGGGTCCTGGGATCAAGCCCTGCATCAGGCTCTCTGCTCACCAGGGAGCCTGCTTCCCCCTCTCTCTCTGCCTGCCTCTCTGCCTACTTGTGATCTCTCTCTCCATCAAATAAATAAAAATAAAATCTTAAAAAAAATAAAATAAAAGTCTTTCTTTTAGTGTTATATGTAAGTAATATTTGCCGAATCCAAGGTCACAAAAATTTTCTCCTGCCTTTCTTTTAGATTTATAGTTTTAGGATTTACATTGAAACCCATGGTCTATTTTGAGTTAATTTTTACATATGGTACAAAGTATCAAGGTATGGGTCAAAAATATCTTCTTTTCTTTTTCTTCCATCTTTTTCTTTTCTTTTCCCTTACTCTTTCTTTCTTTCTTTCCTCCCTCTCTCTTTCCGTCCCTCCTTTCTTTTCTTTTCTTTCTTTCTTTCTTTCTTTCTTTCTTTCTTTCTTTCTTTCTTTCTCTCCTTTCTTTCTCCTTCCATATACATTTCAAATTGTTCCAGTACCATTTGTTTAAAAGACTATTTTTTCTACACTTAATTACATTTGCACTTTTGTCAAAAATCAATTGACCATATGTGTGTGTGTCACTTCTGGAATTTCTATTTTATTTATTTTTTTGCTCTTTATCAACCTCTCCACCACGACCATGCTGTCTTGATTACTATAGTTCTAGATGTCCTATAGTCAAGTAATTTAAGTAATCTGAAGTCTTCAAACTTTACTATTCTTAAAAGTTGTTTTGGTTATTCTGAGTCTTTTCTTTTCATCTACCTGTGAATTCTAGGTTAAGCTTATCAATTTCCACACAAAACAAAAAAACCCAAAAACATCTGCTCAATTTTGATTGAGATTGCTTCAACTCCATAGATCATTTTGGGGAAGAATTGGCCTTTTAACAATAATTAACCTTCAGATCCATAAGCGTGATATATCTTTTCACTTACCCTAGAATATAGAAACAGAATTTATTTATTTGTTTGTTTACTTGTTTGTTTATTTATTTATATATTTTTGGTATGTTGATCTTTTATCCTGCAACCTAGCCTACACTCACTTAATAGTTCTGGTAGCTTTTTTGTAGATTCCATCACATTTTATTTGTTTTATTTTATTTTTTTAAGACTTTTTATTTATTTATTAAAGGGTAAGGAACAGAGGAAGAAGCAGACTTCCCACTGAGCAGAGAGCCTGAGACCATCACCTGAGCCCAAGGCAGACACTTAAACTGAGCCACCCAGGCACCCCACCACCACATTTTCTACAGAGATAATCATGTCATATAAAAATAAGACAGTTTTATATCTTCTTTGCAATCTAAATACCTTTTTTTTTCTTTTCTTTTCTAGAACACCCAGTGCAATGTTGAGTAAAAATGGAGAAAGAAGACATCTTTGCCTTATTCCTGAACTTAAATACTAACACTGTTCTAAGCCATTTACAATACAAAGTCACTTAATCTGTGTAACAACCATATAAGATACATGATTAACATATTATTGATATTAAACTGATGCACAGAGAATTTATGTCACTGGTCCTAGTGAACATATCTCTCAACAAATCTTTCACCTCTTAAAATGTAGCTGTAGTTTTTGCCTTGGCACTCACTGCTTTATCCTTACTAAAGGTTCATAGCTTTAGCACTCAATTCTTGATTAGGTTGTTAGGCTATGCTACAAAATCCTATCTGACGAAAATGAAATTGAAATATTGAAAGGGAGTAGGGGAGGATTGTGCAAAAACATAAAACTAAGGGAAAAAGAGAAGAGAGCTAGAAGGAGGAAGAGGGTTCAAGAAGAGAAGGATGAAGATGTTGGGGAAGATACAGGAAAACTGGTTGGCAAGTGAGATTACTCAAAGGGAAAGCATAACCTCCTGCACATTTCCATATTATAAGTGAAAAAGAAATTCTGGAAACCACACGCAAACTGACCTTTTTGAATCATTCTAGAAACACTGCTTTTTTTTTTAACTTTGGTGCTTCTAATAAGTGCCCTAATTTCGGAAAGGGAAAGTATTCATTTTATACTATTAGAGGGGATCAAATGACTATACCAAAGCCCTAGGTCAGACTTTTGTAACTTATGGCCCATGGGCCAGATCTGTCTTGTCACTTGTTTTATAAAGTTTTATTGGAAACTAAAGCCATGCTCATTCATTTATATTCTCTATGGCTTCTTTTATGCTACCACAGTAGAATTAGAGTGGCTGTGAAAGAGACCATATGGCCATCAAGCCTAAAATATTTACTCTCTGGCCCTTTATAGAAAATGTTTGTCAATCTTTGTTGTAGATCACTAAACTGTGCCAAGATTTGCAAAGGAAGAATATTAAAGCAATTTTCTGAATTTTTTGAATTTCTAACTTATGTCAAAACAAAATAATCATTTCAGTATTTTTTAGAAGAGTTAGAGCATATATTAACTAGAAACTCGTTTGTTCTCACCTCCATGATCTCCCTTGATGTGTATGAAGAACTTCATTCTTTCATTTCTACTAGTTACCTCGTAGGCCTATGCAAGAGCACAGGACTAGACATCCCACACCCTGTTGCTCACCAGTAACTCTTCTATAAATTTAGAAAATTATTGACTAGGAACTTCACCCTTTCTTGATAAACTCAAGAAGTGTTAATATTCTTGGCAAAATTGTTTTTGCACTAATTGCCACATCCATCTGCTCTGTGAGATTGATTAGACTGTGAGAGCATTTGCTCTCTCTTGCAATCAATGCTTCCTGGCCCAGCAGAAAGCTAGATCTGTCTTATTTCCATCTAGAGAAGGACACACCATGACAACTGTAAGCTTTTCCTTTGAGGATTTGAGATTAAATTGGCGCTTGGCTTGATGGCCCTTTGGGGAATAATTCAGTCTAGAGAGAATTCTGTTGAAGTAAACTGAAACCACAGGAACTTCAATGATTCCTTCTCACATAGAGAAACTCCACTATTTCGCAAACCCTACTTCTGTAGACCCAGTGGTTGCATACCATGTTCTGGAGAAACATTCTACTGACCACTGAAAAAGCCAGGAGGAGCAAAGGGCCCTGTCCTCGTCTCTTAACTCTACAGCTCTTGAAACCTGCAGAGACTGAGTAATGCTGTCAGTGTGTCTAGGGGAGAGCAACTGCAGAGCTTAATTCTATCTGGATTGGACCCAATATTTTATTTATTTGTTTGTTTGCTTGTTTATTTACTTATTTATTTAGTGTTAAAAATACACCTATTACAACAGCTTCTAGATAAAAATTTGAGGAAAAACATAGCAAAGAAAAAACATATAATAAGCATCTATCCAAAATAGCAACAAGCTTCTGCCATTACTGTCCTTTTTATATACCTTATTGCAACACCATATTGGACGGTTATCCCAGAACCTGAGTATGTGTAGTGCAGTGTCCTACATCAAACAAGCAACTTGATTCTCTAGTTCAAGTGTAAAAAGATACCTTACTCTGAAAACCCACAAAATGAATCTGGAGAGAATTTCATTTAACACAATTTTATATTTTCCTTACAATGGGCCAGGTAATTTGAGTTTAAAATCACCACTGCCAGAGAGTCACTTGAGCAGGAGCTCCCACATGCTTGTCTTTCTACTGGCACTTATGTAAAGTTGAGTTTTCGCTTTAGAGGGAGTTGAGGTAAATACAAAAGACTGTTTAGGGAAAAATTTTTTTATGATGTGATACTTGTACATTTTGAAGGACTTTTGAGGTTTTTGGTTTCTTAATTTGTGGTGGTAATACAAACAGTGAAAAAACAGTGATGAATTATCAGAGGACCATTTGTTTTTTTTATTATTTTGTGTCATATAATGAATAGAAAGCAACTTTATTGAGACTACCTTTTAAAATATTTTATTTTGTTTTATATATCCATGAAATCTAAAACCTGAGAACCTTTGAATGTAATCAATGGTTCCCAAATGTTTTGGTCTTAGGAATTCTTTGTACTTGTAAAATTTATTGAGACTCCCACTTCTAGGAAAACTGAATAGGTATACTTTTCCATATTCCTCCTGCTACATACAGTAAAAAACCCTGGTGTCATATGTAAAATAAACACTAATAGGTGACTCCAATAGGTGGCAAGAAGAAGGCAGACCAGATAGGGAATTGAGGACCCAAAGAACAACATAGTGGTACATTCCTTATTCCCTTTTGCCTCATATATCCCAGAGTTGGAGTGGAAGAAGGCAGAAATCCATAAATGCCATTAGCCATAAGCAAAAGAAGGTCCTGACAACCTGCTCTCTCTAGCCAAAGAAAAGAAAAGGGGCAGCCAATAAAACAGAAAACTTGAAAATAACTGCCTTAATCCATCACAGAAAAATCCCTTAACCCTCTTCCTATCCAGACCAGCAAAGTTAAGTAGACAGCCTAGACTTCCACTCTCAAGAGACTGTAACCAGGTGAGGTGGTGTCAGAGGAAGTCTGGTGGATGGATACTCAAAATGTTCATCACTGCTCAATGGTGACAAAGCATCCCTCCTTGCCAAAATGATGTCAGTGGAGGCTATATGAGGAACAGTAACAAGGTATTCCTACTTCTCCCAGCCAAGCAGATATCACTGGAGTTTTAGTGGGGAGTTGGAACTCCACTCCCCACCCACAATAATGAGGAGAACCCCTACAGATGTCAGTGAAAGCCAAGTGGGGAAGCTGGACTTCTACCCATATCCGGTAATAGTCAGGAGGTATTGCCTCTTCTTTTACCAGATCAATGTAAAAAAAGTCAGCTAACACAGAGGACTTAAATAAGATCCAGAGACTCAGCAAAATACCCAGGCTTCAGTTAAAAACCAAAAACCAAAAACCAAAAAAACCTAGCCATATAAAAACCCAGAAAAATCTCTAACAGGATATAAAGAAGACAACAGATACAAACACTAAGACTATAGAGATATCAGAATTATCCAACAAAGATTTTAAAGCAGTCATAAAAATGTTTTAATGATCAATTACAAAGAAAAAAAGTAGAAAGTTTCACCAAACTTATAGAAGACATAAATAAGAGCAAGATGGAAATGTTAGAACTGAAAGGTACAGTAACCGAAATAAAAAACTGAAGGGAGGAGAAGGAAGGAAAAGCTGAAAAAGCAATAGCAATAATGGCCAAAAACTTTCCAAAAGACATAAACCTACAGGCTCAATAAGCTGAACAAACCCCAAATATGATAAACCTAAAGAAATCCAAGACACATTATGATCAGACCTCTGAAAACTAAAGGCAGAGATATCTTGAAACAGAAAGACAGAAATAATGCCTGACATACAAGGGGAAACATTTTGGGGAAAAAAGCAGATTTCTCATCAGAAACTACATATACCAAAACAAAGTGGCACAATATTTTTCAAGTACAGAAAGAAATGTCAATGCAAGAGTTAATGAGGAGATGGGAAGGAAGTGAGTGTAACTATAAAAGGGCATCATGACAGCTCCTTGTGTTGATGGAAATGTTCTGTACCTTCATTGTATCAATGGCAATGTCCGTTTTGAGATATGGTGCTATAACTTTATCATTGGGAAAAACCAGGTAAAGAGTATATAGATCTCTCTATATCTTATAACTGCATATGAATCTATGATTATCTCAAAATAAAAACCTTAGTTAAAAATACATTATTACATTAAAAATAGAACTACCATATAATTTAGCAGTTCTACTTTTGGGTATAAATCCAAAAGAATTGAAAGCAGGGTCTCAAAGAGATATTTGTACACTTCTCTTTGCAGCAACACTATTTGCAATACCCAAGAGGTTGAAGCAACCCAAATTTCCACTGATGGATGAATGGATAAACAAAATGGTTTTTCAAGCTTGGTTCCTCACTGTGAGCTGGACTCAAATTTGATCTATGTGTTTATGCTGGACTGAAGGGGAGGCAGTCACTCAAGACATTTAAAGCTTCGGCTTGCCTGCATTGACCAAAACAGGTCCATGGCCAACCCCAAAATCAAGGGGTGGGAGAATGTACTTGCCATTCTACACACACACACACACACACACACACACACACACACACACACACATACTGGAATATTTTTCGGTCTTTAAAAAGGAAGGAAATCCTGTCACATGTTACATTATGCTAAGTGAAACGAACCAGTCATACACAAAAAATTCTGTACAGTTACACTTATAAGATGTATTTAAAGTAGTCCAATTCATACAAACATAAAGTAGAATGGTGGTTATTAGGGGTGAGGGAGAGAGAAAAGGAGAGTTGTTGTTTAATGGGTACAGAGTTCAAGATTCACAACATGAAAAGAGTTCTGGAGATCTGTTTCACAAAAATGCAAATATACTACTGACTCTACACTTAAAAATCGTTGGGATGGTAAATTTTATGCTATGTGTTTTTTCCCCCTAATAAAAAAAATAGGGAAAGAATTAAAATACACTATAAAAGATCCCAAAGAGCTTTTTTCTATGTGGATTGTATCTATTAACACTTAATTCTATTTGGTGTTAAAACTAAGACATTTTAAAAATATTTATTTACAAATTCACTAAAATGTCAATTTTAAAGTCATTACCTGTGAATGTAAATTATGTATTTTTCTTTAAAGTTACCATATGGAGTACCCGGATGGCTCAGTTGGTTATGTGTTCAGCTCTTGATCTCAGCTCAGGTCTTGCTCTCAGTGTCGTGAGTTGAAGCCCCACACTGGAGTCTACACTGGGCATAGAGTTTACTTATATATAAACAAACAAACAAACAAACAAATGAATAAATAAAATAACTGCATATTTGAAAAGAATTATTGAAAATACAGCATTGTTTTACATTTTGCAAATATCTTCCTGTCTTCCTCCTCAGAAGACAGCTGGATTATCTGCTTCTGCAGTCGATCTTTTGCCATGTTATGTATCTCATACACTCTGGAAAATTGCACTGCACACTCATGAAAAAATACAAGTAAATTAGTCAGATAATATCACATTATTATTATTATGAACATAGTGTCAGCCTTGCAGACAGCTTAAAAGACCTCAGCGACTCCCACAGGTTTCCAGATCACAATTTGAGAACCGCCAAACAAGACCATTCATCAACCCAGCCAGGACTCTGTGGGAGACTGAGTTATTAGTTATAATTCCTCGCTCTCGTGGGGTAAGATTTACATCCACACCCTTGTTATGGCCAAGTACATTCTCCCACTGCTTGATTGTGGGGCTGGCCATGGACCTGCTTTGGTCCATGCAGGCAAGCAGAGGCTTTAAATGTCTTGGGTAACTGCTTCCCCTTCAGCCCAGGATAAACACATGGATCAGATCTGAGTCCAGCTCACAGTGAGGAATCAGGCTCAGCCAAACACTCAGACTGAAGCAGAGCCCAGCTGAGCCCACCCTAGATTAGCTGATTTTATAGTGAAACAGCAGACTCAGGACCATAAGAATAAATATTTATTGTTAAATGCCACTGAGTTTTTGAGTGGTTTATTATACATTACTGTGATAATGGCTGATTAATTGAAGCCTAAATCTTACTAGTTGAATAAAAGGAAAAATATGAAAAAAAAAAAAAAACAGTTATTCAGTCAGGAGGAAGAGAAAACCAATGGGCAATCTTATTCAAAGAATTGTGACAATGCATCCTGTCTTGAATGAGCTCAGAACAGAAGAAAATTCATTAAGAACAGAGCCCAGTATATTTAAAGGCAAATTCTCTGATGAGAGAAGCCCTGAAATATTACTGAAGGAGACCAGGAAGAAACTCTCTTTCCTTTCTTCTTTAGCAGGTGGCTTCACAGCTCAAGATTTTTTAATCTTGCTTATTGATCCAGGAAAAGGAGTCTAAATATCTGAGGTTGTGAGAGAGGGGGGAAAAAATGATGTGGAGTGTGTTTGCCCAGAAATTTTCAGTTTCTTTCATTCTCTCTATTTAATGTTGCATTCTCTCTATTTGTGCATTCTCTCTATTTAATGTTCTATTTGCTGTGTGTTCTCTTCAGTCAACTCCATTTAAAAAATTACCCAATAAGTATTTATTGAATACTTCCTATTTTATTTTGGATTCCCGTGAGAGCAAACCCTAGGACGCAGATTTGGGTGAGAGTAGTGTATCATAGATTCAGAGGAACCAGGTACAATGAAGCTCAGAATCTACCTCCTTTGGATGGGAAGACTGAGGTATTTATCCACTGATTCTCACTTCTCATGGGTGCCAAGTTGACTTTGGGTTTGTTAAATCTCCACCACTGTGGTAGTTATTCTTAATATAACTTTATTGGCAAAATTTCAAATAGAGCAGGAAACCCCAGTACTACTAGAAATGTGTTGGGGGTGGAACAGGCTAATGATTCAAATTCTAGATAACTCTTTATCTGGGAGCATTAATAGCCCACATATTGATGAAGGCCATGGCTTTCAAAGAGTAGTCCAAAGAAGAATGCTATTGGTGCAATTTAGAAACGCAAATTCCTAAATTTCTAAAGGAGACTCTTACATCAACAAAATGTCAGGAGATGCATTCATATTGAAATTTAAGAGCTACGGATTGGAATGCCCCAGTCCCTAAAATAAGATTCTGTTAACAGGGAAAGTATGGCACATTGGTTAAAGATAATTGTTTTTGCTCTTACAATCTCCACAGGAGAAGCTACTAATTTGCAAATTAAAGCCCCACCCATGCATATCATTGTATCTTTCTTCTGTTCTATTGCCACCCCCACGACTCCGTGGGGTTTTGGAACAGTGTGGTGAATATACAGCTGATGACAAATAACTGATGACAAATAAATCATGGGTAGAAAAGCCTGCAATGAGGAAAATACTACCATTATAGAGAGAAATCTCTACTAGGACACCCACTTCAAACCTTTATTCCTGAGAACGTTTCAGGGTTGCTTAATTCTTTAAAAAAATCTTATCCAATCATGAAGCTCCCTTTTCTACTGGCTAAAATGGGTAGGGTAAGGTGGGGTGGAATGGGAATTCTATGCACAAATCAAAGTACATCATCCATGTGACTCTCCAAACAATATTGTCTTCCAATATTAAAATGTCTTTTTTCAGGGGTGCCTGGGTGATTCAGTCAGTTAAGCATCTGACTCTTGATTTCAGCTCAGGTTATGAACTCAGGATGGAGAGACTGAGCCTCATATAGGGCTCCATGCTGAGCATAGAGCCTGCTTTGGATTTTCTCTCTCCCTCTCCCTTTGCCCCTCCCCCCAACTCAGGCATGTACTCTCTAAATAAATAAATCAAATGTCTCTTTCAAATTTTTCAATTGAAGATAAATATAAAAAAACAAGTTCACTTTTATTACAAATGTATTCTGAGAAAGCATCTTTACCCATGGTACTTAGGTATCATAACAACCTGATTTAACTTATTCCAGTATACATACCAACATTTAGAATATTTGTTTCACTGGAATGGAAATTGCTGATTAGACAACAAGTCAAAAATTAAGGAGGACTAAATTGGATAGAATCAAAGTTTTACAAAGTATTATCCTTACAGATAATGGAATTAAACTAGAAACTGTAGGGCACCTGGGTGGCTCAGTGGGTTAAAGCCTCTGCCTTCAGCTCAGGTCATGATCTCAGGGTCCTGGAATCGAGCCCCGCATCTGGCTCTCTGCTCAGCAGGGAGCCTGCTTTCCCCTCTCTCTCTGCCTACCTCTCTGCCCACTTGTGATGTCTCTGTCTCTCTGTCAAGTAAATAAATAAAATCTTAAAAAAAAAAAAAAAAACAACTAGAAACTGGTAATAGAAAGATGATGGAACATTTCCAAACAGTTAAAAATTAAACAAGGCACTTTGTAATAATCAATACATCAATGAGGAAATCTCAAGAAACATCAAAAAGTATTTTGAAGTGAACAAATACAACATGTCAAATTTTGTAGGAGCAGCTGAAACAGTGCTTAGAAGGAAATTTATAGCATTAAGTGCTTATATTAGAAAAGAAGGAAGGTCTCAAAGAAATGACCCAAGTTATCACATTTAGAAACTAGAAAAAGAACAATCAAATGAACCAAATTGAGCAGGAGGAAAAAAATAATAAGGAGCAAAAATCAAAGTAATGGAAACAAACAAAAATAGAGAAAATAAATAAAACCAAAAGCTGATTCTTTAAAAATACTGAATTTCTAAAAGTCTAGCAAGAATGACAAAGTAAGGAAAAGACACAAATTACCCATATCAGGAACGAAAGAGGAGATATCACCACACACACAGCAGATGGCAAAAGGATCATAAGAGAAAACTATGAACAACTCCATGCACATACATTCTACAACCATGATAAAATGGAGAAATTCTTTAAAATTCACAAACAGCTAAAATTCACCCAAGATGAAATGGACAACCTAAATAGCCCTGTAATTATGTAAAAAACTGAATTAAGAGTTAAAAAAATTTCTAAAAATAAATTTCCAAGCCCAGGTGATTTCATTGATTAATTCTACCAAACATTTAAGGATGAAAAATAACAAATGTATGCAATCATTTCCACAAAATAGAAGAGGATACTTCTTAGCTCAGTTTATGAAATTAGCATTCCCATACAAAACCAAAGACATTAAAACTAGAGACCAACATCTCCCAAGAACATTGACACAAAAATCCTTTTAAAAGGTAGCAAATTGTATTCAGCAATATGCAAAAAGAATACTATATTGCAAACAAGTGGATTTTATCCAGGGATTGCAACATTGCTTCAATGTTTGGCAATCAATCAATGCAATTCACCACATTAGCAATCTAAAGAGGAAAACCACATGATCATATGAATGCAGAGAAACACTAAAAAAAAAAAAAAAATCTGTCCTCAGCAAACTAGGAACATAGAGTAATCATTTAGACTGATAAAGGAAATATCTACAAAAATATCTATAGCTAACATCACATTTAATGTTGAAAGACTGAATGTTTTCCACTTATTAGAAAAAAGGCAAGGATGTCCATTCTTATCATTCCTATTCTTTGCAATAAAATAAGAAAAAGAAATAAAAGACATAAAATTTGAAGAGAGTTTAAACTCTCCCTACTTGCCCGTAATATGTTGTTTTTAATGTAGAAAATTCTAAAAACTCTACCAAAAAACTAGAAACAATAAGTGAGTTTAGCAAGGTCACAGGAATCAAAGTGAACAATAAAATTCAAGCAGATCTCTATAAATAAGCAACATGAAACTGGAAACTAAAATTTTAAAAAAGACAATTTACAATAACATTATATAGATGGGATGTTCTGCGGGCTCTCTCTTGGCCAGTTCAGTCAGACCCAATCTGAGCAGAAGAAATTGATTGGATAAACTTCTGCTTTGCTTCCTTTCACCTTTCTTCAGACAGGTTTTTGTTTTTTTTTTCCTATTTACGTTCTTTGAAGGCAGATACCTTTTGGGGGAGCTGAGAAAGCTCAATGGATAATGTAAAACAGAAGAAATAGTGATTTAGAGAACATTCACTGGCTTTTTAATTTTTTTTTTTTTTTAAGAGAGAGAAAGTGAGCAGAGGGAAAGGAAGAGAGAAAGAGAATCTTAAGCAGGCTCCACACTCTGGATGTAGCCCTACATGGGGCTCAATCTCACAACTCTGAGATCATGCCCTGCACTGAAATCAAGAATCGGGCCCTTAATCAACCGAGCCACTGAGGTGCGCCCTAGACAGCATTCACTGACTTTTTAAAAGCTGGTTATCAAATGACCCAGCTATCTCACTCCTAGATATTCACCCAAGAGAAATGAAAACATATGTCCACACAAAGACTTGCACACAAATGTTCACAGGGGCTTTATTTATAGTAGCTCTGACCTTTAAACAACCTAAATGGCCATCAGCTGATGAATGGAAAAATGAATTGTGGCACATCCATACTATGGAATATGACTCAGCAATAAAAATCAATGAATTGTAGGTATATAACTATGATATGGATGAATTGCGAAAATATTATACTGAAGGAAAGAAGCCAGATATAAAAGACTACACACTGTATAGTTTCATTTATATGTAATTCTAGAACAGGCAAAATCTAATCTATAGTGACAAAAAGCAGATTAATAGTTACCTGAGACAATAGGTTGGGATAGTGGAGTATAATGGGGCATGAGGGAATCTTTGGGGGTGATGGAAGTGTTCTTTCAATTATGGTGATAGATACACTGATAAATAAATTTTTCAAAACTCATTGAACTTGTTCCACTTAAAATAGGTGCATTTTAATTTATGTAAATTGTGTCTCATTACACTTCATTATCTTCTACCATCTGGCTTAGAATCATCTTCTTTCCTTCCTTCCTTCCTTCCTTCCTTCCTTCCTTCCTTCCTTCCTCTCCCCTCCCCTCCCTTCACTTCCTTTCTCTTCCCTTCCTTTCTCTTCTCTTCTCTTCTCTTCTCTTCTCTTCTTTCTCCTCTCCTCTCCTCTCCTCTTCTTTCTCCTCCCTCCCCTTCTCTCTCCTCCCCTCCTCTTCCCTTCCCTTCCCTCCTCTTCTAAAATGCTTCTCAAGCTGCAAGTGGTTTCACT
Organism: Nasua narica; assembly: GCA_028533885.1. Lineage (NCBI taxonomy): Eukaryota > Metazoa > Chordata > Mammalia > Carnivora > Procyonidae > Nasua > Nasua narica. The sequence continues at coordinate 74,589,281 of CM052799.1, forward strand.
AATCTTGGGATCATAAGGAAATCAATTTCCTCTGGTCAGCATCCTGGAATATGAAAAACAGTCTGACAGCGTGTTGGAACTATCTGGAGTCAAGGGTGATGAATACATGCAGTTAACCAGCTGAAGACATAAATCAGATCTGTACATATATTTCTGAAACAAACTCAAGCTCAGTTGAGTAAAAGTGGGGGAACTGGCCCTGCAGTAGTACTGCTGGCAGAAGGCAAGGCTCTCCATGTCCAAAGACTGTAGAGGAAGAGAGGTGTTTTGGAGGCAAAGGTATTTATTGCCAATGGTGACTATGCTATTTGAAACATCCTAATAGAATAGACAAAAGAAAGACAGTACTTTCTCTTAATATCAGATCTGGGCTCACTACCAGGATGAAGAAAATGAGAGGGGGTAATGTCTCTTTGGGGATACTATGGCTACAAGTATGACTTTTCAGCTCTTGCTTTATATGGTTCTAATGTTTGAAACCTAATTTTTACCTTAATGTGAACTTTATTTGGACCAATATAGCCTTAATCCTTACGAGAAAAACCTCTGCTTCGTTCATTGGGACAGTAGTTTGCCTCTATTTTTTTAAACACAGAGATCAGGGATCCTCCAAAGTACAACCTATTATATAATCAAGACTTCAATCAAAGAAATTTCTTGACATCACTGAAAATAGAAATTAAACTAAAATAAAGTTTTTCTCTTTTTTCAAGAAATTCTATTTAAAAGCACAATTTAAACCCTATCTCTCAGGCTACAGTTCACTAAGCACAGAGGAACCAGGAAGATTATACCAGCATTTACATGTAGATGCCCGAATCAGTTTGCTGATGGCAGACAAGACAGATGAGGACCATGGGTCATGACAATAAGATCAAGAGTATTCTTTTCTAGTGCAGCAGACAAAGACACATAGTGGTTGAATGGTTTGGCCAAACATCCTGAGGAAGTTGGTGCAAGTGCAAAAGATGTATATATATATAATGGTTTCTTACCCCCATAGCAGACCCCTAAGGCTCATGGCTTTGTCTTGAAGCAATAGTCACCAAAAGTTTGAAATGTCCATTTACTTACATTAGCAACACCCTACCAAAGAATAGCCAAAAGTTCGGTGGTCAAAGAAAAGACCTAACAATTAACAGAACACCATTATTTGCTAGACACAGACAGAAAACTGTCATTTCTGTGCAAAAATTATTTTTTAATTTCATGAATAATATATTCACCAAAAAAGCCCTTCTGAAAAATAAAAGCCTAATGTCATCACCCTTATAGACTATATTCATTTTGTGTATTCTTTTGCTATTGGTTCATAAGAATAAAAATATACTTTATTGAAGTCTGAGCTTGCTTATAATTTTGTTTTAGGATTTTGTCACTTGTCAGTAATTTTCATAAGGCTAAAGCTATTATTAGTCTTGAAGAATTTTCTTAGCTGGAAACAGACATATGGATCATTTAATCCAGCTTTGTTAAACTGTCTTATCTGGGTTTTAATAGGTATTAACCTAGAAAAAGGATTCCATGATTAAATAAGTGGGCTGATTTGTGATAAAGGTCCATAGACTTGAGGAATGGGCATCGGTATGGCATACGTGATTGCAGGCCCCTTTTGAAAAGGAGCATCTCCTAGAATTTGTGCTTCACATAATTTGTGCTTTACAAAGCATTATTTAGATCAATTTCTCTATCAGGAAACTGAGGCCCGGAGACATTAGACTCAACCTTATACAGTTAATTTGTGACAGAATCCAGACCAGAGTTTGTAAATACGTTTCTAGAAAGAAAACTTCTACCAAAATCTCCTTAATTCTTTCGACTGAAATATTCTCACACTGCCACCAAAAATTCTCAGTGATTGACAATTCCATGAATATATTCTATATCATGAAATCCTTCTGTGGAATCCATGATACCAATGGAAGTTCTTTTATTTTTACAGAAAGATGAGGTGCAGAAGATCGAGTGACGAAACTAGGAATAGATATTAAATGAGTGATACCATGGGACTTAGAGCCCTAGTGAGGATATTAGTAAAATCCATGCCTAAATAAATGCACATGTGTGCAAAACGTTAAAAAGTTCTGTACACTGGGAAAATAAGAGACTATTATTGAGAAAGTACGCTAGGAAAATTTTGAGGAAAAAATTCCATTTAGGGCTCTTACTTCTAAATGCCCTAAAATAAAATTAAGAAAAATTTCTTCAATAAGCCATAACTCCCCAGGAAAAGAACTGTCTAGTGAAAGAATGGGCTTTTCTCAGTCTTATAGTGCTTTAAAATTTTGATTTTGAAACTACGAAATACCTGGTCTGGTTGCAAGAATTGGCCAATAAAATCCCACTGTATTAAAAAGGTATGTAATCTTGGCATCACATGTAATTCTTTGTTAAACTTTCTACTAACTCACGTACTAAAGTAATCTAAGAACTACACTATTAGTAATGTCTTAGTTCAAAACACTGTTCCCTAACTGATACTGGTTAGGAGTACTTCTGCTTCTTAAAACAAACAAACAAAACAAAAACGCCCTTTCCCTCATCCTCCAGATAGCAATCAATATTCCCAAGGTAAATTTGTATTTCTTTCCACTTAAAACTTGATCCCTCTGTAATGCCAATACAACGAAGACCTCATTAGTTTTATAGGCAAATGAATTCTCAAGGACTCAATGTTTTTGTTCTTGCCCTATATATCCAGACTGGAACCTTCTTCTACTTTCAGAATCTCTGCTGAGTATGTCTGGGAGCCCCCCCCCCCGCCCAAGGGCCGATCTTTAGCTGGCAGATCCTGGGCCACAGTGATTTACGGCCGTCTTCTGGTGCAATCAGCTGCTGTCAAGTCCTTCGATTTGCCACCTACATACATGCTGACAAATTAGGCTATGTGCTGCAGACTACTACTGCACCCCATTCCTCCTACCAGCTTTGGACAGGGAGCTGCGTGTCTCAAAAATTCACTTTCAAATTTCACTCCTGCCACGGTCTATGGAGTTCACCGTGAAAGCCTTTGATGCGTCATGGCAGGCTGTATAAAGAAAGAGAATAACTCTTGCCCTCACTGCACGCCATACTTTGCCACCTAGAACCTGAAGCCAACTTTCTTCTGCCCCACAGCTTCACAGAGTCCCTCAGGACAGTAGTTGTCTGATTGCAGCCTGCAGACAGTTCACCAGACATCCAATCCTAGCCCCAAGAATTGGGTAAGTCAGAGCTGCTACATTCCCTCTTCTGGAGTCCACATCTCCCCTCTGCATTTTCTGGACACTGACCTCAACCAAACTCTTCCCTTCTCAACCGGTCGCAAAATCAAAGTCCCCATGAATATCAGTGAATGCCTCCTGATACTGGTGGTGGCTACTGGAGTAGGTGCTGTTCTCACCAGTCGCCACCCAGATCCCATAGTCAAGTTAGAAAAATACCCCTTTATACTTATTAAAAAGCATCAGCCCTTGGAGGAAGAAATGTGCACAATAGTATATATAAAAAGACTTGCCTAAGTAACAAGGTAGAGTGTGGAAGGGTGGGGAAGCTGGGATGAAGCCATCTGGAGCATTTATATCGAAATAGCTGTTTCTTGGCTATTTATTGAAAGCATCGCCCGTTGACAGCATAGACACCTCCATCTCTACTGAGAAATGACTTCCTTCTTAATTCCATGTAGAAAGAAAAAATGCATCAGTATCTTTTAATTGTGCCTTAAATGACAGGAATTCAAGTCCTAGACCTAGACCTTCAGATTTAGGATTGCAACACAAATCTGACCTTTGATGTTTTCAGTTTGAAAACATGGTTTCGATAAAAGAATGCAAATAGTGACGGTTGAACAGCCATGGTCAGGTGAAAACTTTAACGGGGGTGGTCAAATTCTGTTTCAAAAAGTTCCTTTAAACAATCACATATGATGTGGTCCTTCAAATAAGTTATGAAGTCCACAGTAGTCGATCTGGAGTATTTACAAGATTAAAAAATGGTAATACTCCAAAACTGATTCCACATTTTAAGTCAATGTATCAACATAACAGTGACATCTAATATGACTTCCGCTCTGTCTTTTTGAAGTTACCATGCTGAAAGAAATACATAAAAAGTTAAAACATGGCCATGTGTTATAGTAAATAAGTTCACTTCTTATTGGGAATTTTCTTCAATATAAACGTCTATAGTGATTGCAGCTCTACAACCTAATTGCTTTGTAAGCAGCGATGGCAGTCAGTTTCTTGGGCTTGATTTCAAAACCAACTCCGGTAGCCTTTATAAAAACAAGGGCTTTGTCAGTGTGGGTAAAGAGCAAGTGAGGGTCCAGGAAATAGCTCAGAGGCAGAGTCCAGAGGCACAATATCTCAGAGACATGGTGATGGGATGCATGTGGACAATGATGAAGAGAGGTAAGTTTAAGACGATTCCTGCTTCGTGTGTTTATTTGTTTTGTTTTAGCCTTGAAGGCAAGGTGGGTTGTAATGCCCTTTACCGAGGTAGGCAAGCAAAAACAAATATGTCAGGGAATAGGAGGAATGTGGTTCCGGACATCGTAAGATTGAGAGGTCACAGATCTAGTAGACAGTTATATACATGCATCTGGATTACAACAGAAGTCAGACAGGTGACAGCCATTTGGGGACCATCAGTAGCATGAGGAGCTGAAATGTTAAGTAAGGGTATGGGAGTGTACTGATAAAAGATGAGGCCTAGTAGAAATTCCTTGAAGAACTGTGAGATTTCAGAATCAGGGAGAAAAAGCAAAGCCTGAGAGAATAAAGAATGTCCTAGAAATAGGAGGAAAACTAAGAGAAAGTGTCATGATGGAAGCTGGCCCAGAAAAGAATTTTGAGGAAAAGAGGAAAAGTGGATATTGTTGTTTTGACTATCAGGCATCCAATTCTCTTTGTGTCTTTCCTTTGTTGTGGGTAGTGTTAGTGCCTATTTATCACCTATTTCCTATGATGAAACCAAAGGAAGTAGGTCATTCTTCTTCCCATGCAGGTCAGACACAGATCTAGGCTGGGCCTGTGGGAACACCCTCTTCAATGACTTAACAACTTTTAATGTAAAGAGCAGGGAGCAGTTGGGGTTAACTCACCACATGGGCGGTGTGGATAAGCCTGGGCCTGGTGTGTGCTCAGAGTAGTAGCCCTTTTACTCAGTTTACTTGTCCCTCTGATCTTCCAGTTTCCTATTTATCTGTCCAATAACCCTACTTTTTACTTAATATAAATAGCTAATGTAGAGTCAAATGAGTTACACATAAAAAGGGTAATCCCTAATAGTTTCACTGCATAGATGAGTAAACTCATGTTCAGTAAAACTAAAATCGCCCAAGATTACAGAGCTAATTATGGCACAGATGGGACTAGAACTCATTTCTCTGAATTTCTGGGGTAAGGTATTTCTTCCGTTTTTAAAAAAATTTTGTACTGAGGCAAAATACATGTAACATAGAATTTACCATCTCAGCATTAAATGTGTAGTTGAGCAGTGTTAAGTACATTCACACTGCTGTGCAACCGATCTCCAGAAATCACTTCACCTTAGGCTGAGGTGTGCCATTGGTGGTACATGGTCATGATCCATAATAAACCTACCTTCCTAGCCTTCTGTACAGCTAAGTCTGGCCAACAGGATGTGAGCAGATCCGACTCATGCAGCCTACGGGTTGTAGCCTTGACAGGAAAGAACACGTCCTTCTTTTTCTGCTTTCCCACGTGAAATAAATCCGGATCATGGGCCACGATGATGAAGGCCATACCTAGGGATGAAGGCAGAATAAGCTGAAAGACAGCCGTAACAACTTCATGAGGCACAGCTTCTTTGATAGCTTTGACTATCATATGTTGCAAAAGTAAATTTTGATACCGTTGAAGCCACTGGTATTTGGGGTGTTTCTGTTATAAAGGTTGAACTAACTGCACCTGATATAACCACCCTGAAACTTGTTTCCCTGCCTCTTCTCAAGCATTACAAGCAAAACAGAAAAGACGTTTCTTTCTGAGATGTTGGCGAGGCTGAGACTCACATTTATTATCCTTGGATTCCCAAATCCAAGAATGACATTCAGTTTATCCTGCTAGCAAGGCCACGTTGATGGAGACACACAAGCATATAATGCTCCAGTTTAGTCGATGGGGAAGCTGGGAGGGACTCTATTTTAGGCAACGTGTTTAAAGTGAGACCTTTCCGCTAAAACGGCTTACCAGATAAATAAAGGGAAAAAAATAATCATCTTTTTTATTCCGATTTATTTCTGGAATATAAGTGTGTGCAGGCAGGGCAGGCGATGAGCAATAAGAATACCGCATAAACATTTTAACGTATTCTTATACGTGTGAAAACTAGGAATATTCACTCAGGAGCTGGTGGTTCCACCAGGTGGTAAAATACTGGATGAAGAATTCAGGATAGAGTGTTTAAGGTTTGTATTTAGCAAACGATGGAGAACACTGTAAATGTTACTCATTCCAATTCACAAAAGTCTGCAATTCTTATGAAACACTCGGTTTATGCAAAGATGAATTATAATGCTATACACTTTCTTCCAAAGGCTTCTTAGATAGATAAGTCAATCATGCACCACTTCAAATAATGACAACAGAGTGAATTCATTTTTTTCCCCCAATAAGATCATTCAGTGTGTTCCTTATAGATGTCTTTATAGATAGAGTGTCTTAAAATCACTTGCCTAAGAATCAAATGGACATGGGTACAATCCTGACTCAACCACTCGAGAGCATAAGATTTGGAGAAAGTTACCTAACTTTTCTGAGCTTCCTTTTCCTCATCTGAAACTGGAGATAATGGTATTTGCACCAAAGGGTTGATAATTAGAGTATATAATTATGTAACGTGTTTAGCATATTAAGAAGTGCTCAGTCAACTCTGCATGCTGCTATAGTTTATTATTAATATTATTACCATTTCTAAATGATAATTTCAATACAATAAAGCTTGATAGCTGTGAGTCCCCTCTGTCAGAGATGTTTCCTCTTAGATTTTCTCAGCCCTGGTTTTTAAATATGAATATTAAATTTCTGATTAAAAAGTTTAAAGAAAAATTCCACTTGAATTAGAATCAAGATGAATATTTCCTTAAAAGAGTGGACAGAGAAAGAAAAGAAAATCTATCTCACATAGAAAAATACAGAAAACAAAGGAATCAAAAAGAAATCAAATAACAGAAAGTAAAAAACCAAGATGCCTAGTATTTTGTCAGCCGTCCATAAATATTAGGTATTATAGCCTTGAAGTGTTATTATTGGAAAATATTGAATCAACATACATAGAGTTAAAGTTTTGGAAATACAAGGAATAATATACAAAACATTATTTTACCAAATTACTTAACCCACTCAATCTTAAACAATGCATGTAAAAAGTAAATAATGATACATGGGATCTAATTAATATTGTTTCTATAATTGAATAAAGTTAATGTTATATATGCATTAATCTTTAGATATTTCAGAAAATACATCTGTTGTAGGCAACTATGGAACATGTATAAAATTTATGCATCAAAAGTATCTTTACTATTTCAAAATGCTAGATTTATATGGGCTCTGAATTTCAATACAGAGAAAATAGAAATTAGCACCTCAAGTTAAAATTTAAAGGCCCAACTACTCAAAAACTTAAAACCTCAACTTCTGTGTCAAAGGGGATATAAAAAGTATAACCATGGGACACCTGGGTGGCTCACTTGGTTAAGCATCTGCCTCTGGCTCAGGTCATTATCCCAGGGTCCTGGGATCGAGTGCTGCGTTGGACTCCCAGCTCAGTGGGGAGTCTGCTCCTCTCTCTCCCTCTGCTCCTACCCCGTCATGTGCTCTCTCTCTCTCTCATATAAATAAATAAAAATAAAATCTTTTTAAAAAAGAAAAGTACAATCACAAAAATATTTAGAAAATAGTGATAGTAACAGTACATATTTATAATTGTGTATTATGGTCAAAGGTGTACTCTGAGGAAAATTCATATACTTTCATTTTTAAATAAGAAAGAATTCAAATGGACAAAACACATGTTTAACCCCGGGGAGAGGGGAATTTGCTGAGATCCTAAATAGTCTTCATCAAAATAATATTCACTTTAATTACATCATGTGTATCCTTGTCAGTCATCTTAGTTTAGCTGGGTTGAGGTAACAAGTGACTCAAAAAGAATATTGGCTTACAATGACATAAAGACTTGTTTTGAAATTATTTTATTGCTCCTCATGAATTGCCTGCACATCTGTTTTTTCACTATCATCTCTGGGATGATTGAATAGATCTTAGGGCAATGGCTTGTCGTAAGGGGAAACAAGAGCTTGGCAGAACCTTACTACACTTCTTAAAAATTCTGCTGAGGAGTGACACATGTATCTTCTGCTCACATATCTTGACAAAAACTGACTTCCATGGAGTGTGAATGTATAATTCAACCACAGCAAATACTTTGTACAATAATATGATCTTACCATGGTCCTGAATCTCTGTCACAGGTATTTTCCCCTTCCCTTTTGCATTGAAAATGTACAAGACCCTCCCTAAAAGAGACAACACACAAGTGTCCTCAATCACAGTATTAGGCTCAAAGAACCAGAATTCTTATGATAATCTCTACACCAGGTCTACATGTGACTCCTTTTGATCTGGAAATGTATGAACTATAATGGAATCAGTGACAGAATAACCATGATACACACTCCCTTTTGGAAAGGGAATGAATTAGAAGTCCACCAAAGCCCCCAACCAGTAACAATGCTGAAAGCCCTCTGGTATACATGGCTAAGATCCTGACTAGGACACAGGAAAATGTTCCTTGAATAGGTCTTGGTTCTGTTTGTGCAGTAGTTGTCCAGGCTATTATTCTCCATGGCTCTTGGTTTGGCCTCCAAGAGATCTTTTCTTCACATCTTCCCTCTTGGCCAAATATCAATACTTTGGGGAACAAGTCCTCCTTGGGCGATGAGCCACTCTCTTGACCTGCTTTTTGGCCCCAGAAACATGAGGGTCTGAGTGTGATCTTTCTGGGATAGGGGTGAAGAGGACAGAAATACTTTATACAATAATACAATGTACCACACATACTTTTATCTTTGTTGATATCTTCCATGGAAAACCAGTTCCACTGGCTTGGGACCATATGGAATTCCCTTTAGAACATATGTTTCAAGGTTTAGGTTTTTGGCTTTTTAATGAGCTCACAATTTGCCATATAAAAAAGCTTTTTAGATGACTCAGCTTATTTTTCAGTATGTCCACACAGTTATGTTGACTTGGGGCTATTAGATCTCAACTGGGTCAGTAGCTCCCAGGGATTTATTCCTCATCAATGCACTTGTCCATTAGGTCAGAGGAAAATGAAATTAACAAAATATGATGGCCCTTCTTATCTTTTGTAATGGCTTTGGAATATTTTACCTGCAATGAAAAAGGGGCTCACATTGAGGCATTGCAGTCTTTTCCTTAAATTACTCTCAGTCCTAAATCGTGTCCCTTAATATTAGAAAATATGAGTGATGGTCTTAGAATTTTAAAAAAGTATTCCCTTCACATTATGGTGCTCTCCTGAAGATCTTTATGAGTTGCCTCATGGTTTCATGTCTCAAATTGATTCAAAATTCCCGTTTTGTTTTCAAAATGAAAATATATTATTCTCTTTTCCGATTATAATAGTAACCCATGCTTATGTAAAAAAAAAAAAAAATTAAACAATGTGAAACTGACAAGCCCTGATCTGGTCACCTCACCTGCTGGGAAGTAAGAATTTCCATGTGACACTCCATTTCAAGCAAAGGTAGCTGAAGCCATAACCCAAAGGTGGGCCCCTATGTGTGCAGCAGCCTGTGCTTACTTATCCAATAAATTCAGTTCAACACTAACTAATCAACAACATTCAGAATCTTTGCTTCTTAATATGGAACACAGACATGTGCATCGTTCTAGCTTTAGACCTATCTCATTTTCTCTACCATGGACTGTATTCCCCAGATCCTAGATTTTGTAATCTGATTTCACATTTGGCAGTAAAATTTCTCCACTCAGTGCCCAATATCTGAACTCACAGTATTTTGTTTTCTTCCACAAAGATGTTTTTATGAGCTTCTTGATCATTTTAATTTCTGCTTCTTGTCATTACCAGTATATGATTTTTCCTATTTTTCTGCTTTTGTCAATTTAGGTTTCTAAAACAGTTTAATTGGTAGGATATTATCTTTTGTCAAATATGTTCTAAGCTTCTTTCCGATTTGGAGATTTGTTTATTATATTATTTTCTCACTTAAAAATTTAACTTTTAAAAAATAGTTAAAACTGCAGGATTTATGATTTTGATGTCCCAAATTATGCTATCTTTTTCCCCCTACTTTTTTCCCCTTCTTTTTGATTGACTTTATGGAAAAGTTTTTAAAAACTTTCATTTAATATAACTACTATTCTGTCTTATTGATAAGAATTTTCACCTTGTATGTGTGGTTATAATTTTATTTGGTACAGGAAAGTTTATGATTTTCATACTTTCTTTGTCAAATATACCTTTTATTAATATGAAATGACCCTTCAAGACAGGTAACTCCTTTATCTGTTATACCAGATTCTACTTTGTTTAGTAGTAATCCTACAATATTGTTTCCTTTGACATTTATTAAATATACTTTTACTTGGGCTTTAATATTTACTTATAAAACTGTGTCATTTTTTGATGTTATGTCATTGTCAGCAGTCAGATTTTGTTTCAAGATAAGTTTTGGTTTAATGTGGGATTTTAATTTACTTATATTTTTTATTGTAACTTGAACATTCACCCTATTTTGTGTAATCGTTATGTTTTTATATCTTTTTCACATTTTTCTACTCTTTTTAAAAAAGATTTTTATTTATTTATTTGACAGAGAGAGAGAGAGACAACACAAGCAGGAGGAAGGGCAGAGGGAGAGGGAGAGGAAGGCTCCCCGCTGAGCAGGGAGCCTGATGCGGGATTCCATCCCAGGACCCTGGGATCATGATCTGAGCCAAAGACAGATGCCTAACCAACTGAGCCACCCAGGTGCTCAACATTTTTCTTGCTTTTGCTATATAAACCACATTTTTCATATCTCATTATCTCTCAAGTATGTGAGGATAAGTCCCGATTTTAATTGTCATTGGTTATATTTAACAATTTCAAAAAAATCTTTATATTGCTCCAATTTTCAACATCTTTAGTGAAACAATTTTTAAGTTTTCCCTCACTCCTGTAAGTAAAAACAGTTAAGTACACCTTCTCCCTTATCCCTCACTGTTCAATCTTTCTTAATATAATCTGGGGTTTTAAATGCATGATTATATTATATTATATTATATTATATTATATTATATTATATTATATAATATTATATATCATAGTTACTTCTGTTTTTCAATTGTATATCTTTAATTTTGAAAGCAATTGTTGATAAGTATAATTATTTAATAACTAGTTCTCAACAATATTATAATGCCTTATACTTATTGATAGTTAATTGGCAGTGCTTACTGCTCTTTGTATCAATTTCTCCCTTTTCTTAAAACTTTTTGTTTCTTCACTAACCTAATTGGAAAATATCACCAATTTTTTTTCCAAGAAGGACAAATAGTTCCAAGAACTCTTTGATATCTGAGAGTGACTTGGCTCTATATATAATCATGGAGTCATAATTCTATTTTTTCCAAATTCAATAGATATTCCTTTACTGATATCTGTCATTTAGTATTATAGAAGGGAAGTCTAAGGCTGTTTCTACTTTTGTTCTCTCTTTTTTTTTTTAAAGATTTTTATTTATTTATTTGACAGAGAGAGAGATCACAAGTAGGCAGAGAGGTAGGCACAGAGAGAGGGGGAAGCAGGCTCCCTGCCGAGCAGAGAGCCCGATGCGGGGCTCCATCCCAGGACCCTGAGATCATGACCTGAGCCGAAGGCAGAGGCTTTAACCCACTGAGCCACCCAGGCGCCCCTCTACTTTTGTTCTCTTAAGTAACTTTTTGGTCATTGCTTATTATCAGCACATAACTAATTTTTCAAAATATTTGAATTGAATAATTTTTGCAGTAACATACAATAAATTTGAAATTAAAAATGTTGCGAGGATGTGTTAGTTGTTTATGGCTGTCTAAAAAATTACCTCAAAGTTTGGTGGCTTGAAACAACAAACATTTGTTATCTTATCATTTCTGCAGGTCAGAATCCAGTAAAGGCTTAGCTGGATAATTTTGGCCCAGGGTCTCTGATGAGGCTGTAGTCCAGTTGTTAGCTGGGGTTACAGTCATCCAACGACTTGCTGGGGACTGAAGGATCTGGTGTCAAGATGGGTCCTCACCTAGCTGCCACCAGATGACTAGAAACTTCAGTTCCTTTTTGCTTGTCATTAGGAAGCCTTAGTTCCTGACCATATGAACCTCTCCACAGGGCTGTTCATCATGGCATTTGACTTTCCCCAAAGCAAGTGATGGGAGAGAGAGAGAACAAGAGAGACAGAAAGAGACAGGGAGGGACAGAGCGGCAGAGACAGAGAGAGAAAGAGAAAACAGGAAGGTGTGGTTACCTGTCCTAGTATCGTTTCGACTTTATTCTATTTATTAGAATTTATTTTTATTCTATTTTGTTTATTCTATTTGCTAGGAGCAAGGCACCAAATCTGGTCCACACTCAAGAGAAAGGGAAGGAAGTTCCACCTCCTGAAGGGAGAATTATAAAAGAATTTAAGGGCATTTTATAAAAAACCACCACATGGAATAAGTAAATCCAGTTGTGGGTAGGATCTCACTGTTTTTTTCCCCCTCCAAATGATTAGCCTATAAGATAAGATTTTTATTTAGTTTGTGAAATTTTTAAAAATACTATATTTGGTACTTCATGTTCTTGTATTTGCTTTAGCTTTTCTTCATGATTTCCACTTATTCTATGGTATATATTATAGCTTTCTATTCTCTGTACTTATATCTCTTTTGTAACTTTCATATCTATATTTTTTCCTCTGCAATCTAGTCAAAGACCTCACGTTTATACTACCTCAATTCTGTTCTTTTTGACCTCCAATAGTATTTTAAATTCCGCTATTATGTTTTTCATTTATCACAATCCTTCCACCTCTCATCCACATCTATTTTTATCTCATATGGTTGCCTTTTCATGACAACTTGTTGGCTCTCTTCCTGGGTTATTCTCACTGTACACAGTTCAGCTCCTCTTCATTGAAGTAATTTTTCCTTGTATCAGTCGAAGATGCCAAAAAGTTTCATGGCATTTTTTTTCTGAATTAGCAGTTGATAATTTTTATAGTTACACTTCTCACCTCAGTGTTTCATACTGACATTCTTTTCTCATGGGCTTACGAGTACTTTCTTTTCACTTTTGTTAGAACCTTGGCATATGTCAACAAATACAATGTCTGCTGCTATCCCTTGGTTTTTTCCACTAGTATTATGGTACAATTCCCTACTTATTATGACAACTAGAAGGAAAGTTGATGAGCTCACTCCAAGTTGAATACCTAGAACTAGTTCAATACCTAGAATACCTTCTAGAAGGCATTCATCTATTACAGGATTGCTTTATTGAGATGGCATCTTATTTGGCTGTTGTCGGGCTTTATGAGGCTATAAAGAGGCAGAACACTTGGAACACAATACTCTTTGATAGACATTTCCTAGCAGTCTGCTTATCCCTGTGTCCCGGACTGGTGGAGTTTATTTGTGGTGCTCAACCTCCTGGGCTGGGGGTCATTACCATAAGCAAGCCATTTGTTTAGTCAGTTGCATTCTAGGTAAAGCTGTTTCTGTAGAGGTGTGGCATATGGGGTATTGAAAGGAAAAGGGCACATCCTTAAGCAGTACCGGCTTTTAATTTTCTGTTTGGTGAAGGTCTTGAATTCTGAGTAGAGGACAGAGAGAAGGAGAACAGGCAGTCCCCCATCTGCCCCATCCCCCCTCCACTAGGCAGTTTCTGTTTCACAGAGGTAAAGGAGGGGCTTTTCATAAGATAAAACCTATATAGCTTTTTTTTCCCTCAGTTTTTTTGTCCTGTATTCAACAGTCCTTCCAGATTCTAGAGTTAAATTGTTTATAAATAAAAGTTTTAGGACTTACTGTGAATTTTCATTTTTTTCTGGTATTCATTGATATTTTAGTTAAAAATCAGATGAAGTTTGATCCTGGTGACCAGCCAAGATGGTATTTTAACCTGGAAATTTCTCTCGGCATTGTTTATATTAACAAAAAAGGATACTTTAATTGCCCAACAATAGGGGATAAACAGAATAAATTATGGCATATCTTTGTGAAAGAACACTTTGTAGGCATTAAAAATCGTACTGTTAAAGCATACTTAATGGCATACGGAAATGCCCACAATTTATCATTTGGTGAAAAAATACAAAACAGTATATATAATGTGGTTCTGATTTCATAATGCAACAAAAAAGGAAACCCAAAAAATACAGGAGAGATATGTAATACAAAATTCACAGAAGTTCTCTGGACAGTGGAATTAGAGGCAACTTCTATGTTTTATATTTTGAAGATGTTTTCTTTATTTTTAAATTTTCTATTAAGGGGCACCTGGGTGGCTCAGTTGTTGGGTGTCTGCCTTCGGCTCGGGTCACGGTCCCGGGGGCCTGCTTCTCCCTCTCCCACTCCCCCTGCTTGTGTTCCCTCTCTCAATGTGTGTGTCTCTCTCTATCAAATAAATCAATAATATATTAAAATTTTTTTCTATTAAAATGTATATTACTTATTAAAATAAAACAATTTTTAAACTAGCATTTTAGAATGATTAGTTAATTTATTTGCAATGGTGCTATCTTCTCTAAGTGTTACTATTATATACATAGTGGTTTGCGGGGGATGGGAAGGGAAATATAATCTGATATAGAAAGACATTTCTGTGTCTCCCTAAGAGCAAAGGTATGTCAGAGCCACAGTGTGTGATAATTTATGTAACATTAGCTAGATATTGATCTATTGACCTTCAAACTAATTGATTATAAATATTATAGCATGTGTGTATATATATGTGTGTGTGTGTGTCTTCTAAAACTGATTTGAAGGTATCTGATGGCCATTTTATTTATTTATTTATTTAAAAGATTTTATTTATTTATTTGACAGAGATACAGTGAGAGAGGGAACACAAGCAGCAGGAGTGGGAGAGGGAGAAGCAGGCTTCCTGCTGAGCAGGGAGCCCACATGGGGCTCAATCCCAGGACCCTGGGATCATGACCTGAGCTGAAGGCAGACACTTAATGACTGAGCCACTCAGGTGCCCCATCTGATGGCCATTTTAATAGGACACTGTTATCTTACATCCACGAGAGGACATCTGGCCACAACGAGTCAGGCTAATCTGTAGCTCAATAGTTCTCAGAGTGTAGACCCTGGACCAGCATGAACAGCATGACATGGGCTCATATTACAAATGCAAATCCTTAGGTGTCACCCCAGACCGATGGAATTGGAAACCCAACCTGTGCTTTAGCAAGCCCACCAGATGATTCTGATATGTGCAAATTTAAAAGTCACAGCTATGAACATTAATTAATGTCCAGTAAACCAGGCATTATCAAAAGAAAGAAGACTCCTATAGTCTTCTCCTATAGAGACGGTCATGAAGAAACTAACACCCTGAGAGGCAGAAGAATCTCTGATGCCCAACTAGACAACTGTTCAGAAGATGTGATCTCTGTAATATTAACAGTCAAGGAGTTATTTACTTGGACATATTAAAAGATAATTGGAGTCCAGCACTAACCATTTCTAAAGTTCTCCTTTCTATCTGCTCCCTTCTTACAGACTGTAATCCTGCTGACCCTTTGGTGGGAAGTATTGCCACTCAGTATATGACCAACAGAGCAGAACATGACAGAATGGCCAGACAGTGGACCAAGAGATATGCTACATAAATTGGGTTTTCACAATTCTTACATTTTTGTCTGTCACAGAGAGAGCTGCTTATGATTTTGAAGGGGTGGGGGAAAGTGGGAGTTGGTAAAGAGTAGGGTATTTCTATAACAGATATTATTCAGTCTTATTTCCTAAGATTTTGTTGTAACTTAAGGTATCTTGCTACAGTAGACAGAATTGGTAATAGCAACTTTTAAAACTGTCATTAGTTCTGCCGTATTAGCTGAAATGTAGTACAGAGAATAGACATTGGGTTCAGTTGCTTGTAGTCTGTAAATTTAAAATAGCTTAATTTTGTACAGGTTACACACATGACCATTTATGTAAAATCCTTCCACGACTACACATTTTTTTTGTTCAAAAAAATTGGAATTTGTTTTTCCTTCTTGGGAGGGAACATTGATATTTACAGGTTTTAGAGACTGTCATCTCATATATATAAAATGGATACGTGGCTATAAGACACCATATAGGAAATGAGTAGTTATGTATTTTATTTTCTATGCCAATCTACTTTATTGTGACAAGAGGTTTGAATCACGACTTGTGAAAACCTGTAGTAAAATCCCTTAAGCTGTTAACTGTAAGGTGTGGAACAGGAGGTGCTCAGTGGATTGGTTATATGTTGTGGACTACTTAAGTCTGCATTTGTTACTGTGCTAACAAACAATATTAAAAAAAAAAGAAGATGTGATCTACTGTGTCACATTGAACAATAGGAAAGTGAGAATGTAATCATATGTCCTCTGTGGTTCTGGTATCCCACATGTATTTATTGTGAAAAATAAAGAGTACTATGTGTACTATAAACTTCTTGTGAACCCATCAGTTTAACTTGTCTACCATCACACGCCCAGAAATATGCTATGCTTTGGTGGAAATGCTTACCCTCACTACACCTATGGAAGAGGGTGCTGATATTGATGAGTCATGTCTCAGGTCATGGGTTGGACCATAGTGCTTGGTGGTGGAGATTGTGAGATAAAGATTGGACGTATTGAATCTCAGGGACCTTGAAGCAGGCGCACC
Source organism: Nasua narica (assembly GCA_028533885.1). NCBI lineage: Eukaryota > Metazoa > Chordata > Mammalia > Carnivora > Procyonidae > Nasua > Nasua narica. The sequence goes on from CM052799.1 coordinate 74,606,200, forward strand.
CTTCCTAGTGTCCTTTCCTTCTTATACATGGTTGATATGATGGCAGTCGGGGCTGCCTCCCATTTGGGAGGAGGCATCTTCCTGGGGAAGCTTGGGCTGAGAGGAGTTGACACACCTTCCTTCCACTTCTTTACTTGTGGCGTTTTTTGCTGGCAAGCGGGCTGGTAATGACGTATGTGGTTGGTATGTAGGTGTGGGTCCGGGTGAGAGGCACCAAGCAGGACACTTGCCTTAGGCTTATAGGTAGTCCAGTTAGTGGGAATCCTTGTCTTCTTAGGATTGATAGGTTTAGCAAAAACCAAACCAAACCACCAAACCAAACATAAAACCCCAGTGCCCAGTTAAATTTGAAGTTTGGATATACAACAAGTGATTTTTGGCCTAAATATGTCCAATACAATATTTGAGATTTACTGTATAGTATAAATACATTGTATAAGTTATTTTAGTATACAATGAACAAAGTATTTTATACGTGTACCATATACTATGTTGTTTTGGCATGATTAATATTTCATTATGTTATGTATCTATATATCTGATCTCACTAGAGTGGATGTTTTTGTGGTTTATATTGTGAGTGTGTACTATTTGGGACATACTTATACTAAAAGATTATGTGTCTGGGGCACCTGGGTGGCTCAGTTGGTTGAGCATTCAACTCTTGGTTTCTGTTCAGGTTATGAACTCAGGGTCCTAGGTTCAAGCCCCCACATGGGGCTCCATGCTCAGCAGGGAAGCAAGGAATCTGTTAGAGATTCTCCCTCTCTCCCTTTGCTCCTCCCCGACCCCGTGCTCATGCGAGTGCACATGCTCTCTCTCTCATATAAATAAATAAATCTTAAAAAAAAAAGATTATGTGTTTGTCCGAAATTCAAATTTGGCTGGGGATCTTATATATTATCTGGTAGCCCTGTTGGATATTTAGTTAGCTAGGAGACTCCATTGGGGTTTCAGACTAAAGTCTTGTAAGACAAAGGAAGATGTTGCTTGAATGTTTATCCTCTCAGGAACCTGGCCTTGTGACAGGTGACCTGCTATGAATTGGGGTGTTTGGTGTTCCCGTACCTTACCCATCCTGACTCTATCCTATTATGACTCCTTGAGAGCAGTTATACACCCGACTGGCTATACGGATTAGTCACTTTTTCGCTTGAATAATTTCCAAGTTTCTCAAGAAAGGCATGAGAGGTGGAGCTGGGCCCTTTTGCATGACCCACGAGTCACTTCTTTTGAGAAATCTGTTTTCCTGGTTTGTTATGGAAAACACAAGTTTGTGTCCTCTGCATGCGATTTCAAATAGAAATATTTGAAATTTGATTACCGATCAATGGGTCCATTTCTAGGACTGGCAGGCAAATTCAGCCAGGACCTTGGCAAAGCAGTTGTGACTTCTACTTGGTTTTCACATTCTAGCCTCAATGGCAGCTTGGGGAACCAGTTTTGCTAACAACAAAAAGAATTTTTTTTTCCAATAAGAGGAAGGGCCATTTTATTAAAAAATCAAGTCTGAACCTCATCAGAGAAGGTTAAAGGAATTTATTTCATATTCTCCAACTTGGCCTATTTGTCAGTCTGGGAGCAAGGTTCTATGCAAAGGCTTTGTGTACTGCTGGTTTTCAGCTGGGGAAGTTGTGTATGAGCTATTGCTCCTCTCCCAGGTGAGAACAGGTGTACACCACTTTAAATTTCCTGTGGATCTGATTGCATCATTTGTTATATTATCCAACATAATGACATGAAATACGTAAATAATAAAATGCCAGTTGCCTGCTGAAAATTTAAAGTGGCAGATCCTCTTTCTTCTGTTGAAGAGGCTGCTGTCTGCTGATGGAGCTTTCGTGGCTGAAAAATGACAACCAAGCTGAAGGCAGCCACAGGGGAAAACTTACTCCTCTGGCAGATAACATGAATACACAAAGGAACATCAGGACATCACCCCTTCTCCACAATTGCCATATCTTCCTGCAGTCATCATATATTTGAAAAACTAGGTTGACTTTAAGTATGCATTTAAATCATAAGCCTATGGAAAGGAGTGTGGCAAAGGTCAATTGCTCTGCTATCGAAAGGGTGAAAGAGGGGTGCCAGGTGGGCTCAGTCAGAAGAGCATGCCACTCTTGATCTCTAGGTCTTGAGTTCAAGACCCACACTGGGTGTAGCGATTACTAAAAAAAAAAAATTAAAAATATTTTAAAAATAAAAAGAGTGAAAGAGTTTGCACCATTTTCTGCTGGACTTTTAAAAAATATATACATATATGGTCACTTTTATTTGTCTTCTTATCCAAGTGTCAATTTGATAGGTACATGTTTGTACTGGGTAGAATCCATGGTCCTGGGGAGGGATGTGAAACAGAATAGGTTAGTTAAAGGATTCCTCCATGGATTTGGGAACTCAAGGCAAAACATCCAACCATTCCACATACTGTTTGTCTTGCTACATAGGTTCTTTAAAATCCAAGAATTTTCCCCTAAACTTGGGTAACGGTACTAGCGGATTTCCATCTGCAGCATAAACAAAATGAACCACAATTTCTTATTTGGCTGGATTCAATACAAATGCCCTCAACACCCATTTGGAGGCTTTGTGTGAGGTGCGAGGAATCCACACACTTTCTGTTCCCAAGGGCCTTATGGTCCTGTGGATCATTTTCATATGAATTCAGAGTTTCAAATCTATACTGTCATTTACAAGCAAAAGATAAGACATAAAGAAGCCTTCATGAAATTACAATTCTTTACCTCTAAATGCTCTTTTAAAAAGAACAAAGGTGTGATTTTCAGCTTCGTGCCCTTTAAGCATTGGTGCAGAAGTGACAAGTGGAAGCCTAACTCCCAAATGTCTCTCAATGATTATAGGTGGACATGCGTTGAAAGGGATAAATGGGTATATGGGATCTGAGAAGAAATGACCCATGAACAAATGAACGTTTGTCCTAACCAATACCGTTGGGCTTCTGGTTCTGGACCGAGAGAGATGATACACAGAAAATATATTCCGGAGGCCCTACAGGAGATATAAACAGTGTGGTGAAGGACTTAACAGGGGATTTGGCTATGGAGCAGTTGCTGGTGTGTTGGATAAGGAGTGGATGCCAGCATTGTACACAGCAAAGAGACTTGCCAGCTCCAAGTATTATCTGCTTATGAATTAAGGATGCATTTTGATGGAGCTCTGCTAATTTGCCTAAAGGAATGAGAGCGAGAGCTATAGGAACAGAAAAATCTCCCAGACTGGTGGGATGCTGGTGACCTCAAATAGTTACAGGTGTATGTGGGAGGAGGAAGCATTATGTATTTATATTGTTACTGTTTGGGGTGATGTTTTGGATGGTGCACCATTTGACTGTAACTATTCTGACTTAAAACTTGCCATTTGCAATAAAAATGAAAATGAGTTTTTGAGATAATCGGAACTACCATGATCTCTTATGCCGGTCTTTTGTTCACATACATCAGCATCCCTTCTCTGCCTTGTTTGTCTACTTTCCTTCCTTCCATTTTTCAACTTCCTTCCTCTTAGGTATGGCAGTGGAAATGTATTAAAAACTGATGATGGCTTAAAAGTGTGACAGTATTTATGAAATATAAATGGTAAAACTGAATAGTTATACAAAATTCCATTATAGTTATATGTGTACATGTCATCTCACGTGTGTTTTTGAGGGCATGGATTTAAACTTATACCTCTATGAATCCTCTATAATGCCTTCAACACAATAGATGCTCACTAAGTATTAATTGGTTAAAAATAATTCTAGAAAAATGGGAGATAAATATTCACAGACCTGTTGCAAAATGATACATAATATCATGTGTCTTAGGGATTGGAGATAGAAAAGCTAAAGAACAGAAGTATCAAAATTTGTGTACCCACAACATAGAGTGCTTTCTAATTCCAAACTTGCCCAATCACTATTTTATTATAACAGATTTCAATCTTGCCACCAACATGGTAGAACGCCAAGTCAAATTTGTAGGATGAGCTGATCTTTTTTCTCAGAACCTAGCTCCACTTAATCTCAGTCTTTCATTCAGAGAGTTCACATTCTGTAGCCTAAGGAGAGATTTATACAACTAGTTCTGATATGCTTGGCTTGTGGGGGCTAGATAACTAGAAAATAAGCCAAATCTTCATATATTTGAATCTCAGCTCTACCACTTGCTAGCAACTTGAACTTGGTTCTCATTTCTCACCTCTATAAATGAAGAAAAATATTGTGAGAATTAAATTAGATAAATGCATACGAAGGACATAGCACATAGTAAGGAATGCACATAATAAAGTCATAGAATACTGGGGAAGACGTGATCATTTCTCCTGGTGAAAACTGGTAGTGAATTTTGAGCTAGGCTTTTAAGGATAAGCAGTTTGTTTTCTATTGTTTTGTTTTAGGCATAGGAACAAGGGAATGAGATTTCAGACAGAGGAAACATCATGAGCAAAGGCACTGGGGTTAGAAAATATATGATTTGTTCAGGGATCAGAAGACCATCCACAAATGGTCCATGGGTGGCCCTGAGAGAAGAGTAAAGTGTACACGGGGATGGAGAGAACATTCAAAGCCATGGACTTCTTCCTTGCACAGGTGATATTCAAACCTGTCTCTTGACTCCAAATGAATAATTTCACTAACAAATACCAATCTTCCAGAAACGAAAATTTAAATTTCCAGCAGTTTTCAGTATCTCCAAGGAAGTTTAAATGCAGTCTACACAGATTGCTGGGTAGAGGATCTTTATTCAACCACCCTGAAAGCCAAGAGCCTACCTGTTCTGGATGAATATTAAAGCCTTCTCAGCATGCGTCGACAATGAGGGCAGATGTTGCTGCCAATATTTTTAGACAGAATTCAGAGACCTGCTAAGAATTCTGAGCAGCTGAGCATTTCACTCTCCAGATAGTCTATTAGTCATCCCACAGACATATCTTTAAATGCCCTAGTATGAAGTTTGCTCATGTAGATCATGCAATTCTAACATCAGCTGTTTATGGACGGTTACTTAGTAATTGTGATTTAAAGAAGTGCAGAGGGGTCCATTTAGAGTGGACCAACCTATTTATAGACAGGAAGCCCAGAATTACTGTCATGCTTTGGGAAAATTATGGTTCTACTTATAATGACTTCTTACTTTCCATTACATTCTGTTAGGGGGAAATATCAACTGTATGTTTTTAACTTGGTCTTTTGATTCACTGTGTAGGAGTGCAGTGATTAGCGTAGTGTTCAGTAGCATATAGATGCTTAGCATAAAGTGTGTGTTCAATGGCAAGTGAAAGGCATATTTTCCATAAATATTTGTTGAATGAATGAATGAATGAATGAATGAAATCAGTGAACTATATCTTTAAATTGTGTTTCAGAATGTGTGGAGTATTGGTTAAAGCTGATAAAGATGACCATGTTATTATCACATGCAAAAAAGAAGTGAGATATGTTCTAGAAAGATTCATGGGCAGATTTACTGACCTTGAGCTAGTAGTTTGATCTCTTGTATAGCCTCATTAGAAAAATGAAGGGTTTGAACTCAGTGATAACTAATATCACTTTGAGCTTCAAAATTCTGTGACCCACATTCTGATTTGATACGAGAAGGCATAAATGGTCCCTTATCACATTTGCCCAAAGCTGAATGATTTCATTCTACATTTGAAACATCACAATCCATCTTAAATTTCTTTATGAAAATAATGTCTTCTTCTTTAATGGTTTACTGCCATACTTGAATGGTTTTCTTCTCCACAACCATTGTACTACGTATGTGTCTCTCTTGTCCTGAGTGTTTTTTTATTCTGTGCTCTCTCTCTCTCTCTGTGTGTGTGTCCTGAGAGGTGGGAACTGTGCCATATTCATCTTTGTGTCTTCTAAGCACCTAACACCATGCCATGCATTAGTGGAATTCCTTCTTTACAATCCCAGTGTTATCAGTTTAACAGTCATCCTGGAATAATGGTTCCACCCTAATTTGTGGGTTTAATAAAATGCAGCTGCTGCAGCAGCCAACCCATTTCCTCTCTCCCTCCCTCACTATGTCTGAGCCACGTGGCCGCCTTTGGATTTCTCAAAAAATGCCAAGTTTGTTGTGGCTTCTAGGATTATGTTCTGTCTGGAATGCTTTTTCCTGAGGTCCCCATTCAGGTCTCAGTAGCAAAGCCTTCTCCGAAAGGGATTTCCTGACCATCCCCTTCAAGGGACCCATTCAGTAAATATTTTCTCCTCTTTATAACACCACTACCTGAAATGACTATAGATTCTAAACTTGTTCTTTTTCTCTTGCACTGGAACATGAGAGCCACAGAAACATAATGTGTGTGTTTCTGTTGTTTTTCCCTCTATTGCCAGCAGCTGGGACAGTGCTTACTTGGCATGTGATGAGGCCTTGTTAAATGTATGTAGAATAACCTAATTTCCCCCTCCCTCCACCTTCACTGCCAGCTCCGTGTCACCTCCTGCACCTTGCTCACTGCTGTCCCCCACTTGCCATTGGCACACCTTGGTCACTGACCATCACTCAGCACTTCCCTAAAATAATCCTTTACCACACTTTCCTTTTACTCCTTTCAGCATTATCAGCCAGAAAATTCCTTACATCTGCCCTGTTTGATGACTAAAAGTAGGAATTATAATCTGTAAAACAAGTAAAGGTTTTATTTTGTCAGAGAACAGAAAAATTCTTTGAAATTTTAATGTGATGTTATTGCTAGACATTACATGATTATAATAATGGGAATGGGGTTGAAGGCATACCGGAAACTTGCCAGCTTATGGAATAAGAGCATGCTAATAATAATTGTTATTATAAGACTTCATTAGCACTGATACTATCTTGGGTTCTATATATAGAAGAAAGAAAAATAAATAGCTCATCATAAGGCAAGGCAAATAAACTAATATTTAAAAAATAACTATAATCTGATGACATAAGAGAATGTTTTGTGTGTATTATCAGAACAGCTTTTCGTCCAGTGAGAGCCCTCACAGAACAGTTGCCTCCAGAAAGATCCATTCAATAACTTACAGGCAAAAGAATAGGGGGAAGCGGTTTCAGACATAAACCTGCTCTAGTTCCAGACTTTCCTTAGGTTGCTATTTGCTCTTTGGAGGATTTCCCACCCTTCCCTCACTAGGCTATGTGTCACCGTGGACTGAGATGTAGATTTCCCAGGTTCCTTTGCCACCTGGCTTTCAAGCTGACACCATCAATGGGAGGTCCTGGCAGGAAGTGGACGTGGAAGAAGAGGAAAATCCAGTGTATTTCTCCCCGTTTCCCTGCTTTGAACTGTGTCTCCAGCAGTGTCTGTATGTCCTCTCTTGTCCATTCTTTAGAGGGAAGCCCGGGCACCTGGGCTCTGGTGATACTACTTCTTACATCTGTCCTTCCAGCCCTAGAGATGAAAGCAACTTTCTGCTGTGGTTAATATCTGGGCTTCTCACTATTTCCTCTTTCCTTTTTGTTCTTACAGTGTCTTTCTAATTATAAAGTTCCCTTTATTAGAAGATGTGGAGTGAGTTCTCTTGTCCTGAGTATATCCTGATTGTTACCATAGCCTGATTGTCATTGGTTTGGGAATTTTTCCAAAGGAGGAAACTTGCCTTTAAAGGAGGTCAAGTTTCTGAACTATGGTCTTTAGAGAAGGCTTAAGAAAGAGAAAACCCATCTCTACCAACTTGGGCCATATTCTTTTGAGGTACTTTATGCAGTGCATAATCTCCATTGGAAAAAAGTAATTGAGCCACTTTGGAAAACAGTGTGGAGCAAAATAATTTATTTTCTTTTTTTTTTTTTTGGTTTTTATATTATTTAGCTTCACCTTAAAAAAAAAAAAAAGAAAACAGTGTGGAGATTTCTTAAGAAATTAAAAATAGAGCTACCCTATGACCCTGCAATTGCACTACTGGGTATTTACCCCAAAGATACAGATGTAATGAAAAGAAGGGCCACATGTACCCCAATGTTCATGTGGCAGCAATGGCCACAATCGCCAGACTGTGGAAAGAGCCAAGATGCCCTTCAACAGATGAATGGATAAAGAAGATATGGTCCATATATACAATGGAATAATATGCCTCCATCGGAAAGGATGAATACCTAATTTTTGTATCAACATGGATAGGACTGGAAGAGATTATGCTGAGTGAAATAAGTCAAGCAAGAGAATCAATTATCATATGGTTTCACTTACGTGTAGAGCATAAAGAAAAACATGGAGGACATTGGGAGAAGGAGTGAATTGGGGGAAATCAGAGGAGGAGATGAAGCATGAGAGACTGTGGACTCTGAGAAACAAACTGAGGGTTTTGGAGGGGAGGGAGTGGGGGGATGGGTGAGCCTGGTGGTGGGTATTGAGGAGGGCACGTATTGCATGGAGCACTGGGTGTGGTGCAGGAACAATGAATCTTGGAACACTGGAGAAATAAAATAAAAAAAGAAAAAAGTAATTGAAGTTTAAAAATGATGGATAATTCATATATAATAATAATGAAAGCATGATTTAAATATAATAATGGGAACTGTAGTTTTAAAAGACTCATTTAAATATCTAATTAATAAAGGGACAAGGAAAGGCAATAAAAGGTTCTCGACACAAAGCAATTGAGAGCACAAACAAAAGTTGCTAATTTTTAGAAACCAAGAATGTTTGCCTGTTCAGAGAACATGGATGTCTCAAAACTCATTTTACTGATCCTTGAGAAGAAGCCAAATTCAAAGTCAAATGACACTGAACAAAACATTTCTAGGGAGTTACTCCAACCCAAACAATATGTGGAGGAGATATGTAAGAAGGGATTCAGAAGGCTTCACTAATGATACTAGCTGGAAGAGTCCCTTATGGCACAGAAACATAGGGTGGTAGGCTTCAATCGTGGACATAAGTTACAATGGCAGCGGTGATGGTGGAGGGTGGAGGGGGACAATATCATTAGGAAATTAGAAGCAAATTAGACAGCACACACTCTGAAAACTTTATATGAACTGAATACCTGAAGATACAGATTTTCATCTCTTTCATGAAGATACGATAGCTTGAATAGTGTTGTAGTCACCTACTGTGGTATTCCCTGATTTTCAGGCTATGCATTGAAAAAGATATGACCAGAATGAACATGCCTCAAATAGAAATCTCTATGAAAAAGAGTGTAATCTGGAAACCTTATTTTGCAAATCTTTGTCTGTTGATTTCTAGCTGAAACATATTTATGATTATTTGTACTTTGGTTGAATGGTACTTATGAAAAGAGGGTATTATGTTTTTAATGGCATTTGTTGAAATATAACACGTAGAATATGTAACTAAAGAAATTTAGGACCCTTACATCACCTTCTCTTCTTGTCCAGACTCTGTTTGGAATCGTGTATCATTGTGTTTATGAAAGATGTTATTTTTCACCATCATATTAAGGCAAGAGGTGGTATGTATGAAAGCTTGGATGTCACGCAATCGTTCTTAGTTCCTGGAAGATGTGCTTATATCCTGCTTCCCTTTAGCATATGAGGCACCTCCAGTTTAAAATGCAGATGTTCTTGGTTACAGTTGCTATGTGAAACGTTATGAGATAGAAATTACTGTCATAATTAATAATAGGTAAAGGTTTTACCTTTGATGTGCTGCATTCTACATTTGATTGAGTCTTTTTGATTGTATTTATTGTACATCTCTATCATCCCATTGGTTTTCTGACTGTTTGTGTGCTTAGCTTGATGTCTGTTTCTATTTAGTCAAGGCTATTAATGCCTTTCAGGCTTATTTTCAACTGCTCTGTAAACCCATATGGTTTAAGTTTAAAGGGAGATTTACACTATTACACTCTTGGATATTAAAACCCACTTATGTCCATCTTCATTTTGCTGTCCTGAAAATATGCTGTGATTTATTAAGAAGGAACATATAATTTTGCACTCATGGTAGCCAGAATAAGAACAAAGACAGTGGAGAAAGTAAGCTTTCCCAAAGCCAAAAATTTGGGTAAAATAGAGATCTCGAATGTATGTAAAACTGTCACAACTTACGCAGCCCATTCACATAGCAGGGAGGTATTTAATATACCCTGTGATTGGGATGGACACAGCACACTGCTACTTGCTCAGCATCTTTTCCTCTTTCTTCAGGGAATAAGCATCCCTAAATCTGCCTCCTTCGTAATTGAACATAATATCGGTGAGACTATTAATCAAGGTGACATGACAGCTCCTGGCAAATGAGTGGGCACATGGTAAAGGAGACACTAGTCCCCTTCCTCCTGGAATGTGCATATTGAATTTCTCAAAGACAGCTCCCCAAAGACCAAAACTAGTTGTGGTTTATTCATTTTGGCCATGGACCACCCAAGAGACTGCCTGCTAATTTTTGCTACCTACTTCTCCAGAACTGTTCTGGTTCTAGTACCTTTCAAAGCTTGAATTTGAGCTTTTTCTCTGTTCTAAGGGCTATCTGATATCCATTTAGGTAGACCATACATTCTTTTTCACTTGGGATCAATAGAAACTCCCCCTAACTTTAGTGAGCATGAGAGACCAGATGTCAACTGCATGTAGGTATCAAGGCTGGTGAAGCAATCAGAATTTTTGAGGCTACTCTGACTTGCAGATATCCTCAGATGTGCGTAATGAAGCGTGGGTTTGTAAGGATTAAAATTAATAAACAACCACTTGAGTTATTTAATAAATAATCAAAACCACTCTAGGTCTGGTGACTGGAAGAAGCCTGACTCAAGACCTTCCTCTAGAGGCCTGAGTCAGTTATAGACTCTAGGGTCCCAAGCATGGAAGAAAGGCACAACCCCCACAAGGAAAGGTATGCTGTTATGCGATTGGGGCTTACTGCACACTTTCCATGTAGCCCTCCTAGAAAGGCCTGTCCATATGTTATCAAGGTTACTGAGTGTTGGGAAAAGGAAAACCTTAGAGGGGGTTTGGCTCCACTCTGCCTCATGGTAGATCCATTATATCAGAGAGTTAATCCCTCAGATATTTAATATACGGTTGGAATAGATGTTGCTAGCAATGATCTTTGAGTCAGTCGGGGCTATTACAGGAAGGGACCCGTTGAACTAATGCTGCTCCCTCTCCATATTGAGGAAGCAAATTGAGAGGTACTGAGTATCCTTGAAAGCAGTATGGCAATGAGAGCCTGTGTGACAGACCGTATGGAATCAGGGGAAGTGTAATATTCACCTCCAGCCACTATAACTAAGGGTGGAGTCATAGTACTGATGATGAATGATGTCCATTTTCAGGTACCTTGGCATATAACAGTGGTCAAGGGCATGGACTCCAACACCAGACTACTTAGGTTTGATCCCAGCTCTGCCACTTACTAACTGTGTGACTGTGGGTGCCGCTTAACCACTACATACCTATATTTCCACCTGTAGAAAATGGAGATGGTGGTAATGATTCCTAATGAAGCAGATTATTATAAGGAATAAATGAATTAAAACTTACAAGGCACCAGTGCAGTATATTGCACATACTAAATGTTCTGTAGGTTGTTATATAAGATCAGAGAAATTCAGAGCTATGCCTTAGTTTGCTTTTATTTATTCATCAGCAATGGCTAAATTTGCCCTGTAGATCATTGTGTCAAGGGTTTAAGCTGGTTCAAATCGACTATATTTGATATGTTCATCTAGACAATGGATGGTTCTTTCAGTGCATCTGTACTTGTTTCCTAGGGCTGTTGTGACAAAGCACCACAGACAGGCTGATGTGAGATAACAAATATTTGTTTTCCCATAGTTCTGGAGGCTAGAAGTTCAAAATCAAGGTGTCAGCCTGGGTACACTCCTTGTGAAACTTGCAGGGAATCTATCCTTCCCTCTTTCTAGCTTTTTGTGGTGGTTTGCCAACATTATTTGGTGTTTCTTGGCTTGTCAATGAATAACTACCATCTCCATTCTCAAGTGGCATTCTCCCTATGTCCCTCTCTGTGTCTCTTCTAAGTACACCAGCCATATTCAATTAGGGGCCCACCATACTCCCCTGCCTTTCATGACCTCAACTTAACTAATTACATATGCAGTGTCCCTCTATCCAAACAAAGTCACATCCTGAGGTACTAGGAGTTAGTACCTCAAAATACCTTTTTTGGGACATACACTTCAAGCCATAACAGCAGCTTAAGATGAGTTTTGATGCCTTCAGTTGGGTATATGTTTTTTGTTTTGCTGCAGGCCACACCAATTCATATTGCCTCACATTTAATTTGCTTTATTAATGTATGCTTCATTAATGTATGCCTGCTTTCCTTTTGCTTTAAACCATGAATATTAACTGACAACTGGATCACAAAAACAGAGACAACTTTATAAAAATGTTATATTCAAAACTGGATCATGTTCCACACACCTAGAAACTCCTACGTGTCCATTTTTGAATGCCATAGAGAATACCAGATTGCATATTTTTTTCTTTTTGCAAGCTCAAGTTTTTTAATCAGATTTATTTGGAGACAGATTGCAGCTCCACCATTCACAAACTATGGGTCTAAACTGAGTTTGTATTATCCCCTACAAAATGGAGAAATTAATATCCATCACAAGGAATGGATCTGATTATTAAATACAACCAGGTATGTAAAGCATTTAGTTTAGTTCCTGGCACATAGTAGGCTCTCAAAAAATGGTAGCCTAGAAGTGGAAGAGCTAATATCAAAATTGGCAAAGATGTGCTTTAGCCATGAGTTCTGTTTTTTATTATATTTATTGCCTGTATACTCTTATTCATGTGTGGGTTTTTTTTTTTTTTAGCTGATTATATGTTTAATTTAGCATCTTTCTCTAGGAAAGCAAGGCCTTACTACTTATCTGTCTTTGCACTGCAGGGTCTTGCCTGCTGTTGGCACAGACTGACCCTGTCTGTACCAAGTGACATTAGCACAGCACTTGAAAATTAATTCCATATATTTTTTATATTCAGCTACATCTCTGCCTGCTCTTAGCATTCAGACTTCATGTATCCTTGGGTCTATGTTTGCATTATTTGTTCACCCCTAGAGAAGAAAGCCAAAGAAAGATTAATTCATAAAAAATGAATGGTTGTTGAAACTCTTCAAAGCCTTGATTTACTGCATAATTAGTAGACAACACTAGAAAACAGAATATCTTTCTGCCTGTGAATTAAGTAAATTGATTAATTCATTAATTACGTATGATAACTCCATAGATAGCATAATTGTATCACTGGTTAACAAAACACAGCAAAAGAATCAAGCATGTTTTCAACATGGTCAAAAATTTAATTTACAATATTGGGTTCTTCTCTTGGAAGCCTAATTAAAGAACTCAGGAAAGGCATATATAGTCCAAACACATTTCTGGAAGGAGGGTTATATTATTTACAAAGCACGCCACTATTAAGAACCATTCTTTTTTCTCTCAGAATTTCAGCCTCACCAGAAATCTCTCATTCACTCATTTATCATTAACCAGGTATCCCTGAATATCATGTATGTTACATGCACTTTTGTTAACATTGGGGGCATGGCAGTGAACAAATTAAACAAAGATTCCTGGTTTCGTGGAACATATAGCTGAGAGCTTTCTCTAGCCAGTAGCCACATGCGGCTATTTACATTTACATTTACATTAATTAAAATTAAAAATTCAGTTCCTCAGTCCCACTAGTCAAATTTCAAGTGACCAATAACCACATGTGGCTAGTAGTTGCTATATGGGAGAGCAGAGGAGAACATTTTCAACATCTCAGAAAGTTCTCTCAGACAGTGCCATTCTGGAGGATGGAGACAGAGAACAAACAATTAATAATTAAGTGAAGAAGACATTTTTAGACTGTGATAAAAACTCTGCAGGGAATAAACAGGAGGATGTGATAGAGACCATTTGGAGAGTGGGATGGCCACTTGTTATAAGGTGATCGAGATAGACATCTCTGACAAGAGTGCATTTTAACTAAAACTTAAAGAATTCAACTCTGTGAAAAGCTGTCAAAGCAGAGGCATCAGCATGTGCAAAGGCTCTGAGGCATGAAAGAAGAGGATGTGCATGAGGAATAGAAAAGAAGTGAATGCAGTTGCAAGACTGTGAGAGAGGGAGTAAGGGGCACGGGGCAGAGGGGGGAAGGAAGCCACAAGAAGGAATAGGGTTTTATGCTAAGTTGCATGGGGAATCACTATAAAGGATTTAAAGGAATGGCATGTTTTGATTAATGATTTAACATACAGACTGGATGGGGCAAGGGTGGAAGGTGAGATGCCTGTTCAAAGGTAAGATATTAAGGTAACTGGAACTAGAACTGTGGCATGCAACTGGAAATTAGGATGGAGGCAAAATATTATTTGAAATGAGTGGAATGCTCATGGATTAGATGTCAGGTATGAGGAAGAAGGAAGAACCAAAGATGACCCCTGGATTTTTGCACTGAGGGGATGAGAGGGTGAGAGTAACATCTACATAAACTGAGAGGATTGCTCAGGGACCAGTCGGGGTAAATTAACACGACTTCTTATTTGGCTATGGTAAGCTTGAAATGCAAGTTAAGATCTGAATCAGTGGAGGATGCCTGGATGGCACAGTCAGTTAAGGGGCTGACTTTAGTTACAGCTCAGGTGGTGATCTCAGAGCGGTGAGATCCAGCCTGGCATTGAGGCCTGTGCTCAGTGCGCAGTCTGCCTAAGACTGGCTGTCCCTCTCCCTTTGCCCCTCCCCGCAAACAAACAAATAAATAAATAAATCTTATTAACAAAAGTGATCTGAATCAGAATGTTGAACAATAGATAACTGGACCTGGAGCCTGCAGAAAAATTAAGGTCAAGATGTATCGATTTGAAATCACCACATCAAATCAGTGGTATTTAAATCCACAAGGTTGGATGAAATCATCAATGATGAACGGAGATAGAGAGGAAATAAAAAAGGACCACAGACCAAGTCCTGAGACTTCCAAGCATTTCACAGTGAGGTAGAAAGAGAGGAGCCAGTGGAGGGACCGAAATGGAGTAGTCAGGGAGGTGGAAGGAAGGCCAGGAGTGTGTGGCGGCATGGCGGCAGCTCAAGGAGCTGGAAAATTGCGGAGCGGGAGAGTGGGATGAGTACCAGAGGGTCTCACTGAAGCCATCCACAGGAGGTCTTTGGAAACACAGTCAAGAACAGTTTCAGTTGAGTAGTAGGGATATCAGCCAGAATGGAATACGTGGAAACATAAATGAGAAGTGAAGTAATGGAGATAGTTGACTCTTGAGGATCTCTTCGGAAACAGGGCAGAAGCAGCAATGGGACATGGTCACACAAAAGGACCTCTTGTAGAATGGGAGGGAGCAGAGTAGACTTGCATGTTTATCACACTGACACAACAGTATGGGAAACAATGACGGAACTGAGGAAGAGGAGGGAAGACCTTAAGAAAGCCACCTAAGAGGGATCCAAAGCATAAATGGAAGGCACTGTTCTTCTATTGTATCTGAAGGAGAAGCAGAAATGTGGGTCCAGATGCGAGTAGATTTGTTGATGAAGTGGCTGGCATGGAAGAGGGAAGAGTTCCAGTAATATTGCTCATGGCTCCACAACCTCACTAAAGTTCCAGTAATATTGCTCATGGCTCCACAACCTCACTAGTTAAAACACTTCTGGAAGCCCCAGTTAGAAGATGTGATAGAATACATAAGTCTATTTTTCATCAGCTTGGGCTCCGAGAAGACGACATTTCAGAGTCCTCTGAAATCATTATCTGAAGACGGTACAGGATGGAGCTTTGGAGTTAGACCTGCTATCAAATCCTGACTCCACCAGCAGTGAGGCATATGACTTTGAGCAAGCTATTGAAATTCCTCAGCCTCCACCTCTTTGTCTGTAAAATGGCACTTACCACATACTCAACCCATTAAAGTTCTGGATTATATACACATAGCATATATCCATATGAAGTACTTTTGAAAAGCAAAGGAAACATAAAAGCAGCAATCAGAAATTACAATCAGAGATTGAATGCCAAGGAAAGAATTTTCAGATTGAAAAGTGGGGCATAGACACATGATACACAAAGATGGAGAGTTGAGCTGAGAGAAGGCACTGGATTTGCTCATGAAAATGTCACTGGCAACTTGCAAAGTTACAGTTTCCATGAAATGATAGGCGCCAGAATCAAAATGTATGGGGTTTGGATAGAAGCAAGCACTGAGGAAACAAAAGTAGGTAACCGTGAAGGACTTTTGCAAGAGTCTCAGTGGCTATGCAGGAGAGAGAGAAAATAGATGCAAACATACAGGAGCAGAGTTGGAACAAGAGAAGGCCCTTTTATCTATGAAGGCCGGGGGCAGATGGGAAGGAATTATGCCAAGGAAGAGAAGATGCAAGGGAGAGTGCTCATGTGAACAGGAGCTCCATGGAGCTAGAACTTTGGAGGAATAGATGAATTTCTTTCTTATAGACAGCTGAAGGGGCCAGGTTGGTGGATGGTATGACCTCTGAGTAGAGAAGAAGCAGTGTAGTGAATGTCAAATGCAAATCAGAGTTACTAGGAAATCTGAGAAATTGAGAAATCCAGGTCTAAAACCATCAGACTTGGTAGACTGAGAAGTCTTCAAAATTAGGATTTATTGGGGCACCTGGGTGGCTCAGTGGGTTGAGCCTCTGTGTTTGGCTCAGGTCATGGTCCCGGGGTCCTGGAATCCAGCCCTGCATTGGGCTTTCTGCTCAGCAGGGAGCCTGCTTCCCTCTCTCTCTCTCTGCCTGCCTCTCTGCCTGCTTGTGATCTCTCTCCTCTGTGTCGAATAAATGGATAAAATCTTTAAAAAAAAATTAGGATTTATCATGGAAGATAGATTTTCCCAACAGTCTGATGTTGGTCACCCTCCTCAACTTCTAAAAAACAGAAAGGCCTATTTATTATTCTTTGGTTATTCTTCTTCTATTTCGAGTCCTCAAACTGTATCTTGCTTGAGCGATCAGGTCTCTCCTTCCAAGATTGCAATTGAGTTTCTGACCCATCAGTGTAAGACGTTTCCCAGGCCAGTCTGTCACTTTGATTGAGATTTCTCCCAGTATTCCAAACTCTTGAGTCATAAACTTGTAGATATTCCTATAGTTGGCAAATCGAGTCTACTATGTGTGGAACATATTCATTTAATTCTTAGCAGAAAACAGCCTGTTGATTCTGTAAAGACCACTAACAGGCTGCCGCTAAACATCAACCAATTCCCAGATTGATGTCACAGGTGCTCACACTGTAATAAACTATCCATCAGAGCGTCTTGGTTTCCACCCCCTCCACTGTCTGCTCCCCACAGAAGGCCTGGTCTGTGCAATATATAGTGAAAATGGTCATAAGCTACATTATCTCCATCATGACCTCCAAGCCCATATACCATTTCATGAGTCAGCTGACATTCCCCAAACCTCTAGGTTGTAAAAGTAGTCTATTCATGAAATATCCTGCTATGGTGTATAATAAACAATGCCAGAGTGAACTAAAAACAGACTAATTTAATAAGCAATTCCTTTCCCCTACACTGTTTAAATTTACATAATCAACTGGCTATAATATTTAGCATACTTTTAATGTTTCTCATTTGTTTACACTACAGTTCTGTGCTTCAGACTTCTTCATTCACCAAAATATTGATTGGCCTACAAAGGGTACAAAACAGCAAGTACTCCACTGGTAATCATAATGTGAATGTGGAGGAAGTAAAGGTGAATCTGCTGTATTTTCCTTGCTAATTACAAACCTAATATTCTATTAAAATGTATGAGATGACAAAATCTCAACAAACTCTTTAAAGCTATTACTAGCAGATAAAGTATTCTACCAAAGTATTAACATTAGCATCATTAAAATAGTTTTATCAAGTGCACATTTATCTCCACATTGGAAACAATAGCAGCCTGAAGGAGACAAATGCCCTTGAGTATTGTGGTGGGAAAACCGACAGCAGTTTTTAAAGGCAGGTAAAGTCTTCCTGTCACTTCCCGGACTAAAACAAAACAAAACAACAAAATTCGTGAAGCCAGTTATAAGATGTAATAGAATAAATGAGTCTATTTTTCATCACCTTGGGCTCTGAGAAGAAAACACTGCAGAGTTTTCTTGATAAGGAAAGAGCTCAGATATTAAAATACATTAACTTTATCTTAATTGATTTAAGCAGATCCAGAGCCTTCGAAATGTCCATGATGTTATTTCTGCATTAGTGGACAAAACAGATCTGTTTTAGATTGCAAAGCTTCATCTCTGTATCTCTTGTCTGATAGGGAGAGAAAAACCTATTTCTTAGTCTCTTAAAAAAAAATCACAGGAAACCATATACATTTATTTGCTCACGCTACATAATTTCTCTCTTTATCCTTTCCTCAAAATACCTTTTGGTAACACTGATACCTTGTTTTCCTGTAGCTCAGAATGCTATAGTCAGGAAATAGTAACAACAAAAAAACACTAACTGAGTTTTTATTCTGTCCCAAGCCCTGTGCTCCATTATGTTACTTTGTTTAATCTTCAAGTGACATTTTGAAGTTGATTTCACTATTTATGATCTCCACTTATACAGATAAGGAAACTGAGGCACAGAAAAGTTGAGTAACTTGCCCAGATGGCAAGCAGGTGACATGGGTTAGGAAGTCAGCAGGGAGACTCTGGGGCCCTTGCTTTTTACCAACATTTCATGATGGGGGCTTTTCAAGGGAGGGATAGTTAAATCAAAGGCCAAGGTCAAAGTTTCTTCTATACATCATAAAAATAAAACATTTCATCAGCCCCTCCCAGTCTCCAATGGAGATGCTTTCTTTCATTGGTTTTCCCCCTCTGTTATTCTTTTTTGTTTTTGCTGCATGATTTTTAAGTCAGAGACAAATTATCAAAGGGTAGATTACTAACTGGAAAGGCTCACAATATGTCACATTCAATCTCTCACGCACAGATGAGGAAATGAGCTCAAAGAAAGGAAAAGGGGAAGTAACCTATCATAGAAGTTGTTTAGGACAGAGTCCACATTAGACTCTACATCTCCTTTATATGATTTTTTAAAAACAGGTTTATGATGTACAAGAGTAAAAAAAAAAAAAAGACATGTAACTATAGGATTTCATTTTAACAAATGCCTTTTAAATGTAGACTATTTCTATTTTGGGCCAAAACCCCGCAACCGTCCCCTGTTCTGATGATGAGAAGAAAGTGAGAATCTCTTGGTGTTTTTCTGTCAGTTGAATTAAGAGATGAAGCTTCCTCTTTATCTCTTGGCTCATACAAAATGTTTTCTTCTAGAGTCCCTTCAGACTGGAGTCCTGCCTTTAAGCTTGGGTTCACTAAGCACCAGTCGGGGCCATCCAAAGAATGTTAGAAACATATGCCGATTCTCAGGAAGGTAAATGAAGAAAGAGCCCACTGCCATCCCCACTTTCAATGCACTGCTCCAGACACAAGGCTCAGCAAATGAAAGAGTTCATGGAGGCACAGAGTGTGAAAGCCAAAACTCTATGTCTTTAATAACCTGAAAACAAATGCTATTGAATGGACTGCTTTAACTGCTTTGTTTATTTTAGGGAAATATTTCCAAAAGAAGCCTTCCTATGTGGGGCCATGAAAAGCCTTCTGTAAAAGGATATTAATTATATGCTGAAAGTTAAAAGTATCACTGAGCAAGAGTATTGCTGGTTGATTTACCAATATACCATCTCACAGATCTACCAATGTCGGCTAGTCCTGATCCTAGATTTCCAGCTGAGAACTGGAATTATTTAGCAATTATTTAGCCGAGCATAAATATTTAGAGACAGTTTTTGCTAACAAATCTTGCCTCCAGGAGCCAGGCCCATAACAATATTCTTGGTGCTGGTTTTCCACACATAAATCAAGCATCTAACTTCACACATTCTCGATTTCATTTTTACTATTTTGGGTGGTACCACTGCTCTTTTTTATTCCTGATCTCTTTTTGTACTGCGCTCTGGAATGGGAATCTGGCCCACCTCGCGAGGCCCGGACCGAGCGTCTGAAATACTGCTCGAGGGAAATCGGTTGGATTCTTCTGGAGTATTTCATTTGGGATTCGTCGAGTTTATGAGAGTTTGGAATTTTCCAGGTTTGGGTCTTTCATGTTTGTAAAATGTGCTTGCCATCCAACCTTCCCTCTTGGCCTTCTTTCATAGATGTGCGTGAGTGTACGCAAGGATAGACACCCCCCCATCTATGACATGAAAGGCCAGGCAAAACACAGGTATATTTGTCACCCGGCAAGAGATCCTGTTTGAAATAACCAACCAGCTGTGAATATGGAATCAAGTGCTCAAAGCCGTGTGTCCCCTTGCATGAGGTGGACTCTCCCCTCCCTGGTGGTTTTTAGGCCCTGTGATTCCTGGTTACACTTATCCTTTGAAAATGTACAGCTTCTTAGGAAAGAGTTCTCCAATTTTCCAACTCTCCGCAAAAATTTCACTGGGACCGCCCGCCTCAGCCTTACTCCAGCTGAGCTCTCTCTATATGGTAAATAAATCATGGGAACAACAGTCCCCAATTTCACATTAATTGTTTGGAAATCTCCACAACATCAAACATTTTGTTAAAAGTCTAGAAAAAAATAAGTGTAGCTCTTTTGTTGTCGTTGTCATTGTTTTGCTTCAGAGTGATTTGTTCTAAATACAGCTTAACAGGCAGATGACTGGTTTGTGACTAGAGTATCTTTTCTGAGATGAAAAAGCAATACAAATGCTCCCCAAAAGGATGCCAACCAGGCACAAAGCAACACGGGGACCATGGAATGGGTGCACCTGGGGAAATCCTTATCACAAATTGGATTGACAGGGAGGGCTCAGTTCCTTCCCAGCACACGTGCCTCTGAAAAGCTGAAAGGGAATCACAATACTTTAGGAACGAGATCTGGGAATTGCCTATATATGAGAGTTTCAAATTGCTCAGGCATTAAGAGAATAAGAACATGAAATGCAAATATTGCAGAAATAAAGGGGGAGAAGATAGGGCACAAAACTCATAATCACTGAGAAATGGAAGCAGAATCTGGAGCCATACACTGGGATTAGAGTGGGGGAGATCACTTGTTCCTGGAGGGCCACTGGGTTTTATCCCTGCCTTTCACTGGTGACTTCCATGCATCCGAACAGAAATGGGAAGATGGGGGGATTCCTTCAGCATTTGGTGGAGCATGGAAGTGGAAAATCTATTTAGACCTTTGTTGGTCAATATCTCTCTCACTTGTGAAAAAAAGTTACCAGACTGAAAAGATAATTAAAAGCCAAACTACATTTAACCTGTAGAGGTTAAAAATTAAGGGCTTTAGTTTATGCAATGCCCCCTTGGCTCTTCTAGAAATTTAAGATGCCAATGTCTCTATTACCTCGAACGCTTCAATGGCATGAAGTGAAACCAGTGCACTTCATTCCACAAAACTGGCCCAGAAATGTGGTCAGATTTCTTTAGGGTTCTCTTATGTTAACTTTCCATTTTAGAGTCTGTCTTGCAGGTAAGATGATGGCAAATTGTAGCCATGCTTTTACTTTCATAAAAAGGATTCTAAAATCCCTCTTTTAAAGTGTTTTTGTCCAATTGATCATGCCCCCCCCACCAAAAAAATGTGTTATTATTTTTCTGATGAGCCCACTCCTTAAAGCTTTGGGCATGTGCATTAAGTTATTGATTTTTCAAAGTTACATGTATCGTTCATCCAGGCTTCTGGAGATGAGAACCTTGAGCCCCACTGAAGTGAAGGGAGAGACTAAAACTCATAGGAGCCGTTTTATGGTCAAGCCAAGTGGCTGAATATCAGCCTGAATTCTTTCTACATTCCTTTGTCTGTTTCATGCTCTTGGGGAGGAAGAAGGATTGGGCAATTTGTACCGGCTGGTATCCACGCAGCTTAAACCTTGGGGTTTCGGGATCAAAGAAATCAGCCCTATTGACTCTTCTCCACAGAAAGCAAGAGCTTGTTCATAAAATGAACAATGGGAGCTTGTACAGTTTCCCCTATTAGCTCCTGTATTTTCCCTTTCTCCCCACTCTGTAGAGCATATTAAATATTAAAAAGGAAGCAAAGTGTTCCTTTCACAGAGCTGTGAGGGATACACTGATCAGCATATGGGAGTGGGAGGCCCTGGATCAGGAGGTTAAACGTCACCCATGGCTGTTAGGAACCGGGGGCTGCCTCATTACCCTTCACTCCACCCGGATCATTGCTTTCTAGAGTGGAAACAACACTGCCCCACAACTTTGCTGACTTGACTCCCCTTCTTCATCATGGTATTGTCTACAAATCCCATGGAACTTTCACCATGGGGTTCCTTATGCGCGCTATGGACCCTGGACCTTCTGGACTACTGAGGAAAAAGGAGGCATTCTGTAATTACTCACAGTAAGGGCTCAGCTACTAGTGAGACTGGTGCTGGCTCTTGAGACCAGCTAAAGTGGTCTGAGCCTCGGTTGCCTCCTATGTCACACAGAGCTCCAGCCACTATCTCTAAGGGTGATTAAGAATATCGAATGAAAGTCTATGTAGCATAATCTGAAAACTGTCTGGCTCATAGTAAACTGGCAATAATGCTTGCTATTTGGTGTCATTATTCTTCAAATATGTTGAATAATATTTCTGAAATCATTCCATGACCACATTGGGAACAACTAGGCAAAGACCTCTGCCCTCAAAATTGGAAGTGCTTTTCCTTAAAAGATTGACCCCCATTTTCCCCCCCAGTGGCTCTGGAAACATTTGTGTATTCCCTACGGTTCTACTGTTCTCCAAGCAGCTGGCCCTGATGTGAGCTGGGCTCCTACCCTGGAATTCTTTGTCTTTTCACCGGAAGCTAAAAATGAAAGGCTCAGATATGCTAGTGATCCCTGGAAGAGCAAAGCGAAAACAGTAATACTAATTAGTAGCTACCAGAGCTGTTCAGCATGGCAATAAGCTGTAAATTTATGGTTTTGTGAAGAGTCAGGATACATTTGAAATCTTTTATATAATATTAGATATGAAAATACACACCATCTGGACCTCTTGCTGGTAGCCTTGAAAAGTCTACATCTCACAGGAATCAAACCCATTTTACCTGCTAGGGAATAAAACACCTGTTTCACATATTACTTCACACTGGGTGATGAACATTTCTACCATCTCCAGCCAGAAAGAAAAAATGAAACTGTGGCTTCACATTGTTTAGTAGATTTTAAAAAGCTAGCAGGGTCGGGGGCTGTTTTACTGTCTGGGAGGCAGAAGGCTCTGCAAATCGCTCCTCTATTAATAGTCGCTCCCTAATAATTGGGGGGAATTCTCTGCAGCCCCTGCTTAGTATCGATAAAAATGCATTTCCCTCTCATTATAAATCTGTTTATGAAAACACTTAGTGAAATGAGCCAACTGTATCTTGGCTGCTAGTTGCATCTTGTAATGGATGGTCCCAAAGTGGATAGAAGGCTGTAATTCACTGGAGGAACTCTGCTGATGACATAAAATAGTTGAACAGTTTATGAATAGCCCTAGAATCTTGAGAGAGAAAGAGGCTTTGCATGCTTTCTAGGACATCTGTTGTTATTCTATAGATATCCTCTTGCAAACTTTCAAAAAAAGAAAAAGTGCTTCCTTAGCATATCTCTCCTTTGCACTTTCCATAAATCCTTTTGTTCTTTAGCTCCAATCTAAGTGCCTTCCCAGAGAATTAGGTTGCATTTTTTTGAAACATAATCATAATATTGGTATCTCTCTTAAAAATATCACAATGGTTTCTTAATGTCTTCAAATATCCAATTAGTTGTTAACATTTCCAATTGTCTCATGATTCTATTTATTTATTTATTTATTTATTTATTTATTTATTTATTTATTTATTTGAAAGAGAGAGAGAGGAAGCATGAGAGGGAGAAGTCTGATGGAGAAGCAGACTCCCCGCTGAGGAGGGAGCCCGATGCGGGACTCGATCCAGGGACTCCAGGATCATGACCTGAGCCAAAGGCAGTTGCTTAACAACTGAGCCACCCAGGTGCCCTGTCTCATGATTTTTTGAAGCTTATTTGTTTGAAGCAGAATCCGAATATTTTCAGATACATACATTGCTAATTTCTTTCCATTTATTCCTTGCATGGTTATTTGTCCTGTAGAGATTCCCCACAGTCTGTATTTTCCAGATTGCATCCCTGTGGTGTCCTTGAACATGTTCTCATGTCCTCTGCATTTTGTGCATATTAGTACATAGTATATATGCACATTTTGGATATTCTTTGCAAAGACAGTCTCATTGGCAGTATTTCTCCTTTTAGCAGGAAGTGTCCAAGTGTCTGGTTGCTTCTGTTAATGTCATGTCAACAGTCATTATTGACCAATATCAAGATTCAGTAGTTGAGTCCTTGAAAAATATTGTGATTCCCCACTTATGAATGGTAATAATTTGATTATTATTGGTTATTCAGTAGTACAGGCCATATAGGAAAGGCAGGATAAAATATTTGATTTTTCCCTCTTACCTATCAGTTTTCAAAATAGTTTTCTAGCCTAGTCCAATGGTTACTTTTTTTAAGTGTCATTGTACAATGGACTTCAGCAGTTTTGAAATGTTTTCAACATTTGAAGTTTTATATATTTTGAAGATTTTTCCTGACAAGGAGACTTTTGACCTGTTGATAGTAATCTTCAATCGCTTCTTTGTTATCTCCTGCAAGACATTCCAGGATCATTCTGTGCACGTTCTTCCTCAGAGCTGGAATCAGTGACTTCTTAAGGTGCTCGGACTCCTTTAGTGGGAATTGGTACTTGGACACCACAATCTGATCATTGTTACTGGGTTGGGAGATGTTTCTAGGTCTTCTTGGTGGACTAGGCCTTCTATACATACCTTACTTCATAGAGATGCTTCCAAGTCAAATCCAGGACCACAGAATTTTTACTTAAACTCTTTAATCCTAATATATATCTGATTTAAGAATCCGAGGTCTCAACAATGCCAGAAAAGATGGAATTGGACTATCTCGTAACTGTTCAATTGCTTTATCCCTCAGTATATTCAAAGCAGGATCAGAATAGCAATACTTACACTACCAACAATAATATGATTACCAAGAATAGATAATTGTTTTAAATTCCTTTCATACATAGACTATATCCTAATAGAGTTATCAAATTTACAATGTTTTACTATACCACTTGGAATTGTTTCTCTTTGTTGCTATGCCACGAGCTGGATATACATTAGGTCTATTTGTCTGATTTTTTTATAAAAATACTTTAAAAAACTTATTTTTATTTTGTAATTGTGTAAAATATTTACATGGTACCAAAGCCAAATCTACAAATAAGGCAAATTCAATAAAGTTTAGCATCTATCTCTACTCCCTATGCCCTCCCTCTTCCTATAAACCATATAAAATGTGTTTTTTTAATTACTTCCCCATAGGTTATTATATATTTAAAAAATCAAATTATAGTTTAACCCTTCAGTTGCTTATTAAATGTAAGTTTAATGTAAGTTCATTAAATAAATAAATAAAATCTCCCAGGATATGTCATATTATATATATATATACACACACACATATGTACATATGTACATATATATACATATATAAACATATATACACATACATATGTACACATATATACATATATACCTATATATATATACCTATTTGCCCCTCTAAATAAACAGTAGCTTAATATACACATTTTTATCCTCTTTTTTCTACTTCAAGTGCAATTTGAAGATCACTTCATAGTAATATATAGAGTTATTTCTTATTTCTTTTAATCTATCAATAAGCAAAAACCATCTTAAGAATTTAGATCACCAGACAGGTCTTATCCTCTAAACTTAGCTCCCATCCATGCTTTCAAAATATTTGGTTATTTATTCGATGTTGAAAGGATGGCTTGGAAATGAGATCCTGTAAACTCTTTAATAGTTTGTTCTTGGGGTGCCTGGGTGGCTCAGTGGGTTAAAGCCTCTGCCTTCAGCTCAGGTCATGATCGCAGGTTCCTGGGGTTGAGCCCCGCATCGGGCTCTCCGCTCAGCAGGGAGCCTGCTTCTCCCTCTCTGTCTCTGCCTGCCTCTCTGCCTACTTGTAATGCTCTCTCTCTGTCGAATAAATAAATAAAATCTTTAAAAAAATAGTTTGTTCTTTGTTTTTCTTTCCCCACCAAATACAAATAATATTTGTATCTGCTCTAACGTTTAATAATTTTTCATATTTTAGAAATTCTCTAGACAGTTCTAAATCCTGTGAGCTTCAGTATACACTCAGTTACAGAAATTATCTTATCTGTGTTTCTAAAGGTCCTCAACTTTCTCTTTCCACTTTTCATAATTCCAAGGCTAGAACTCTATACATTTAACCGTTACTTTAAAAAAGCAAACAATTCCATGGAAATTTTCAACCCACACAGAGTAGACATGAAGAGCCTATATTTGGGAGACCACCACATGTGAGCACAGGTACGATGTAAAATGTCTGAGGAAACAGTGACTACTTCAAGCAGATTTTTTCTTGGCTAGTTGGACTTGGTGTAATCAGCCTCCCAGTCCCCATCTTTTTATCTCTGTTCCCAGTTATGTCTTATTCTTAGGAGGACTTCTAGAGGCCAGCCAGTTCCCACTG
Source organism: Nasua narica (assembly GCA_028533885.1). NCBI lineage: Eukaryota > Metazoa > Chordata > Mammalia > Carnivora > Procyonidae > Nasua > Nasua narica. Next base: position 74,632,737 of record CM052799.1, read on the forward strand.
CTCCCTCAGTGAGTTTTTTCAGTTACCATCTATTTTTCTTCTTCCTCATTATGAAAAGTATATTCATTGCAAAACTTTAGAAAATTTAGGAGAGTAAATATATTAAAGAAAGTCCCCAATACCATCATCTAGCACAAACATTGCAAACGTCGTCATAGGCTTCCTTCTGCTGTTTCCTTAAGAATGCATATAATGTATATGTAATATACATATTGCATAGATATACCAATATATGATACACATATATGTTGTATTATATGACAAATATAGTATCCATTTCTATATTGCAAAGATCTCTTCACTATATTTCATTTTATGAGAGGATTTTCTAATAATTCTCTTGCACATAAATCTAAATCTCAGAGTCCATTTCCTTGGGTTACTTGACCCAAGACATTATATTTTCACATGTTTATGTGTTCCTTGGATAATTCTGATTATACCTTTTATCCATTTTTTTATTGCTTGGGTTGATTTTTTTTCTTATTGATTTGTGAATGTTTATATATTTTGGAAATTAATTCTTTGTTAATTTTATTGTAACTATCTTCTTTCACTTTGTGATTTATCTTTTCATACTCTTTATGGTGATCATATTTTTATGGTAGTAGTTTAATTTGTCAATCATTTCTCACACAGTCAATATTTTTGCATTTTATTTGAGAAAGACTTCATACATTGAGGTCAGAAATATTTTCTCCATAATTATTTTTAAAATGTAATATTTTGTCTTTCACATAGTCTTTCAGAGATAATATCCCAAAGGTAGTTGTCAATGAAAGCCTTTTTTTGAAATGTTTTTATGGGACCAGTTTTGCAGAGGGAAAACAGGGAAATCCTACCATAGGTTCATAATTTTCTTTCTACAAAAGTGGTGTGGTGGGAAAATGTCGAAAATTTTTAATTCCATTAAATTATCAAGGTTTAATCTTTAGGGAATTCACTGTAAGGAGTGTTAGATAAGGGTTCAATTTTATACTTCTAAAAGGATCCCAAATCCTACATCTTGTTAAGCTCTTTTATTTCTACTAATTTATCAATAATTTTGGGAAGTTTTTCTGTATTGGAATTACATACTTTTTGAAAATGTTCATTTTGTTTCTTTGTTTGTGGCCTTTATATATTCAAATCCTTTTGTTTGTTTCTTTTATTCCACAGGTGGTTAGTGAGCATTTTTACGTTGTTCCTCATTTTAGAGGAATATTCTCATCGTTAAGAAACATACTTGCTTAGCCTTTTCAGTGACAGCATTTATCAAGCTAAACTACAACTGTATTCCTATTTTGTTTGCTAAGGAAATGTTTAATCACTATTGAATGCTGAAATTTATCAAATGCCTGTTTTGCATATATCAAAAAGACCATATATATATGGAAATCTTTTAATGGTGTAATTTATATTTATACATTTTTCTAATATTATACAGTCTTTGTATAAATATGATAAATTCAACTGATCATGATATATTATCTTTTTATATACTTCTTGAATCATTTTGGCCATATATTGTTTTAAAAGTCTTTACCTATATTCACATATAAAAATGACTTATCTTATATTCTCCTTTGTCTAAATTTGATATTAAATCTTCACTACATTCATAAATTGAGTTGGAAAATATCTGCTTTTCTCCTATATTTTGGAAAGTTTGGGGTAAATTTGGAATTAACATTTTTAAAAGTTTGTAGACTCACTTAAAAAACCATTGGGGTTTGGCATTTTCTTGTAGAAATATTTTAACTACTGATTAATTTCTTTAGAGGTTATTGGCTTATACAGACTTCTTGAGAATGTTGAGTAAGTTACATTTTTCTTGAGAAAGTTGATCAAGTTACATTTTTCTTGAGAAAGTTGATAAAATACATTTTTTCTAGAAATTTTCATGTTTTATCCTAGGCTTAAATTTATTGCTAGCATGTAGTGATTCTACGTTTGCTTAAAAATAACATCTTTTCTTTGATTGCAATATTCTATGAAGTCCAGAATCACACATTTTTTTAGTTGTCCTTTTAAAATAGTCTAGTTTCATGAATTTTTTGGTCATTTAGGACAGGTATATTGAAACATCCCACTATGATCATGGATATGTAATTTTCTTCTAGGTTTCTACCAAATATTATTTTGAGATATCTAATGATGCACAGACATTTAGATTTTTTAAATCTTCTTGGAAAATTGAAACTTTAGTCCCAGAATAGGCCCCCTTCCCTGGCATAGCCCTCATCTAATGGTTTATTGGTAGGCGGAATTCTAAAATGTCCCTGAGATTTCCTGCCTCCTTGCACAATTCCTAGGACTACACAATTCCTAGGACTGAGAATTTGATGGCTTTTACCCCAAGCTTCTGTTATGGCACATTTGACCTTAAGAAAGGGAGATGAGAGATATGTGGGTGCACTTATCTTAATCACACAGCCTTTTCAAAGCAGAAATTTCTCTCTGGCCAGGAGCAGAAGCAAAAGCCAGAGAGATTTAAAACAATTAGAAATTTGATGAAAGGGAAGTTTTCTGTTGCTGAGATGGGAGGGACCCGAGGGCAAGGACCTGAAAGTGTTTCTCAGAACTGAAAATGGTCCCTTTTTAACAGTCAGCAAAACAACAGAAATCTCAATACCAAAAAAATAAGTTCTGCCAAAAATCAGAAGATGCCGGCAGTAAAGCTCTCCCTAGTCATGATGGAGATGCATCTTGCTAATACCTTGATATCAACTTTATGAGGTCCTAAACACAGAGCCTAGCCATGCTGTGCCAAACTTCTAATCCATGGAAATTATGAGATAATAAATTGGCCTTTTCTTAAGCCTGAGTTTGTAACAATTTGTTATACAACAATAGAAAATTAACACATTCTCTTTATCTTTAAGAATTTTTTTTTTGGTCTTAGCATCTATTTTGTTTGTTATTATTATAGTTATAGCTTTTGCTAGTATTCTGGGTATATGTTTTCCATCTCTTTATTTTCTGCCTTTCCATATTCTTATATTTTGAGGGTTATTTTGTAAGCAGTATATACTGAATTTTTAAACTCCAAACTGAAAATCTTTTAACTTGAGAATTTTGTCCAAATACATTTATTGTAATTACTAATGTATTTGAATTTGGATCTACCATGTTCTTCTCTGTGCTTTTTAATGCTTATTTGTCTTTTCCTTCCTTTAAAGAAATGATGTTTTAGCATTTGCTTTCATTTATTTCATTTAGTTCTTATTAAATGTTTCCTCCTGTCTTGGTTTGGAAGTTATACACTTCAATTCTATTCTTTTAGTGGTTACCCTTGAAATTTTGCTATGAATATTTAATAAAAATATGGTATTTATCATGAATTTGCATGTTGTTCTTGTGTAAAAATGAAAATTTTTTTATATTGTTTAAATTTAGCAAATGTTTAACCAGAGTGAGAAGCTTCCCACTGATTTTTTGCCTTTTCACCTCACCTTATCTGATGTCTTCCTATTCTTCCCACCTGTGCTCTATCCATCCTGATGTCTTTTTATGCAAGAGGGCTCAGATTTCAGAATTCTTGCTTGTTATGTGCCATTGGTCAAGTTACTTATTTTCTTTGGGCTTTACTTTTCTCATCTCCAAAATGGGGATAATAAAATCTAGCTTACTGGGGGTTTTATGAGAAATAAATAAGATTATACACATATAGCACTTAGATAAATGCTTAGAACTCAATAAAATCACTGTTTTAATTCAGTATTTATTTTCTTTTTTGTATCATAACTTCCTTTGCTGATACAATTTCTTTCTTCTTTTAAGAGTATGTGTATGTTTCTGTGTTTCTCTGTTCATAGCATATTCCATCTTGTCTCACTAAATTATATCCTCAAGTTAGTCAGCCTATTAGCGGTCTTTATGTATAGGATTTAGAGTGTGAAGGCTATCTTAGTCAAGTGGAAGGTAGTCCCTAGGGAGCACCATTCTACATGTTTTCATAATAATTTTGAATATAACATGCCATGGAATGAGTGAGCAGAAATACATGATAACGCTAAGGAAAGTATTATCACCATTAACAGCTAAGAAGGACAGGGCAACTCTAGGAAGCTTATATAAATTGGATACAATATAATTTCTAACCTATGTATTTGGACTTTAGTAAAAGCCAAGTGCAGAGCACTGCTCCAAAATAGGCTTTCAAAAAAGGCTCATGAGATTTTAGTAGCTTTCTAAATTTGACCATGAATGCTTATACCTTTTAATTTAGTGGACTTGAAATGCTTGGCTTCCAAGTAACATGTTGTAAGAAGGTTATTTCTGGACCTTCTCCACATGTAATGTATAAAATTAGCATCCTTCGTTGGCAACTGAACCTTTTTGTTTTAAAGCTAACCCAACTCATCAGACTGTTATAAGTGAAAACTAATTAAATGGTCTTCTGCTTCCAGTTTGAACTCTTTATCGGCACAGACTCTTAAAGGTCAAAATTTGAGTGGCATCAGCCAAATAAACCATCAGCAATATTACAACTGCATAGGAGCACATACAGTTTAAACAATAACAACAATAATAGAATTACTGCTCACCATCGCATTAAAGCCACGATGTGATTATAATGGGCAATCCTCAAAGACTCAACCTAATGTAAAAAGGACATCTGTTTAAAGAATGTCTTGGACCCTCACATTTCTTTTCTTTTCTTCTTAAAGATTTTATTTATTTATCTATTTGAGAGAGAGGGAGAGAGAGCACAAGCAGGGGGAGAGGCAGAGGGAGAAGCAGACTCCCTGCTGAACTGGGAGCCCATCACAGACTCAATCCCAGGACCCTGGGATCATGACCTGACCCCAAGGCAGAGGCTTTACCCACTGAGCCACCCAGGCACCCCTCAGACCATCACATTTCTATCTTTGCTGTAACTGAGCAGCTGCAGTGGAAGCAGCCAAATGTCTGCCTTCCGCAAGAACAATGAAAAACACCCCCACCATTGCCAAGATAGCAAGAACCCATGCAGGTGGGGAGGCCGACACTGTTAAAAAGCATGCAAAATGTCTCTAAACAACAGCATAAAGAGACATGTCCAAGGCCTCCACTGCCAGGGGCAGGCAGGAGAGTTCTTTGAAGACTGAAAGACACAGAGAAAACCATGTTGTTTTCATTTTTCAAGGAACTGGGAACATTACAGGCAGGAAAATGTTGAATGTGGGAATAGACAAGCAATATAACAAGGTTTTATTGTATTTCTCCTTTCAAAAAGTTCCACCCAAATGAGAAAAATTAATCATTCTACAGCAAGACCTCATGAAGAAAAGGGGCGCTTGGGGCACTTGAAGAGGAGAGGTACATGAAGGAGCTGTGCTTGTTTTGTTTTTAGAAATCTGTATAGTGTGGGTGCCTGCACTCTAAGGCAATTTTTTAAAAAAAGATTTTATTTATTTTTAGAGAGAGAGAGAGAGAATGCAAGCAGGGTTGGAGGGGGCGGCGTTCGCAGAAGAGGCAGAGGGTGAGAGAGAATCTCAAGCGGACTTCAGGTGGAAAATGGAGACCCACTGGAGGCTTGATCCTACTGGAAGCTGAGATCATGACCTGAGTTGAAGGAGTCCAACACTCAACTGACGCCCAACACTCAACTCCAACAACTCAACCCAGGCGCCTTCACTCCAAGGCACTTTGAATCATTAACTGTATTTAATTATTCTCCCAACAGCCTTGTGAGGCAACATCATTTTTCAGATAAGGAAATGAAGCTAAGGTAGATTTAAGAAATAGTAATTGTAATACTCCTATCATTTGCCAGGTATTAACAATGTCTGAAACATTGAATCACTGAATTGGAAAACACTATCTCACTGAATACAAGCAATAGTCACAGGGAATAGGTCCCAATGTTACAAATTAGAGACAGAAGTAGAATATAGTAATTTCACTTAAGAGCAAGTTGCAAGGGAATATTAGAGTCAGCATTTGAACCCAAGTTTGTTTGATTCCAAAGCCTTGTTCTCTTTTACAGAGTTCTCTAATCGCTCAGTCTGTCCCTATGCCCTCTATTGTTCATATGTTTAGGAAACTCCAAGGGTGACAAAGGAACAATAGTCAGTAACAGTCCTGTTTGCTCCATGTCAACAGTGGAGTTACTACTCAGGTGCACCCTCTTGAGGCCGGAGGACTACAGTGCTCCTAGAAAATGATAGCTCTGTAATGAGCTACCATCACTGCTGGTGGTCTGATGTTAAAGTAAACACGGGGACAGCCCCAGTAGATTCTATCTTTGTGGCTCCTACCACAGGTGCTGGAGTCCATGGTGTGGCCCATCCTAGTGAGCCTCAGCCTCCTGCTTTGGTTGTTACATCTGCCCTTGGAGTAAACTGCCACTCAAACCTCAATGTTGTTTTCAAGATGTTAGGGAGGTCAATACTTCAATGTTGTAATAGTTGCCAGGGACCCTGGTGTGCTTTGTCATTGTTCATATTGCTCTTTCCTCAAGGTACAAGCCTTCTCGTTCTTCTTGAATCACTGAACGCAGCCTGGGCTCTTCCTCCCATCTTGGTGTCTCAGAAATGTTACATGAATCTGAGCCTCAGGGATATTTGTTTCTCTAAGCAATGATTTTCTAAAAATTCAGTATCTTAACGGCAGTGGCATTTTTTTTTTCTGCTATAGACTCACCAGGGAAGAAATGTAGCATCTCCCCTCTTTCTCTCAGTGAGAGACAACAGCACTATTTTTCTAAAGGACTGACTTTTTGCTGAGGGGGTGGTGATGCAGGGAGTTGATAACAGTGTTTTATATTTCAGAGCCAGTAGAGAATGTGAATCCTGGCTCGACTACTCTTTGACCTTGTGCAAGTTATTGAATCTCCCAGTGCTTCAGTTTTTTTCATTTATCAAATGGAGATAATAATAGTATTTACTTCATAAGATTGTTGTGGGCTTTAAAGGAGTTAAAACATGGAGAGCGCTTAGAGCAGGTTTGACCACAATAAGTGATACGTAGTGTTCTTTCAATGATATAAAGAGAAGCTCTATCAAGTGTGCCCACCATATTGTCATAAGGAAGGGTAGGATGAGACCGTTTTGTATTTCAAGGACTAATAAGGTTAGCCTGACCGCAGATGATACTGAAGAATGGGAAGGGGAGACAGAAAATTATGAACACTGAGGGATAAAGACCAGATTACCATGTGTGATATAATAAGATATATATTTGATCTTTGTCCCAAGTTCCTGGCACGAAGCTCCTAAAACCCTTGGGAGATGTGGGGCGATAAGAGTCTTTTTGAATGCTAATGAAATGATTGCTAGCTGAAGATGAAGTTGGTCACCAGAAAAACCAAGCATGATTAGGGGATTAGAGCTTTAAGCTCCAGCCTGGAGCTCTGGAGGAGAGAAGATCTGGAGTTGAGTTAATTACCAGTGGCTAAAGGATTTAATCTATCATTCCTGCATAATGAAACCTCCATAAAACCCCCTAAATGACAGAGGTTGGAAAGCTTTTGAGTTGGTGAACACATCAAGGTCCTGGGAGGGCTGTACACCCAGAAAGCGCATGTAAGCTGCCCACATACCCTAATCTCGTGCCTTGCCGTACACATCTCTTCCATTTGGCTATTCCTGAGTTGTATCCTTTATAATGAAACAGTAAGGGCAAGTAAAGTGTTTTCCTGGGTTCTATGAACTGTTCTAGCAAATTGTAGAAACTGAAGATAGGGTCATGGAGACTTCTAATTTATAGCCAGTTATTTAGAAGTACATAGGACAACCTGGAACTTGCAACTGTTTTCTGAAAGGGGGACAGTCTTGTGCAACTAAGCCCTTAACTTGTAGAGGTCTGCTGTTATTTCAGGTAGTTAGTATCAAAATGGAACTGATTTGTGTTGAAAACAGGGCAGACTATGTGAACTCCCATAGGAAGTTGTGCTCTATGGTACTGGTGTAGACCAGGCTCTCAGGCATCATGGTCTTAAAGGCTCCAGAGGTGGAACTTGTTATGGGGAAAGTGGAGTGACCCCAGAGCTGGAATTTCAAAGAATCCATGCAGGCCTGAGCGAAAAACTACACAGGGGCCTGAGAACCTAGGTTCTCCTTCATTACTCTGGATTATGTAAATCTCTAAGATTTTATGTCATTGAAGGTAAGAGAAAAGAGCCTTTGAAGTTGAAAATTGACCAATGTTGGATTTCTCATCAATTTTGTTGAGTGATGACTAGATCTGGATTTAATTTGATTTAGTTAAAACAAACCAGAGGAATGTGACCTTTTTTGTTTCCAAATCTATCAGTTATATTGATCTTTTCTATTATTTAATCCTACTGCTTTGTAAATACCAGGGACAACTGTAATGCTTGGATAATTTTGCCAAGCACTGTGGAATTTCATCATGAGTTGCAGGAAACCAGAAGCAGCCATGCAGAACCCGAGTACGTCAGTAGAAGAAACTTACTATTTTATATCAAAATTTGCTTTCTAGTGATGTCAAACTTGAGGTAGTACGATATCTATTGCCTTCCCATCCCCTTTTGATGTCATAAAAGAGAATTCTCATAAAGGGTAAGGACCCTTAGGGAGGGGTGCATTCCCTTCTGAGAGGTATTTCTACTGCTTTAAAGCATTGAACTTGGCTTCTGGCACACACATCCAATATGGTGGCTGCTGGGTATTAAAACCCGAAATCGGAGTGGTAGATGAACCATGAGAGACTGTGGACTCTGAGAAACGAAATGAGGGTTTTGGAGGGCCGGGGTGGGGGTTGGGTGAGCCTGGTGGTGGGTATTGAGGAGGGCATGTATTGCATGGAGCACTGGGTGTGGTGCATGAACAATGAATATTGGAGCACTGAAAAAATAAAATAAAATTTAAAAAAATTAAAAAAACCCCAACATCTGTAATAACTCATTAAAAGTACTTCTTTGGCCTACTCCTAGGAACTTACTGAAGGTCTTGGAAGAGGTGGGCAATCTCCATTTTCAGTCAATGGACTTAGATCTAACTGCTTCAGTTATCTGAAATCATGGATGTTTGGTTCTGTTTAGAATAGCAAAATGGTTAAAAGGGCATGGTCTGGGACTGAACTACATCAGTTTAAATCCTGGGTTAGTCATTTACTGTCTGTGAGACCTTGAGCAAGTTGTTTAACATCTTTGTGCCTCAGTTTCCCCAATCCCCATATTAAAAAGAGACTAATAATAAACAATTGCTGTGAGGATTAAACATACAATGTACTTGTAATTCATACATACACTGCACTTGTAATAATGCTGGCATGTGCTAAGGACTCCATGTTGCCTATCACTCTTTTACTAATACTATTATCCTCTACCCTGGAGAACTCCTATGGCAGTATCTGTGGTCATGCGGGGATGCAGACCTGTGGCCTGCGCCACTGGATTTTGTGGTCTCTACATTGGATATCCACTGCAATGTCCCAGCCAGCATTCAGGTTCTGTTCACTGCTAGAGATCAGAAAAGACTAGACATTCAAAGTGGCATGCGGTGTGGACTCCTAGGGTCTATTGTATCAGGAGACAGAAAAGATTTCTGGAAGATTGGCGAAAAACCACCTGAGACACAAGCTCACCATGGGGAAGAGTCATCACATACACAGCACAGCTGATCAACACTAGCCAAGTTTTTGGAGATGAGGGGAAAGGTGATTCCAAATACATCGGGGAACTTATTCTGTTCTCTCCACTCCTCTTACTTTAAAAATCCTGCAAAAATTGAGGGGCTTTGAAAAAAGCACTGTTGCATCAACACTTTTGCAAGACTATTTGGAATTCTCCAGAAACTCCCTAATGCAATGATTCTCCTTTCCCGAAGGAATAGAGGGTGCTGTTGAATGGTGACCATTTTTGCTAAGCAAAGAAGACCTGGAGAATACCAGTCAGATTCCTAACAGTTGTCCTTAGAGGAATCTGAACGTTTTTACTGTGGGCAGGAACCTTTCTTTCTTTCTTTCTTTCTTTCTTTCTTTCTTTCTTCCTTCCTTCCTTCCTTCCTTCCTTCCTTCCTTCCTTCCTCCCTCCCTCCCTCCCTCCCTCCCTCCCTCCCTCCCTTCCTTCCTTCCTTCCTTCCTTCCTTCTTTCGGAACGAGGAAGAGAGTCTGGGAGGGTGGTGAGGACTAAAAGAAAATACAACAGACTGTGTTCATTCTGGGTGGGCTAAGTCAATTGAACAAGCCCCTTGCTTCAAAGCTCACAGGCCTAATGACTTTTCAGGGAGACTGGCCTGGATGACCTGCATTCATATTTCAAAATTCTAATCAAAGTATATCAACTTTCAGCTCTGTAAAAGAAAGAGTTCAGCAGATCTACTCTACAACATAGTGCCCATAGCTAACAATACTATAATATAGACCTAAAATGCTAAGAGGGTAGATCTTAGCATTTGTGGTAAGTACAAATTTTCTTACCATATGTACCAAAAATTTACAATAATAATAATAATCATAATGGAGGTGGGAGGAAAGTCTGGGAGGGAATGAATATGTTTATGGCCTTGATGGTGGTGATAGTTTCACAGGTGTATACTTATCCCCAAACTTGTCAAGTTGTGTATATTAAACCATATACAGCTTTCTATGTGTCCCACATACCTTCACAATGTGGTTTTAAAAATAAGGTAAAACAAAACAAAACAAATCTGTAGTGGAGTATTTTCCTCTGTTCTGTTCCGTGTTTTTTGTTTTTTTCTTTTAACGTGGGCATCTTTGCCTCTGACCCAAGTCCAGGATGATACCAGAATCCTTGGAAGACAGCCCCACAGGCCATTTGATTTTGGCCTGAGTCTCAAATCGAGTTTTTCCTTGAGGGCTGCAGTGATATGCTCTCCTCCCCCTCTACTCAAACTTCCATTCTGTTCCACCCTCTCCTTTTTTTACTCTTCCTTCAAAAGAGGCAAGGTTTTGTTTGCAAAGCCCTGTCTTAAGATAGAGACATTTATCTTAAGGCTAATACACTCCACCCTTCCAAATAGAATGAGGCCAAGGAACAGTTACTTTTGGAAGAAGAATAGGAAGCTGATGGTATGCACCATATCTGCTCCAGGCATGGGATCTGGCTTCCATTGAACTCTGGCCTGTTTTTGCATTGTGACTGGCCACGGGAACCAGAAACCAAAAGTTGAATGCAGCATAGATCATTTACAGAAGATTAGCTCACAATACCCCTGGAAATAAAGAGCTCTAATGGGGCTTGGGGTCAGAAAGCATTCACCTTGGTTACTCTCTAGGGCTTTGGGTTTTGTCCCAGGCATATTCCTTGATTGTTAATTTTCTAAAATCCAGTAAAATCTCTTGTTCTGGTGACTTACTGATGAATTTCTCTACAGGCCTCCTCCTGAGGAGCTTTTGAGAACTTCCACATATCAAAGCTGTTGAATTATACATTCCTTAAATAGAATGTTTCAATTTATTGTTGAGTGCCTTGACAGTTGCCCTATTTATCTGATATTGCTAATCTGACTTAATCTAGCTGAACCAAAAGAGAAAAAAAAAAAAAAAAAGGCTGCTTGGCGCCACAAAATACAAGGGAGCACTCTTCCCTTTCTAACTACAAAGCTTGCTGCTTAATTGTACAAATATTTGTGGGTTTGGCGAAGGTGAGTGCTAATTTGTTGTTTTAGTATGAAGCTGGAAAGGTTAGTAGAGTGCTAAGAAAATAAGACCTAAGTGCACATGATGTGCTAAATTCTGAGAAGCTGGGGTTCTTGCAGCTAGGATTGCAAGTAGAAGCTTGCAGAAAATCTAAAGGGAAACATTTCTGGTGGTTCTCAGGTACGCAGCACAGGCAACAAGAAAAACAGGCAAGAACCCATTCTGAGGGCAAAAAGGCTTTGTTTTATTCCTGTATATAGATATGCCTTCATCTGCTTGCTCACTGCATTTGATTTTTACTTTAGAAATTGGTTTAGGGATTAAAAGGGAGGGAATGATTTAAGGAGTCATAATGCCTCAACTTGGAAATTAGAATACTCAACAATGAGAAATAATCAAATAATTAAAAATTGCAAATATGCCTTTCTTTATGCATCTCTAAAATAGGTCTAGTGTCCCGTTAGGAAGATGAATTAGTTAATGACCAGGAAGCACTTAGAGACCTCAGGTGGAAGCTTTATTGCTCTATTGCATTTATTTATCTAAATGTTCTGTGTGCTAAGGCAGTGCTTCTCAAACTTTAATGTGCATGCAGATCCCAGGGGGTCCTCATTAAAATGGGGTTTCTGAGTCAGCAGGTTTGGGGTGTGGCTTAAGAGTCTGCAATTCTGAGAAGTTCCCAGTGAATTCAATGCTGCTGGACCACACTTTGAACAACAAGGGTCTAAAGTCTCTGTTTTTCAAAATTGCCTACACATTGCAATGAGCTGGAGAGCTTTTGAAAAATTCCCCAAAGGTGAGGCACCTAACTGGCTCTGTTGATGGAACACATAACTCTTGATCTCAGAGTTGTGAGTTTGAGCTCCATGTTGGGTGTAAAGATTACTTAAAAAAATAAATAAGATCTTAAAAAAAAGCAACACTCCCTGAAGGTTCTGATTTAATTAGCCTGGGGCCTGGTCCAGATATTGGGATCTGTTAAGCATGTACCTTGGCCCCCCTTCTCCTCCTCACCAAGTCTAATGGGCAGCCATTTTGAGAACCACACTGGTCCTTGGGGCTGTATCTAGGCCCATTTCAGAAGGCTGTTGTAGGGGTTAAATGAATTAATGCAGCAAAGTGCTTAGCCTAGCCCCTGCACATGGTGGTCCCTCAATAAACCTTGACCGTTACAGGCAGCCTTCTTTCGCTGTAACAAGAGCCACCGACTGCCAAGGCATAGACAGCACGAGCGCAGCAGAATATCCATTGCGGCAGATGTCAGGAACAGCAGCAGGACAGAGGAATCTTTGGCCACTATTAGAGGCAAGTCGATACTGCTATGTGGGCAGAATAAGATGGGAAGAAATGGGGCAGCTGTAAAGTCATGTGTCACAGCCTCTGAAGATTCTTGGCACTTAATGGAACCATAAAAGGGTGGCTGGGGAAAACACTGGGGAAAACAATATGGCAGTTCCTCAAAAACTTAAAAATAAAACTATCCTATGATCCAGCGATGATACTTTTGTATATACACCCAAAAGAGGTGGAAGCAAGATCTGGAAGACATCTTTGTACACTTGTGTTCATAGCACCATTATACACAATAGTCAAAAGGGGAAGCCACTCAGGTGTGTCAGTGGATGAATGGACAAATAAAATGTGGTATATAAACATGATGGACTAGTATTCAGCTATAAAAAGGAAAGAAATTCTGACACATGCTACCACAGAGATGAAACTTGAAGATATTATGCTAAGTGAAATAAGCCAGTCACAAAAAAGACAAATACTGTAGGTTCCACTTATATGAGGGACCTAGAATGACTGAATTCATTGGGACAGAAAACAGAACAGTGATTGCCAGGGGATGGGGGTGGGAAAATGGGGAAATGTTTGATAAATACAGAGTTTTAGTTTTGCAAGATGAAAAGAGTCCTGGAGATTGGTTGCACAACAGTGTGAATGTACTTAACATTACTGAGTGAGACCCTTAAAAATGGATAAGAGGGTAAATTTGATGTTATGTGTATTTTATCAAGATTTAAAAAAAATACTGATGGGAAAAGAAAAGGTCCTCAGAGTAAGTGGAAGAGGAATCAGAGAAATGCTGGCTGTTGTGCACGGTCCTCTTCCCTAGACTTCTGGGATCTGAGAAGTCCCAGGTCCATGAGGAGGATATATGTCAAAGCACCTAGTACAGGCATACCTTGGAGATATTGTGGGTTCGGTTCCAGACCATTACATAAAGTAAATATTTCACTAAAGCAAGTCCAACGAATCTCTTGATTTCCCAGTGCATATAATAGTTATGTTTACACTATACTGTAGTCCATAGAGTGCGCAATAGCATTATGTCTAAAAAACAATGTACATACCTTAATTAACAAATACTTTAATGTTCTAAAATTTTAACCATTGTCTGAGCTTTCACTGAGTCCTAATCACTGATCACCATAAGGAATCTAACAGTAATGACAAGGTTTGAAATATTATGAGAATCATCAAAACGCAACACAGAGACATGAAGTGCGCAAATGCTCTTAGAAAAATGGCGCCACTAAGGTTGCCACAAACCTTCAGCTAGTAAAAAAATGCAGTGTCTGTAAAGTGCAATACAGGGAAGTGCAATGGAACAGGTTTACCTGTATTATATTTGACTATTGAAATGATAACTTTCTAAGTAGAATAATAACCAAGAGCCTCCCATGTGCCAAAGATTGTACAATCCTCTCTATTCATAATTTCCATCTATCCTCCTTTCAACCGTATGGATTAGGTTGAAGTTCTGGTCCATTTTCCTGATGAAGAAGCTGAGGCTGAGGAAGGGTCAAGCCTTCTGCGAGGATAAGAACTGGGATTCAAGCCAAAGCTAAAACTATGCTCTTTGTTACCAATCTGCGCATGAATATGCTCTTAGCAAATATTAATTTCTTTTTTAATCCCAAAGGCTAATATTATATATTAGTTAGGAAATGAAACCTATTTAGAATCTGCTACAGAGAAATATTTGTAAACATTGAATACTTTTCCTCAAAAGAAAAGAGAAAAAAGTATTTGGATTGAAACAAGAATGCTTTAGAAGCACTCTGACCTCATAAAAATCTGTACATTGATGTATTATGTTACTAGAGATATCCTGGATTGAAAAACAAAACAATACAAAACAGAAAGCCAGGCCATGGCATTTCTTGGGTGGACAAAATGACTTCTTGAGTTTTGCCCTTCTATGTAGATTTATGCAAATTTACAACTGAATGTAAACTTGAGGTTATTTCTCTTCTGGGGAGGAGGGGAAAGGAGAAGGAGAGAGAATCTCAAGCAGGCTCCGTGCCCAGCAGGAGCCCAAAGCCAAGCTTGCTCTCACAACCCTGAAATCATGACCTGAGCTGAAATTAAGAGTCTGATGTTTAACTGGCTGAGCCACCCAGGTGCTTCATTTTAGGAATAAGAAAAGCCACATGGAAAAATCTTATGGAATGATATGAGGACAAATATATATAAATATGCACACACATACACACACACACACACACACACAAATATAAGGGAATTATTGTAATTATAGAAAAAAAAAGGAAAAAAAATAAGACAAAGTCCCTATCTTTGAAAATAGTCTGAGGAGGTACAACATGAATTCATGGAATTATTTAAAAGCAAGTCTTCATAGGGGAGTATATTACTTCTGTATTCACCTTTTACTATACTTGTTGTTGCTGAGCAATTTAATTATCTTATTTCATCAGACCCTCAGAGCCACTCCATGAGCTAAATGTTCCTAATTTAGCTCTAATATATAGATGAGAAAACTGAAGCCCAGAGAGGTTGAATGATTTGCCCCAAATCACACAGCTAGTCAGTAACAGAGTGAAGTATTAGATCCAAGTCTTTTTGACTCTTAAACCTGTGTGTCCTCAAGAACACTATGCCAGGAAAGATTGGGACACACACCACCATGGGGAAAGGCAGAGTTTTAACAAGCAGAGTAAAAGGAGTGATGTCAAGGGCATTGAGAGGATGCTCCTATGCTCTCTTCTCTTTCCCCATATTTCCCTTCTACTTGCATGACACGTTATATTTCTAGTGATTGTTGGGCTATTGCATTGTGTCACACATTATCCCTTTTTAAAATGAAACATTTATGACAAGGCTTAAAAGTATATCTCAATTTATTCTATTATATGAATTAGTTTATCAGGCCATTTAAGC
This sequence comes from Nasua narica, assembly GCA_028533885.1. Taxonomy (NCBI): domain Eukaryota; kingdom Metazoa; phylum Chordata; class Mammalia; order Carnivora; family Procyonidae; genus Nasua; species Nasua narica. The sequence goes on from CM052799.1 coordinate 74,648,457, forward strand.
TCCAAAAAGCTCCTGAAATCTGAACGACATGGAATGGAACCATAGATGGACATGTCAAGAGAGAGAATAACTTTGAAAACCACTTGGAGGAAGCCTCAATGAGAAACTTAGAATCATGAGGCATTGGGTGTCTAAGAAGATGGACAGATTGCGGAGCATGTGGGGCCCAAGAGCCTCCCTTCTGCTTCACCATTTACAAAGTGAGTCATGTGATGATTCTTGAAGGAAATATTCAGGAATAAAAAGAGGGCCTTCTGGACATAAAGCATGATGGACAAGACTGGGTAGACAGGAAAGGGGCTGATTTGATTGGAAAAGGGGATCTACATTGGGGAAAGTGAGACTGGGACCTGTTGGATGAATGAGACTCATGGCCTAGCTAATGAATCAACAGACAGTAAGACTGAAGGTGGTAGTGAGTCACTGCCTATTTTAGACCAGAAAAGTGATGGGATTAGGACAGCCACGTGGATGGCTTAAAAGGGAGAAGCACAACAGAAGGTTTCTGTCACAGGCTCAGAAGCTGTTGACTTCCATTGGAGTAGCAACCACTGAAATGGAGCAAAGGAGAGAAACAAGGAATATGTTCAAAAGGTGAATAGGCAAAATTTGGGAATGAATTTAAGCTTGAGGGACTTAACAGAAGTCCTTATACCAATGGGAAAGTTAAAAGTTTGGGAGAGGAGATAAGTCCAAATCAAGATTATCATAAATATGGAATCATATTGGTAATAATTCAACATAGACTCTCTGATTTTAAGATAAGCCCTTGTTTAAAAAATTCTTTTAGGGGTGCCTGGGTGGCTCAGTCAGTTAAGCCTCTGCCTTCCGCTCAGGTCATGATCTCAGAGTCCCGGGATCTAGTTCTGCAATGCTTTCTCCACTTAGCAGGGAGTCTGCTTCTTCCTCTCCCTCTTCTCCTTCCCGCTGCTTGTTTCAAATAAATAAATAAAATCCTAAAAGAAATAAAAAATAAAAAAATAAAACATTCTTGTGAACACTGTAAAACTATTGAATTATAATAACACCGGCCAGTATGCATAGAGCACTTTATAAATCCCCACACACTGTTACATATTACCTCACTGAGTTGTAGGAATTGGGGTTTGAATCTATGACTTCTGGCTCCATCTCGATTCCACACTGACTTCTCCAATGTGCTTGTTGGGCCTCTCTCGCCAGTGATTGGAGGATATAAAATGGCCACATTAATCGGAAAGAAGAGTTTCAGCCATGGGTGAGAAGGGAGTATATGTCTACAAAAATGCCAGCGGCTTTTATCAAGACGTCTTTTAGTAACTATAGGTTGGCCGCTATTTTTCCTGCAAGTTGAATTTTCTCGGAATTGTAACCACCGTGTGATAGAGTAGGCAACTTTGTTATCTGCTTTGCCCTTTACTATTTTGGTACTCTGTCTTTAAAATGATACAGAGTACTGGTCAATCCCTAATGTGAGTAATGAACCTCTCTGGAGACAAAAGGTCCTGGTTAATGTGGCTGGCAAATAACTAAGCTAGTATTGGAGTGATAGATCAAATGACCTTGTTTGGGTCAGGCACATGGGGATATGCTATTAAGTTTTCTCTTTTTAAATAGCTTTATTGAAGTGTAATTTATATACCATAAAATCCATCAGTTGTAAGAATACAACTCATTGATTTGTAATAAATTTATAGTTTTGCAGCCATCACCACATTCTAGATGTTTTTGTTTGTTTGTTTGTTTTTAATTTCTTTTAAGTAATCTCTATGCCCAACATGGGGCTCAAATTCATGACCCCAAGATCAAGAGTCACATGCGCTACCCACTGAGCCAGCAAGGTGTCCCCACATTCTAGGTTTTTAACATTTCTATCACCCTCCACCCCCCGCCCAAAAAGTTTCCTCATGACTATTTCCAATTAGTCCCTATGTCCAGTCCCAGCCATAGGCAACCATTGGTCTGCTTTCTGTCTATATCAATTGGCCTCTTCTAGACATTTCACATAAATGGAATTATACAATATGTAGTCTTTTCACACCTGACTTCTTCCACTTAGCATGTTTTTTGAGGCCCTTCCGTGTTGTAGCAAGCATCAATACTTCATTTCTTTTTATTGCTAAATAACATTCTGTTGTATACATACATACATACATACGAATAATGCTGCTATTAACATTTGCACACATCTTTGTGTAGACGTATGTTTTCATTTCTCTTGCATTGATTCCTAGAAGTAGAATTCCTATGAGGTATGGAAAGATTGTTTTTAAGAAACTGCCAAGCTGCTTCCAGAATAGCTGGTTTCCACCAGCAATGCAAGAAGTTTCCAGTTGCTCCACACACATCCTTCCCAACAGTTAGACCTTTATAATAATAGGGGCCTTTCTAAGGGGTGTATAGTGGTATCTCATTGTGTTTTTATTTTATTTATTTATTTATTTATTTATTTATTTATTTATTTGACAGAGAGAGAGAGAGAGAGATCACAAGTACGCAGAGAGGCAGGCAGAGAGAGAGGGGGAAGCAGGCTCCCTGCTGAGCAGAGATTCTGATGCGGGGCTCTATCCCAGGACCCTGAAATCATGACCTGAGCTGAAGGCAGAGGCTTTAACCCACTGAGCCACCCAGGCGCCCCATCTCATTGTGTTTTTAATTTGTGTTTCTCTAATAAGTAATGATTATAAGCATATATTTATATGCTTATTTGCCATTCAAATTTCTTCTTTGGTGAAATGTCTATCAAATCTTTTACCTGTTTTATGATTGAATTGTTTGTCTTCTTATTATTAAATTGTCATAATTCTTTATTCTGAATAAAGTTCTTTATTAGATATATGGTTTGCAAATATTTCTCCTAGTCTATAGCTTGTCTTTTCATTGTCTTAGTGATATCTCCTTTAAAAAAATTTTTTTAATGATATCTTCTGAAGCACAAAAGTTTCCATATTTGATAAAGTCCCACTATCAGTTTGTCCTTTTAAGGATCATGCTTTTTTAATAGTAGCTAAGAATCCTTCAGCTAACCCAAGATCACAAAGATTTTCTATATTTTATTCAAGAAGTTCTATTGTTTCATTTTTGTACTTAAGCCTACAATCCATTTTTGTGGGAGAAGATTTTAAATTCACTTTTTTGCATGTGTAAATTTTAAAAAAGGTTATGGCACTTACCTAAACAATATAGAAGCAAACCTATCTGTATATAGGCAAAGATATAGATAAGCAAACCTATAGATAAGCAAACCTTATAGATAAGTGAACCTATCTTGTCCATGTATTCTAGTGGTCAAGCACAAAAGAATCCCTAAAATTTGAGTCCTAGAAGATGAGCATGTCTTTGGTGGGAGAAGTGGTTTGTTTGTGTGGCTTGGGCATATACACAGAGGAGGAGAGGACAGAGCTGGAATTCGCTGCAAGCATATCATTTTTCCCGGCCAGCAGCTCAGAATGTGCTGGATGCAGTGGCAAGTAGAACTGCCCATCTGGTTTCAGCCTGAAAATGAAAGGCGACTATTTAAATCTACCTCTTTATGCACTAGGCATCACCTAGTCTATCTGCTTGGTCAACAAGTATCAACCAACTCTAAATGCCATTTCTTCTCCCAGGGCTGTGTCCCTGTGATTATATCGGTGGTGTGGTGGGGAGGGATGGGAGGACCAGGGGACAAACTGGGATAAACTATACTTAAGAGACAAAGTCGTTTTGATTCATCAGGGAAATTGAGGATGTTGTGTCAGACCTAGTGGAAGACAGACAATTTCGAAAGCATAGAGACCTTCCCAAACACTCCCCTTTCCCCAGACATGAGCCACTTTAAACCGCGCTGCAGGTATTGGCTACCCAGCCTCTCTCAAACTAGAGTTTTCATGTCCTTCCTGATTACAACAGGAACATTCATAAACAACCACTACAGGGCTAATAAATAACACTTTCATGGAAGATGGACAAAGAGTGATGATGATGAGAACAGTAGAGGAAAGGTCTGTGCTTGGAGGTTGGCTCTGCGCAGATGCCGCAAGAATAGGATTTTCGCATCCAGGCTGAAGGAGGGGCATGTGAGGGTGTCTCTGCTTCTCACGGGTCGGAGCCAAGTCAATGCGGAACTAGGAACCGACCCCATCAATTGAGGCGTTAAAATTAATTTCAATTACAAAATAATTCCTTAACATACAATCAATCGAAAAAAAAAAGTTATTGCCAATCAAAATAAAACCTTCATAACTTCCAGAGCCATCCCTTTTCTCTTCAGAGATAACTGATTGTCATGAGACCTTTCAGAACTTTTCACTGCATTTACATGCACACCAAGTTCCCATCGAGTGTGTTAAGTGTTGGGAGTTTTTTTTACATAGGACATATGACTCATTCCGCACCTTGCTTTTCATTCATTAGTATTTATAGTACTTATATATTTATATTTACATTGTAGTATATAATAATTTTTCTTAGACATCTTTCCACATCAGGACATAGAGAACACCCCATTTTCCTGCTCTCGGTATGGTACCTTGAAAGGGTTAAGAATGCATCCCCTGTAGCTAGACTGCATGGACCCAAATTTCATCTCTGTCCCTGCTAAAGCACCTTGAAAAAAGTTATTAGCTCTTTCTGTGCTAAGATAGGTCCTATGTCATATTAAAAAGTTAATACATGAAAGCACTTAGAACAGAGTCTGGTACCTTGTAAGTTAGCCAAGAAATGTTATCGGTTGTTCTTCATTTTAATGGCCATGTGCTATGTCTATACTACAGTTGTTTTGCTCCTGATGTACATTTGGAGTGTCAACAAGTTTTGCTATTATCAATAATGAATGAATACTTCAATGACTGCCCCTGAATATGCTTCCTAATGTATCCATGTGTTTCTGTAGGGTAGATACAAAAAGCACAATTCCACAGACGTAGGGATTACACAGGTAAGACGTCGCAGTAATGCCAAATCGAATTCCAGTTTATATTTCTGTCCGTGAATGGGAGTACCCATCTCTCCACACTCTTGCTGTCAATTAGTGTTTTAAATATTCATCCCGTTAAAGAACAAGAAATAATATTTGTTTTTTTAATTTTGTTAAGTTTTTGGGGCACCTGGGTGACTCAGTTGGTTGCGTGTCCGCCTTCAGCTCAGATCATGATCCTGGGGTCCTGAGATCCAGCCCCACCATGGGCTCCCTGCTTGGGGACCGGGGGATCTGTTTCTCCCTCTCCCTCTGCTCCTCTCCCCAGCTCATGTTCTCTCTCTCTCAGATAAATAAATAAAAAATCTTTAAAAAATTAAAAAAATAAATTTTATTAAGTTTTAAATTTTAATTTCAGTATGTTTTAATTTGAATTTCTGAAATTACTAATGAAAATAAAATCCTTTCACATGTTTATTGGTCGTTGAGGTATCCTCCTGGATGAATTCCCTCTTTGTAATCTTTGGTCATTTTTATACTGAGTTGTTTGATTTGTAAAGCTTCTTTATAAGTTCTGCATGTTAACACTTGGTTTGTTATATGCAAGTATGTTTCCCTCGGTCTAGGTATTAATTTACTAAAGTCCTCCAAGGAAATGTGAACTCATCCTCAACTACTCCTAGTGGGATCCCAGGAGAATTAAACCACACGGCAGCCATGCTGGCCATGCTCAGACCACAACTCTGACAAAGGCTGAAAAACGACATGGATGAACCAGGTGCTTGGACAGAGTTCAGAAAAGAATTTGTATGGCAGACATCCTCCCCCACAGTCCCACTACCAAATATGTTTAGCTTCCATGAATTCAGACCTGAGTGGCGCTCAGAGTCTCTGAACTTTGTTAATCAGATCACTTTTAGGTGTCGAGCTAGAATTTGAGTTCCAGGCGAGGAGGTGCCTGGAACTTCAAGCCCTTGGGATGATGCACGGTGAGCCCTGCAAAATCGATGTCGGAGATCAGGAATGAAAAGAAACCTCCATACAATTCTTCTAGGACCTCGTTACTCCAAGCAGCAGCATCCTCATCCTGAGAAGCTGGCTAGAAATGCAGTCTTGGCCCCCATCCAGACCTATGGGATCAGAGTCTGCATTTGAGTAAGGTTCCCAGGTGATTCATGTGTGCATCGTAGTTGGAACAACACGCTCTAAGCCTGTTTCAGAGGGCCACAACTGTCTGGTGGACAGAGTTTCATTTACCATCCGTTAAGAGTTGAATTGTGGTCCCTCAGAATTCATATGTTGAATTCTTAACCTCCGCCACACCGGCATGTGACCTTATTTGGGAATAGGATTGTTTCAGATAGAATTAGTTAAGAGGAGGTTGTACTGGAGTAAGATGGGTCCCTTATCCAATGTGACTGGCGCCCTCATAAAAGGGGGCACTTGGACCAGACTCTCACACAGGAGGACACCATGGGAAGGTGAAGGCAGAGATCAGAGGGCTGCAGCAGAAGCCATGGGGCACCAAAGATTGCCAGCAATGCGGCAAATCTAGGAGAGGGCCTGGGAACAGATCCTCCCCCACAGTCCCACTACCACCTCCATCTCAGACTTCCAGCCTCCAGAACAGTCAAACGAGAAAATCCTGTAAGTTAAGCCACCCAGTTTGTTGTACTTGTTAGGGCAGCCTTAGTAAATGAATGTACTATCCCGTAGGTGTCCCACAATGGAGGGCTTGGGCATGCGGTGCCCCAGAAAAGACCCCCTCACATCTATCTTCTTGATGATACAAAAATTTAGGGGGAATAAATAGAACACAAGATGCCACCTCCCTCTCAGGCAGCCATGGTCCCTCCATCAGCACCTCCTGCAAGTTCTTCACTTTTCGCAGGGTCAGGTGATGCCTCCAAGGGCCTTCAGCAGTTGACCTTTCGCAGGGCTCACACCAAGGAGCGTATTTAGCTTTCTGTGCCTTTAAATAGAAGTGGGAAGCCATTGGGTACAGAGAAAGGCTGGCTGATGAAACAAACCCCATTATCCCTGCTTATGGGTTTCTATCCAAGTATTTTTACGAATGGGCTATTTAGAGGCAGTTTGCCCTCATGCAATTAAAGGAAAAAAATATGTTTGAAAAAAGTATCCACTTCTTCATCCCTCACTAGTGACTCGCAGCCGTGAAGTCCACAATTCACAGCCTGTTTAAGCAGAGTCCTTTATGAAATCATAGGGGAGGAAAATCACTATCTTCGGTTTAGGAAGTTACTTCCTGAAATGGACACTGCCTGGGAAACTAGGTACTTTGGATGCTGACGACCTTTCTCTTAGGTTTCTCTTTATACATTAGAATATAAACTTTTATTTGCCCTGTATATTCTTTTAGGATGATGCCTGATTCTTTTCAGATGAGATTTTTTTTTCTAATAATAATAGCTAATGTTTATTTAGTAAAGATGCCAAACCCAGAGCTCATATTTGACACATGGATTGTCACACTTAATATTCATTACATCCATTTGAAATGGGTGATGTGGTTATCTCCATTGCACAGCCAAAGACATGGAGGCACAGAGAAGTTGACTCGGTTAACATCACTGGATTCTACCCCCAGAGTTTCTGATTCAGTAGGCCTTGGGTGGGGCCCGAGAATTTGCCTTTGTTATAAATTCTCAGGTGATGCCCATGCTGCGTCTGGGGACCATATTTTGAGAATCACTGGGCTAACAGTTAAAAGCACAGTTTCTGAAGTCACAGGAAATTCAGTCCCAGCCTGCCACGAACCAGCTGTGGGACCTGGGGCAAGGTTTTAATCTCCCCTATACTTTTGTTTTCTGCTATATAAAATGGGCTGAACATTGTACCTTATCTCTTACAATTATTGTAAGGCATGAACAAGGTAATGCATATTTTAAAAATTAGCAGAAGTCCTGGTACTTATTAAGTGTTCAACAAATGCTAGCTGCCACTAAGATCACCACTACCATCAACCCACTTTTTATTCCCATACAGATGGTTTATTCTCATACCTCTGTTCTCTGAACTTTCTGTATTTCTGTGCGGGAAAAAAAAAATGGATCCTCATCATATCTCCTATGTCAGAGGTTTGTTGTGAGGATTCAGTGACCTACTCCGTACAAAGAACGATGCCTCATACATGGTCAGAATTCACTATTCCTGCTATCAAACATGTTTAGTACTCATTGTTTGATATGCATTATGTCATTTAATCCTCACGGTAAATCTGCAAGCTAGAAAATGTCAAGATAATCTTATAAATGATGAAACTAAAGCATTAGAGGCTAAGTTACTTGCTCAAGACCACTTGGCGACTGAGTTGAGATTTAAACACAGATCTCTGTGACCCTATAAACACTGCCCCTATATCGATGTCACACTCCTGCCCAACTTCATCACTCACTTCAGAACGGAGTGAGCCCTCCTGGATTGGGGAGTGGGAGTGCCAAGAGAGAGCAAAAGTTTTTGATCTAGAAATAGAGGTTTGGGGGCACCCGGGTGGCTGAGTGGGTTAAGCCTCTGCCTTTGGTTCAGGTCTGTTCTCAGGGTCCTGGGATCGAGCCCCGCATCGGGCTCTTTGCTCAGCTGGGAGCCGGCTTCCCCCTCTCTCTCTGCCTGCCTCTCTGCCTACTTGTGGTCTCTTTCTCTCTGTCAAATAAATAAATAAAATCTTAAAAAAAGATGGAGGTTTGGAAACATAGTTTCACTTATTGGTCCATGAAATAAATCAAAGTGTGTCATTGCGATGAACCCCTTCACTTTTTAGACAATCAAAGTGACTTGCAACTTGTAAAAATTCACTCAGGAAAAAAAAACCCCAACAGCCATGAGCTAGGCTCATACATATTTTCCGCATCACCAGCTGAAAAGCGTTCATCTTACTCCAGGTTCTACACCTTGTTCCCTTGCTGGGTCATCGTCTATCCACACAGCCAGACATGGGAATGTCGAAATAATAGTTATAATAATTTGAAACTGTCATATGCAATGTCACAATGTTTCATTCAGATTTCCCCCAAGGAAGAGGTAAGTAAGGATAATCTAGGCACCAGGTACGAATCCACCCGAGTTAACTATGAGATGAAAATTATTTTTCTTTCTGTAATTACCGAGGTCGTCCCCAAAGATGTTTATTATGTTAAACCGGTACCAAATGTCAAGGAGTATTCATAGATAGCTTTCAAGGTTATAGAGGAGGGAACCACAGGCTTGACCTAGGAGAGGAATGCCTTCCAACTGATGCATGTGGTTAATGTTTGCAGGAAGGAGAAGCCTCCAGCAGTAGAAGATCAAATTTCTATTTACCTGGAGGCGAAAAGTAATCATAAACAGGTGCTCCTGAATGTTCAACCACCGCGGTCTGACTTCGCAACCAAATACCTCCGCAAATACCTCCGCAACTACCTCGGGTTTCAGTGAGGAGAGGGCAATTTTAATCCACTGCTCTGTTATCTCTGGCTCCTTTTGAAAATATAAAACAAAATCTTTTCGGATAACAGAACGTGTGTACAGAATGTGGTGGTAGCCAGAAGTTATCCCATAGCTCTGGCCTGTGACCAGTTTGCCTGGGAGGATTTATTTTAAGCTATTCTTATCTGAATTTGTCTGGCTGTGCCAGCATGGGAGCTAATTCTCTGACAATAAGCCTGCTGGGGTGTGTTTGGGTCTCTGTTTGTTTGTTTTGATGTGTACAAAGACTGCAAAATGGATAGCGGCATCACACTCGGCTCTAAATGAGAGGCGCAGGCGGGCACGACGGGGGAGGTTGACGATATTGGGAATCTGGGTAGCGAACAAACAAGCACTTCAGGGAGAATGTAGGTAGGCGCATTCTGTCCCTGCAGGGAGACCCAGAAGTGCAGGGTCTCTTGAGATGAATAGGATGACCGGAATTCAAAATATCTAGCCTATCAAGATTCCTAGGAGGACACATCCGAAAGTCTCTGTGCAGGCAGGGAAGAGGGCAGGAACGCCGAGCTCTGAGCTAGACGGAACCCCTGATTCAGGGCATGTCACCCCATTCCCACAGCCAGCCGAGGGCTGTCTTTGCTCACAGTCTTCTGCTGTCGCCCAGTCTCGGTGGTGGATGTTGAAACGCTCTCAGTTTCTTAACCTTTGTTCCAAACATTCCCATCTCTGCCTCACTTCACCTCAGCCACAAACCTTAACATTATCTCTCAAAACTGTGCCACTGTCAAGATGTCACTCACTAAAATTCTCCTCAGCTCCTGCCACTGGCTGTCCATGGAGCACAAAGTTTTACCTTTATTTTTCTACTCCATCACCGTGGTTCTGACCTACCTTCTCTCACTCAGCCCAGACTGTCTTGCTCACTTGTTATTCCCCAAACCGTCTTCTACTGGAAGCGCTGTGGTCTGTCCAAGCTTAGGAGGTCGAGATATTGGTACTGGGCTGATGGAGTCTACCACCCAGTCATGTTGTTTGACCACAGGTGGGCCGTTAGCCTGTACCCACATATTGGTATTACTCTTGAATCGACTCTCCCAATTCCCCACAGTGCTTTGTTCCAAACTTTTTGTCTCTCTCATACTCCCACTCCAGCCCCTGGCTCTTCATTAGAGAGAAATAACCTGACTACTTAGTCTGCCCGGAAGACTGAGAGCATACAATATAAGACTCCTCAGTCTCTCTCCTCCTCACCTTGAAATCACTCTACCTTCAGCTTCCCTTTACCCTTGTTTCACAAGAAGACATATTTCCCTTTTTTGCTAAGACTCACTCAACCTTATCCTATGACTGGCTCCTACCTTTTACAATTTTAGCTATTATTGATCTCATTTCCCATTTCTCTGTTCAAAGTCTTCTTGCCACTTCCTGTACATGCTTAGGTCTACCATACATTTAAAAAGCAAAATCTTTCCTTGATCCTATCACCGCCTGAAATAACCAACTTTCTCTGGCCTTTTTAGATATCTCAACACATACATACTCTTTCTTTCTTTCTTTTTTCTTTTTTGCGCCTGGATTCTATTCCTCTTCCAACAACAACAGTTTGCTCAAAGATGACCAATGAAAATGGCAAACCCCGTGGCTGCTGCTCCCATGGTCTCTGGGATCTCCTCAGTCTTGCTTCTGTCTTTTTAACTAGTTTCTCTTCTATTTTCTAAATTTTCAGTGTCGCGTTACTCAAGGTTCTGCCCTCAGTTCTCCCTTCTCTCTCTCTATGCTGTTGACAATTATATCTACTTTCTTGGTTCCAGATGCCATCACCATGCAAAGAACTACTCAAATAAGCTCTTCTTTCTCTCTCAATGTCCATCTTATAATTCCAACTTTCAAGTGGATCTTAGATGAATAATACTGGTAAAAATAACAGCCACAATGTATTCAGCACCTACTAAGTTCCAGACACAGTATTAGGTTGTTTGTTTAAATTCTTATTTCATTTCCTCCATAACTCTACATGTAGATAATATTGCACACTCCTTACAGATGAGAATTTCAAGGCTCCAGGAGGTTCAATAACTTGCTCAAGATCATGTATTTTATGGCACAGTCATGGTAACTTGGACCGTGATTCTGGAAAAAGGGTTGGGCTAAGAGTTATAGGAATAGAACTCTCATCCTGGTTTTGGTATTACCTGGGTCTGTGTTTTGAATGCATTGCTTAGCCTCACTGAGCCATTGTTCTCTTATCTGTAAAATGAGAGCAAAAGAGCCCACCAGTGTTACACAACACTAAATTTCCAAATTTTTATAATTCTAAGATTGTGCCATGTATTTTTGGCACCTCAAATTCAACAAGATTAAAACAGTTTCTTCATTACATGTGTTCAAATCTATTGTACTCCACTTGGGCTTAATTAGTTCACAATTATGGACCAGTTCCTCTACAAAGATTTCTTCCTTTGCTAGGTGTAAGATTTGCTATGCCAAGACAATTATTGCAATAGAAATAGAAAAAAAATCAGTTGTCATTTTTTTATAGGGCAATCACTTCTCTAACTGTAAATAGTGAGTTTGGAACATTTTAAATAAGGTGTTTTTGAAAATGGTTCATTAGTGCTTTATAAAATGTTATTTATGATGATGGATGTTACCTAGACCTTTTGTGGCAATCATTTTGAAATATATACAAATATTGAATCATTATATTGTACACCTGAAGCTAATAGAATGTTATATGTAAATTACATCTAAGTAAAACAACTAAATAAAATGAAGTGGCATTTAAAAACAATCTAATGGTTTCAAAAAATTTTACTTTTAAGTCAGTCTGTGAGATATCCTAGAAAATGATCAGTAAAAAGCACATAAAATCATGCAGAACAAATCACTTCATAACCAATCAAGACCTACTAACTCAAGTGTTTATGATTTTTAATAACATCTACTTTTTTCTCTTCGTAAAAGTAATACAAACTTTTTAAAAAAGCATAAAAAAATGAAGATAAGAAAAAGAAATCATTCATAAACTTACATCTCAGGGACATCAACTACTAATATTTTTGCGTGTACTTGTCCAGTCTTCTTTTTTTTTTTAAATATATTTTTAAAGATTTTTTATTTGTTTATTAGAGACAGAGAGACTGAGAATGAAAGGGGAGAAGGTCAGAGGAAGAAGCAGACTTCCCGCAGAGCCGGGAGCCCAATATGGGACCGATCCCGGGACTCTGGGATCATGACCTGAGCCGAAGGCAGTCGCCCAACCAACTGAGCCACCCAGGCGCCCGTCCAGTCTTCTTTTTTCTAAACATGCTTTTTTAAAAAGTGAGATCCTACCCAAATACTGCTTTTAATTGGATTTTTATTTTTAAAATAGATCTTGAACATCTTTCTATGATGTCATGTATTTTTTCCTTCAACCGCTTTCTTAAATGGATGCACAAGAATTTGGAGCCAGGATGTACCATAATGCATTTAATCAATCTCCTAACATTGGCTATCTAAGCTATTTAAACTTAACTCTTCAAAACAATGTTCATTGAAAGCCATGGAAATAAGCCTTTGCACAAATCCTCGAATATTTGGGATAGATTCCTAAATATAGAATTGGAGTGTCAAAGAGTTTGCAAGTTTTAAAAATCTTTGGTATCATTGCTATCAAACTGCTTCCAAAAAAATTGCCCTCATGCATTGTCCACCACAAGATAGGAAATTGCCTGCTTTCCTCCACTTTCACCAACAGACCAAAACAAATAAAACAAAAATTCTGATTAAAAGATACACACACACACACACACACACACACCCCAAAATCCAAACCAGAAACCATAAAAGACTATGTTGATCACTGGAGAAATTATTCCTCTTGAGGAAAAATATTTCCTTATGATTCTATGTGAAACAGCAAGCATCTACACTACATATGATAATAATTAATAGAGAGAGACCCTCAACAAGGAGGCAAGAACTGGTCCACACATTCTGCTAGAATAAAGCATTTCCTAAATTGTTATAAGGCTTAGGCAAAGAAACTCTCTTGTGTCTCAACAAAACTCTTGGATTCATCATTGGAAAAATAATTCAGCAGCCCAGTTAATAGAATGAGCATCTCATCAATAATTTAGTTCTAAAGAGCCAAAAGGTTTATACTTTGATAATCTCAGCCCTCACTAAGAAGGAAACAGAATAATGAGTTTGAAAGTTTCCTAAAACTTCGGTTTGAGTCCTAATGCTGTCACTTCCTATTGCTTTGTGACCTCCATTGAGTCATGTAAAGCTCCAGAGCCTCAGTTTCCACTCCAGTGAAATAAGGATGATAATATTACTTTGCTTTCCTCACAGAGTTGTCACAAGATGAGAAATGTGAAAAAGATCTTTGCAAACAGTTGGGATTGGAAACTATAAAGTTAAATATGGTGGGATAGTGAAATCCATATATCTCACATGACTAACTTAAAAAGATACACACAAGGTTTCCCAGGTCCAAAATATCAGTCACATTTTAAAATTTCAAAGTCTGAAAGGGCTGTAGGGTCCATTTTCGCAAAATAGTTTAATAATTACCAAGATCAAATAAGCTTAAGTCTCTTTGCTAACTGGAAAGCCTGACTTTCTTGATCTTTCCTTGACAAACACACATCACAACTTGAAAAATGTGTTGGCTAAACCCACCTGACTCTATCCCCAGAGTATACAATGTCCTACTTTCTTCCAGGTGTTTGGCCTAAAACATCTGGGTTCCTTGATGTTTCTCACTTTTATCTCCTCCCACTCTATCAAATTAACTAAGAAAAATCCTTTAATGAAGATATATATAAAGTTTTTTAAAAGTCTCATCAAGGGGCCCCTGGGTGGCGCAGTTGGTTGAGCGACTGCCTTCGGCTCAGGTCATGGTCCCGGAGTCCCGGGATCGAGTCCCACATCGGGCTCCCAGCTCCATGGGGAGTCCGCTTCTCACTCTGACCTGCTCTCTCTCACTCTTTCTCTTTCCTAATAAATAAATAAATAAATAAATCTTTTAAAAAAAAAAAAGTCTCATCAAGGGGTGCCTGGGTGGCTCACTTGGTTAAGCATCTGCCTTTTACTCAGGTCATGATCTTGGGGTCCTAGAACCCTCTGCATCAGGCTCCCTGCTCAATGGGGAGTCTGCTTCTCCCACCTCCATCCCCTTCTTGTGTGAGCTCTCTCTCTTTCCCTCTCTCTCTCTTAATAAAATCTTTTTTTAAAAAAAGTCTCATCAAAACTACAAAATTAGCCATGTAATCCCTCAAAACTCAAAGACAAAATAAAGTTATAACTTAAATGGCTGAGTAGGTACTTGAGGTGCTAATTTTTATTCTGAATGATAATTTAGTATAGGACTAGTTTACTATTTCACAAAACACAGAATGAATGTCCATTATGAGTTTTCTTCTTTCATACTCAAATTAGATAATTGATGCTGGAATCACACACTTGTTGACTGAAATTGGCTAGCTCTTTCTCATCAGTTATCAGCTTTTCCTATAAATAATTGGATCTCCTGCTCACCTTGAGAACCTGAGCAAGTACATATTAGCACGCCAGAAGAACTATCTTCAATAACTTCTCAGTTGTTCATACCTCTATAGTGAATGGCTGTGCTATCAAAAATACTGTCTGTGACCCTTCAGTTTCATACAAGATGAGAAAGAAGCCCAATTAATTTATTTATCCAGGGTTTATCATGTGCCAGTTACTCTTTCAGCCATAGGAGTATGGTGTTACTATAAATAGGCTCCTTGCTGTCATGGCCCTTGCATTCTACTGAAAAAGATTAATTATAAACAAGGAAGAGCAATGATGCCACAAAATGATGGGTGCTGTGATGGTCAAATGTTATGTGCACTCAGTTGTTCACTCAAACACTAGCCTTGATGTTGATATGAAGGTTGATATTGTATTTTATATTTTAAATTAAAACATTTAAATTCAGTTGATTTTGAATAAAGGAGATTATATTTGATAAGGTAGTTGGGATTCATTCAATCAATTGAAGGCCTTTAAGAGCAAAAACTGAGGTTGCCCCAAGAAAAAGAAATTCCTCCTCAAGACTATGACAGAAATTCTGCGTAACTTTCCAGTCTGCTGACCTGCTCTACAGATTTCAAACTTGCCAACCCCTACAGTTGCATGAAAAAATTCCTCAAAACAAATCTATACATGTTTATATGTAGAGGAGCTTATTGGTTCTGCTTCTCTGGATAATACTTAGGGATGCATGCACTATGAAAGGAATGGGAGGGGGATACGGTTAGGGGAGGTTGTCAAGACAGGGTTCCTTGGGGAAATGACATATCAATAGAAGTGACGGAGTGAGCCAGGCAGATACAGAGATAGGACCTTCCAGATTCAAGGAGCAGTAAGTGCAACGGTGTTGAGGTGGGACAAACCTCAGCTGTACTTGGAGAAAAGCAGGAAAATGAGTCCAGTGAGGACACAGTAAATGGGGAGAGGAATGATGGGCAATGAGTTGAGGGAAAGGGGCAGAAGAAAATCATGTAGGATCCTGTAGATTGTAAGTGTGATGAGAAACCATTGGAGGGTTTTGAGTAAGAAGGCAATGTAATCTTACATTGTGAAATAATCACCACTCCAGCTACTAACTGGAGAATAGACTAACAGCGAGCCATGTTACAGCACAAAAAGCAGTCCTTCCAGGCCAATGTGATGGTGGCTTGGATAAGGGTGGAGGAATGGAGCTGTTGAGAAGTGTTCAGATTGGAGATATATTTTGAAGGGAGAGCTAGTATCACCTTATGCTTTTCTATCTCTTTTATAGGGTATGTGATAAAAAGAGCATCAAGGATGATTCCCAAGTTTTTAACCTAAGCATCTCAACCAAAACAGTGCCCTTAAGAAGATGGGGAAGCCAAAGACTGGAAAAATTTTGGAGTGTGAGGGAAATCAAGAATTTTGTGTGGACACGACTTGTTTGAGAGACCTATTAGACATCAAAATGGAGATACCATGCAGGCGATTAGCTGTCCCGGAGACTTGCCCAACTCAAAGTGTTTTTTGTAAGTTTAAATTACACAACTCCATTTTGCTTTCTGGGCATCAGCTATCCATCAGTGAACAGCAAGTTGGTGTACTGACTGTGAATTGATCTCAGTAGACTCAACCTAACAGTATGTTTGTGTAAAATGGGTGTTCTCCTTGTTAGCTATTCAAATACTGAAACAAGTAGTGTAGGACAGTGAAAAATTACTTTTTTGCCCAGGCAGTGTTTTTGGGGTTTTCACATAGCCTTTGAATATGATAAAAGCTTTTGATAAATGCAATGATTAAGAAAATGGTGCAAGGTAAAAAGGAAAGAGGCAATATCTATTACTTTGTTAATCGCTGATAGATATAGGTAATATATACATACCTACCTCTAAGCAGGTGGTTCTGAAATCTCCATGAAGAGATACCAGGCCGAGATTCTAGGGGAATGTGGTCAGAACTGATTGAAAAGGAAGTAAATTGCTAAGGTGCTGTCCAAATGTTAATTTCAGCCATAAGCTGAAACCAGCTTCACTTGAGCAATAACGTCCTCCACAAATAGTAAGCGCAAGAAAATTCCCAGTAAAGCAAGCTGCCTACCTAACTGACAGAGCTTTAAGATCTAGAAGAAGTTGAGCTTTTATCTGAAACATCACCACAAATGGTCCTTTATGTTCTTAGGAAGCAGGCCCCATATCAAGCCTTTCTGTTTCTTTCATGCCTGCTCTGGACAAAGGACCATAATCGAAGCTCGTCGCATGAAATCCGGCCAATTCTATCCCACTTTGCAGGAGTCCAGAGCCACTCTCACTGCCGACGCCTTTGGAGCCACAGAGTGGTAGTCAGCCCGGCTGTTATGGATGCCCAACACATGGCAGACCTGAAAATAAATGTTATGAAAAAGGCCACAGGGCCATAATAGAGTTGTTATTAGAGCCGAGCTGAGCGCTGCAAAATGATAGAACATCCACTATCCAGAGAGGAACAGAAATTTCAGAGACTGTTTAGGGGGTGGACGACGGATGGAGCCGGCTGGTTCCAATTTCCGTTTCTGTGCCAGCCACGCAGAAGCCGAAAAAGCAGAATGTATATTCCAATGCTTTTAAAAACAATCCAAACTATGAGCCGAGTTTCCAATCAGCAAAAGGGTGAGTTAGAATGCTTTTCCATTCTGTCCTGTCTTTCCTATAAAGAATGGAGGGCTTCGACTTAGAAATCTGAGTTCCCAGTAAGGGAGGGATCTTGCCTCAGCTGCTCGGACAGAGAGAGACTCAGGATTCAAGGGTGCCCAAAACTTTAGGACTCAGATCCTGCAGTATTCCTCTATTCTATTCTTTCTTTGTAAGTGTTAATTTTGAAAGGAACATGTGGGTTCAAGTTTTTCTTTAAGATTGATGAGGCTCTGGCAAATGGTGCAAAATGTCTTCAGTCAAAACATGTGGGGGACTCTTCAGAATGGCCTTTGAACTCAGTGTTTAACTTGCCCTTGGAGTATAGACAAGTTCTTCTGTTCTTATTGGTAATTCAAGATCCAGTTTTCAACATACACTAAAGCCACATTGGCCATCACCACACATTTTTCTGAATGTCTATCCAAATGTCTAATTGACCCACCAGTTTTGAAAAAGTTAATTTGCTGACCCTTCCTCTGGTGTCAGTCTTCATTCTGCCACCTTGAGATCGTGTTGACTCCTTCAGGAGGCAGTGTTAAGAAGAGTGAAAACGTGTCAATAGGCAGTGTTGTGGGTGAACGTACTACTCTGCAGGCATTAAACTTTTATGGATGTGTTTATGTATTATACATGTACAAGTCAGCAAGTCTGTATTAGAAATAATCTGCAGAAGCCATAAATTAATGCTGTATTATTAATATTTGTTTACATGTTCAACAAATGACTCCACATCCATGGCTAAAATCCCCCTCATCATGAGCTACCACACACCATGATGCCCTCGTGTCCAACCCTCACCAGGCTGAACCTGTGATGTGTCCTTTCCAGCTCTGAACATCTCAATTTGCATAAAGATTCTCAGCCTTCTAAATTATCTTTGTTTCTGTGTGGAATTGTAAAGGTTGAGTAGCGAGGGCTTAAAGAATCCTCTTAAATAATTAACCAGAGTAAACAAAGTAACATCTTGAAGAGTGAGTTTTTGTCCTTCCCCTTGGGGGAAAAATAGCAAATTTCTTAAGATAATAGATTAGACAGATAGGGGCAGGCATTCCTCAAGAGTAGAAGAAGAGGGTTGAAGGAACAGTACAGATTTTTGGTTAGCTGCTTCTGGGGACAGAAACGATCTCTTGTCTTCCTTATCAACCTGGCAACAACAACTATGAAGTGAAGATTTTAAAAAAAAATACATGGCAGGCTTGCTGTAGAAGATAAACAGACACTATAAATGACATGAGGGCGCGTGAGCGTGCGTGCGTGTGTGAGCGTGCGTGCGTGTGTGAGTGTGCACGTGCTTGGATGCATAGGAGAAAATGGAGTAATCCTTCTCAAAAGTGTTTAATGAGAGAACAAAGAATCTAAGACATAAGGGATTTTCTGAGGTATCAAGCTGTTCTGCCTACCAGCTGATGAAGAAACTCCACATGATTTTCATGAAAGATGAAATTTAACCATCAAAAGTGAAAATGGGAATGTTTTCTGATGCCATTAATAATTTAGTGAAAATACATATGTGCAGCTGAATTTTATTTTCCACGGGCTAAAGGGGAAATGTGGACTTCCAGAACAGGTTCATTTTTGCAGTTGGAAGTACAGCTGAATGAGGCAGCCCCAGACAAAACCTAGAGCCCAAGGTTTTCTCCATTCCTTTCCGCTGTGCAGATAACACTCTTGGGAATTTTAACCTTGCAAGACAACCTCACATGCATTTGAACATTCAAGATGCACAGTGTATGCAAATTCACTGTGGTATCTGTGGGCCCTTGTTGGGGCTAAATTTCTCTGCGTAATGGCTTCAAACTAACTGCTACCAATTGCCCTCCCTTATTTCCTGTTGATCCGAAGTTCAGACCTTAGCTAAACAAAATGATACACTTCCCTCTACATACATATCCTTTACTCCTTCATTTCCCTGTAGAAACCTATCTTCCTACCCCAAACATTACCTTCTTTAAAATTCTGCTCAAAACTCCTCTCTGCTATAACCTCCATCCTGTTTCTTCTCATTTATTGTACTAACCCTTCAACATTCATTCATTCACAAAACATTTTTGAGTGCTTACTGTATACAAGGCAAAACAATTTTAAAAAGGATGGGAGCACAGAGAAGAACAAGTTGGATTCTCTACTCTCAAGGAGCATATGGTCTAACTGGACAGAAGGACATATATTGTGGCAAGTGCGATGATCAGAGGAGGGGGCAGCCAGTGGGAAAGCTAACAGGAAAGTTTCCTGAAAGAGACAGTGTCTGTAACGAATCTTAGAAGATGAGTAGATTAGCCAGGCCAGGCATCCAAGGGGTGGAGGTTAGTGCCAAGACTGGAAACAGTATGACAGAAACTACAGTTATCATTGTAGCTTCTTTTGCCCAAGTATTTGTGAGTCCGTCTTTTCTCCCCCTTCAGACTGACTTTCCCTTTGGACCATAGGCAGACCCTGGACATCTGAGGGAGGAATTAAGTGAGATAACATACATATCACAAAATAATAGGAGATGGCTTCTAGAATTCTTATTACAGTAGTGCCCCCTTATCCATGGGTCTGTTTTCTGTGGTTTTAGTTACCCATGGTCAACTGTAAGTTGGAAACATCACCCTCCTTCTGATGTCACAACGCCTGTAACATTTCCTCCCATCATCTCATCACGTAGGCATCTTATCATCTCACAACATCACAAGAAGGGTGAGTACAGTAAGATATTTTGAGAGAGAGAGGGAGACCACATTTACCTAACTTCTGTTACAATATATTGTTGAGTTTTATTTTATTATTAGTTATTGTCAATCCCTTATTGTGTTTGGTTTATAAGTCCAACTTTAGCATAGGTAGGTACATAAAGGAAAATACAGTATACCGAGAGTTTGGTACTATCTGTGGTTTCAGGCATCCACTGGGGGTCTTGGAACATATCCACCCCTCCTCCAAGGGGTGCTACTGTATTTAAACCTACCTGATTTATCTTTTATCTTCCTGAGGTACCATTTAAGTGCTCTTTAAACGAAT
The DNA here is from genome assembly GCA_028533885.1 of Nasua narica. Lineage (NCBI taxonomy): Eukaryota > Metazoa > Chordata > Mammalia > Carnivora > Procyonidae > Nasua > Nasua narica. The sequence continues at coordinate 74,668,929 of CM052799.1, forward strand.
ATTCAAATCCTGCTGCTTGTTATTTTACTCCTGTCATCTCTCTGGTAGCAGGCAGGATAGGAGGTGGCTACTGAAGCTAGCAGGAAGACTCAGTGAAGAAGGGAGAGAGAGCCATACCATGAAACCAGGGTCCCCAAACTTGCAGCTTGGACCAGCACTCTGTTAATGTTACCAGGCTGCTGGTGTAACTTCCAGGGGAGCAGTGGGCTAGAGAAAAGCACAGCAGCAGGCTTCTTCACTCCCTTCCGAGCAGAGCACCCCTAATAAATCAGCTGGGAGGCTAGTATATGTGGGGCAGGAGGACGGTAGTTGGGGGTGTTCTTCGGTAACTGGTTTGGAACTCGATAGGGCTTTGCAGTCTCCTGATAGATCCTGATCTACTGATTTAGGGACTCCGAATAAAATCTTTTACTTCTGTTCTAAGTGTTACCACCAGTAAATATAGGTTTTCTGGTTTAAATGTAAGGCCAAAAGACACATGAGATATGATTTTTTAAGTAATGTGTTCTTGAAGTCTTTATTTCCTTTTAAGCAAATGGATCATCACCAAAATCACAATGTTAAAATTGGTGGTAAAATATATGCATATCATTTTTAATATAAATCTCTGCCTCTTGATCAGTTTCCACATCGCCTGCACATTTACATCAGATCTCAGAAGCCCACTGAAAATTAGCAAGAGAAAAAGTGTGAAAAGACAGAAATAGTATCCAATCCTTGCAGAATCTCTCATTTAGTAGGGTGGGGAAGCTGAGGGGAAGAAATAATAGTACTACTTGTCTTCCGTGTAGCCCCATGACTTTTTCAAATTATTTTCCACCCTTCATTTAGTCGTGACCTCCCAGCTGTTTCTGCCAGATGGAAAAACAGAGACAGGTAGCAGCCAATCAAGTGACACCCAAGCCACACTTCCTAGAGCAGCTGCCTCTAGGCTCAGTCCTTGCTGTTTTCTGCCAAATCCCCTGCTTTCTTCACAATGAACGCAAGTTTCTGATCGCACCTCAAAATAGCCAGCGCATTCCTCACATTGGCTTTCTGACCAACGTCAGGAGCCCAGAAAAGCTCTAGGCAGAAGTCATGGATTCCAGCACCCTCTGGGACCAAGGGGGTGGGAAGAGGGGAGGGGAGGGAGTCGGATGAAGACGCCATGAAAAGGTGGGAACCCAAGAGAGAGCATGTCCTGCGAAAAGGGTTGTGCTGGAGGGGGCGTGCAGTACACTAGCTCCTAGTGTACTGTCACTGGACTTGGCGGTACACCTAACATCTCTTCCTAAATCACCTTGCAGAGCTCTCACCTTGGTAGCCGGAAATCAACCATTTGTACCACAGAGATGGCAAATGCTACCCATCAGGGCTTCTATCTCTCCCCCACCCCCGGAGAGCTGGTTATTAAACATTTACCTGTAATAAACCACTCAAACTCCATTTTTATCAATGGTTTATGAGTCAAACAGAGCTCATGCGCTCCTGTATCCAGCTCTGAATTTAGACCCCTGCTCTAGGCCTTCGGCTGTCATCGACAATGGGCCACATTTTTAATGTCCCTTCTTCCTTTTCTTTCTTCTCTCTTTCTTCTTTTCCCTCTCTTTGCTCTCTGACTTCTGAAGGAAAAGACCCATAAGGTGGCCCCACAAAATTATTACAGAGGAAAAGAGGTAGAGGAAAGAGGACAACTTGCCAACAGGTGTTTCAGTAACTCCAGGCTCCGAGTTTCCCTCTTTCGGTTGCAACTCTTCAGCCCACCTCTATTGTTAACACCTGTGAAATTGTTCAATAAAACAATCCCACAAGTCCTGTTGTGTCTCTCGAATGTGTAGTCTATTACATTTCTTGTCAATGAGGCAGCACATATTTCATTTAGAGGGCCATGTGAAGTGTTCGTGAATAACAGATTAAGATTTAGTTCGAACATTCCTGACGGGGTCTTGGTGTGCTTACAGGGTTTATGGATCTCTTTCATGGGAATGCACTTTACAAAGTTGCATTTGTGAGTTGTTTATTCAGTGACTATGGGTATCCATTATATTTTTGTCACTGCTGTAGACATGAATGAAAGGGAGGAAAATTATCACTGGAAAAAGCTATTTCAGATTTCTGCAAGTTGAAGTACTGTGTTAAAAAAGAAAATGAAATAATACATCCAACGCTAGACACTTTGTTGGATAAAATAAAATAATCGTATCACTGTTTTTTTTCTCTCTTCACACAGCAATTTTTAGCTAACGTTGGAAAAGCTCAATAAGTAAAACCCATGAACTATCCAAAAAAAAAGATTCTTAAATTGGGGTTCACAGACCTTAACAGGTTCATGAATAGAATTCAGGATGTCTGTGAACTTGAATGTGAAGGCACTTACATTATTTTCACTCATTTCTAATTGGAATTGAGCATATCCTCCAATTTATATAGGGCAATAACCTATAGTAATATTAGCAGTACCTGTCTCTTCATATCCCCCCAAATCACAGATATTTTCCTATCAAATTACAGTTGCTGCAGTATATCTGAAAACATTGTTTATATTCATCACTTCTTCAAAATTATAGTAATTATTAGATCTGCTAGATTTTGTCTTTTAAAAGCACATATTATTACATCACACATATGACTTTATATATTTTGATAACTATAATTCCATATAATTGGTTTCCTTTGTAATCTCTATGCATTTTATTTTATGCATTTAAAAGTATTAACCTGAGAAGGGGTCTGTAGTCTTTACCAGACTGACAAAGGGATAGGAAACCAGGCACCAAAAAACTTTAAGAATCCCTGTTTCCAAATTGACCCCAAGTTTCTTTTATTCACTCATTTGACGCAACCAATATTTGGGTACCTTCAATATGTGCTGTACTGTTCTAAGCTCTAGGGATATAAGAACAAACAAGACAGAATTCCGACCTCCAAGAACCTTATATTCTAGAGAGACACTTCATTTGCTTTTCCAAGTACAGTAACTTCTTAATCATTCAGTCCCAAAAGCAACAATAGAGATTCACAATTAGCTAGATCCTTGCTACTCAAAATCTGGTGCATGGAACAGTAACTTTGACATCACCTAAGAACCTGTCAGAAATGCAGAATTTCAGGACCCATCCTGGAATCTGCATTTTAATAATATCCCAGGGAACTGGAGAGCTGGAGAAGTGCTGCCTTAGCTTTTAGATTCCATTACTATCACCCTCAACTAGTTGCTTTTTCCCGCTTAACCTTAGCATCTTAGAACACTGATGAAAGTCCCAAGTCATTAGGAGGCCACTGATAAAGTCTAGAGCAAACTGATTTTTCCAAAGCTCATGAAAGAAAGGGAGGCTCTTGAGAATTCTATTTCTAGCAGCACAGAAGAGTAAAAATTCAAGCTGGAAAAAAAAAGTCACGATTGAAAATCTCACATTTTCTCATGCTTAATTTGGTCATTCCTTTGTATGAAATAAAACAAGCTCATCTTGTTTAGTGTTACCTCAATGGAGTGAAATTGGCTACACCGTTCTTTCACTCAAAGCACTATTCATAGATTTCTATTCTCAACCATGTTATTTATACTCTGCCTAAAAGTAGGTTTCACAGTTATTTAGAATCATGCAGCACCAACAGAGAACTTCTTTAATTTTGATCTGAAGAGTGAAATACATTTGAATTTCTTAATATAATATTTGGGGAAAACCCCAAAGTGTGAAGATTAAAAGGAGAACATTAGTATGTAAGAGAAGATATTAGAGCCCAACGATTGCTTAAGAGCTTAAAATTGATTGAACTCTATGTATGGTGGAAGCTTCTGAAATTTATGCAAATGAGTTATGAGGTTTGATAACAAAATCCCATAATGGTCTGGGAGCAGTGTTCTCTACTCACTGCAATCTCTGATCCTGTCTTTATCTAAAATTCTGACTTTTTCATAACATGTTTTTGGCATTAATTCTTAGTTTTTTTAAATATTGTATGAAAATATTTTTTATCTTGATTATAAGTTTTGGGGTATCTCTTAAATTGTGCATCCAGGGTCCTAGTCCCTGCCTCGCTGGACATAAAAGATCAGAGGTGAGGAAGTAATTACAGTTGGGATAAATTTTACAAATAACAAAACTTTTCATTCTTACCAAGCAATCATCTTACTCTTCAATGTTATAGGTGGCATTAGAATAACTTTTTAAAGCAATCATAATATTTGTGTCATAGTGCATTCATACACCACTCATATCATTGAGATCTGTTGTTTTCAGCACATTTTAGAGTCAAAAAACTTCCTTTTAATTAGTAGGTAAACTGAGGCTTGGATCATTAACTCATAAATTCGTGGTTGTTCCAAACTGCTCCCAAGTAAAATGTTTACCAAAGATAACCCCACGGTAATGTAAGAAACAGAGTTTATGTTTCAACATTGTGTGAAATGCTATTGTCATCAAAGTTAATCACCAAGAAAGCTAGGGCTAATAAATGGCTTAGATGAATTGGAAAGTTTGATTTTTACTTGGATTCCAGTTAATGAAATTATACGGTATCAAAGACAGCACCTCGCTAGGGCGATTTAATGTTAACAACTTTTGTAATAGTCTCAAAGGGCATTGTTAAGAGGAACTCTCCAAATTGGCTGATGAAAAATTGCATTGTACCAGTATTTTTGCAAACAAAATGTAACATTGAAGAGAAAGGGGTACCTGATAGGAAAAATAAAAAAAAAGGTTCAGTCCTATCATCCCATAAAGCCACAAATAATCCCCCAAATCTCTGGTGGCACATAGCTGAATGAAAGGAGTCTGGTGCTATACCAATAATTCTTTAAAGGACAGGAGATAAGTAAATAAGACACTGTGACCAAACCCTCCACTTGCTGTTCTGTTCAGCTTTGTTTGGTTTTAAGGAGCAGAGCCCAATTCAAACCGTTTTAAGAGAAGAGAGGTTTATTTTAAGGATAACTAGGAAGCAATAGGGAGACAGGACATAATAGAAATGTGGCTGGTCCTAACTGGGATGTGCTATAGGTGCAAAATACGCTGTGGATTTCAAAAAGTCAGTGTTAAAAAAAAGAATGTAAAATTTTCAGTTTTATAGTGATGAAATTTTGATATGATAATATTTTGGATATATTGGCTTAACATATATTATTCAAAATAATTTCACTTATTTCTTCTACCTTTTCAGAATGTGGCTATGAGAAAATGTAAAATTATACAGGTGGCTCACATTTGTGCTTCATCCTCTGCATCTATTGGCCAGCACAGCTCTAGAGATGTTGGTGCTGGAGTTTAAGTTAGGGGGGATTCTCATTGTACAAAACAGGAAGGCGGCAGAGTAGGAGTGGGGCAGTTCCCATTTGTATATATGTGTATGTATGTATGTGTGTATGTATTTGAGAGAGAGAGAGAGAGAGAACGCACAAGCCAGGGGTGGGGGCAGTGGGGAGGGACAAGCAGACTCCCCACTAAGCATGGAGCCCAGTAACAGGGCTGATCGCCTCACCCTGAGACCACAGCCTGAGGTGAAATGAAGTCAAGAGTCCCAGGCTCAACCTACTGAGCCACCCAAGTGCCCCCTGAAAGGAGCATGGGCAGTTCTCTCTTGAAAGGGAGCATGGGCTTGATGGATAAAGTTTTCTGCAGACCTGCTAATGAGCAAGAGAAACCAACAAGGAAAGAGATCCTCTAGTTACCTCCAACCAGTCAGGCGGAGGAGGCATCCGCTTACTTGTTCCATTTCCTTTCCTTCCTTTCCTTTCTCTGCTTTCCTCCCTCTCTTATTCCACCTTCTCCTCCTCTCCCTCCTCCTTCCTTCCTGTCTTTTTTTTTTTTTTTTTTTTAAGAGAAAAAGCCTTGATTATCTTGAATGGGTCCAACAGAAAAGCAAGTGATGATTAACCTCTTACTATATAATCCTTAACAGAAAATCTTCAAGTGAAACAAATAATATTTTAAATTCAGCATTTAGTAAGATAAAAGCTGAAGAGGAAGTCCTAATTGTCTCCTAGGGATGGCAATAGCTTGCTTGCTCTGGAGAGCCCGTTGCCCACGCTTTACTGACTTGTTCCTGCTCACAGGCTCCACAGTGTTAGAGGTTATTCTTAAAGGGTTGTGGAGACCATCGTTTATGTGTATGTCAAACAGATTGCATTTGTAACATTTAATGCCCACAATAACAATAATAAAACATGCTGGCGTGTGCTCTCTGTGTAAACACTTTCTTCTGAAGATAGAGCCCGTGAAATGTTTTAGGAACTTTGACATTTATGGCTGTATTTATAATCTTTTTTGGATCATTTCCTCACAGAGTCACGTTTGTATATTTTAAATTCTCTGGAGAAATAAAAATGTTTAAACATAATATAATGATATGATATGATATGCATTTTATGAGCCCATGTTCACCATCTAGGCATGAGAAGAGAAGAACTGAATGGTGAATCCTGAGAAGGGTTTCTGTATGAGTCTTAAGTTTCCTAGAAATGTGCTATAAAGCCAAGGTGATCAGGAAGAGAAAGGAGAAGTATATATTCAAATCTGACAGAGGCTTTTATTTGCTTGAAGCTAGACTACTCTCAGAGTGGAAAACCAGACATTTACCCAGTGGGGAATACACAAGGTGGAGAATTCTCTGGGCAGAGATGTGTTTTTGTAATTTCTAAGAAGGTGAAGGACACCAAGGAATTTTACTACCACTCTATATTCCCTTGTCATACAAATTTACCTGCTGTTTATTTTTTGAAATTTCCTAGCCTATAGCACAGCAGCCCAAGATTTATCCTTTATGTCAACAGAAAAGGGAAATACTGTGATTATTCAAACAAATCCCTTATTAATAAACAAATCCTTTATTAATAAATGAATCCTTTATTTTTAGCTAAAGCAATGAAGTTCACTTTCACTAAACACTTAATTTGGTATATACCAAGTATTTCACATGTGTTAATATATTAAACAGTCAGAATGAGTCTAAATAGCAAGTAATGGTATTCAAACCAGGCGATCTGACACCTAAAGCTGTTTCTACTCCAATATGTCATTCTTCCTGAGTGAGAGAATACAGAGATTTTCAACCATATCTTCATATTTTTGCCATTTCTCCTAAGGAAGGGTGATCTATAAGTATTCTTGAATACGTAATCTGCAAGTGTTGCCCTTGAATCTGAACCTAAGCTCAGGGAGTGGCAGACAAATAGAGTCCGGCAGAAGAGACTCTGTTGGCTTGAGATGTTAGGCCGTAGAAGAAGACTTTTCAGCATCCATCTTGTTTATTGGAGACACTCATCTTTGGAGCCCTAAAGATGAGTGTGTAAGATGCCAAAGGTGGCAGCCATGTTGTGAGGAAGTTCAGACTACTTTTAGAGTGATTTCTTATGCAACTGGAACGGAAGATTTTAAGTTCAGCTGAGGGTTAAGGGTTCAATTAATATGAAGCCTTCTCTAATTATTTTTATTTTTAAAAGACCAATTCTTATCCATGCTTTTTTTAAAAATTTTTATACACAAGCAAGAGTTATGGCTAATACATGTCAAACTTCATTCTGTGGACTTTTAAATGTATTGACACGTGAAATGTTCACCATAGTTCTCTGAGGTAGGTGTTATTATTACCTCTCATTTTACATATAAAATAACTTGGGCATAGAGAGGCTAAGTGTTTACCTCTAATTTTACATATAAAATAACTTAGGCACAGAGAGGCTAAGAGGTCAGTCAGCATTAAATGGAAGAGCCAGGCTTTGACCTTCAGGTTCCAGAGTCTGTGTTTTTAACTACTTCTTTTACTGCCATGACTAAATTTTCAAATTAAAAAGATTACGTTTTTTAAAAGATTAATAAGAGATAAGCATTTCCCTTCTCTGGAGGTCTTAAAGTGCAGTCACAATTTCTTTACCATTCTTCGCACTGACAGGAGGGGTCTATATCCCCTCCCCCTTGATTTTGTGTGGGCTTGTGAAATCTTCAACCAAGAGAGTACAGTGCAAGTGTGCCTGACAAGGTTAGGTCATACTAGGTCTCACACCTTCCTCTTTTTTCACTGGAATATTTGCTCTCGGAGCTCTAAGCCACCATAACACCTCCAACTACCTGGAAGCCACCATGCAACAAGGAAGTCCTTGCCACATGGAAAAGTCACCAGTGGCTGCTCCAGGTGACAGTCGCCACTGAACAGGCTTTGAGCCATCCTAACCCGGGTACCAATATGTGAGTAAGACGTCTCCAGATGATCCAGCCCCAGTCTTCTGAAATATCCTCAGCCCTCTGAGTCTGCCCAGCTGAGGCTTCAGCTATCTTAGAGCAAACACAATCTATCTCTGTTGTTTTCTGTCTAAATTCACAATCCACAGAATCAGAGAAAATAATAAAATGTTTTGTGCCCCTGAATTTGAGTGGTTTGTTACACAGAAAAGGATAACTGAGATCCCCTCCTGTTAAGAAGCAACAACTTCTTAACTCTGTCTCTACAAATTCACAGAAATACTTTGCTGCTTCATTTTTAAGTCCCTTTTCTATATTTTTAACCATATGTACATATTCAATTCTAAACATTAACAGGGCTATTATATTTAAATTGTTCACACATTTGCTTTTATACAGTCATTGACTCAAGAGATTTTTAACTGAGAACCTTCTACATGCCAAGCCTTGTTGAAGGTGATAAGGATACAAGATGAACAAAACAAAGTCCTCAAATTCATGAAACTTATGTTTATGCAATCATGTCTTGCTTTATATGACCATATATACAAGTCAATATAATTCCTTTTTTCTGCACACATAGTATGCCTTTCTTCTGCCCACATACCTTATATAGTACTAGAGAGATTCATATTGTCAGATATATATGATATTTCCAATGTTTGGTTATTATGAAGAATGTATTTTCTTTCAGTGGAAAGCCCAAAAATTATAACTGGGAGAATTGCATGTTTAATTCTGATATTGACAAACTGTCTTTACCAATTTATACCCACACACAGGAGAGAATCTCTTTCCTAATCATCACCAATACTTGAGTTAGTGTTCTGGGAGCAAAACTCTCTGTCTCTTTTATTTTTTTAAGATTTCATTTATTTATTTGAGAGAGAGAGAACACAAAGTAAATGGGGATCTGAATTTTTTTTTTAGATTTTACTTATTTGTCAGAGAGAGAGAGCACAAGTGGGGAGGAGGGGTAAAGGGTGAGGGAGAAGCAGACTCCCCACTGAGCAGAGAGCCCAATGTGGGACTTGATCCCAGGGCCCTGGGATCCTGACCTGAGCCAAAGGCAGACGCCTAACCTACTCAGCCACCCAGGTGCCCCAAACTCTCTCATTTTAATTGACACGTCCCCAATTAATAATGAGGTTAACCATTTCTAGGGGCTAATTATAATTCTTTTTCAGTAAATTTTTATTCTTCTCCTTTGCCCATTTTAAAAATTGGTTGTTTGTCTTCTTTTACTATTTAAAGGTGCTCCTATTTTTGTCAGGTTATGAATCCTCTATTAAATATGGTGCAAAAACAGTTTGAATCAAAACCTGCTTTAAAGCCTCATATTGTTTTTTGTCACACAGACAATTTGATTTTGATGTGGGCAAATCTGTCCATCTGTTACTTCATGTCTTTTGGATTTTATGTTTTACTTATGAAGGCCTCCATGCCAAAGTTATAAAAATATTATCTTTGTCCTCTATATTTTTAAATGTTTAAAAACTTCACAGTTTTCTAATGCATATGGACTTCCCTCTTAGTGAATGGAGTGGGGTAGGCATCTAGATTTCATTTCGATCTATTGACTGATTGGCCTTCTGACTAACATTACACTTTTTTAGTTACTAGAGATTATAGTTGGTTTTCACATGCCACAGGGCAAGTTGCTACTCACTGTCCCCTTTAAAAAAAAAAAAAATCCTGACTTTTATTTTTAATTCCAAAGTTTGGAAGTGTTTTGTTGAGTTGCTTTAAAAAAAATTCATATGAGAGGCGCCTGGGTGGCTCAGTGGGTTAAAGCCTCTGCCTTCGGCTTGGGTCATGATCTCAGGGTCCTGGGATGGAGCCCCACATCGGGCTCTCTGCTCAGCGGGGAGCCTGCTTCCCCCTTTCTCTCTGCCTACCTCTCTGCCTACTTGTGATCTCTCTCCTCTCTGTCAAATAAATAAATAAAATCTTTAAAAAAATTCATATGAGATTTTTGGTTAAGATTTAATTGAATTTGTAGATAAGTTATAGAGAAGTGATATTTTTACAATCCAGGAGCATGGTTTCCTCTTCATTTATTCAAGTTTTCCTCAAAGTTTTATAATATTTTTCATCTAGTTCTGGGCAGATTTCTCTTGGTTTTGCTACTAAGACTTTGTTTTGTTAAGTTATGATTGGGATGATTATTAAAGTTTTATTTGGTTATTGGTGGAACAGGAAAAAGCCACTGATGACTGTATGTTGATCTTGGAATCAGTCTTTTATCAGTTGTCACTGGACCCTCTTCCAATTCCTGAGCATGAGATGGTATCATCTCTGGATAATGACTGTTTTGTCTTTTTACTTTCCCAAATTCATAGTATTTTAAAAAAAATTTCTCTTCATTGATTTATTAACTAAGATTCCAGGAAGGTTTTGACAAGTCAAGATAAGCACACTTATCTTGCTCCTGAATCTAGTCTTTTATTTCCAAATATAACACTTTCTGTGTGTTCCTGGTAGAAACTTTAGTAAGATAAAAGGGCTTATTCTATCTCAGAGTTGGATGAAAAGAGGATACTGAATTTTATCAAAAATTGGGGGGCATCTATTAAGATATTATGTGATTTTCTCCATTAATATGTTAATGTGGCAAAATAAAAAATTACTTAATGTTCATTAATTCAATCAAAATTTATTTCTTGAGCATCTATCATATCCCAAGCACTATGATAAATGCCAGGAATATATACAAGAACAAGGCAGACAAGTTTTCTGCCCTGAAATTGATCAATCTTTGCATTTTTTGAATAAACCTTATTCGTTCTAGATGTGTTACTCCTTTAATATGCTACTAGACTTGATTTGATATTGTTCTGCTTAAGATTTTTCCATCTACATTCATGAGTGGAACTAGATTATGTTGCTCTGAGCCCCATTCAAAACTGACAGCTTTACAAGTTCTCAGTAAACAAACTGGAGCAAAGTACAGTGTTCCTCTCCATTTATTTAAGTCTTCTTTTAAATCTGTAATAATTTGTAGTTTTGGAGTTTTCTTCCTGTGAGTCTTAAACATTTCGTATTAAATATATTCCTAGGTAATTTATTCATTTCATTATGAGTGGGATGTTTAAATGAAATCTTCAAGTTAATTATTGCTTGTATACATAAAACCAATTGATTTTTGTATATTTGGTTTGTGACTGGTCGCTTAGACAAAATCTCATATTAAGGATATTCATTTTTCAACTGCTTCTTTCTTGTTTTTAATATTTCTGGATAGATAATCATAACATCAGTAAATAATAATATTTTTCCTTTTTCTCTTTAATAACTAAACTTTTGTCCTCTGATCTTATCTTGTGGGTTAGATATTGCAGAAGAGTGTTGAATAATATTTGTAATAAAAAACAGCTTTGTATTTTTTCTTCTTTTAAGGTGAATGGTCCTAGAGGTTATTATTAGGTGTCATGTACTGAGATGAATAATCTGTACCAACTTGAAAAAGAAGACTTCATTCCTATTCCAGTCCTAGTTATCAGGTGCTTTTACTAAAAATGGACATTGCATTTTTTTCCAATTACTTCTTGGCATACTTGGAGATAATAACTTCATTTTTCTTCTATGACATATCAATGTGAAAAATTATATTAATGAATTTATAATATTGAATTATCTTTGCATTATTGAAACAAAACCTACTAGGGGTTTCTTTTCATCATTTCATAAACAGCTGGATAAATTGAGTATTGCATTTTAGATTTTGGCATCTAAATCTAAATATTTATTAGACTGTTGTGTTTTCTCTTTTGTGTTAGTTTGAAAAGTTTTTAGTGTTAGAGTTTTGCATTTGAATTGGGATTTTTTTCCTCACATATTTTAATATCCTTGAAGAGTTAACAAGGTGAGAAAATTATTTGTTCCTTAAATTTTGAAATAACTTTCTTTAAATCCTCTAACAGGTAAATGTTTACATTTGTTTTTCATTCCTTCTTAAGAATGTTTCATCTTTTGCAGTTACTATTCATATTTGATATGAGTGGAAATGATTCATTATATCAAGATTTTCAAATGTTTTTGTATCTAGGATGACACTTCCTTTCTTATCCTTAATTTTTCCTCATCTCTGATTTTTTACTTGATTAGAATAAATAGAGGTTTGTATATTTTATGCTTTTTGTTCTATCTATTGCTTGTTTTTTTTTTCCCTAAAGAACCACTTTAAGATTTATTTATCTATTCTATTCCTTTTTGTTTGTTAAATTTTAATTTCTGGCTTCATCTGTAATAATTTCTTCTTTTTTCTTTAGGCTTGTTATGTTTTGCTCTTAGCTTCTCAATGGCTTAATTCGTTTGTTTCTTTTATTATTTAAAAATAATAGAACTATAGTTTGTGAATTTGTCCAATTATAGCTTTTTAAAAAAGATTTATTTATTTATTTATTTATTTTAGAGAGAGAGCATGTGATAGCAGGGGGAGGGGCAAAGGGAGAGGGATAGAGAGAATCTCAAGCAGACTCCCCGCTGAGCATGGAGCTCAATGCAGGGCTTCACCTCATGGCCCTGATCTGAGCAGAAACTGAGTCAGAAGCTCAACCAACTGAGTCACCCAGGCACCCCAGTGAATTTGCCCAGCTATGGCTCTGACTAAATACCATAGGTTTGAATATGTAATATTTTTATAATTGTGATTTTCTAAGTATTTTGTAATTATACTTTTTTTTTAAATGTATGTTTTGGTATTTTTTTCTCAAAATTTTATTTAATTCTAGTTAATTAACATATAGTATGATACTGGTTTCAGGAGTAGAATTTAGTGACTCATCACTTACATATAACAGCCAGTGCTCAACACAACAAATACCCTTCTTAATACCATTGCCCATTTAGTTCATCCCCTGCCCACTTCCCCTCTATCAACCCTCAGTTTGTTCTCTACAGTTAAGAATGTCTTATGGTTTACCCCAATGTTTAGAGCAACAAATTGGAGAGGGGTACAAACCATAAGAGACTCTTAACTATAGGAAACAAGCTGAGGGGTGCTGGAGGGGTGAGGGGGTGGGGGGATGGGGTAACTGGGTGATGGGCATTAAGGAGGGCAGGTGATGTAATGAGCACTGGGTACAACAGATACAACAGATGAATCACTGAACTCTACCTCTGAAACTAATAATATACTGTAGGTTAGTTAATTGAATTCAAATAAAATAAAAATTTTAAAATCATTTAAAAAATCTTTTATGGGGGCGCCTGGGTGGCTCAGTCGTAAGCGTCTGCCTTTGGCTCAGGTCATGATCCCAGTGTCCTGGGATCGAGCCCCACATCGGGCTCTCTGCTCAGCGGGGAGCCTGCTTCCTCCTCTCTCTCTGCCTGCCTCTCTGCCTGCTTGTGATCTCTCTCTGTCAAGTAAATAAATAAAATCTTAAAAAAAAAAAATCTTTGCTTCTCTCTCTCTCTGTTTTTACCCCTTTCCCTATGTTTATGTTTTGTTTCTTAAATTCCACATATGAATGAAATCATATAGTATTTGTCTTTCTGACTGACTTATTTCACTTAGTATAATATACTTTATCTCCATGCACATCATTGTGAATGGCAAGATTTCATTCTTCTTGATGGCTGATATAATTACACTTTTTTTTTTTAAAGATTTTTATTTATTTATTAGAGAGCGAGAGACTGAGAATGAGAGGGGAGAAAGTCAGAGGGAGAAGCAGACTTCCCGCAGAGCCGGGAGTCCGATATGGGACTCGATCCCGGGACTCCGGGATCATGACCTGAGCCAAAGGCAGTTGCTCAACCAACTGAGCCACCCAGGCGCCCCTATAATTACACTTTTAATCTCCTATTTGATCCAGAGTTACATAGAAGAATATTGTTTTGTTTTGCCACCATCTAAAGGTTGAGAAATCTTTAAAAGTATCGTCGTTTGACCATTAATTTTGTGGTGTTTTGATCAAAGAATATGGTCTGTATTGGTCTACTTTTTAGAAAATTCTTTTTTTTTTCTTTTTAGAAAATTCTGATGCTTTCTTAAATTCTGATGCTTTCTTTTTGTGATCCAGTACATATGAAATTTTAAGGGTTTCTCAAATATTTAACAAAGAGAATATATCATAGATTTGAGGTTATTAAGTTTCCCTGTGTATTTTCAAATCAACTCAATTGACTATATTATCAGATCCTTTATTTCCTTGTTTATTGTCTGTTTTAACTCTGGAGAGCAGAACTAAGATTCATTTTCTTACTATGCATCCATTTTAGTCAATTTCTCTTTGTACTTCCAGTTAGTTCTAGTGTTTGCTTTATACTTGTTATATACTCTATTATTTGGAGCATAAAAGTTGAATCCTAATATGTTTTCATGGGATCTTCTTACCACCAACAACAAAAAGGTTATGTATGAAACATGTAAATATTCTTTCCTTGAAAATCTATTTCATTTTCTGTGATTGTAATTCTAACCACTTGGTGGGGAGAGTTGTTAGTATTATTTTAATGTAATCTTATACTTCGAATTCTCCTGAGTTGCTCTTTCTGAGGTATCTTTGGTAGGCAACTATTGATGATTATGATCTAATCTTTGCTATTTACTATGCTAAAGTTGTGTTTGCCATAAATTACATGTCTGTGCTTACTCAAATCAACACATTTTATTCTGTTTCAGTTTCTTTGCTATTTCTTTTGATATTTATCTTTGACTCTCTCATACATGTTTTCTTTTTCCTTTTCTCTCTTCTAATGTAAAAGCATACATCCTACTTTTAATTTTGTTAAAGATTGTCTTTTAAAAATAAACAAGTCTACTTCTCTGTCCATGTCAAAGGGAATAAGTCAGTGTCTACCACTTTCCCCTTATGCACATAGAAATTCTAGCATATTTTTTCCTACATCTCCTCCACTGCCTGCAAATTTAGTCCCAACTTCTTATTTGTTAAGTGGTATTACAGTAGTCCTCCTTCATCCATAGTTTCACTTTCTGTGGTTTCAGTCATCCACGGTCAACCATGGTCTACAAGGAGATGATCCTCTTTCTAATGAATCATCAGAAGGTCAGTAGTAGCCTAATGCTATGTCACAATGCCTTCATTCCCCTCACTTCATTTCATCATGTAGGCATTTTATCAACTCCCATCATCACAAGAGGATGAAGAAGGTAATTATAACAAAAGAAGATATTTTGAGAGAACACATTCACACAACTTTCATTATAATATATTATTATAATTGTTCTATTTTATTATTATTATTCTTACTCTCCCTCTGTGCCCAATTTATAAATTATACTTATCAGAGGTGTGTATGTATAGGAAAAACATGTAGAGTTTGGTACTGTCTGTGGTTTCAGACATTCAGGCATCTTGGAATATATCCCCCGCAGATAAGGAAGAAATACTTTTGTACATGCTATAGCTTCTTTTTCAGGATTATTGATGAAGTTTGCAATTTCTGTTGCAGCTACAGTGTGTTTGCACCAATTTATACTTGGTTCCTCACTAAAATATTTCAGTATTTTACTACCAGTCCTCTTAATAAAGTATATCTTCCTTTTTAAAAAAATGTTTGTTTTATTTTAGATTGGGAGAGAGAGAGACAAAGAGAGACAGAGAGTGAGAAAGAATGTGAGCCAGGGGAGGGACAGAGGGAGAGAGGAACCCAAGTAGACTCCATTCTGAGCATGGAGTCTTAGAGAGGGCTCAATCCCAGGACCCTGAGATCATAACCTGAGTGGAAACCAGGACTCAGGCGTGCAACCAACTGAGCCACCCAGGGGCCTAAAAATACATCTTCCTTGTACATGAGGTTTTGAAAACTGAGCTCATTTTATGGTTGTCTGGAAAGCTTTGATTTTTTTTTTTCCATGAAGAGAAACTGATTGATTTAGTTTTTGACATTTGGTATCAGAGAATGATTTTTTTTTTGCCCTTCAAATGTGAGTGATAATATGCCTTGATTTAGCATTCTTAGATCTTGGTCTTCTCCCTGAATTGGGCATCCAAAGATGTGCTCCATTAACTTCTGGTCCTGATTTTTTCTCCCTATGGTTAACTTGTTTATTTTGTTTTCTCTTTTCTTATCTTCCAGGATTTTATTTTGAAAAATTATAACTCCAAATTTTCATAGGAACTGGTCTCTTTATATAAATTTTGTCTAATACTCATCCAGCTCATTTGACCTGAACATTTACTTCTTAAATGCACGAAGTTATTTTCTATAAGCTGTGGAATTTTCCCTATTTTATCTATTTGTTTGGGCACCTTCTTTGCAGATACTAGTTTTCTTCGTGGTGGATTTCAATAGAACTTATCATATCCTTTCTTAATATTTTTATTTCCTATTCACTTTCTTTTAATTCTGGAAAAGTGCTTCAAATTTGTTCCCTATATTACTAATTGTAAGCATTGTCACTTAAGTACTTTATTGCTTCTAATGTATTTTCAATTTTCATATTTCTTATTCAGTTTTACAACATTTTCTTTTCTTTCATCTTGCTCTCCCTATATTCTAGTTTCTCAACCAGTTTCTACATACCTCAATATGGTTTTTGCTCTCATTTTTCATCTCCTGCTTCATGGGGTCCTTGAATGTAATTTAGATCACAAAGCATATGCTGTTTAAAATTTATTCCCGTTTCCTGTAGTAAATCTTTTTCAAAAGTATGCTCTTCCTCTGCCTCTTGAGTACTATATTTTCATTTCTTAAAG
This sequence comes from Nasua narica, assembly GCA_028533885.1. Lineage (NCBI taxonomy): Eukaryota > Metazoa > Chordata > Mammalia > Carnivora > Procyonidae > Nasua > Nasua narica. Next base: position 74,685,748 of record CM052799.1, read on the forward strand.
TTACAGAATTTTTCATATGCCTCATAATGAGGTTTTATTTTGTCTGTTTATTCATCCTTGAATGATGACTATTTTATCTGGCCTGTTATTTCTTTGCAAAACAGAGTGAATAGATTTCTCTAGGATCCCATTATACTTTACTTGGTTTTTTCCTAATCCTCTCTTAGATCTTATGTTATATAGCATTTACTCATTCAATGATTCAACATCCTGACGAAGGATTTATCCTGACTTTACATGAAATGAGGTCATAGCTTTCTCTGTGTATGGCAAAGCCATTGTACCAAAGACCTGATCTGGAACGGCCTGGCCTCATTCTTTTTGCTGCCAAAAAGCAGACTAAAAAAGATCCTTTTGACTTTATGGAGAATCCCCCATCCCATAATCCAACTGCTAGCCACATGGTGTAGCCACAAGTGCCTGGCCTCAAGCTGTCCCTGCCTTCAGGTTCTATAAGACCTGCAAGGGGGAAATTTCCTGCTAGCCCCACAACCCATTGTTTCCTCCCACCACAGACCTATATTTCAGGGTGTTATATAAATGCCTTCAGAATCTCCTTCGGTATTTTCTTCTCAAGGCCATATACTTTCTCAAGAAATGAAGAGCACAGTGTCTCTCAGAAATAGGATTCCATTTGCAAAAACTGAGCTGACATTTCTGCATATAAAAGGCATTCTTTTCTAGCTTCTAATACTGATGTGAGATTCCCTGGTTCTTTTGTTGCCTTTGACACTTTTCATCAGCATTTGGAAAACTCTCGTGCCCAAGATGCTATCTTTACCTAGAAGTGAGGCAGGAACATCTAAATATGCAAAGTGCATCTCAGAGGCTATAGCAGTCTCTCTTTTGGGGCTTAGATTTGGGGTGCCAATGCAGATCTATTATCCACAGTGTCAGCAATAACTGATGGACTACCATGTGACTCTCAGAAATCACTTGATGCCAATCCCAGCTGATCTTCTGGATAACTGCTAAATTCCAGTGATTCTTTTTCCTTTTTCCAAGTTGGTCTGGTCCATACATCTATCTGAATTTCTACCTTGGCTCTTACTTTTTTTTTTTTTTCGCCCAATTATATATGCATACCTATGAGGTATCAGATTCTTTACATGCATTTTTTCTTTCTTTTTTTTAAAGATTTTATTTATTTATTTATTTATTTATTTATTTATTTATTTATTTATTTGACAGAGAGAGAGAGAGAGAGATCACAAGCAGAGAGAGAGGAGGAGGCAGGCTCCCCGCTGAGCAGAGAGCCCGATGTGGGGCTCAATCCCAGGACCCTGAGACCATGACCTGAGACGAAGGCAGAGGCTTTAACCCACCAAACCACCCCATACATGTATTTTTTCATTTAATCTTCACAGAATGGTATAACATTAATACTATTATAACCTCCAATTTACACATGAAGGAATTAAAGCCTAGAAAAGATTTAAATAATTTGAAGTTACTCAGCTAGCAAATATCAAAATCAGTACTCATTGGTCTATCACCCTCCAAAGCCAATGTTTTTAACCAGTATTTCAAAAGCCTGCCCGGCTAGAGATTTAAAAAAAAAAAATTAAAGATTTCCCACCTTATTCACGAATGATGGCAGCCATATGGTTTTCCTGACACTGTGTCATACATTCTCCCCTGGGACCAATGGTCTACTAGATGAATATATATTCATATCAAACTTATTCTTCTTTTCCACCTCAGAATAAAAGAGATCTTTCTCTCGGAATAAAACACCTACCTCTCTGTGTGCTTGAGATTCCATTCCTTTCCTTCTCCTTCCATTATTCTCCCTCTTGCCTTGCTCTGTCATCTCAGCATATAAGCATGTTCAAGTCTGGCTTGTCCCTGCTCAATTATCACATTGACCTCTAACCACTACTCTTTACTTTTTTTCCCTTTACTGTCACATTGTCCCTTCCAATGTCATGGAACTAGTTTGGACTAGTTTTTTCTATTTTCTTTTTGTTCCTTAATCTACCCAGTTTTCACTCAATAACTCCACTAAAATACCCATGCCAAGATGACCCCATGACCTCCCACTTGGGAGATCCCATAAGCACACTTTGTTCTTCCATTCTCACTTTCTGCTACTTTATAGTAGCAACTTTGCTTCCTTTATAAAATTTTCTTCTCTCTTGTTTCCATGACTCCATTCCCTTATGCCCTCCCCCTGCCTGCTTGACCTTTATTTTTCCAACTACTTTCTATTTTTCGCTTTTTCCTTCTACACACATGGTAGGGCAAAATGTCTCAGCATTCTGTTCATAGGTTTCTCTTTTCCTTTTCTTCTTCTTCTTTTTTAAATTTTTATTCATTTATTTATTTTTAAAGATATTATTTATTGAGAGAGAAAGAGAGCATGCATGAGTGGGGGGAGGAGGAGAGGGAGACATAGAGAATCTCAAGCAGACTCCATGCTGAGTACTGAGACTGAGGTGGGGCTCAATCTCATGACCCTGAGATGATGACCTCAGCCAAAACCAAGAAACAGATGCTTAACCAACTGAGCCACCCAGGCCCCCCCGTCCTTCTTCTTCTTCTTTTTTTTTAAATCATAAAATATCCTCATTCATGCCCAAAGCTTCAACACCCAAATGCTGATTGCTTCCAAATCTACATCCAGAGCCTGGCCCTTCTCTTATACTCTAAAATCATACTTCCAGCTGAGAGAGGCTAGATAGATGGAAATCTTCCACAGGAACCTCAATGATTTTATTTCTCCTCTATCCTCTTGTATTTCTGATTGGAGGTACTAGTAATGCCATCCACAAAATCCTCCTTCTCTCCTCCAAGCCTTACATTTAGCCACTCACTAAGTTCTGCATTTTCTGCTGTTTTGTCATTTTTTGCGTTAATAACTTTCTTCCATCGTTGTTTAGTTTAGGCACTCATCCTTTTTGCTTAAATTAGTTCATGACCCCTACTGGGATTTTCACCTTGTCCATAATTTTAAAAGAGTGGTTACATTGAAATGTAAATATGATCACATAAGTCACTTCTTAGAACCCTGTCATCTTCAGAATAAAATTGCTATTCTTTAAGATTCATATTGAACTTCCTGAAATGTCCAGAATGCTCACATATTATCTCTTACCCTGACTTTGCACATGCCGGCCATTATTCTTGGAATTTAATCTCCCTCCTTTGCAATCTTGTCTTTTTGGGAAATCCCTAGTTAGCCATCAAGGATCAACCCAAACATTACATCATTTTGAATTTTGTCCATGCTTCCCAGAAACATTTAATACATCATTTTTCTATGTTCTCCTAGAACCTGGTGCATACATTCTTATGCCAGCATCGAGCATATGGTTTAAAGTAGATTTGTTCACATCTCAGTCTCCCATCCAAGACCGTAAGCTCTTTGAAGACCAGGACATAGTTTTTAATGACTCACCTGACTCTCTAGGGTCCATCATTGCGGCTGGACCACATATCCTAGCTATTCTGTGTTGTCATGCAGATCTTGAGCCACATCTTGACTTCTTCCTTTGCCAAGTTGTGCCATAATAACTCATGATGCTCTGATCCTGTGTCCAACTAATGTCACAGCCAACTATTGGAGGAAGAGAAGAGAAAAACTGTTATCAAGACTCTAACACTAACCCATAAAAAGGATGACTTTTTATTTCTCAAAATTGTAGACATTCGTATTAAGCATCAGACAGAAAATAAGGAGAATATATGGTATCATGGGAAACCAAAGTACTCTAATTGAAGCACTTTCTAGGACATAAATTATTGCTTTTCCAATTTGCTTCTATCCATAAGTAGGAGTGTGGGCCAAACACAACCCATAAAGGAATGCTGTTCAAACATATTTTAAAAATAAGTCTACCTCATGCCAATGATGTATTGACATTTGATTGAATCTGGAGACTTCTGTGAGGAACTTCTTGTGGGAAGGAGTTTTCATCAAATTCTAATGCTGAAATGGAGAGCTGTCTCCATTTTCAAGGCGTTTGTCCTTGTTGTTATTTACCTTTCTGTTTATATCCACTCTATTTGTATTAGCCTCCTTAGTTACCATTTATCTCTCTGGCTTCTTGATTTCAATATTTAATCATTTCCACAATAAACATTTGTTCACATTTTTAACATCTCTGAAATCAAAATGTGTCATACAATTACCAACATCTGATAGTCATTGGTTGGCTAGAACCTTCATGACTTTGTTGCCCTTGTCTGTGCAAATTTGGTTGTTACTATTGGTCACCTGACTTAGTAACTTCAGCCCCTTGACCCAGAGGGAAATATTTGTGGTAGCCCCTATCAGGGTGATCAAAGGGCAGAATTGTCTCCACTGTGTACCTTTCCAGAGAAACTGAGCTCTCTATTTCTTTTACCTCTTGTCAGGAAGTTCCTTTGCCAGGGGCTAGAATATCTACCAGTCCAGAGTAGATGTGAGCTAAAGAAAATGAGAACTGTCCTGCTCACCATTATCTCAGTGTAAAGATAGATATCATTCCCTGCAAAAAGGACAGCTAACATCAGAGTTCCTCCTCTGTACCACAGAGACTGGGATCAAACACTTCTGTATTTTACTAATACGATGTCAGTGTTAGGCTCCCCACATTCCAGTGTTACCAGATGTGTATTTGGAGGAAAAAGAATGTTACCTCACAGTGGCCTCCAAACAAACCACTTGATGGCTTCTATTCTATCTACTCTGCCAGCTTCTGCCCATTACTCTCAGCTCTACCATAGGTATATCTGTCAATGTTCATTCAGGAAGGTAGATGCCATGCAGCGTATTTAAATGGAGGGGATTTAATACAAACAATTGGTTACGTAGATATTGAAGATTAAGAGAATAAAAAGAAGGTCTAAAAATAATTGTAACTATCAGAAGCAGATACTACTCCTAGGGTTGAGGAAACCAAAGAGGGAACATAGAAAAATAGTATATGATATATTAGATTTGTGCTCACAGAACCTAGGAGTTAAGAGGAAGGGCTCTATGTTGCTAGTGCTCAGGTAAGGGGATGCCACATGACTGGTGTAATCAGGTCTCTAAGGAAGGTGAGGTATAGTTGGTGTTTTTATTACAAAAGAATGCAGCCATGGGGCTGGCAATGGCAGTGCCACAGGCTGGGCTTACAAATGTTTTAAAAAGCTGGAGACCAGAGAAGTAACTGCTCTCTGCTGCTGGAGCAATGTGCTAAGAGCTGGAAACAGGAAGTCCTTCCCCCATTCTCCCAATCTCCTGTCAGTTTTGCCCATTAACGGAAAAAACCTAGTAGAAATCTAACTAGCAAGGGAATCTGGGAAATGTAGTTTACAGACTCCTAGTAGAATATAGAGAAAAAGTGAGCTTGGACTTAGAGACAACAGAGAAATAGAAAACAGTGTGGGCCACTGCATTCTCTGCAGCTGATGACTTTTTGGAACTGGGGACATTGTCCCTCTTAGATGTGATGCTTCTACCAGTGCATAGACTCAAAGAGGGTGATATGAAGAAGACCACATTTCCCTATGCTACCCTTTCCTGATCATCTTCCATCGTACTACAAGCACAAGACAATATGTGCAGAACACACTCTACAGATGGGTTGAGAATTAAACCATAAGGAAAAGAACTTAAATTAGGATGCATAATGTGGTGATTATTATTTAAGATAGGGTTTTTCATCCTTGGCACTATTAACATTTGGGGCTGGATAATCCTTCAAATAAGAGACTGCCCTGAACATCGTAGGTATGCTTAGCAGCATCCCTGGTCCCTAACTCACTATATGCCAGCAGCATCATGCCCCGAGTTTCCACACACACACACACACACACACACACACACACACACACAATTGTCTCCAAAATCACCCCTGGCTAAGAGCCACTGGTCTAAGGGTAAATAAAAGCTTCAACTCCTCATGGGGTTTCCTGAAGGTAGTCATTAATTCCTAGATTTGCTTCCTCTCAAAGAGAGAGAGAGAGAGAGAAGCCCTTTTAATGTCTTCCTATTGCAAATATTTACTTGCTTTCTGGAACACTTGATATCTTTTCCACAGGGCTTGGTTGTATCATGGACAGGTGGTCTGTACTCTTCTCCTCATAAGAAAGAGGGGCAGATAATATAACCCACAAATTATACTTCCCAAAGTCTTGAATTATTTGGTCTAAGATAACCCCCATCAGGATCTCTTCATCCATGTGTAGTGAAAATGTTTATTCATCTTCTGTAATATTTAGGAGGGTAATCTCCCTCACCTTACACACAAAATAAAATATAACTAAAAATAAAATATTTTTTTAAAAAAATAAAACTATAATTTTAGTTAAAATAAAATAAAACTATAATTCTCAGAAAACAGTGCAGTCCACACCTAAATTACAAAAGAGGAAAAATTCTCCCATATGCAATGTAATCTTTCTCTTGTCTGAGCAGAAATAATGCTTCACTTTGGGGTGTGGTACATCACTGGTTTCCCTTTATTCATTCTCTGACTTCCAGACCATGGCTACAGGATTGCTGGTGTATCAGGGTCTTTACAAGTAACAAAGTTATTTAGCCCTTTTTAGCTATGTACAAACACTGAAATGACCTTTTTCTTCCCAGTGTAAAAATCATATTTTTTGGTAGGATAGCCATTATAATCCTAAGTGGAAAGTGATCAGAATAAATATATATATTTTCATTTAACCATAATAGGAAACCATGGTAGGAGGATGAAAGATTATTCTTTCTGTTATAATGTTGGTAGATTAATGAACTTTCTTAAAGAGTTGTATCCCAGGTGTTTATATGGACATTCTAGAACCCAGTTTTTGGTGATATTCATGGATAACTAGAAAGGACAAAGGCTTGTTTATGAACATCAGTTTTAGGTTCATCATTGCCACAATTTGGGTGAAATTACAAATATTAGGGAAAGAATTCTCAGTCAAATGTCAAATAAACACTGAAAGATGACTTCCTTTGCATTTTGGAAATAAAAAGCCCTGTGTTTTGCTTAAAACTTGAACACTCCACTATATTTTAACTAAGATGTGTCTATTTCAGAGAGTAATGTTGTAATGCCTTTTTAGAGAAGAGAAAGAACTAGTTAGTATAGAAAGGTGCAGTGGAAAGGTTGCTAGATTTGGAATTAAAAGACTTGAGTTCTAGATGATCCTTTGCTTTTAGCCCACCGCCTCTCATTTAATCTTTCTGGCCTCAGTTTTCTTCATTCATAATAAGAAGAGAATAAATGAGATGATCTCTAAGTTGATCTCTCCACTTCCCTAATTCTGTGAACCAAAGATAATCTTCTGTAAAACATGGGTAAGATAAAAACTGCTTCCCCTGCAGCATCATTATTCAAAGGGAAGTCTACTCATTGTGGTGAAACCATATAAATCTTTGTCAGAGGCTTTGATGCAAGAGTTATCCAAATCTACTTTCATTTCAGACAATACATTAACATGAATAGCCAGATAGTAAACAGAACCTGGACAATTCTCTCCTCTTTAGGCTCATTCATTCATGAAGAGATTTACACAGTACAATATTTTCCTCACATAAGCTGTTTTTGTTGTGGTAGTAAAAATATGAGATGATGAGATGAAGCCGTAATCTAACACTTTAGTGGAATACACTTTCCTCCAAATCACTGAGAAATCTTTATTACAAAGTATTCTCTTCTGGTATGAATAAAAGCTGATCAATATGTAAACATTGAGATTTCTTTCCATAAATTGTGGATTTTGCAGAAATAATTGGTATATGCCTAAGTAGTATTTGTTACTCAAGCTCATAATTACTCCATTTATTTCCCCATTCTCTCTTCATCAGTTTGATCATTTTTTTTCTCTTTCGAGGCCTCAAAATACAGAAAGAGTTACAGCGAGTTTGTGAAAACAGCTTTCCATGAGGGAATGATTATATTTTTAATCATCAACAAAGAACTAAACAAAGACTTGAGTGGTAGGAGAGCCACCACACATCACTAATTTAGTATCTATTTGTCAATAAATTATTTCCTAAAATTGAGAGATGACTTAAAACTTTTGTCATCTCCTTGACACTTCCTTCAACAGAGAAACTGTCCATCTTTATATTTATTCAAAATATACTACAAAGTTAATTACAATCAAACAATTCTAGGTCCAATGATCAGATTTTAGAGACCCAGAGTACTCATAAATATGTTTCTGTCCTTTGGATATGTAATAATATTAAACTGGAACTACTTTTAACTGAGGTCCCAAAACAATAGAATCATATTCCTAGCCAGAGTGTGAGACATCTATGTAAGATCTACACAAAGGAAGTGTTTGATGCCCATTTTTGCATTTGCTAGCTGACTACCCACCTTTATCTTATGAGAAGGGTGGAGAAGATAAGGAAAAAAAGATACAATAAAAAAATATTATTTTGGAAAGAGCTCTTGATGTGCTATGAATCCCACTCTGTCCTCAAAATAGAAGCCATAAGGGGCAAGGGATAGGTTTTAGGGGAAACCACTTGAAGAGCTCAATATGTGTCTTATGAGCCTGGATGTCACAGTGGCTCTGTGTCTTCCTCACTCCTTAAAAAAAAAAAAATCTAATATATGAAAGGCTGGTAGGATGAATAAGTTTGGGTATGGTGGAATCAACCTTCATGTCCAGGCTTTGCCACTTACAATTTGCGAGTTTTCTATGAAACAGAAATGGGCTCTTTTGTAAAGACAGAGAGCTGAAGTAGGAGTCATGTTAGATATCATCCAAGAAGATTCTGCCAAAGGGAAAAAAAGATTTTAGCAGGAAGAGGTTGAAAATATATCATGGGATGCCAAGAAGCCTAAGAGGTAGTTAGGGATCAGCTGGGAGGATGGACCTGCTCCTGTCAAGGGGATCTGTGCGTGGGAGTTGCCTAGTAATAAGGTGTCTTTGTATGGGTTACCCCAGGTCACAGAGCCTGAGACAAGAGTTTGCATACAGGTAGCTGTTTGGAAAGCAAATGAAAACAAGAGTGGAGAATGGGTGGGAAAGACAATAAAGGAGGAAATCCTATGGAAGTATATACTCGACCTTGACTGTAAGTAACTGGGACGCAAGTCCACCATGACTTCCTGGGGTAGAATGTACCTCAGAATTGTTCACAGGAAATAAAGCATTTACCTATAGGGCATAAACTCCCTCAGACTTGCATGTGAGTTTCAGGTGGGTTCCCAGAAGTGTCCTTTACAGCAGCACCAGAAAATCTTCAGAACAGAAAACAAGAAATGAATGCATTGCCACAGGTGAGATGGTACCAGGTCACCCCCGGACTTTGTGCTTGCCCTAGCAATGACTGAAACACAAGGCACTTGAGTCAAGATCTGAGGTAAGTCATGAGAGGTGTCTGATACATAGGGCATCTCCAAAGAATCTGAAAAAACTTCAATTGAAGAGTTCAGCTTTAAATTTGACCAACTCAAAGAAACTGTGGAAACTAGATTATCATGACAATATTTATCAAGGTAGAAATTATCTGCTGCTTTCCTCTTGGCCCTCACCTCTCCCTACAATTCTGGGTTTTAAAATTATTATTATTATTATTATTCAGACTAGAGATATTAATTATAAACCTGAGTCTGTATTTTGCAACTTGAAGAGACAGGAGGACATTCGATTATCAAAGATGACTAGAAGAGTCATGGGGTTTGCCCTAGATTTCATGTAAGGGCAAGGCAAGAGCTGGCCCTACAGAATACATTTAAAGGAACCATAGATAAAAAGTAAAGTATCTTTAATGATTATAGCCCACACAACATGCTTATTCTACATAACAGTTGCATATGTAATAAAATTTTGGCTTTGGCCCTGCTGTCATTTTCAAGTTTAATTATATGCCTCTGCAGAATGTCTGCTTTTTTGTGAAGCATAAACAGGAGGAGGAACAAGAATCCTTCTTGTATTTTATGCAGTTGTTTCAGAATAGGGAGCATGGGATTTTCAACTGTATGGCTCCATGCATCTATGGACACCACCATTCCACTATATAAAACCTTCCCATACAGCCTCCTATAGCTCTAAGTGCAATTCCAGAAGATGCTGTTCAACAGAACAAAATATTAGGGGTGAAAATGTGAGGAACATTTGCATCATCCTCCGAGCTTTATCCCAACTGTGTCTTATATCACAGTTACTGCACTGTCAAATTCCGAGCCTTCACAGCCATGTGTTACCATAAAGCCTCTCCCCGCTGTGTGGGTGCAGACAAATCTTAACCTGGCCCTACCCCATATCCTTTCCTTCCTTCCGAGTCTCTCAGAAGGCACTGAGTCCCATTGGTGCCCTCTGAAACTCCAAATAGGTGGTCGGCTAATGCCAAGAATTCCCCTTTCCTGACTGTTCTTGACTACTCCCCTCTTTCTTTCGCATCGAATCTATTACAACTTGTGACAGTTTTGCCTGGTATATATGTATAAACTTGCATACATGAGTGCCTATTTTCTCCATCTCCATGTCTCTCCATTTCTACTTTTGTCTCCAAACACCCACTTACCTTTCACAGTTCCCCATTGGTACATCCAATTATTTCTTCCTCTGCTTCCTACAAAAAAACTCCTTTGAGGCTCTTACAGTTTGGCTATCCCAATATTTTGCCCATGCTCTCTGTTATCTGTCAGTCACTTCCCTTAATTCGTAAAACACACGTGAGCCTCAAAACACCCCATAACATCCATCATTTTTGGTGACTTCAGTATGTATGTAAATGAGCCTAGCTTCTCAGTTCCTTGACTCTCATCTCAACACTTTCTCGACCACCATAGCCATAGTCACATGTAGTATCTTCTTATCACTAAAGATCTCTCCAACTCTGACCCTGAATTATTCCATTCTTAGGCTTATATCTTTCCTGCTCACTTACTCTATTTCCTGATTTCCTGCAATTCTTTAGCCACATTAAGTCCTCCAATGGATTAAGCCCACCAGTTTTGGGTAGTCCTCTCTTCCTTACTATCTTCACTTACTTTTTGTCCAGAATCCATGTTCCAGCATTAAAATTAATCCTCATCGTCCACATAAATATTCCTAGAGGACACTAGCAAGCCAACTAGTTTTACTTAAAGATCTCAAAATCAAATAGACATTTACATCAATACCTCTGTTTCCTTATTAAACTCATTTTCATGGGGTGGTTGGAGGTGGGAAGGACAGATGAATTTTCCAATTAATCTTCATGGGTTCGAGAACTTTTATGGGTTCTGGCCTGTGTGCATGAATTCCAGTTTGTCCTTACTCTCTCCCTCTTCATGTCTAGTTTCTAGATTTGTTTCTCAAGTGGAAAAAATGATACCAGGTCTGATGCCAGTTACAAAAGCTATAGCCTTCCATGGACTTCACATCTCCCACAATTGTGTACAGTCTAATCATGGTAATAAATCCCTTATTTTATAGATTCACATAGTTCTGCTTCTTTAGTTGAACCCTAACTGATAAAAACATTCTCTCTTCAACACTTCCCATTTCCCTCTGCCATTAGTTGGTAAGCATTCTTCATATTTCATTGCAAAACCAACGTCAGCAGAGAGGAAAATGCCCTCATCCTCTACTACTGCATCCATGATCCCCGGCAGAAGAGTGACCTCTATTCCCTCACAGACTGATCCCTCCAGACTCCATTATCCCTCTTTTTTTTCTCTCTTTTGATTCCTCCTGTATCACCTAACTTTTTGTTTCTGCTGAATCACTTAAATCAGCTCTAGTACCTCTTATCTTTAATAAACTTTTTCTTGACCCCACATCCCCCTTCATAGTACCATTTTCCAGACTCCATCATAGAAAAAGTTCTTAAAAACTTTCTATATACACCATCCATGCTTCTTTCTGTCCTAGATGCTCTTGAATCCATTCCAAAGTGGCTTCAGTGCCCCTCAGTTCCACCTGAAACTTAACTTTAGACATCTCCAACAATTTCTACATTGCCAAATCCAAAGGAAATTTTTTTTCCCTGCTTACTTGAACATTAAACTCTATTCTGCTGAATTGGCCTCTCCTCCACTTTGGAAATTTTTTCTGCAATATTACACACTTTCTTGGCTTTTCTTCCATCTCACGGACTGCTCCTTCTCCATTTCATTTCTGGCTTCCCACCTTTATGTCATCATCAACTGTTGGAGTTCTACAGAGTTCACTCCTGGGCTCTCCTCTCGATTTATACTCCATCCCTAGATGTCTCGACCACTGTCATGTTGTTAATATGCTATCAACTCCCTGTTTTTCTCTCCTTACCAAAATTTGTCTCTATATTGAAGATCCAGGTAGCCTATCTAGTTGCCAGTATCCCTGGATGTCTCATTAGAACCCTTGATCTTCCCCAAGTCATTCCTATTTCAGTAATTACTAATTACTAAAGCCAGTAACCTGGAAGCCATTATGAAATGTAATATACACTTTAAAATGTAAAGCAGATGATGTCATTCCCTTGCTAATACTGTTCAGTTGTTTCCCATCAGTCTTAGAATAAAATCTAAGCTCAAATTGTGGCTAACAAAGCTTCACATGATCTGGCCTCTGCCTATGTCCCCAGCTTCATCTTGGTTCTTCACTCCCTCAACATAGCCCTTCTGTTAGGTTAAAGAACATATCTCCAGCTTAAGGATCACGTACTCAGAGAGATTGTCCCTGATCATCTGTCTTCAATAAGTCCTGACTTTTCTTTATCATACTACCCTGGCCAATTCCTTCCTAGACTTATAAAAAATCTGTACTTATTTCAGGTAAGTTTATTTTAAATTCATTTGTTAATTTGTTTATTCTCAGTTTCACCCACACGAATGTAAGCTCTAGGAATACAGGATTGTGCTGTAGCTGTGTACCTTGCATAGTGCTGGGCATCTAGTTAACACATTGTAAGTACTGAATTGAAGAATGGATGATGCCAGATGTCCTTCTTTAAGGGAGAGAAAGGTGGGGAGAATATTGGGTTAAACCAAACTCTATAGGTGAGACTCCATGGAGAATTTTAAATGTCTTTTGAATTTTCATGATGAAGCTATTGTAAGAATTATAGCCTAAACAGAATCCTTTCTTATGGGAACATCAAAGGGCTAATGCTTTGTATGACACACTTACATGCTTTTAAAATTGTAAGTCAGCTTAATCTTTCATCACAAATGACCAATACTTCTCTCATGGAGAATTAAGAATCATAAATCCACTTAAAGATTTTTCCTATTACCCATTTTTTTTTCCTTAAAAATTGGGAAGCTTCTTTCTATCCATAGTCCACACACTACTGTAGATCCTGAAGCACATGTTGAGACATAAGTTTGCTCTTTTGAAATTGATCATCTTCATAAGGTTTTGTGTGTGTATTTGCTTATTTTAAATTGGTGGTTAACCTTATCTTTAACTCACCAACCAGGGCCAAAGTGCCAAATCATAGCCCCCCAGTTTGAGTCTTACAATTGCTTTTTTTAGTCAGCCAATGGTGCAATCAACCCTATGCCTCAACTGGTACATTTCAATCATTTCTCATCTTCAAAAAGTGAAGGAATGGTTTGTATGGCCTTAAATGGACACAAAGAATAGTCTGGGTTACATTTCATCATAGAGTTTAAATATCATCAACAAGGGGCGCCTGGGTGGCTCAGTTGGTTGAGCAACTGCCTTCCGCTCAGGTCATGATCCTTGAGCTCGGGGATCGAGTCCCACATCGGGCTCTCAGCTCCACGGGGAGTCTGCTTCTCCTTCTAACCTTCTCTCCTCTCATGCTCTCTCTCACTTTCTCTGTCTCTCAAATAAATAAATAAAATCTTTAAAATAAATAAATAAATAAATATCATCATCTATCAGTGGGTTTCATCCAATTTATCCCTTTTAAAAGATCAACAGATAATTTGTGATGCCTTTGGCAGACAAAATAAATAGTATTAAATTTTACTTAATATATCATTACAATATTGTCACTATCTCCCTCCCTAATAACTTTGGAAATATGAAATTCAGTTGGAGTTACCTTATTTTAAAAATAAATACATCTTACCTCCTTTCAGCAAAGGAAGCCTTCAGTCTGAAGAGTTTATATACTTATGCCAATAATGCCTAACATGAATTGGCCAGACAAAGGCTGGATCATTCTGATATATATGCATTTAGATAGATAGATAGTTTTTAGAAATCTGACTAAAAACATTTATTACCATTTGTATTGTCATTCTAAAGGGAGATAGAGAACATACTAATGGAAAAGGAGAGAGCAGGAAAAATTGGGAACAAATCAGAAGTATTAAGAGTCAAATAGGAAATTTTAAATTTGGGGAGAAAATACTTCAAATCTTTGGTTTTAAAGATGCTAGAATTCTTCAGTTTAGTGGTATTTGTGGCATTTGTGCCACACTAACATTGCTTTTCCAGCATGTAAATTTATGTTAATTGCCACTTAAAAAAAGTTTATTAATTTTTTCAAAGAGAGAGACAGAGAGTGTGTCAATGCAAGGGAAAAGCAGAGGGAGAGGGAAAGAGAGTATCCCAAGCAGGCTCCATGCCCCATGCAGAACCGGATGTGGGTCTTCATCTCAGGTTCCTAGATGATGACTTTAGTTGAGATCGAGTTGGATGCTCAACCGACTGAGCTACCCAGGTGCCCCTGTTAATTGCCAATTTTTAAAGTGGGATTTCAACTTCACCTTTTGGACTAGAGTTTTGAGAACTGTAGACCTAATTAATATATTTTTTCAGTAAATGTTAACCAAGAAAATATTTACTTGAAATCCACTTACGGTGACAATGAAAACATTCAAAATCACTTTTCATGTTAGTAGACTGACTCACTTAAATTAATTTAAATTAATGGATAGTATCATAACATTCAGAAGCACACCAAATTTTACCAGGAGGCAGAAATCATTTGAAAAAATACCCTTGTATTATCACTGTGAAGTGCCAAGTCAAATTAAATCAGATTTAACTTTTCCCAATTTAAAAAAGAAGAGAAGGAGTTATTAGTGGCAGCAGTAGTAGTAATAAACCTGAACAGACACACCCCCCCCAAAATCATTGAAGAAACTAACCCCTAAAATTACCTACATGAAAGTTTTCTGGCCTAATAATATAGGCAAATATGTCCAAGATTCCAAGTAATTGATAATCCCTATATTGTATAAATGCTCCAGAACATGAGAAAAGTGGAATGTTTCCAAAACCACTTTAAATCATGGCAAAATGATATGCCATAGAAAAATAAAGTTTATTTCAGAAGTACAAAGATAATTCAATAAGAGGAATTTTATTAAAGTGATACATAATGATAATAGACCAAAGAGAAAAAAAATATTCTTCAAATGCCAAAACACATTTGATCAAATTTATAGGTTCCTGGTAAAAGATATACCCTAAACATAGAGAAAAAGATCTATCAAAAAATAGAGTTAAAAAAATTTAAAAATGGAGTTTTAACTGTACTTAAGTTTATAAAACTAGACATTAAGAAAAAAAACGTAGGTTAAATTTGAGTGGAGATAAAATCTAAAGCAAAACCTGATTATATTCTGAAAATAGGAGATACATATAAAAAGAAATAAAATAGAAAGGTTGAAAATAAAGGAATGCCCTCTGAGTTGGGTTTCTAAGTGATCACATGGGGAGAAAATTTCAGGTTATCTTTTAACACTGAAAAAAATAAAATAAAAAGTATTGGGGGGGGAAGTAAAAAAATACTGCAATAATAAAAAAACAAAAAAGAAAATTTCAAATTAAAAGGCCTTAAGCATATGGGTTTTATTTTCTCATAAAGCTGGTACAAGGCTCATATAACAGTTCTGTTGGTTTTTCAAGGACACAGGTACTTTCCATCTTGTTCTTGTCAGTATGACTGGAGACTGGCTGATGGAGCCCCGTCACTATGTTCACATTCCAGAAGCAGGAAGAAGAAAAGGGAGGAAGTGTCTAGTTTCCACTCCTCAGAAACAAATCCAGGAAACCACACATATTGCTTACACTTATATTACTTATATGCCATTAGCCAAAACTTAAGTCACTTGCCACAATTAACTACTTTCATCAAGAAGTGAAATCTATCCCCTCCTTTGGATCTAGGCTGACCTTGTGACTTGTTTTGGCCAGTAGAATGCAGCAGATATATCATTATGTGATTTCCAAGACATTGTCTTTACAAGCCTTATAACTTCATTTATGCTCTCTTGGAGCCCTGTGACTGTAGTGCACTGAAGAAGCCCTATCTATCTCACTGGAGGATAAGATGCAATGTAGGGTACTGAGGTTCTCCAGCTGACAGCCAGCACAACCAACAGCCAGACACATGAGCAACACCATCTTGGATTTGCCAACCCTCCAGCTGAGGCAGCCTGATGAATAAGACCAGACAAAACCAGCAGTAGAGCTAGTGAGCCAATACACAGAATGAGCAATAACAAATAAAAATTTTTTAAGACACTAGGTTTGGTGTGGATGGTTGTACAGCAATAGACAACTGAAACAATTGCTTATCTCCAGAAAAACCAGGTGGATAGGGGACAGAGGTAAGACATTGTTTTACTTCTCACTTCAAGCCTTTTTGACTTTTATACCATTTTTATGTCTTACCTTTTAAAAAATAGCTTTTATTTTATATTATTTTTGTTAATTGTCTTATCCTATGAGTATTTTTTTATTGCAGTATAATTGACATGAAATATTCGATTAGTTTTGGGTATACAACTTAGTGATTTGACATTTATATACATTGTGAAATGATCACCACAATAAGCCTAGTTGCCATCTGTCACTATACAAAGTTAATACAATATTATTAACTATATTCCCTATGCTGTACATTATGTCAGTAACCTTTATTTTAAATGAAAAAAATTAATAAATTTTAATTTTGCAAAGCAACAAAAAAGAGATACAATTTTTCCCCTACGGAATTTAAAACATTATCTATCCTTTGTGCTAGTGACAGTATGGAAATAGAGTTTCCAGGAAGATTTTGTCAAATGGAATTCAGATCAAGTTTCTTTAGAATGAGGATATCTTTTGATCTAGCAATACTCTTTTAAGAAATTTATCTTAAAGAAATGACCTAGGGTCTGAGGAAGCACACACAAATGTACTCATAACATCTTTATAGTAGCTAAAAATAAAAATTTTTGAATCTAAATATTCAGTAGGGTGTCTGGGTGGCTCAGTGGGTTAAAGCCTCTGCCTTCAGCTCAGGTCATGATCTCAGGGTCCTGGGATTGAGCCCCGTATCAAGTTCTCTGCTCAGCAGGGAGCCTGTTTCCCCCCTCTCTCTCTGCCTGCCTCTCTGCCTACTTGTGATCTCTCTCTCTCTCTCTCTGTATCAAACAAGTAAATAAAATCTTAATAAATAAACAAACAAACAAATAAATAAATATTCAGTAATAATAATTGATTCCCTGATTGTTACTTCCTTATAGTAGAATATTATGCAGCATTCTAAACCATATCATGTAAACTTGTTTATTCATGTAAGAAAATAGTTATGATATATTATTAAATTTTAAAACATAATAAACTGCTATATTCCATATAGCTACTCCACACAATTTCAGGGGCCCTAGGCTGCTGAGTTTATACGCTATGTAAAACATTTTGCTAGGAAAAATAGCTGATGGGCATAAAGAGGTCATCCCTGGACATTTGAATTATGACTGATTTTAATTTCCTTGGATTTTGATGGGTCTTCCAGAAAACAAGTAACCAGTGCCTTTTAGACTTTCACAAATTTCTGCATCTAGAGTAAATTATTCCATAATAAGAAATATATATTATATTGCAAATAGTAATAAAATATTTAATACTACATATAAACCATGCCATTATAATGAAAGTAATTTGATTGAATTTAATTAGATGGGGAAATAATTTTTTTATCTAACACCCTTTAAAAAATACATATGACACCAGATAAGGAGCTTAATTGAAATTTTTACTTTTTTAACCAGACAATTATGCCATCCTGAAAGTCATCAACACACACATTCATAGCTTAGTGCATGGTTGTGTATTCATATCTATATCCACACATTTATATTATACATACACACTAAGCATATGTTGAAATTTTGATTTAAAAAGAATTTATAAAATAATTTTATGTCTACAGTCATTACTGAATCCCAGTTCTTAGGTTTAAGCCATATGTTAATAACTCTAAGTCAAGAACAGGGGAAGGAATCTTTGGCAAAAAGAGATAAAGGATTTTCTAGCATTGATAAACACCTACCCAAAAGCCATTCTTCCCTTTGTTTTCACTAAGAAAATTCCAGGCTTGTTCAGATATTGGATAGCCTTCTGGTTCAGGAAAGGATGAACTCTGGCCCAACCCCAGCCCCAAGAGGTGAACAGTGATTGATCTAAGATGATCATGGTAATTTTATTCCTATTGCCAGTTATTGGTTGAACACTAAGAGTGAACTCTTGAGAAAAAATCTGTCCAGAGAGATATGAGTAAAGCCTCCTAAAGGAGCTTCTGAGAATGGTTTTCTTGTTCTTAAAGATGGACCCAGGAAAGGGCCATGCTCCCTTTCCCTCTTCTCATCATTGACATGCCTACCGTGGTGGCAACCATCTTGTAACCACAAGATATGTAGCTGATATTTTAAGGATGAAGTTATGGAAAGATGGAAGGAAGCTAGGTCCTTGATTACATTATTGAGCCAAAGCATTATCCAGCCTGGAACTTTCCTACTTCTGGATTTCTTACTAATTGAAAGAATATCTTTTTTCTTATTGTTTAGTCACTTTGGGTTGGATCTTCTGTTAGATGTAGCTGACAGCACTCTGATGCAGCCTCAAAAAACAATTATCCCTCACTTGACAACTTCAACTTTACCCAAAGTCTCATTGCTCTATGAACGCATTTAAATAAAACAATACCTTTACTAACTTTATTGGAGAAACATTATGCTGCATTCCATCTCAATCTAAGGTATCCAAATAATTTCACAGATTGGAAAAAATCTATCAATTGAACAATGAAAAAAGTTCATGCAAGTAATAAGTAAGATGAGAATAAATAAATATAGTTTATACACAAAATGTAAGATAATGAGGTTTAGTGTAGTTGTCAAAGGTGGTGATTAGTGGTGGTTGTTGGGAAAGGCATGAAATGGTGTTGCAGGCAGGGTCTCTTTCTAGGGAGTGAGATTCTGAAAGAGAGATTAACATGCCAAAAGTTTAAGGACAGATCCCATGATCAATACATTGTAGAAGGGAAGGAAAGGAAGTAAGATCAAACAAGGTGGTCTCAAGTTCTTTAGTCAATTCTATTGAGTGTTCTAGAGTTGGGATGGACCTTCCAAATTATCTTCAAGTGGAAGGAAGGGGCTTGGATTTTATACTCTTGCTTTGACCAGTCACTGGGGTGAGGCTATCCCTGGAAATATGGCAATACGTTGGTCAAGTTACTTCAAATTAGGGCAATACCCAGAGAAGATTGCAAGTTGAGGGCTGTCAAGTACTAATCCTTCAGTGCTAGAGGGAAACCTATGCCATGCATCAGAGCATCCACTACAGAGCAGAGCCTTTTTGGGAAGGTGGTGGAAAGTTATGAGATCGATTTTCATGCATACACTCCATATCAGAATCACACAGCCTTGTCTTGATAATTTTTTTCCTTTGAAAATTTGACCAAAAAAGGATAAAGTTGAGCTTTGACACATATGGAAGTAGCATCATAGAAAATGCTACATCTTTCTCCCTTTCACTTGGTTGTATATATAATGCAAAACTTAGGGGTTCATCCAAATATGGCATGAAATTAAAATTTGTTCCACATGTTATTCTTTTGACCAGAAATGTGTTGAATGAATTAGTATGTCTTTGCCTGAAATGATAATGTCAAAAGATCACTTCTAATAGCATGCTTATCTAGTGGGTTTGGGGGGCTTAAAGTTGTTACACACAAAAAAAATTGTCATTTGAGAAATAGTATCTTTTGGGGTAGTAAAAATTCACTAACTGGACAATTGTTATGTGCAGTAAGTTTGTATATAATATATCCTAACCACACATCTGTAAAATATGCCTTCCAATTTTAACATAATTAAAATTTGTTAAACTTTCTATAGCTGTCCATATATCATCATTTACTTCCATGCTATTGGTGTTAAAAGTACAAAGCAGAACATTCCCTTGGAAATGGTCACTTTATTTGATCATTTAAAAAGTTGTCATTCTATGGAATTTTTAAGCAGCAAAGATACATTCAGATATAACATAATGAGATTTAATCTGTGACAAATTCAATATCTTTAGATTGCATTATCTTGATACTGATCACTGTAAACGCCCCCCATTATCCAAAAAGAGGACCACACTAATCCAACAGAAGGATGGAATTTTAAAAAGTCACTCATCTAACCACATTCTCTTCTATAATAGACTCTAGTTCTGGGTGACCCACTAACTATACCGAACATGCTCCCCAAAAGCAGAGCCTGCTGGTGACCCACTCCCCTTGACACAGAGCAGATGTAACTATCTTGTGGAAAAGGACCAACTGAGCCAAGGGTATGAACAGAGTCTAGACACCAAGATTATTAAGATAGCATGTTGGAAAGAGAGAGTTTAAATGGCAGCCCTGTACCTAAAAGGTCCTGTCTCCCTTTCACAAGATTTAATCCAGCGCGTTATGGAAGTGACCTTCAGCAGCTAATTGGTATTGTAGTGCTTCTGAGCTGTGACCTAAAAAAGGGGGTGATGTAAAAGCCAAATAAAGAAACATAAAGAAATTCCCATCCTGGTCCTAGGGTTGTCTGGTGAGCTATTTCCATACTGTATGTACATAAACAGCTCTTCTTGGGTGGCGGTTTAATGTTGCTATACCTTCACTTGCAATTACACTGAATGGAGCCGCAACAAATCTTCGTAATGCCAATCTCATCTTTCCACCTCATTGACAGCTCAGGAAATGCATCTGAAATTCATAGTAGCCTCATAGCCTATGGCAAGAGAAATCCATGCTGCTAAAATTTTATTTTAGAATTCAAGCTGGTTTTCCTCAGTTTAGGATGCTCCATTTTTTAATCTTTTGCTGCCTACCACACTGTATCAAAATAACCAGCCAATATTGTTCAACTGTCAGGGGCCTCAGCTGCCTCTGAATTTTATCAGTACAAATAAATACTGGAACATGTTAAAAATAATCCCAATAGATGGGAGCTCATATTAATAGAATTAAATGCAGGCAAAAATGTGCATAAACTTTGACTTGACTGCCCCCCCTTTCTTTACTGACTTAAAAAAAAAAGGTTGAATAGATATTCAGACTGATTTAATGTTTAGGCTGATAGGGATGCTAGGCTGGGTCCCAAATTTGTGCAATGTTCAAAGGGAGAGAAATTTTTAAATCCCAGAAAAAGAGATATTTCCAAATTAATGGCATTGCCCGAATGCCTTGGCTCCCTGCACCCCACCAGGAAGGTTTATTATTTTCTGGTAAAATGTTGCTCGGATGGGGAGTGGTAGTCAGCGATGCGTCAGAGCTGCTCTTTGAACACATTAAAAAGCTGAATGCACAACAAAGAACAGATGTTCCAGCATGCCTTATTTATGCACCCATCAGCAATCTTCCAGTGACCACAAAACACAGCCTTTTTTCCCCTCCTCCTCCCCAGAATATTATTTTCTGATAAACTCACCCTCTTTATTAGTTTATTTATTTTTGACCCCAATTGAACTCCTGGGTAATTGTGTGTGTGCACAAGTGTGCATGTGTGTGTGTGCGTGTGTGTGTGTGTGGTGTGTTTGTGTGTGTTATTTGAAAGTCTGTCTCCATCAAAGCTGAATTCTATTGAACTGTGGAACAGGTGTGGATTCTGCAATTAGATCACATTTCAGAGAGAGAGACACTGAGGGTAATAATGGCGGTGAATTCTTCACAGTCGAATGCAGCGCCATAGCGACCAGCAACAATGAAGGAGAAGAGGTATTAGTATTGGGGTGATTATTTTTAGTTTATGGGATCATCTGATTGAATAGGGCCATAAGGCACTGGGAACGTGTGTTTGGGGCTCACCAGCTGTAAGGCAAACTTGTTTTACTGGCACTTATCTGAAATGCCTCACTCACCCACCCTCTCTGCTTACAATTGGAATGGAAGTGGCGATTAGGAAGTGAGATATAATGCAGATTAAATGTTATGATGGACCAAGATCCTGTTGGGTTATTAAAACCCATTTGCTTTCACTGGTTTTAAAGGCAAAACACCTTTATTTAAACCTTCAGCTCTAGATCTCTGAGCTTTGAAAGGTGGGAGGCAGAGGAGGGGGGCAGGAGGAGGTTAGGTGGAGAAATTAATTTAGAATTTAAAGAGAAGCAAGAGTATTTCTTCTTCCTACACAAGAAAGCTGCATTTTTTAGTGAGTGAATCTAATCTGTGACCTCAATTTGAGCTTCAGAAAACCACAATACATTAATACGGAGAATAGCCCCCCTAAACTGATTTAATAAAATAAAATAAAAATAAATAATGCAGGCAATTCTCACAATATTTCATCAATTTTGGAACTTCTGATTGTACGTGCTATTTCCTTAATATATTTTCCGTATTTTCCATAAGTGAGAAATATTTGGTACCAAACTCAGTGGTGTAAAATCAGCCCTTGGGAGAGTTCCAGCTGTTCCCTGAGGCTTCTCAGAATGGTGCTGTGGGCTGGCTGGCAGCAGCTGCTGTCCCTGAAAGAATAAAGGAAGCCAGACAACAGAGGGGAGGGGTTTGCACAAAATGAAGTCACGGGCATCCTATGGCCACATCGGGAATCTGAGCTCAGAAGAAAGGGATGTGGGGAGCTCGATGGGATACAGATTCCCCTCTCTCATGGGCCTGGGAGCTCAGCAAAAGAAACTTTGCTCTTTGTCCAGTGGTCTTGAACACGGGAGGGCCAAGGTCAGAGATCAGAATCATAGGATACTGGATCACAGCCAACACACTGCCACGGGCAGAATTCTTTTTCTGGCACCAAAATGAGCTCTTTGGATGAAACACCTGAGAGATGGGAAATTGTTCTATTGTCCACAATGCTACCTCCCATTGAGAAATCTGTTACCAGGACAGAAATTTTCTATTTTGTTTTGGTGGCTTAACTAAGATTCTTAGCAGCAAACCATATTTTCTGGCTAAGAAACGGTAAAGCCAGAGTGACAGCAGACATGTATACTTATCAAAAAAATATTTTTTTTCCTGTTACTATCCAGTTCATTAATTCTCCAGCCACCAAGTTCTGTCCAACATGTATTATTTCTCTCTCTGGTCAGCAAAATCGTTCTTATATTATTAATCGCTTGAATTTAGTCAAATGGCCCTGCGGTTGGGTAAATCACACCCCTTTCTGGTCTAATTTTCTGTGAAGTGATGGACAAAATTAAAGAAATTGTTTACAAAGGTTAGCAGTAGGACCACCTTTTCCTGACAAAATAGTAGGTAAGGATTAGAAATGCTGTATTCAAGAGTGGGAGTGGGACTCACGCTTAGCTCTCAGCCTTCTTTATGGAGCTTGAGCTGCTTTTACGAACATTTATGATTAACCAAAACTAGGTATGCAATGTCTGAACTAGATATTATTGAACATCCAACAGAAAGTGTAACTGAACACACACCACTTCCCCAGAGAATCCCTGGACTGGGTGGTTTAGGGCAAACAGCTGCTATGCCAGCAATCTTACGTAGCAACACCTTGGTGGTTGCATATTCTACAAGCACCAGCTCATGGTCAAAGCTGTGAAGAGATTTTTGTCTCCACGAAGGTCAGGCATACAATTTCACAGCCCTTCTTCACTATCTTATTTGAAGAGACTGACAATCCCAGTTGCTGTGAAGACACAAAGGTGTGTTTCATTTCTTTTTCTCTAACTAAAAGAGGAACCAAAGTTTTCAATGAGGTCTGACCTGTTTTGTCTTATCCATCACTTATCATCAGTGACCTTAACAACCACACGGAGAGCCTAAAGATTAGGTAGAATTGTTACATAGTGTTAATTTTGGAATTTTTCTCAGCCAAGCTGCAGACAACTGTGGTTCCACTCTGGGTCTTGGCCGACCATACTGAGTGTTTACCTTGAAATATCTGAATATACTTTCTTAGACTTCCTTTTGTTTTGCAAACGACTCTTATAAAAACCAGAATGAAGCACAGACAGATCTTTCCTGTATTGGCTCTGTAACTGTGTCCTTTTTGGCTGAAGCAATGAGAGAGAAATGGCGGTATTACTTATTGTTATTGACATGGTGACGCCTCCTTTGCAGATGTTACAATGTCAATGTTTTGCAGCAAATCTGTATTGTAGTTCTAACAGGCACTGATACACCTTGCCATTTAGTCATCTGAGTGAACACTGACAAGAGGCATGGCAGCCCTGTGTTGGCAGAATGTAGGAGATACTATGTACACACTGTGAAAATGAGGAAGTCAGACCACAGAATTCTGATTGAAGGCTTGACATCATGGGACCAAGTGATCCAAACAAGATGTAAATCATAGCGTCTGAAACAGAAGAACTCATTAGCTCTCTGGTATTCAGTCTAGCAACAAATCAGTAATGGAATTAGCTTGGAATCATATATTCTTTGCCCAGGAAAGAAAATTAGATTTATAAGGCAGCAAGTGGTTTGAAAAGCAAAGACAGATCTTCAAAAAATTTTTTCTCTTCTAAATTTTACTAAGCCTCCCCACCCTTCCAGAAGACCAGGCATAATAATAAAATAACATTCATATTATGCTTCTAATGCCAACATGATGCATAACACAGTAAGTGGTTGGTTATAGGCAAATAACTTTCAAAGGGATCAAAACTGGGATTTCTGAATGTTGCTCTTTCCTCTACACCTCCCTCCCTTCAAGCCTGGGAAAGAACTTAAGTTTCAACATGTTTTGCATTAGGCTAAATACAATAAATCTAACCTAAATACAAGGTATTGATTAAGTACAAGGTGTCGATTAAATACAAAGTATCAATAGCATGTAAGTAAGCTGTGACTCCAGATTTTTAAGTTTTAAGCCATTTCATTCATACACATTGAGACCACATCAACAAAATAAGCAGCCAGGGCATTTGGTCAAAAGGTAAATTTTTTTCTCTGGCTTGAAATGTGTTTAATAAATTATGTTGGTGACTCTCATGTCAGGATGCTGACCACATGGGTCAGGCTTTCTGGCAACCATCATTCCAACTCTTATTTCCTATCACTGAAAATATAGTTGCTAAGGAGCGATTTTTCTCTTAAAACATATGTAGAGGAAAAGATGAGAAATTTCTATATTAATGACATGATAATGACATTGTGAAAATAAAATGGTGATGACATATCTACTGTGGGAATAATATGCCCTCAGGCTAACAAAAGAAGCTTACCTGTTTAACTTATTAGAATATTTTATAAACATATTTGAAATGAGCAACTCAGTTTATCCTGAAATAAAACAATGCTATATTTTCTTTTATGCACATGAAAAGAGAAGATGATAATTGCTCACCTACTACCCACCTAAGAAACCAATGGAAATACATTTACAATAAAATCAGAACAATATCATTTCCAGTACCTGTATGATACTCATTCTGGTGAGTCATCCCTAAAGACTTTTTAAAAGAAAATAGAATTCTGATTCTATGTTTGCCATTAATTTGTTACAGAGTTGGGCAACCACTTGGTTCCTCTGTTCCCTTCCATCAAAAAGAGTCAAGAGCAATTATTTGAGTGGAGTGTAAAGTGGATAGGTGTGAGTTAAAGAACTTCAGAATTGCAGAGATAAAAGGTTTTCCCTTATGGAATGCCATTATTATTAATATTATTGCCATCATCATTATTTATGCTCCCAGCACACGTATTGTGAAAATGTGTTATTCGCAAAACTGCTATGCCCTCACCATGTCATTTGCAAAATCACCATGTTCTTCTCACAGAAATGTCACTGAAATGTCATTTTTACAATAGCTGCATTATGAATCTGCTATAACTTGAATTGCTTTACAATGAAAATGCAATTTCTTAGCAATTAAAATTATTCCACCCACCCCAGTCAAATAATAGAAAATCGCCTCCCTGTCCAATGTTGCTTATAGTGCAGTGCAGAACACTGGAAATTGAACAAAGTACAGCTTCTTACATGCCCAGGAAGTTCTATGTCTTAGCCACACCAGCGGTTGCATTGTGCCACATGTGATTATCTGCTAAACCTGATCTGAACTAGTGAAGCATATTACTAAAACTCTTACGAGATAGAAGGATTGCACTCTGAACACAGATTCTTTTTGAGTTTTCCTGGGACTTGAAGCACATCTAAGTTTATAAATATGACAACACTAGATCAAGGTATGAAGAAACTAATGTCAGTTTTCATTAAAGAGAAATTCCTTTTGTAATTGTAACTCATTATCATTAGGTCTATTTAAATCCCCTTTTTGCATTAATTGAAAGTTTTCTTCTTAATAACTGTCTCTCAGAAACTGTTAATTTAACATACATTTATATTGTCATTAATAAGAATGTAGAAATATACAAAGCATAATACAAGTTATCAGCAGGCTGCTCATAGAATGAAATTATTAGTGGATTTAGGATCATGTTTGAAGAGATTTTTTAAAGGTTTGTCTATAAATTCACTTGTTTTCAAGTGAAATCTCACATGGAAACCCAAAATACAACAAGCTAAAATGCAGGACAGTGGAGATTGTTCAAGATAAGAGTCTGGGCCCAGACCCTTAGAAATAAGAACAAATATGCATATTTACAAACTTACCTAACTAGACTGAAAAATAAAGATGTAGGGCCATGTGACATATATAAGTGTAAATGGACAAGATAATGTGTATGAGGCAGCATGGCATTTGGTGTCCCTCTGACCCTCACTTAAGCTAAGCAATATGTGTGGTTGTCATTTACCTTCAGACTAAAGCAGATGTTGTGGGTGTTTGGGCCAAAGAGACAAGACAATGGTTCAACTAGCCAAAGAATTGAGAGAAGTAAGGAAGTTTCCACCCATGAAATAGAAATTATAGGTGTGTCCCATCTAGAAGTACAACCAACCCACACCTGAAGACCATGGAGAATGTTTTTATATCAAGGCCAGGATCTCTACAAAAGCAAAGTTGTATTTTCAAACATGAATATAAGCAAGCAATCAAAAATTCACAAACATTAAAGAAATTCAACTTCATGGGAGAGATAAATGAGCAGAAGAACTAACTCTTGAGGAAATGAAGCTAACAAAGTAAGCACACATGCACAAAAGCCTTAAGGTAAATATGTTGAATATCCTTGGTGAGATTCCCAAAAAAGTTATAAACATGAAAAATAACTCTAAAAACTAAAAACATTAATATCAGAATTAAAATATCAGTATATGAACTGAATAACAGCATTAATATAGATGAAAAGCAAATTAGTGAGCAGTAAGACTAGAACTAGAAAAAGTATTCCAACTTCAGATTAAATGGCTCACAGAGTTCCAAATAGGATAACTAACAAGGATTTTTAGAAATACCTAAAAAACAAGAGGAAAACTTAGAATACAAGAATAAAGCTTCTAGAGGGGATTTGGGAAGCTAAAAATAGAAACAAAAATCGAATTAGAATTTGAGTTCTCACTGGCAAAAACAGACGCTAGAAGAGGATACAGGATTAAGGTTCTGAGAGAAATCTGTGGTGTACTTAAGTCCTGATCTTGCAAAACTAGCATTCAGTAACTTTATCATCTACAGACTATCACAGGAAAAAAAATCTATTCTAAAAAAATGAAAAATGAGTCAAAAAAGAGTAAGAAGATATCAGAAATGGTAATGAGCAAAAAAAAAAAATCATACTCCTACTTAAAAGGTGTTTTAATATACATGGAAAAGATAATTATTAACAATCCAGAACTAACGTCCCAAGTGATCTCAACATGAGAGGGGTTGTAATAAGGGATCTGAATTTATTTTTGATATTTGTCCCACCACTCCCCCATTCTGTTCTGCTCCACAACTGGACAAACTGATAGGAAATCTCAGATTATCTCTCCTTTGGTTTTGGCAGAAAATTTAAACCACATAAGCTACTGCAATGTGCAAGAATCCTTACTCAAGTTCCAACCCCTAGCCATAATGAAAGTCAAACCATTCTTCTCTCCTTGCTTTTTCAAGTTGTGTTTAAACCTACTTGAGGGTCCACCTTGTTCTCCCAGAAAGCCTTATTATTTGAGTAAGAAACCCTGTCATGTTATCTTGATGAGTATGTATTGTCATCAGTCTTGATATCCAAAACCAAATTTTGGGTGAGAGATCCATGCCACCTCTACTGGGTGACCACAATATGTGTGGAGAGAGATGGGAATAAATAAGATGATGGAAAATATGTAGAAACTGGTTAACTCTAGAGATAATTTTTAAAGTCAATGTATTTAAATTATGAATATTAAAAGCAAGTCCTAAAAATAGAATATATAAGTTCAAAACAATTAGAGAAAAAAATAAAAGAAAAAATTCCAATTCAAAAGGTAAGAAATAAAAAAGAAACAGCAAGCAGGAGTTATTTTGAAAAAGAAGAATTTTCATCAATAAGTCCATAATGCAATAAATGTATTAAAACCTCTATTCCATAAATGATTCAGAACTTCCATTAACAAATAGTGACTCTTAGTTTTGGGTGAAAAGAATCTATCTTTCTGCTGAAAGACAGAAACAAGACCAAATTATTTTTAAATGGCTAAAGATAAGTAATAGAAGGAACTATACCATGACAAACACTAGCAAGAAGAAATCAATGTGACAATATAAATATTAAATGAAATACAAAGGCATTATAGGGAATAAAGGGGATACTTTATTTGACATAGGTAAAATACACCAAAAAAAAAAAGCCACCAAAAGTGGTAAATCTTTATGTAGATAGTAACAAAACTCCACAATAGACTTCAAAGATAGTTTAACAAAGTAATTAAGAGGAGAGACTAGAGTCAAACTAAGTTAAAATGGCAGCCCTAACCCTTAGTAGGTTGAGATTTAGGGCAAGATATCTTACATACAGTGCCTCATTTTTTATATTGGAAGATAGTACCACTTTAGAGTTATGTGAGGATTAAATGAGTTAAAATATATTAAATGGATAGATAAATGCATAAATATATCTACAATGTTACATTAAATTTTTATCAGAGATACCCACTGGGAATGAAGTAGGAAAGGGTGCAGAACAGGGATACTTACTTTTCTTACTTTATCCACATTTAAAATTTTAATTTAAAGAGTCTTTATTCTAAAGAAGTGTGGAAATAGTATACACATAAATTAGAGGAAAAAAACCAAAGTTCCATATATATCTTTCTTAACCTCCTCTGGTTTCTCCTCATTACCTGATGGGAGGTGCTCCAGCCCTGGTTGAATGGAAGAGAATTTGACTCTTCTAATGAATACATTCTCCTATTTGCACGCTTCTAGTGAATATACTCTCTCTTTAACCCATAAAACTTGAAGGACCTTGGACCTTTGGTCCTACACTATCTACATAGCTTAGGCAAAAGGGTTTTTTATTTGTTTTTTGTTTGTTTGCTTCTCGTTGTTGTTTTAACTAGGTACAATAGACAATAAAGGAAAAGGTACTTATTGTCTTTCTGTGTGAATGCTCTGGTTAAAAGCCCTCCTTTCATATGTCACACTACTGGTGGTGCTTTAGTAGAGATGATCTCTAGATTTTGAGGAAAGAGTGAGGTAAAATCAGTTATTTTATATGAAATGAAGAAAAATCAATTTGGCATGATTCAAATGACTCTAAATCAAACATATTTCTTTAGAAATAGGTAATATCTGTGGAATTACAGCAGAACTGGATGTGGAAGAAATGTCACTAAAAAACTGAAAATCCAAAAGAAACTCCTCGTATTTGTGGATGTAAGAGAAGAGCAATTTAAGATTTCCATGCAAGCAAAAATAACTGATCCAAAATCAATAGAGGAGGGCTATCCAACAACCAAAGTTTTGGAGAATTTAAAGGCAGAAACAGAAAGAACAGTATAGGCTCCAAAAATTTTCTAAAGGAAGGTTTAAGATATTTAGAGATGGCAATCTGGCTAAAAGGGGAGGCCAAGAGATTTATCTTGAAGCTGTGTTTTCAGAGTAAGCACATGGTTTTTAATTAGATTTATGTTTATTTTTATTGGCTGAGGGAGTGGGTTTAGTGGTAGTGGTGGTGGTAGTTGTGTGTGTGTGTGTGTGTGTGTGTGTGTGTGTGTGTGTGTGTGTGTGCGTGTTTGGTAGGGAGATGAAGCAGTAGTCACTGCTTTCCTTAGCCAACCTTTGGCTTTGAAAGTAAGAACAAAGGTAGAGCAATGTGATAATATATTCCTACCATAAATGCTTCTGTCATTTTAAAAACTATGTCTAGAATATAATAAAAAACTTAAATGGAAAAGACAAGTTATCATACATGCCTAAATATAAGACTTTTTTCTTCCTGCAAAACTTAAAAGAAAAGGAATCACTTGATATTCAAATGAAAACAAAGTCTCTCATGTTAGAAAGTTCTATCATTATTTGTTTAGAACAATAAAGTGCAGTTTGTGAAATGACATCATCCAGAACATGTATAAATCCAGGGAGAAGTGCTAGTGCAAGAAAAAGTAGTTTCCTGGAGATATCTGCCAATCTCTGATAGCCTATCATCTGAGACTTAAAGGACCAAGCTCACAGCAGATAAAAGACAAAATCCATAAAGTCATACCAGAGAGCACCTAGACCCTTGAAGGTTGGGTTAGGAAAAATCTGTCCTACAGCAGGAGGCAGAGAGGATAATTGCCAGTCTTGGCTTTGGATTTTTGCTAAATAGAAAAAGAAAAATGTCTCTCCTAAGAATTGTCAGGTACAAGACTATATTTATGTATGTTTGAGACCATTTCTAAAACCTCAAGCTGGAAATTTAAAGTTGTCCTTGATAAGTAGTGTCTCCAGGCATCAAGCATAAGCAAACACAAATAGTTTGTGAAAAACATTTAAAAACCACATGTCAAAAAATTCTTATGTTCTAAGGAAACTCAGTTGATATACAAAAATCACAAAACATGAGGAAACAAAACACAATGAGTGAAAGTAAGTAGAAACCAAAAAAAAAAAAAAAAAAGGCATAATCAGACACCCAAAACCATAAATACTGGAATTATCATCTATGCAAAAAAATAAGTTTATTTTATATGTCTAAAGAAGTTTTTAAAGGTAATAAAACATAACAGAATAATACTAATTTCTCAAAAAAAATAACCAAACATTTTTAAAAGAACCAAATATAAATTCTTGCAGTTAAAAATGTAATAATTGAAATTAAAACTCAGGAAAACAGTTGAAGAATGGATTAGATAGAAATGAGAGAAAAATTAATGAATTGTAAGACAGTTTAGAAGATATCATTCAGAATGTTGTAGAGACAAAGTGAAGAATAAATGAAGAGAGTATCATGAACTCTAACTGGAGTTCTAAGGGGAGCTAATATTGAAAATGAGGAGAGGCAGTCTTCCAAAGAATAATGGCAGAGCATTTTCTAGAATGCATGAAAGATGCCAGACTCCGGTTTGAGAAGCCCATAGGCTCTCAACAGAATGAGTAAAAAGAAATCTAGATTCATCCACATTGAAAACACAAAATACTAAAATAAAGAAAAAGCAATAAAATAAGCCAAATAAATTTTACAGAAGTAGAATAATTAGAATAACAGATGACTTCTCAACAGTGACAATGGAAGTCCAAAATTAGTAGGATATATCTTCAAAGTACTGGATGTAAATGAACTGTTGATTCAAAATTGTATATCTAGTTAAACTGACCTTCAAAAGCAAAGTAAAATGAACATTTTTAAACATTAACAAAAATGGGTAAATCTTAAGAGTACAGTGTAATGAATTCTCACAATTGTAGTTCAATCCCCTATCAAGTGATGGAACATCTTCTAAGAAAAGTCTATCATTCCCCTTTCCAGTCAATCCCCATTCTTCCATCCCTACTACAGAGTAACCATGTTTTTATGTTTTTTCCACTGGAGACTATTTTTTGCCACTTCTAGAACTTCATACAGAAGGAATCCTACTCTTCTGCACTTTTTATGTATTCTTGTGTTAGGCTTCTTTCAGAATAATGTTTTTGAAATTCATTCATATTTTTGCATAAATTGCATGTCATCCCTTTTTATTGTTAAATGGTGTTCCGTTGTATGACTCTTCCACTCCTTATCTATTTTCTTATTGAAGAATGACTGCCAGTTTGGGGCTTTTATGAGTAAACTGATAATAAGCATTCTTATATATGTCTTTTTGTGCATGTTTATTCTTTATCAGCTCATGTGAAACATTTGCAAAAATGATTCTTTGCTGCAAAGCAAAGTTCAACAATATTCAGTGAATCAATACCAAACACATATATTCTCTGAATAACAAAATATAAACCAATAAGGAAAAGAATTTAAAAACGTATACATTTGTGCATTTAAATATAAATACAGTTCTAAATAATTCGTGGATTAAAGGAGAAACCATTATGGCAATTAGGAAAAAAAAGCAAAAGATTTTTAAAATTGCCTATGATAGTGTGACATGCAGCCACAATGGCATTTAGAGGAAAATTTATAGGCTTAAATTCATGTATTAGTAAAAAAAAAAAAAAAAGGCACAAAGGACAAGGCATCCAACTTAAAAAGAAATTGTAATAATAAGCACAAAAATTAGTGAAACAGAAAGTAAAGACACACTACAAAGGAACAACACACGCAAAGTTGGTGTTTTGGAAAGACTAATAAAATTGACAGACTTCAGGAAGATTAATTAGGAAAAAAGAACAGAAAACACAAATAAGTACTATTAGCAATAAAAAAAAAAGTGATGATAACCATTACAGAGATTACATTTTATATGAAAGAATATAAAGAAACTTATGAAAATAAATGTAAAATGTAAATAAACTAAATAAATTCCGTACACACATAGCCATACATAAAACTTAACAAAAGGGACAGAAATGTTGTTCCTGGAGCCATGCTTTGTCTCAAAACTTCTCTGCTCAACTTGTAAGTATATTAGGTATAATCCTGCTTTTCAAGTTATTGCAGAAGTAAAATGGAAAATGAGAACTGAGAGAGTACAGGAGGTGAAGGGTTGAAATTTACAGCTATTGCTCATCTCTAGTTGGTAAATCACTTTGAAATTTGCATACAGTAGCAGGGCTAAGACTGTAACCATTAATATACTGTCTGGAAGAAGACACCAAATAAAAATCCTGGTTGCCACATGTTTGTTAAGTCCTTTGAATGGATTAAGATGGCTCCTTGTAAACCCTCTTCAATTAGAATGGTTCAGGGAGTAAGACTAAGGCAAGAATCTTGATAAGCTCAAAGGACCATAATTTTGTTTAGAGAGAGGTCTCACAAAGAAAATAACATCCCTCATTTTACAGAGTGAAGAGAATACTTTTTTTTTAAATTCTAAAAGAATTGTTTCCAAAAATGCCAACAGCCTGGATTACAAGAGACTGTGATTGTTCAATACAGCCAGGCTGCAAACATCTTATAGGCAGGCAGTAGACTGAGAAAGCCCCTCTTCGGATGTGGCTGAGGAAAACTATGAGGATGGATGATCCAAAGAGTTCAGGTAAGAGCTAAGGTAAACTCTGGACTGGGGAACTGCTCCCAGGAACAATGACCACAGTCTAATCATGAAATGCTTCCTACCTCCAGAGTAATGGAGTTCACTGCATTTTCCCAGAGGAATTTCAGAATTGCTATGGACTACTAAAAATGATGAACTTCCAATTCTTCCTTTCTCTAATGGGGGTTTTTATTTGGATTCTACTAACTCTGTTCCACTATTATAGATGGTGCAAGGGAGATGCACAAAAGATGCCCTTTTTGTACTTAGGTTCCAGAAGTAAGAGACATGACTCTAGACATGATATAGATCACTAGATCCCAGAATTAGAACCTAGTACCATAATTAAATGAGATTTTTCAATGTCTTGGTGACTGTATTTTACTTGTAGAAGGAAGAAAACTTTTGTTACCAAAAGTGTTAACTATAGTAGGCTGTTATTTATTAACAACTACTCATTCCCATTCTGTCATTGTCGAACTTGTCTAGGGGACAGAATGTAGTTTCACCTCATTGATGCCAACTTGTTCATGTGACTTGCTTTGGCCCATGAAAAATGAGAAAATGTGATGTCTGTCACATTTGCTTTGACTCATGCCTCTAATGTTCCTACCCTCAGTTGTGAACACAGCACATGCCAAATATGAGTTGCTCTTCAGCTTGGTTTCTAGAATGAAAGGGAAATTGGAGCAGAGCCCAACTGAGCCAAATAGGACAACAGAAATTACAATATAGTATGTGACATGAGCAAAAAATAAATGATATTACAAGCCATTGAAATAATGGAGTTATTACTACAGCAATAGCTGATACTTGCCAACTTGTGTCATGAGACTAGTATAAACTTATTAACAAAACAAAGAAAGAAAAAAAAATAAAGAAGAAAATATATAGGTCTGGGGCACCTGGACACTTCAGTGTGCTAAGCATCAAGCTCTTAACTTCAGCTCCAGTCATGATCTCAGGGTTGTGAGATGGAGCTCCGTGGGCTCTGCACTGAGCAAGGAGTCTGCTGGTTCTCTCTCCATCTTGTTCTCCTCTCCCCCTGCTAATGCTTGCTCTCTCTCTCTCAAATAAATAATCTTTAGAAATTAAAAAATATATAGCTCATCTCATTCATAAATATATATTAAAAATCTAAACAAATACTGTCAAACTGAATCTAGCATTGCATAAAAGAAATCATACCCGATGACTAACCCACATTTATTCCAGGAATGCAAGTTTGGTTCAATAGTAGAAAATGTATTCATATAACTTATTACATTAAAAGAATAAAAAAAATCAGATGATCACCATAGATGTAGAAAAGGTATTCAATAAAATTCAACCTTCATTTATAATAGTGATTTTAAGAAGACTCTCAGGAAAAAGGACTGTCCTAAATTTGACAAAACGTGTATGATAAACCTACAGCCAACATTGACTCAGTATTAAAATAATTTCTTTCTTTTTTTTTAAGATTTTTTTTAAATTTATTTGACAGAAAGAGAGATCACAAGTAGGCAGAGAGGCAGGCAGAGGGGAGAGGGGAAGCAGGCTCTCCACTGAGCAGAGAGCCCGATGCGGGGCTCGATCCCAGGCCCCTAAGATCATGACCTGAGCAGAAGGCAGAGGCTTTAACCCATTGAGCCACCCAGGCATGCCTAAAATAATTTCTTTTAATGTCAAGTAAAACACATTTATTGGATGATCTAGTAGATCATATACAAAACTTTTTTAAATGAAAAAATATGAATTGGAAATAAACAAAAAATCCTATTTCATAGGTATTATGAGAAATAGCTATTTGAGAAAAATGAAAAATGATTTTTCTAATTTTACCTATTTTTGTCATATATTATATATTGTCTAAGACTGTATACATTAAAAATGTAAGGAATCTTCAAATAATATATTCAATCTGAAAAGAAGATTAAGCAAGTTTGCTAAATAAAACGTTAATAAATGAAAGCCAGTTAGATTTTATATACCAGTAACAAACAGAAAACATAACTTAAAAAAATACAATTTAGAAGATCAACAAAAACATAAGATATACAGAAATATATCCAACATGTTTTGTGTAAGACCATTATGTGGACAGTTTTAAAATTTGAAAGCCATAAAAGAGATGAGATAAATGGAAGAACCAATCATGTTCACCAATAGGAAGATAATATTTTAAAGATGATAACTGTCCCCAGATTAATCTCTAGATAAAATGCAGTTCCAATTGGAATCCCAGGAGGATTTTTGTGAAACTTCTGAAATTTATAAGGAATGGCCCAAAATGGCCCAAATAATGGCCCAAAATAATCAAGACACTGCTAAAGTAACTAACCCTACCAAATAATAAGACTTTTTAGGAAGTTCTAGTAATGAAGACAAGGTGATTTTGGTGAAGGGAAAAAAGAAAACTGAAGACTGCAAAGCCCACAAATTCTACTACATTAAATTAAGAATAAACAGCCAACTGGGGGTTGCTAGGCTTGGGGGTGGGAGAATGGGGAGCAACTGTATGAGGTTTCCTTTTGGGGGTAATGAAAATTTTGGACCGAGACAGAGGTGATGGTTGTACAACATGGTCAATGTACTAAATCTCACTCAGTTGTTAACTTTAAAATTGTTTTGTTTTATGTAAAATTCACCTCAATTAAAAAATACAATAATAATAATACAGCAAAAAAGAATTTCTGCTTGTTAAGAAATACAATAGTATAAAAAGGTAACTCACAAGCTGAGTGAAATTTTCAACACAAATAAACTGACAAAGAATTCAATTCCAAAATATGTAAGTCCTCACATGGACATGCTGTTACAGGAAAAAAAATCATGCCTCTCCCACAAACATGCAAAAAGTGACCAATATCCTTAAATCTAATTTAAAGTAAAATTTAAATCTAATTAAAATCTCTAGGAGACAGCATTTCACACCCACCAGATTAACAGTAACAATAGTAATAATAATAATTACATAATATAATACTAAAAAAGTCTCAAAATACCAAATTTTAGCCAGAACATGAAGCAATGTTGGATCCTGTACACTACTGGTTGGATTACAAAATGCTGCAACTACTCTGGAAACCTATTCGGAATTACCTCTAAAGCTGTGGATGCTCTTTTCTATGTTCCAACTATTGCACCCTTAGGTAAGCACTCCAGAGAAACTTATGCACATGCCCCAGATGACATTGTTTATGATGGAAAAAATTAGAAACCATCTAACTGCCCATCAACAGTAGAATGTACAAGAAACTGTACATTCAGAGCATGGTAAACTATATAATAGTGAACAAGAATGAATTTGCCTATACCTATCAATGTGAATGGGTCTCAAAATTCAATGCCGAACAAAAAAGCAAGCAGTAGAAGAATTTTATTTTGCAGGAGTCTATTTACATAAATGTTAAAGTTGCAAATTAAAAACCATAAATTTGTAATATATATAGTTATATTTTATTTTGTTTTATTTAAGATTCTATTTTTAAGTTCTCTCTACACCCAACATGGGGTTCAAACTCACAACCCTGAGATCAGGAGTTACATGCTCTACTAACTGAGCCAGCCAGGTGCTCCATATGGTAATATTTTAAAGAAAAGTGAGAGACTGATTAACAGAAAACACAAGTGTTACTTTCATAGGGGAGAAAGAGAGATCTGTATAGGAAGGAGCACATAGAAGGTTCAAAGGCACTGGGATCATCCAGTTCTTATGCCTGTCAGTGCAAGTTTGCTCATTTTATTATTATCTATTAACATTCTTTAAAAAGTGCTTATACATTTTACATGTATTTGCTATATGCATGCCGCATCTCACAATTTTTAAAAAAGCAAAAAGAAAAACTTGGAGAGATCACAAATATATTCCAATTGGACAAATGAGTAAAGCCAATCCAGAATGTGCTATGAATAGGTGTTTGTGATTTTTGGAAGAAAAAAGTAAATACCCAATGATACAACATTTTATATGGATTCCAAAAATGCATATCAGTTTCCGTGGAGGAGTCTCAAGTATGCCACAGTTTCTCAAAGTAAAATTACCACTGTATTCTTTAGGATTCTTTTGGTCATAAATGAGAGAAACCTAAAAGCCTAACTCTCTTAGGCAAATGAGTAAATGGGACCCTGGGAAGAGTAGGAGTGCAGCTAGCCTCAGAGATCACACTTCTAACATAGAGCCAGGGAGTTATAGTTCACATTTTGCTTAAGATAGGTTTTTTAGGTTCTTAAACATACAATGAAAGGAATCCTAAATAATACAACTAGTAAATTTACTCTCTTGCTGTTTTTTGCCTCTGTTTAACTCCATGTGCCCATTTTCTTCTCCCACATTAGTGTCCTGTACAAGGCAAGAAATATGACTGATGGCTACCCCAGGGCTTCATATTTCCAAGCTTCAACCAAATTTTAAAATCTCAGGGAAATGTTCTGAATGGCCCAGCCAAAGTCAGATGCCCATCCCTGGGCTAATCAACTGTAAGCAGGGGGGTAGGATCTGTAAGAAGATGGTGACACCACCAAGTCAAGCCCCATTGCTTGAATGAGTGGGAGATTCTTAGTGCTCAGCTTAAATATCACCTTCTCAGAAATGCCTTTCCTAACTATACCAGCTACAGTGGGTGCCCTCCTCTTATCCTCTTATAGCACCTTGTTGCTTTTGCAACACTTACCACAATAGGTAGCTCCTTTAGTTTTACTCATTTGTTTACCCGATATGGTAGGCAAAATCATGCCCTCCCCCAAAGATGTCCACATCCTAATCCTCAGAAAATGTCAATAAATTTCCTTACATGATAAAAAGGAACTTTGTAGATATGATTAAGGCTACTGGACCTTGAGATGGGGAGATTATCCTGGTGGATCCAATCTAATCACTTGAATCTTAAAAGCCAAGGCCCCTTCCCAGCTGTGGTCACAAAGAGATGTGACAACAAAGGAAAGGTCAAAGGAATGTGACATGAGAAGGACTTGCTCTGATGTTGTTGGCTTTGATGATGGAGGAAGGGAGGCCATGTGTGAAGGAATATGGGTGGCCTCTAGAAGCTGGAAAAAATAAGAAAATGAATTCTTTCTTGCAGCCTACAGAAAGAAGTGCGCCTTGATTTTAGCCTTGAATTTCCCTGGCCATTGTCTTTTATTAGAATGTAGTCTTCAAGAAAGAGGGAATATTTCTTTTTCATCTCCATGCATAGTAACAAGCACATACTTGTTGAATGAATAAATAGATTAATGAAATGAATGAACTAAGAAATTTGTGACTCATATCCAAAAGTTCATCTTGCAGTCTTCATAGGAAGTGTTTATCTTCCCTCTCTGGGAGTCACAAATGTGGAGAATCAAATAGAAATTGAAGCTGATGATCTCAAGTTTCTCTCTATGGGTCAGAAGGGAAAACTTTGGCTGAGAAAATGTGAAAAATGAGCCCTCTTCTGCAAAGAGAGAAGAATTATGCCAAGCCACGAGAACAATCAAAGATGCTAGCAAATCATAGAGCTGGGACAGCACTTACTCTCTATTTGAGCCTTCAGATGGGATATGTTTTCAGTCAGCTGATATTTCCTATTCAGTCTCCAGGAAGTTCCCACTGTCACAAGCCTGGTAAAATACTGGGTCATCCACATCAACTCCAAAATGGTTTCTTTTCTGGTGCAGTCAGATTTTATGATTTACACCCATTAATGGAAACTAGTAACTTTTCCGGAAGAAAAATGATGGCATGTTCTGAGGAATGTATCCTTTTTTCAGGCAATTTGTTTTTGAAGAGGAAGTTCAAGTTACTGATCAGATAATTCACTCTGTCTCTATGGGTTCAGCAATAGAATACCTTTAGTACTCAGAACCTGCTAATTAAAACTGACAGCCCCTGTTACCTGGGATAATAAAGTAATTGTGCCGCGAAATGTGCAGGCCCCTGTAAGGAAGGGGTTAAAGCAATATCATCTGAGACAGACGCAGAACCATTGATAAACAGTAGAAAGTATGCAGCAAAACAAGTTGTTGGAGGGCTAAAAGAATGGGTCTTAACTATTTTCATGTAAAACTTTTGTTTTTACCCCATATCCTTAACCAAAGCCATACACACACACACACACACACACACACACACACACACACGTACATATGTACATATATGTATCAGCAGTAGCTAACATATAATTTCTTACTTAAAACATGTACATATGGGATGGCTTTGCATGGTGGTCCAGCCAACTCATGAAGCTCCAGGCAGAGAAAATGTGCCTTATCCCAGAGTCCGGGAGCACCCACTGGCAGTAAATTATTATTCCCATCTGCAGATGAACTCCACATCTGAATTAGCCTTACTCTCACTTTCTTCTTCCCTTT
Organism: Nasua narica; assembly: GCA_028533885.1. Taxonomy (NCBI): domain Eukaryota; kingdom Metazoa; phylum Chordata; class Mammalia; order Carnivora; family Procyonidae; genus Nasua; species Nasua narica. Next base: position 74,725,590 of record CM052799.1, read on the forward strand.
CTTTCCACCAAATATTCTTAGATCCTTGAATTTCCATCTCTCTTCATGGTAACTGTGGAGGAAATGATTTTGGACTGAATTAAGTGGGCACAGGTGGTATATAGTACATACTAGCTCCCAGCATAACATCTGCTTCAGATTCTTCAAAGCTTCTTATTTTTACAACAGTCCTCTTTGTCTGTTCTCTCTTTTTTGTAGTTCTGTTGGGTTGTTTTTTTTCTTCCTATTTCAAGTCCCTGGAAGAAAGAGGAAATGGGGTGGAGGACAGAGAAATTTCCATATGCTTCATCAGATGATAGCATGTAGTTATGTCTGTTGATTTCTGATGGCTCATACTTTCTAGACCAGCACTGCCCAACAGTGCTTTCCACAAAGACAGAAATGTTCTGTATCTGCACTAGATCTGTCTACTAAGTACATCATTCTACTGAGCACTTAAAATGTAGCTAGTCTAATGACTAATTGAATTTTTTATTTTGTTTAATTTTAAGTAATTCAAATTTATCTGTGGCTAGTAGCCACCGTGTGGAGTAGCACAGTTCTCAACACACGATGAGCACTAGAGAATTCTAGTTCACTTTTTTCTATATGTTATACTTTATACATTATACTTGATTTACTGAAGTTTAAAGTTTGCATCTCAAACATTAGTGTGTTCTTAACCATAACCACTCTCTCTCTTTCTCTCCTGAAGTTCATTCATACCTTGTTTCCTCTATTACTCTTATTCTGGTCTCAGTCATATTCCAATTACTTACACACATACCCACACACACACCCCAGAACACTAAATGCCATGAAGAAAGAAGTGTCTGTCATTCCTATGTATATTGTTTCTGAAAAAAGAAAGTGAGAGAAAAGGGGGAAATGAGTGATAGCCAGTCTCATAACATTTTCAAATGTAAATATTAGGGAAAGTTTATAAATCCAGTGCACTATGTACATGCAGAACTATGAGTTGCAGCACATTATAGAGTACTTTTGCAATGGCAATGCTTTGTCCAAAGTGAAACATGTGATGAAGTGTTACCATTAACCAGGGAAGGAAAAGCAAAACAGAATTGGAGATTTTGTTAGGTTTAGATCTTTAATAACTTCAGAGTTGTGTGAAATGCCTTTTTTTTTCCATCAAGGGATATTTTTATTAAGCCATTGTTGGTCAAGTGAATGTTTGATAAATAACTTGCTTTTATTCCTAAGTGGTAGGCTGGACTGTGTAACTAATAAAGCCTGTTGTTTGACAGTCCTGCCGACGGTCTTTCTATCATAGAAATAAAGATGGTTATGTGCTATTTTGAATCCAACCAGATCCAAAACTTCCCATCAGAAGTTAAGATTTAGTTTCTAAATTTAGTATCCGTAGTTTCTCAAATGTGACTGCTAACAAGAAGAAGAATTTCATTACAACAAAACATTTCTTAGGACAACTAGCATGCTGTTCTAGTGGTCCCTTCCTATTGAATGCTGGCTCCACCAGCAAATACCAACACAACAGGTTTCACCATAATCCTTCAAAGTTGAGCTATGGCCCTAATATCCTTCTTAGTAACATTTTGGTTCCACCAGGAATCAGATCTGAAATAGGATTGGTGTACTTGGTTTATTTCAGAAGTATAGTCACACTTATATGCCAGTAGGCAGGTAATATAGGAAAGGAAAGGTAATCAATGGGGAGTGTATAATTAAGCCACTTACTATTATGAGTGACTAGAGTTTAATCCCAGGGATTAAATGGGACACAGCATAAAATATTGGATAAAGGACAAGGACGTTGGGATCTGTATACTTCCATAGCCATTAGTCAATAGTTAAAGAATGCCTTGGAGGGTATGTTAATTTCCAGACACATCATTTGGGTGATGTTGGTTCTTCTGACAAAGAGCAGGAGATGGACATTAGAGGCAAAGCTGGCACGCACAGGAAGGTGAATGGTTCTGAGGGCATACGGGCAGAGTTTTGACAGAATCTGCTACATAAATATTATATGAGACGGAATCCTTCTTGAAGAATAGCAATTTTATAGAGTTCATTTTAGTTATTCAAAATATTGCATTTTCTAGCTGAAAGAAGGACTATTCTAGAATTTGGTGGTTCTTCCATATTTATTTCAAGATTTAATGATTTTCAATGATGATCTACCTATATTTCTAAGAATAAGGAGGATTCATATTTATTTTGTATAGCAGCTTCTCTATATCCTTGATGTTTGTTTGTTTGTTTGTTTTTTAAAGATTTTATTTATTTATTTATTAGGAAAGAGAGAGAGTGAGAGAGAGCATGAGAAGGGAGAAGGTCAGAGTGAGAAGTGGACTCCCCATGGAGCTGGGAGCCCGATGTGGGACTCGATCCCAGGACTCCGGGATCACGACCTGAGCCGAAGGCAGTTGCTCAACCAACTGTGCCACCCAGGGGCCCTCTATATGCTTGATGTTTTAGCCACATAACTTTTCCTAATTTGCTTAAATTTTTATTCATACAAAATAACCTGAACTTTTAAAATATTCTAGGTTTGGATCCACTAATGAATATGCCCTATATAGAAATAGCATAGAACTCCATGAAGGTCCAGTTGTGAACCTCCTACATTGATGAGATACATCAACAGAGAAGACATGAAGAGCATGCAGCTTTCATCTAAGTTATGTGTGTACATTGACTTAGTGTACTCAAAACATGAAATGATCAAACAGTAAAAACATATAGCTGCACTCAGGCACATGCAAAATTATCATAGAATGTACTTGTCATAGATCGTACTCAACAAAGAAATTTCTCTCTCAGAGAAAGTCAGGACTTTATGTAACATCCAAGGTAAGCAACATGAAGCAGACCACCCAAGCCCTACCAATGAGGATGATACAAATTTGGTGAAGAGTGCCCACCATGATGAAGTATGGAAGGGGAGTTACCATGAAAACCACTCGTAGAGCCACAAAGAAGAGAGAGGTGTGATCAGGAGTCACAAAGCAGAACCAAAACGAAGGCCTGTGAGACAAATTCAGGCATCCAACCAAGCACAGGCTCTGTTAGAGGCATGCTCAGCAGAGGAAGAGGTCAGAGTGAGGATCTTCCTAGAGAGAAAGAAAAAAAAAATGCAAAGAGGGATAAAGGAAGGGAGGAGAACTAGAAGGGGTGAAAAGTGGATTCAGGGTCTCATCTGTGAATGCTAGTGACCATTAGGGGCTCACGTGGCCTTGGCAAGTCCTTCCCACCAGAAGCATTTCTCAATAGAGCTCTACTGAAAACACATTGACACACATGGAAACAACATCCTAAATGACAAGGCTCATTACACTTTGTATTCCCTATAGCTGGCGTATGACTTAATGTATCTTTGGAATTATGCTCATTTGATTGATAATTTTTAAGTATTTATTGACAAAAATAGTCCATATTCATTGTAGAAAATTTTGAACATGCGGGGGAGGGGAGTAGGATCAAAGAAAATTAAAATCTACCTCCCCAGAAATGTTTGTATGTATTCTATAGTTTTAACAAGAAATTGTAACATAATATATAACGTGTAGTTTATAATTTTTCAACTTAATATTTCAGGGCACTATTATGTTACCTAGTCACACGTCATTCATTTGTGAAAATACCCCTGAGAACTTAGTATTTTTGGAGGTAAAACTATCACTGCCACCACTACATCACACACAAAACATGAAAGGAGAAAACGTTGCTCTCTATTGGGACTGTCACTTCCTAACACGTCAGGGTGACTATCCTGTTCATACCGTTGATGTTTTAGTGTCCCAGCAGGAAATGGATTCCACAAATGGGAACACTTTGAAGAGGGTTTGGAAAAGGGTAGGGAAACTGCGAGTACCCAGGAGGTAGGAACAGCAGGGCTACCCCCAGACCTGAAGAACAGATGAGAAGGAGAATCAGGGTGGAGAGGCCCACTTTGACAGGAGCTGTGATCTGGTCAAGGGAGAGAGCCAACCTAAGGTGGCTCTGCTGGGAGGGATGTGGGAAGGAACGTTCACCAAGCTTACTCTTCATCTTCTTTGGCCTTCTGCCAGTGTTCCCCCTCTCCTTGCTAAATCCAGCCATCCTGGCAAACTTTTGAGGGAGTCCAAACAGGCAGCTTTCTGTGGAAGAAAGCGAGGCAGAGAAATGTAAAGAGTGGACTCTGTCAAGCACCAGGGGTTCCGTCTCTTGTCTATACATTTTGGGTAGCAAGACATGTCTATCTTTCCTACATTCACTCAATTATTCACTTATTCAACAAAGATATTTAAATATCGTGTTAATACTCATAAAAAGTGGGAGTGGTTGTGGTGGTGCAGATGATCTAAATATCCAGCAATAGGGGATTGTTTTTATTTTTTCTTTTTAATTAACATATAATGTATTATTTGTCCCAGGGTACATGTCTGTGAATCACCAGGCTTACACATTTCACAGCACACACCAAAGCACATATCCTCCCCCATGTTCATAACCCAGCTACCCTGTCCCTAACCCCCCTTCCTCCCAGCCACCCTCAGTTTGTTTCGTGAGTTTAGGAGTCTCTTATGGTTTGTCTCCTTCCCCATCCCATTTTGTTTCATTTCCCTCCCCCACTGCCCCATGACCCCTCCCCGCCTCTCAAATTCTTCATATCAGAGAGATCCTATGATAATTTCTTTCTCTGACTTATTTAGCTTTGTGTAATACCCTCTAGCTCCATCCACGTCGTTGCAAATGGCAAGATTTTGTTTCTCTTGATGGCTGCACAGTATTCCATTGTATGTATATACCACATCTTCTTTATCCATTCATCTGTTGATGGACATCTAGGTTCTTTCCATAGTTTGGCTATTGTGGACATTGCTGTCATAAACTTTCAGGTGCACGTGCCCCTTCAAATCACTACATTTGTATCTCCAGGGTAAATATCCAGTAATGTGATTGCTGGGTCATAGGGTAGCTCTATTTTCAACTTTTTTAGGAACCTCCATACTGTTTTCCAGAGCGGCTGTACCAGCTTGCATTCCCACCAACAGTGTAGGAGGGTTCCCTTTTCTCTGCATCCTCGCCAATATTTGTCGTTTCCTGACTAATAGGGGATTGTTAAACATGGGTACTTCAAAGGATGGAGTTCCATGCAGGTAGTAATAATGTATAGTATTCCAATAGTTATGTCAACTCTTGTTTTCATTTCAGTATACTGGCAGGGCCACATTTGGAAGGAATTAAGATGGTAAACAATTGAACCATGGGTCTAAAGGCAAAAAGCATTTCATTCAGACAGATGTGGGCAATTTTCTAAGTGCTTGTACAAAATCCTTTCCATCTCCTATGTTTGAAAAAAAATTCTCAAATTCTTTGGTTCAGAGTTCTAGTTTAATTCTGATTTCTTTTTTTTCCTCGCAGTCAATATACAAATTTGATATCAGAGAAGACTGTTTCAGTACAGACATTAGAAACAATCTACACACAAAGCTTAAGTTGTTGCAGAATAAAGATAACACCTCCTTGCCCTATTTCCATTTACTCTGTCTGCCTAAGTATTTTCTACCTCCCACTTTGTGGTATTTTATCAAGTCTTCTTTAGAGTCAACAACTGACATAGGTGTCAAATTTTAGTCAAGCCTTAATACAATAGCAAAGTGTACACAGCACTTATAAAACGGTATCTCTGCAGCAGCACGAATGAGAATAACTTTGACCCCACTTAACCAGGTCACTTTTCAGGGAGACTAAAAGATAACTCCCTCTCGTCTAGGTCACAATGACCTTGACAAGTCCCCAGGCCACAATGGCTTCCAATTGTTCTTTGTACCAACCTGAACTGACTAGCCATGTTGCTTTTCTAACTAGAAGCCTTTCTAGAGAGGCCACAAAGATTAAACTCCTTATCTAAATCGTGAGACTTTTCAGCTATTTTATGTTGCAAAAAGACAGATTAAAGTCTTAATATTCTGTTGGATTAAATAACCCACTGCACTATGACAAAATATATGAGTTAGTATGTTTAAACTGATATAAATGCCCTTATATACTAGTACATTTTATGTAGGGTCATATAAATGAGAAGAGATCATTTGTAATAAAAATAAACATAATATTCGCTATTGTTAACAATCTCGGAAAAATTGGCATTTGCTTTTTATGGCATTTGTTCAATACTCCTTCAACTGACAGAGGGCTTTACTCTCCCCAGAGGAGAGAGAAGTGAAATCTTCCTGGGGAAATAGTGTGTTTATTGTGGGTAGGTGCCTCTGTTTTCTTAGCCTAGTGAAATGCTGTGACAAATTTCCTTCTGCAAGAGAAAACTGACATTATGTAGACAAAGCCCAGGTAATTGTAACTGTAAATCATCCCTCCTTAGATTAAGGTGCTCTTTGTGGGTTATTCAAAAAGTGAGTTTACAGAGTTATTTTTAAGAAACCAATTTTATTACAAGGTAAGAAATCACTGCAAGTATTTAAACAACTAATCAATACTTTTCAACATTATCCCCTAACCGATTCGAGCATCACTCTTTGTTTGGGACAAGCTTTCTGGCTGTGGTTGAATAAAATAATGGCTCCTTAGCACTCATAGGCTTCTGTTTATGTAGCATCAGAGCTGCCTGCAAACTTCATCCCGTTTTGCCACCCTTTGTATACCTTCTAAAGAGTTCAACAAATTGTCAATAAGCTTTTTTTTTTCCAAGTTGATTTTTTTATGGCATACACTTTGTCCATAGAGGTGGGGGAGAGGGGGAACACATGTTTAGGATTGTGGCCATTTTAAACTAAGGGGATGCCAGATCACAAACAGTCTTGCAGCTGATCCACTTTGCAATGTTGTCACACATGCCTAACAAAATATTGTACCACCGACACAATTGTTGTATTCTGCACTGGTAATTAACCTTGTAGAGTTATTTTAAACAAGCCTCATGCATATGTCGTAAAGCAAATGACAAATTAAATGTTCAGATACGATTACGAAAGCTATTTTCCTTTTGGATTTAATTCTGTTCCTGCCGAAGCTTCTGTTAAGTCGCATTTTATAGACGCACGATGCTAGAAAGAACTTTAAAGACCCCACATACACTGTAGGCTTCTGTTTTTGTTTTCTTTGTTTTGGGGTGAGGCCCAGGGCAGTGATGTGATTCACCCAAGGTCACACAGCTGGTTTGCCATGGAATCAATAATAGATTCTCCTGATCTTGCAATTATTACTCGTTGCTCTGGTCTTTGTTTTGGTGGATTAAACATATGGCCCTAAGTGAGGAGAGGAAATATTTGGCCTTATGGATTAAAAACAAGCTTATGTATTTGCCTCTGAAAAATGTCCAAGATTCACTCCTGTTCTCCTCTTTGCCTTTTCATTTACTTCCACATTAACCCAACTTTGTCAAGGAACCTTACGAATCTTCCAAATTCATTAAAACCTCAAAATTCTATTTATCTGAACAAATACCATTTGGCTTGGTCCATACACTTCAAAACCATCACTTGTGCTATCTCAGTCATTTGTTTTCTGGCACCCTAGGCTGAGGCGATAAAAATAAAGCCCCTTTTTGGAAAAGGGCACATGAAAACACAGGCAGACAAGGAGACCTGTAGTACTTCCAGTCAAGGAGCTGAATACACGTGGGCTGAATATCACGGTTACATATATGTGTAGGGGAACAGCTAAATGAAAACAGACTGGGAAAGCAGAGACTTTTGTTTTCATTAAACTTGCTACCTATTCATTTTTAGGACCTAGATCCGTATTTATCAGGGTTGACATATGTGCCCACATCATCTTCACTTCAGCCCTAACATCTCACTCCACAATTAGTGTATCTGTGGTAAAGGTGATTTAATACTGCCAAAATTTTCATCTAACCACTACAGTCTTTGGCTATCATTTTCATTTTTATGGTCTAAAATTCAGGGATTTAGCCCCAAACTACATATCATTAGTGATAAAATTAATGTAATCATTCTTTGCTCCACTCTCACACAGCAACTTCTCCTAATCCTGAAATGCCACTTGAAGTAGAAAAAAACCATCACAAGTTATGATGTGTTTGTGACATAAAGGAAGCTGAGAGATAGAGAAGAACAAATTTGGAGTGATTTTCACTGATCATAGAACATAGAAAATGATTGTTTCTAATCTGCTTCTTCCATAGTTTGAGCTTGGGCTTTAGCACTTTGCAAAGATGTAGCAGGCAGCTAATGCAGCCCCACTTCCTTATACCAGTTTCATTCAGCTGGTGGTAGGTGGAATTGAATGCCTAATAAATGGACCATAAAATAAATACTCACTTTTTTCCTGACCACAAATGACCACATTTAAGCCATATATGTATATCATGGGGTTGGCAGAAAGATACCCAAATAAGCTGGTGAAGGGAGAGGACTCGAATGAAGTAGAGAGACTAATTCTATTTCTTTTTCTTTACAATTTGGGACAGTTCCCTGTCCCACTCACTATTCCCTTGACTTTATTTCTTTGAATTCTAAGTACATTTGGTACACATGCACATACATCCACACTTCCTTCAAATGTCCCCACATTCCCTCAAATGACAGCACTTAAAGGAAGAAACTCTTTTATTCTTTCCAGCTAAAGTATTTCTATTTTATAATTAATATCCATGTGGCCAGGAGGACTGTGAGGGTGATAGCATTGTAGACAGATGCTGATATTGCCCCTCCTATATGGCCTTGACATTCACACCTACACACCAAAGGCTGCTTACTGCAAACAACTGTGACTCTCTGCCTAGGCTCTTTTCCAGTCATGAAACTATACTCAGCCCATTTTCAGGTCAAGCCAGAAGTGTCAGAGAATTCATACCCTTGGAAGCGGCCCTCAGCCAATCACAGATGAGGATTTAGAGGATAACCACTCCAGCTTCTTCAGCCTTCAGCTGAGATAACTCTAAGCACATCCTATGCTGTCTCCTTGGTTCTCCAGCAGGACCGAGCTCCAGATGACCAACAGTACTAAACTTACTTAATAACCCATCCTTATGGGTTTCCTTCCCTTCCCTGTTTCACTTCCTTACAACCTTAGAGTGTTTACTGTGATCAGCTTCTAAATAAGATACTTGCACTTGACTCCTTGTCTCAGAGCTGGTGTTTGGAAAAATCTAGACTAAAACAGGCATTGTGTTTGAAAAGTAGAGCTCTGTATTAACCTGGAATTCATTCCAACCCTAGCTCTACTGTTTCCTGACTGTACAACCAAGGTTAAGTTAATCAAAACTCCCTGAACTTCAGTTTCCTGGTCTTTAAAATAAGAGTGGGAATAATAAAGTTATTGAAAACATTAGTTGAGATAATATAGATAGTGTTTATCACAGTAAATGGCACATAGCAAGCACTTAATGCATGTTAACTCTTTACTCCAGCTATCTATTGCTATGTAACAAATTAACCAACACTTAGTAACCTAAAAGAGCCATGATTTTGCCGAAATGACTCTTCTGGGTGGCTCTCCCTTGGAGCCTGTTGTGCAGTTATGGTTGGATAAAAGCCAAGAGTCATTTGAAGCCTCGATCGAGTGGGACATCCCACAGGGCTCATTCACAAGGCAGGCAGTGCACTGGACGCTAGTGCTATCAATCAGAGCACCCATGCCTGGCATTTTCATATGATCTTGGCTTCTCACACTTTCATATGATTTAGGTTCTGAAAGGGAGCATCCCAAAAGTGAAGGTTACCAGACACCTAGGTACAAACTGCTTACCTTTCTTGACCTAGTTTCAGAAGTCATACTTCTTCACTTATACCATATTTTATTGGCTACAACTAATACTTGAAAGCCAGTCCAGATACAAGGGAAGAGGAACTGGACCTCAGTTTTTCATGGGAAAAGTACCCCAAAATTTTAATCCGTATTATTACTATTATTATTAGTATTATTATTATTATCATCACTTATCAGGATCACTTGCTTGTGGCTATAAAAATTCACCAACAATTTGTTGAATGAATTAATACAATAATGTATATATCATCCCATCATCACTCTCATTCAGTCACTTGCCAAACCTTATCTATTCTATCCACAGTCATCCTTAATAGCATATAGCATCTTTAGGTCTGTTCAGTTTTCTCCCTTATTACTGACCCAACCCTTGTGATTTGTGCCTGTGTTATCTTGCACCTGCACTTTTGTGATAGGTTTATAACTTAGTCTTCTGATCTCCAGCCTCTTTCTTGTCCTATTAATCTTGTACTTGGCCCTCAGATTAATCTTCCTAGGGTTCAATCTTAATCATGTTTAAATTCTGCTCATAATTCTTCAATGCTCTCTCATTGTCTAATTAACAAAATCCAAACCCTTGGAATTCAATATGAAAACACTGGGAAATATGGAAAAATTAAGGCTAAAAATAATAATAAATACTTACATTAGAACAGACATTATTTTAATTATTTTATAGATATTTATTTGCTTAATCCTTACAAAAGCCTTATGAAGATACTATTATTATCTCATTTTACACTAAAGATCAACTTACAGCTAGTTGATATCCAAACTGATCATTCCATCCATCCCTGGTTTCTCCCCATATCCTCACCAAACACAGAGAAATGTTGAATAAACAACAGTATGTTCTAAATACAATAGCCAAATGTAAAAAATATAAATCACTAAGGGATTAGAAACAAAGAAGGACCTGAAAGCCTAAATGTCTAGTCAGTGCCGTTGCAACCCTATCATTTGGTGAGAGGATGTGTGGCTTTGAACTCACAAAAGTGGAGGAATTAGAACTGGGAACTCAAAGAATGGTTTCCTTGAGGAAAAAAAGAGATTAGAAAATCTGTTTGTTGAGCCAATAAGAATTTAATATCTACTCTAAGCTCTTGGTGGGAAAAAATACATCAATGAAAATTTAAGACCTCAAACCTGTGCCACATGCTGGTGTGGGGTATAATTTTAGATATAATAAATGGCAAAGAAAGGCCTAAAATAAACAATCAATATGGATATTATCCTAAAATGCTGCTGGCTTTGGCCCTGAATATATGAGCCCCTGACAGAGGAAACAAAAAGCCACTCTAGTCTACTTAAGGTTCTCTCCCTCTGCCTCTGCCCTTCCCACACACTCTCTCTCTCCATTTCCCTCTCTCTCTCTCAAATAAATAAATAAATCTAAAAAAAATGGGGTGCCTGGGTGGCTCAGTCGGTTGAGCATCCAACTCTTGGTTCTGGCTTAGGTCATAATCTTAGGGTGGTAAGACTGAGCCCCAAGTCAGGCTCCACACTCAGTTGAGAGTCTGCTTGAGATTTTCTCTCTCTCCCTCTCTCTCTGCCTCCGAAATAAATAAGTAAATCTTAAAAAAATTTTTTAAAAGCCACTCTTCAGGGACATTTATATAAAAGCACATGAGACTCCCACAAAGGAAAAAATGTCTTTCCTAAAGATAAATGCACAGTATAATTTAAAAGTTCAAACATTTTGAGGAAGTAATTCACCATTAGAAAGATTCAAAAGATACATCAAAGAGATATAATAAAAGGGGCGCCTGGGTGGCTCAGTCGTTAAGTGTCTGCCTTCGGCTCAGGTCATGATCTCAGGGTCCTGGGATCGAGCCCTGCATCAGGCTCTCTGATCGGCGGGAAGGCTACTTCTCCCTCTCCCACTCCACCTGCTTGTGTTCCCTCTCTCAGTGTGTCTCTCTCTGTCAAATATATAAATAAAATCTTAATTAAATAAATAAAATCAATTCACAGAAATCAGTTCCATTTCTATATAGCAATGGCAAGACAGAAGAAAGAGAAATTAAGGAGTCGATCCCATTTACAATTGCACCCAAAGCCATAAGATACCAAGAAATAAACCTAACCAAAGAGGCAAAAAATCGGTACTCAGAAAACTATAAAGTACTCATTTAAGAAACTGAGGAAGACACAAAGAAATGGAAAAACATTCCATGCTCATGGATTAGAAGAACAAATACCGTGAAAATGTCTATGCTACCTAAAGCAATCTACACATTTAATGCAATACTTATCAAAATAACATCAATTTATTTCAAAGAAATGGAACATGGGACGCCTGGGTGGCTCAGTTGGTTGAGCAGCTGCCTTCGGCGGCTCAGGTCATGATCCCAGCGTCCTGGGATCGAGTCCCATATCGGGCTCCTTGCTCAGCAGAGAGCCTGCTTCTCCCTCTGCCTCTGCCTGCCACTATGCCTGCTTGTGTTCTCTCTGTCAAATAAATAAATAAAATCTTTAAAAAAAAAAAAAAGAAATGGAACAAATAATCCTAAATTTTTTTTTTAGATTTTATTTATTTATTTGACAGAGAGAGAAAGATCACAAGTAGGCAGAGAGGCAGGCAAAGAGAGAGGGGTCTCCCTGCTGAGCAGAGAGCCCAATGCGGGGCTTGATCCCAGGACCCCGAGATCATGACCCAAGCTGAAGGCAGAGGCCTAACCCACTGAGCCACCCAGGCGCCCCAATAATCCTAAAATTTATATGGAACCAGAAAAGACCCTGAATAGCCAGAGGAATGTTGAAAAAAAAAAAACAACCAAAGTTGGCATCACAATTCCAGACTTCAAGCTCTATTACAAAGCTGCAATTGTCAAGAGAGTATGGTACCACCAGAAAAAAAGACACATAGATCAGTGGAACAGAATAGAGAGCCCAGAAATGGAACCTCAACTCTATGGTCATCTAATCTTCGACAAAGCAGGAAAGAATGTCCAATGAAAAAAAGACAATCTCTTCAACAAATGGTGTTGGGAAAATTGGACAGCCACATGCAGATGAATGAAACTGGATCATTTCCTCACACCACACACAAAAATAGACTCAAAATGGATGAAAGACCTCAATGTGAGACAGGAATCCATCAAAATCCTACAGGAGAACACAGGCAACAACCTCTTCGACCTCAGCCACAGCAATTTCTTCCTAGAAACATTGCCAAAGACATGGGAAGCAAGGGCAAAAATGAACTATTGGTACTTCATCAAGATCAAAAGCTTTTGCACAGCAAAGGAAACAGTCAACAAAACCAAAAGACAGCTGACAGAATGGGAGAAGACATTTGCAAATGACATATCAGATAAAAGGCTAGTATCCAAAATCTATAAAGAACTTCTTGGGGTCCCTGGGTGGCTCAGTGGGTTAAAGCCTCTGCCTTCGGCTCAGATCATGATCTCAGAATCCTTGGATTGAGCCCCGCATTGGCTCTCTGCTTGGCAGGAAGCCCACTTCCCCCTCTCTCTCTGCCTGCCTTTCTGCCTACTTGTGATCTCTCTGTGTCAAATAAATAAATAAAATCTTAAAAAAAAAAAAAAGAACTTCTCAAACTCAACACCCTAAGAACAAATAATCCAATCAAGAAATGGGCAGAAGACATGAACAGACATATCTGCAAAGAAGACATCCAAATGGCCAAAAGACACATGAAAAATTGTTCAACATCACTCGGCATCATGGAAATACAAATCAAAACTACACTGAGATACCACCTCACACCAGTCAGAATGGCTAAAATTAACAAGTCAAGAAATGACAGATGTTGGCAAGGATATGGAGAAAGGGGAACCCTCCCTACACTGTTGGTGGGAATGCAAGCTGGTGCAGCTACTCTGGAAAACAGTATGAAAGTTCCTCAAAAAGTTGAAAATAGAGCTACCCTATAACTCTGTAATCACACTACTGGGTATTTACCTTAAAGATATAAATGTAGTGATCTGAAGGGGCATGTGCACCTGAATGTTTATAGCAGCAACGTACACAATAGCCAAACTATGGAAAGAACCTAGATGTCCATCAACAGATGAATGGATAAAGAAGTTGTAGTATATATATACAATGGAATACTATGCTGCCATCAAAAAAGAAATCCTGCTATTTGCAATGACATAGATGGAACTAGAGGGTATTATGCTAAGTGAAATAAGTCAATCAGAAAAAGACAAATATCATATGATATCTCTGATATGAGGAATTGAGAGGAAGGGTGGTGGGTCCTGGGTGATAGGGAGGAAAAAAAATGAAGCAAGATGGGTCTATGGAGGGAGACAAACCATAAGAGGCTCTTAATCTCAGGAAACCAACTGAGGGTTGTTGGGCTTTGGGGGAAGGGATAGGGTGGTTGGGTTATGGACATTGGGGAAGGTATGTGCTATGGTGAGTTCTGTGAATTGTGTAAGACTGATTATTCACAGACCTGTACCCCTAAAGTAAATAATACATTATATGTTAATAAAAAAAGATTAAAAAAAGAATACTTAAAGGAACTAAATATTAAAGCCTAAATATATACCATAATGGTTTTTCAAAAATCAGGAGATGTAAAAATAATCAAATTAAACATTTAGAAATAAACATTATAGCCAGTGAGATTAAAACTCAGTGAATAAATTAGATAACAGAATAGATATACCTGAAGAGAGAATTGGTGAACTGAATTAAAATGAAGAGATTATTGAGAACACAGAGTAATAAGGAAATGTAAACTATAAGGGAGAGTTTAGGAGACATGTAGGCTAGAAAAAAATCCAATATAAGTCTAATAGAATCTTCAGAAAAAGAAATAAAGAGAATAAGGAAACGATAATATTTAAGGAAAACAACGGATGAAGTTTTCCAGTATCGAAGAAAGATAAGAGTTTAAGACTAAAGAAGTTCTCTGTCTTCAAAACAGCATGAGTATAAAATATATTCAGTCTTAGACAACACATTGAAATACTACTGTAGAAAGAAAAAATTTTTAAAAGCAACAATAGGACTTCTACTTCCACCCATGATGGACTAAGCTTAGTATCACCTTTGTTTACTATCTGGTAGCAGTTTTTGGACTACAGTGCAAGAACTGAAATCTTCTTATCTCTACCAGTGAAGATAATCAAGGCTACTGAGAATATACAGGGAAAGGTACCAGAGAGGAATAATTACAGAGAGAAATGGCTCTATGATTTAGATAGAAGTTCCATTGAGACTCTGGTCAAACACTAAGTTGCATGTGTGCAGAATGAACCTCCAAAAGGTTGGGCAAAGAACTATTTAGAAAAAAAATCAATAATCTAGAAGGTTCTGGAGACGGCACAGGGCTTGGAAATGCTTTCTCTCCAACCAAAGAAGGTGAAGACTCTGAAATGAACACCCTACAAATTCACTATAGACTCTAGGAAGACCACCCTTCAGAATAGAGCTAATTTAACCCTAGAGGAAATTCTACTCTAAACTCTCCCTCACAGCTTTTTAGAACAAACTTTAAATAGATCAAGGTGGCCTGCAAGTAAATTAACTGCCTTCCAGAAAAAAAACACAAAATTCTTCAAAGAAAGATGACAAAATCTAGACATTCAAGATGTTGAACTGACAATGTCCAGCATGTCATCAAAAATCACAAGCCATGTTAAATAAAAAAAAGACAAAACAAAACAATTGGAAGAAAAATTGGTCATATATAGACTAAAGTGAAAGTAATGATGGAATTTCAAATAGCTAGTAAAGACTTCCAAATAGCTAGCATAAATGTATTCAAGAATTTAAAGGAAAACATAAAAGAGTGAGGAAACAAATGGAAAATCTCAATAGAAAATTGTAAACCAAATTCCAGAGTGGCTGTACCAGGTTGCATTCCTGCCAACAGTAAGAGGGTTCCCCTTTCTCCACATCCTGGCCAAAATTTGTTGCTTCCTGTCTTGTTAATTTTTGCCATTCTAACTGGTATAAGATGATATCTCAGTGTGGTTTTGATTTGTAATTCCCCGCTGGCTAGTGATGCTGAACATTTTTTCATGTGTCTGTTAGCCATTTGTATGTCTCCTTTGGAGAAGTGTTTATTCATGTCTGCTGCCTATTTCTTGACTATATCATTTTTTGGGTGTTGAGTATGATAAGTTCTTTATAGATCTTGGAAAACAGTATGGAATTTCCTCGAGATGTTAAAAATAGAGCTACCCTATGACCCAGCATTTGCACTACTAGGTATTTATCCCAAAAATAGAAATGTAGTGAAAAGAAGGAGCACATGCACCCCAATATTCATAGCAGCAATGTCCACAATAGCCAAATTGTGGGAGGAGGCAAGATGTCCTTCAACAGATGAATGGATAAAGAAGATGTGGTTCATATATACAATGGAATATTCCTCAGGCATCAGAAAGGATAAATACACATCATTTGCATCAACATGGATGGAACTGGAGGGGATTATGCTAAGTGAAATAAGTCAAGCAGAGAGAGACAATTACGTATGGTTTCACTCATACGTGGAACATAAGGAATATCAGGGAAGATCACAGGGGAAGGGAGGGAAAAGTGAATGGGAAGAAATCAGAGACAAAGACAAACCATGAGAGAGTCTGGATTCTAGGAAACAAACTGAGGGTTAGAGAAGGGAAGGGGGCGGGGGGATGGAGTAACTAGGGGGTGGATATCAAGGAGGGCATGTGTTGTGATGAGCACTGGGTGTTATATGCAACTAATGAATCATTTAACACTATATCAAAAACTAATGATGTACTATATGTTGGCTAACTGAACATAATTAAAAAAATGAAAGAATATTCTAAGCTATAAAAACAACTATCGAAAACGACTAATGTTTTAATAGACTGGCCACATATTTCTTGTTCACAACAATACAGATAAAAAGATAATAAAATAATCACTCCAAAGTGCTGAGGAAAAATAACTGTCAACTTAGAATTCTATATCCAAATCAAGTATTGTTGAAGCTTGAGAGTAAACTAAATATATTTTTAGAAAAGATAAGATAAGAAAGTTTATATTGCAAAAATACATATTAAAGACATCGGATCCTTACTATAAACACTACTAAAGGATCTATCTCAGCAAGAAAATAAACTCAGAAGAAACAGTGGAACATAGGATGTAGTAGAAAACAAATAAATTAAATAATTAAATGTGGGTAAATACAAGTAAGCATTGGCTGTAAGAAGAGCAACAATAAAATGAAAAATAATTGTAGAAATAGCAATAATAATAATAGTTTAAGTGTACAACTGAAATATTAGAAGACGATATTTTGGAAGGTGAGAATATGACTTTAAAAATTTAAAGGATTTAAAAATTCTTATAAATTCATTGCTTGGGAGAGGCACAGAGATATTAACTTCAGACTTTAATAATAATCTATCAATGAAGTATAAACTTCAACCTTTTTAAAGTCAATTTTTCATTTAAAAACATAAGGACAGTTTATAAAAAATAAAAATAAAATTTTAAAGAAATAAGAAAAATTTTAACAATTAAGGTAGGTAAGATAGTGAGGGTCAGGAAAGTAGAGGTAATACATGGTAACTTTAAAATGCAAAATAAAGGAAAATAAGCCAGAGAATATAAGTAAATGTTAACAAATGTGAATGAACAAAGAAAATTATTAAATGTTGTTTATGAGAGACATACCTAAAATATAATCATACTGAAAGACTTACAGTATCAGAGAAGAAAAAGGTATGTCAGAAAAACACTGACCAAAATAAGCTATTATAACAATTAATATGAGGCAAGATAGACTTTAAAACCTAGAGCATTATTAGATTAAAAAAAGGGTAATTACTTAATATTAAAAAGAACAGTTCACCCAGAAAGATACGATTATCCTGATTTTCAACATATGTAAGCAAAAATAGAAAGAATTCTAAGAAATTCACAAATCTTTAGATATAACTGGAGACTTTTTATACATCTCTTTCAGAAACTGATAGATCAGCCAGAGAAATTCAGAAAATTGCCAAGTCCAAAACCTGACTTCGTTCCACTGATGTGCTTTGTCTCTCCCATCTCTGGATGTTCAAATCTCAAAAAGACTTTGAGTTGCAGTTTAATTGTGCCCTTTGTGTCCCTTTCTCTCTTGTCTTTCCCATAGACAGGAGGTATCCTGCTGGTACTAGTACTAGTGGTTAATAATACTATAAATATTTTATATTTTGTATGTCAATCCTCACAACTCTCTGAGGTAAGTACTATTATTACCTCCATTCTATAGATGAGTAAAGTCACACAACAATGAAGACAGATCTTTACTCCAGTCATCAGAAGCTTTACCACTAACTTCCCAGTAGTGTGTCCTTTTCTGTTTGACTTTACTATTACCCATAATACATGTCTTATCTTTCTTGATTGAGTTGAAGCTTTTTAATAGGGACATTCTTTAGACATATTTGTAATTTCCAACTCCCAGACCCTATACCCTATTGTCTCTCAAGATTCTTTGCCCATAATAGGTGCCTAAAAATATTTTTTGAATGGATTGTTGCTTTGTTTTGTTAGATTTAATTTGTATGGTTTCCCAAAGAAAGGTAAATATAGTCATTAGGTTGGCATAAACCTATTTTGGCAGACAGAGTAGATGTGGAAAGCAAACAATCTTTACTTGTGTTTAGCCACCATAAAATGTATTAGGCCACTTATCAAATATGGTGTCTTACTAAAAAAATTCACAGGGCAGGTAAAGCAGGCATGGTTCCTGCTTTCCAGAAGTCTGTATTTCAGAAACAATGTAGTGAATAAAAGATGGAAGGCTTGAATGGTCACTCTCTACTCTGACTAAAGACAACTTTATTTCTTGAGCTGATACTTAGATACCTTAACTCATTTAATCCTTAAAACAACCTTAAGAGTTAGGTGTTATCATTTTCCACATTTACCCACGAGGAAAACAAAAAACAGGCAATTGAGTAACTTGATAAAGTCACAAAGACAGTAATTGTTACAGGTGGAATCTAGCACCAGGAACTGCACTTTTACACAATACTATCTCTAACAGGACTATATGGTTATGTTGATGTCAAATCATCTATTTAAAAAGGCAAATCACAGCCATGCAAGAATCCTGATCCCTCACCACCACAAATAGCTGCAATGTTTGTCACCAACAGCTTTCCTCTGAGGAGAGTTATAGTCATTTGCCAGAGAAGAAATATATTATGGGCCATGTGGTAGATTACAGTATTGATGCCATTTTTCCCCATCAGGCAGAATATATTTCCCTTACCCCCATCATTAATGTCAGTTTTGGCCAAATGATTTGCTTTGGCTAATGGAATGCAAGTAGACATGACAATATGCCAATTCCAAGTTTATACCTTTGGATGTTTCATGTGTTTCCACTAATCTTTCTTGCACATGAACCATTGCCATCAGAGGAACATGCCTTGGGTAGCCACTGATCCAAGGAGCATGATAGACTCTTGGCACAAAAATGGGTCCCAACCGACAACATGGAGCCAAGCATAACTGAGCCAAGCCCAGATCAGCCAAATGCTCAGTGACCCACAGACACCAGAATAAATGATTTTAAGCAACTGAGCTAGTGTGATTTGTTACACAGCGTTATTGTAACAATAGCTAACTGATACAGGCTGACACCAGGGGTTGTAGAACGTACTTTAGCATCAGCGATTATTGCCTTACTCCTTTTCTAGCAATAGAAATGCCTGGGGCAAGTGGGTGCGGGGTCCAATTAGAAGAATAAATGTCAAAATCAAAAAAGATACATTTGGGAGTTTATAATTTTCTGCCATGTTGGCATTTCACTCACATATGAAAGTCCCTGAAATATCGCTTGTTGGCTGTGCTGTCATGATCCGTTCTATAGACATTTTGATGCACTTTATTACAAACTTTAAAATCATATTAGCAGCTGTTATTTTATATCACAATGGATTAATAAGATGCATTTTCACAAATAAGACACATTTTAGATAGTTTTGAAAAAATTTCAGTGTGAAAATCTTGTGCCAGGATTCCACATTTTAAATGACACATTTCCAAATAGCCTAAAGTGAAAACGCTCAAGTAATATGCCTATTTCTACTGTGCTTGAAACTATCAGCTCCCCCAGCAACCCAGAAACACATAATCTTCCTACATATTGTGTTGTTTTCTATTGTAGCGTATGAAATTCAGGGAAAAAATATTTCTTGGTTCTTGTTGCAAGGGAGTTCAATGAGTAGCACGGAAAAAAAAATATAAGCAAAATAAATATTTTTTCAGGTTTCCATTGCAATACTTGAATAAGGTATGTGAGAATTATCAGAAAAGCATTGATTCCCCTTCATATATTAGAATAATGGAATGTTCTATTGCCTTTTCATGTGGAATAATTAGGAAAGATAAGGATTTTTTTTTCTTGGAGGCAATCCTGCTTCCTATGGTGTTGCTAAGGAATAAGGAATTTTCCTTCCAACTGATCTTAAAAGAGATATCTAAGATCTATATCGCCTGTTTATGGATTACAGCTAACTTTACAATCGTGCGTAAACTGTACATTTGAGTGCAGTAAGACACGTCCCCTGTCTCACAATAAAAATATTATGGAAGATTATATTTCCATATAGTAATGGTACTCTTATTTTACTAGTAGAAAGGTACAGTACTAATTTAATTGACTAACATAAAAGTCTCTCAAGTAAGATCAATACTTTATTTTCTCAACAGTTTTTGTAAACGAAGATTTAATTCAACCTGTATTCCTTAGCCCTAGAGACAGAGATAAGGGGCAGGTCTGCTGACCACCCTGCTCTCTGTTAGACACACACAAAACCTTTGGAGCAGCTTCATAATGTAGGCAACAGATCTCAACCCCGCTGCACATTAAAGTCACCAGGGAAGCTTTTAAAAGACACCAATGCCCAAGCTCCTCCTCAGATCAATTAAATCAGAATCTCTGAGGGTGGGTTTGGGATATTATTATGTTTTTAAAACTCCCAAGGTGATTCAAATGTGCCATCAGATTTTCCATCCATTGATTCAGGCTCTAAATTTTAGGGGAACAGGACATAAGCTAAGATCTCAAGTAGATGGTCTTATTCGGTGCCTACCCGGCATTCCTGTTCTGGTTGCTAAGGGCAGAAATTCCCCACTCAGGGCCCACATTAGGCAGGGTTTTGTTTATCTTTTTTGGGTTTTGTTTTTTTGGTGGTGGTATTTTTTCCCCTTTGTACACTGTGGATCTTTATTGCCGTTGCTTCAATGCTTTTGAGTGCAGATCTCCCATTGACATCGGTGGGGGTGCTGCTCCTGGAATGAGTTTGGAATGCACAACTGAGAGCTCCTTGGTGCTGCTGGAGAGAGAATTTTGCCCTGAGCTTTTTATACACAACAGGGTTTAGGTTTCTTTCTTCCTTTTATTTTAATTTTGCATACTCATGTCTGTGTCTTGTGATTGTGAATTTTGACTTTGGAGTTGCTCCTTCACTTTCTCTAAACTTTGCATGTGTTGTTCTTGTCTCTCTAGTTCTCAGGGAGGTCCTCTCTGGGGTGGTTTTTCCTGAGTCAGCAGATGGGAAGAGAGACGTCAGTCTAGTTTCACTCCTGACCAGAGTCTGATATCGGGCCAACGAAGTCAATCTTAGGTCTCATGTTCCTGTTCAGTGTAATGAGCATACTGAATGGGAAAAACTTTTCAGTTCCTTTTGATAAAGTGACTGTAAATCTGGGTAGGGCCCTTAGGACCTAATAACATTTGGCATATGATTGTGTCTTAAGCTATGGGGAAAAATTATTTCATGAACTTTTTAATAGAGGAAGGAGAAGAAGGGACAGTTTCCTGGGAATTTCTCTAGACTCCTATGTAGAAGTAGCTGTGGAAGTCCACCCCACAAGAACCACAGTTCTGCATTCTCACAATATACCAACAATGATATTACCCTATATTGACTAAGGTGGCAAAACAGACAAGGGGCTCTTTCTCCAGGAGCACCACCAGAATTCTATCATGTTATAATAGACAAGATGAGAACACAGGGCTGAAATGATGGGCCCACTCTTACAATACAAAGTCCAAATCTAACAACCCCGGGGAGAAGAGATAGGCACCAATCCAGCTGCACAAATGGCCTCAAGTGTGTGAGATCATGCAGTCTCTCAACTGGTCTGTAAAGTACTTACAATGGCATTAGGTTCTATAACATGGCATCAGTGCAACCACTTTCTCAGGAAAAAGTAAAAGATAATTTTTAATGGAGAATATTCAATTTTCATCACCCCCACTTTCCTTAGATAACTATTTTTTTGATTCTTTAACCCAGAAAAATCCAGAAATTCATGATAGTTCTCATTATCATAAATCCAAATTGCTGATTTTTTCTTTCTTAGAGGAAAATGGATGTTTTCATTTATAATCATACTGCCCAGTTGATACCTTGCTCCAAACTCTTGTCATCAAAACTGATGACAGAGCTCTGATTGGTGTGGGATCAAGTCCAGTGATGGGATCCCATAAAACTTGCCAGAGGACTCCACTATGTGGAATGATTTTTTTCTCTATTTAGTCATTTGAGGGCTTTTTGTAAGTAAGATATTTGAAGAGATGGGGAAGTTAGAATTCAGAAGTTAGTTGAATACCTGGGTCATTTATCTTCAGATGGGAATCCTACATCAATAACATCTGATGTATTTCCTCCAAAAGAAAGCTTGGAAAAACAATCAGATTTAAAAAATTAGTACAAAAGCCTCCTTGTTTCACTTATTTTTTTTTTTTGCCTGCAACCAAAAGGGAGGAGGCTATGTGACCAATTTCTTTGGGTTAGTAAATGCTGGACTTAGGCAGAAAGTTGGTGAAGAATATTTCTGATAATAAAAGAAAAGGGAGCCAAATTGCTGGTGTTTTCTTATTTTCTATTGTGTAGTTCAGTGCTATTTGAAATAGAGAAAGATCTTTGAAAATTTGTGGATTTTTGCTATGAATTATTTAGCAAAACAAAGCAAAAAGACAGATCGACTTCCTTTCACAAATTTGACATACCACTGCTCCCACAGCAAAAATGATCACGCGTTGTTGGAAACCCAAAAATGGGAAAATTTTAAATTCACACTTACATTTGGCTATAAAATGTCTTCACATTCTCATCAGTTTTTGAAAATGGAAAGACTGTAATACAAGGCATGGAGAGAGAACCAACTTAAAAGAAACGTATGGGAGATTTACCGCCAGGGTTACATTTTTTAAAAGGGCTTCAAAACAAGTATAATGTGGGTGAATATGATACTGCATATCCATGGCCGTTTTGGGGTGAGGAAGAGAGCAAGGCGGGCACCTCATGACCCAGCTCCTCCATTCAGTACACAGAGCTTTGCACAAACAGGGAGTAAGAGGTTGTGAATGGGGAGTGCCTAAACAAGGAGTTCACAGGGAGGTATCTAAGCCTGCAGCAAGTTCCCACAATATGTGGAGCTTGGCAGAAGGCTG
Organism: Nasua narica; assembly: GCA_028533885.1. Classification (NCBI taxonomy): domain Eukaryota; kingdom Metazoa; phylum Chordata; class Mammalia; order Carnivora; family Procyonidae; genus Nasua; species Nasua narica. The sequence continues at coordinate 74,748,709 of CM052799.1, forward strand.
GGCAGAGACATTGAAGCAAGCAGTGAGGGATAAAAGTATGGCTACACTTGTACTGAAATAAATCAGATCCATTGTGTAGTTGATCGGAGCACTAAGGCAAAGATGAATCTGTGAGGGGGCCCTGAACCTTCTACCCAAATATTGGCTTTGTCAGCAGTTTTCTTACCAACATGGCCACTGGGTTAAGAAGTCACATGATAAAAGAGAGGGAAAGTGAGAGGGGAGAATGAATGAAGCAAGAAATAAATTCAAGTGTAGATAGTACATAATTAAGAATAATAAATACAGGGATGATCAGGTGAATATATGAATAATGGAATAAAGAGAAAATAAACTAGAATGGTCCCTAATTTATGAATTGGTGGAAAGCCCAATTGGTCCCCAAGTCATATTACGCTCACCACTCAGGCTACTTACACCAAGACTCCTCAAACATTTCTACTGGCAAAGGAGAATGGATACCCTCCCTGAAGGTTCTGGTGCCGTAGCCTGAAACAATCTTAGAAATCTGTTGTTTTATCTTCAAACTGAATACGAATTTTATATTCTAATCCCCATTTTACCGATACTTACACATACAGGTTTCCTTCAAGTTTCGATAGGTCAGTGTTCCCCATTAAGGATGCAGCTCGGCACACCCCTTAGTACACACTGCCCCAGAACACACAGAGTCGAGTTTGGAGAGGCAGTAATAAGAAAAGACGAAATGAATTCTCAGCTACCAGCAATGTGCCTTGACCTACCCAGAGAACCAAATCAAAGACATAATTACATCTTTGAGGAACAAAGAACCTTAGGCTTCTATGAACATTTCATCACAGCTTCTGGGCCACCATAGGCATGACCCTGCTGTGTTAAAGCAAACTGGTACATGGGAAAGAGGGACTGTGAGAGTAGATCTAAGGCCAGCAATGATGGGGTGAATTCTTGACAGATTGTATTTTACGGACTGCATTTTAGATTGGATGCTTTCTTCCAATCTCTATTCTCAATACTACTCTCCGATTCAAGACTTATCAAACTCTAGCCTGCATCAGAGCCACTTGACGATCTTATCAAATACAGATTCCTGAGCCCCCTCCCCAGGGTTTCTCGGACAGTGGGCGGGGAATGAGACCTGAGACTCTGCATTTGGCCACCCATTCCCAGTGATGCTGATGCTACCGTCCCTCTGGTCCACACCTTAAGAAATGCCTCAGGAAAGGGATACAAATGGAAATCTGAGAAATAATTCTGAGATCTGTATTTTAAACCTTTGGCTTTTGGGGAAATAAAGGGACACTTAGCATAGACAAAGATTTGGAAAAATACTTGAAGGACTAGAAACAAGTCTTCCTTCTCTGGGGGGAGTTGATTAGCGCTTAGATGATGATGAGGCCCCTGTGAGAAATGAGCCTGGATTCTGACACCCCCACCACAGAGTCTGGGTGTGAAGATGGGGAGAAATGACAGTGGATGGGATGTGAAAGCATAGGAAACTGGTGCCTCAGTCCCCACATAAAGCCCTGAAAAGGTGGGAAGTCTTGAGAAGATGTGGGTATGTGGTGTTCCTGAGCCAGGAGTTGGTAAACTTTTTCTTAAAGGTTCAGATAGTAAATAGTTTAGCCTTCACATGCCATATAGACTCCATTGCCACTATTCAGTTCTGCCATCAGCACAAAAGTAGCCACAGACAATGCATAAAAATGAATGTGGCTATGTTCCAATAAAACTTTATTTACATAAATAGGCAGAAGGCCAGATTTGGCCTATGGGCTGTAATTTGCTCACTCCTGGTCTAAGATGACAGAGCTTCAGAGAGCCTGTAAGGGCTTCCTACATCCCAGCATGTACCAGGAGACCCAAACTTACACGTGCTGGAGAGCAGCATGGTGTTCGGAAAGGACCTTGATTCCCAGAGATTCCAGCATCCAGCATGGGGAGAAAGGGGACCAAGGTAACTCCTGGCCCCAAAGGCGCCTTGCCCAAGGTGGAGAGATGCTAGGTCCCTATTCCCCAGTGTTGCAGGACCAGGTAAGCCCCCAGAACAGTGACAACCCTCAGCAAAGGAGGGAAAGGGAGAGTGACTTAAAATTTATTATGTTTTCTTACCCTGCCAGAATGGAGACTCAGAATAGAAATCGATTTACTTTTAAAAGCCAGATTTAGGTCCTGTTCTTATGTTTGCAGGGATGAGCTATTTTACTTTTTTGTTAATTGGAAATTTTTTCTTTGAAATCTGCTGCACATTTTACATTTAGAGTGCGTCACTAGCCACATTTTAAGTGCTCAATAACCACATGTGGCAAGAAGATACTATATCGGACCATACAGCTTTAGACACCAAAATCTTCCCTCCTTTCCCTTCTTGGAGCCATCCGACCAGCCCAGCAGGCCTGCCTTGACTGACCTTCAAATGAGTTAAGAAAACGGTTGTTACTCAGGAGAGCACAGACTCCCAGCTGCCAGAGGCCCGAGAGGAGGATGAAGAAAAGAATTTTAAAAACCTCCCTTTACAGAAGGCTTACCAGGAGGACAAAAGACCCCGTGGACAATCATTTGCGTGGGAATTTGAATAGTTCAGTTTAATCTCTAGGTCAGTGTATATGACCATTCCAGGAAAACCTGCACCATGGGTTAATTAAAAAACCTAAATGTAGAAACATTTCCCAACCATTACTCACTTCTAATAATTTTCAAGTAAAAGATGAATAGAGTAGCAAATCCATGTTATTAAAATAATTTACAATTCATCAAGAATAATAAGCAAATCAAATAATTTGATAGTCACACATTTCTAAGAGAAACACCCATCATTTATATATACATCACAGTGCATAGTTTATAATTCAATTACCATCTACGGAGAAAATTTGGAGGTTGGATGGTTCACCCAGACATTAGTGTATTAGGTTAAATAATCGGATAGCTCATAATTTAGGGTGCACTGAGGATCCTGCTGTATTTTGAATGATTTCACAAAGTCTATGTGCTTTATCTCTAGCCCAGTGGTGTGGAAGCTTTAAGTAACATTCGGATATTAGATCCCTAGAATCTTACAAAGCAAGCTAAATCTGGAAATGTAGGACCTGCGGGGCACTAAAGAGCCCCTTTGGTGGGTCTCCAGAACTGCAGGGGGCAACTGCCGGTAACATCGCACTGTGCGGGTGGCAGAACATTGCAGTTCATGGACGAGATCGTCAACACAGATTACTGCCCTTTAACTCATGCCAAAACAGGGAGTGTGTCGATCCCAGGGCTTTGGAAGAAATAATGATATTTTTAAAATCAGGTGAAAATATACTGCTTAACGTTTCAAGAAGTTAGATTCCTGAGGTGATGATACATCATCACAGATTTCTGTTTGGGGCATCCCCTTCCCCGTCTCTCTAGATCAGCACGGTCCTAGAATACGGTGAGCCTCATACATCATTTACATTTTTTAAGGAGCGACATTTATGACATAAAAACAGACAGGTGAAAGGAATTTAAGTAAGACTTTATTCTACTCCAGGTACGAGAATGTCGTTATCTTACCATGTAATCGATATAAAACATCATTAATGATTTATAATTCATTTTCTATAGTAAGTCTTTGAAACCTGGAGCAGATCTTGCACTTGGAGCATGTCATGGGCCACATCCCACGTGCTCCATAGCCACAGGTGGCTGGTGACGGCCACCTAGACAGCCCTGCCTCCGGCACTCTGAGATCACCGATGGGGAATGAGACCCAGACTTGCTTTCTGCCCAACGTGGCCAGAGCTCTCCTCCCTTTCAACCAGTACAAAGCTGCTCCACAAACTGACTTCATTGCAGTCAGCAGATTTCACTGAATGGGGACTCTTAATATCCCTGATTTACACATGTGACATGTGTAAAATGCTCTGCTGTTAACGACAGCTCAGTGTCAAACAGCAAAATGCTCTGCTGTTAACGACAGCTCAGTGTCAAACAGCAAACACTCAGCATGATACCTCCAGCTGATCACATGTTCTCAATCACTTTTTTTAGAAGAAACTGAAATCTTTAAAATCTTTCTTGAAATCATATTCTTTTGATTCTTAGATTTGATAAATAGCATATGTGTTGGGTGGTGGGGAGCAGGGAAGGAAAGATTCGTGTTTTTACAGCTGACGTGTTGCCTAGGAAGAAGTCTCCGGGAAAAATAGTTGGATGGTGGAGAAAGGGGAGAATCTTCTCGCAGCCCTATCTTGCCTCATTTGCTAGAGCTTCAGGCTGTGTGGATATTCTGGCCAAAGTGACAGGTATCCCCTCGGGTCACAGCCTGCCAAATAGGATGATAACATTGACAGATGTGATGAAAATCTGCTTTGAGAAATGTAAAATAAAAATATGGATTAGCCAGTATGTGAAAGGGCTGTTTTCTCATCCTGGTCCCTTGGGGAAAGGGAGTTACTCCCCAAGGCAGCAGGCAGATGGACTTTGAAATGCCCAGGAGTCACAGAGTATGATTCTTAAAATGACTCCCATCAATGTATTCACAGCAAAATCAGTGACTTGCCAGGTTTTCTGGGGATTTTAAGACTGGGTCAGTGTGTCTTTCTCTTCCACCTCAAAGAGAACAAAAGGCGCAGGCCATTTGGGCTAGCCTGTCTGGTTTTGAACCACACTGATAGATAATCTCACAAAACATCCCCCGAGGAAGTCAAGCGCATGGGTGTGTCTATACAACCTGAGCCAAAATGGACCAGATCGAAAATGTTTTGCCACCTGAACGAGCTGCTGGGCTGCCAAATTGGCTAGAGAAGGCACAGCCAGGACCAGTGGGCAGAAGCTGCTGGAAGTAATTTCCAATTCATTATTTGGAAGGGGCTTCTAAAAATCAACAGTCTCACTATGGTATGGATTCTGGGAGAAGAGAGCTTTAAATCAGTGGCCCTATCCACTCAGAGATCAGCAGTCACTTCTCAGGCAAGCTGCATCTGGGAAATCCTACATTCTTCAGTTCGTTCCATCAATATTCATATACATTCATTGAAAACTTCCATGTGCCCAGCACTGGGGTCACAGAAATAAAAAAGATGTGGTCTTGGTCTTCCAATGACTCTGAGGCTCATGATTCTATCCATGATTGGTGTCTAAAATCACAGGGTAAGTCTCAAATTGGGTGGGTGTGAAGACTGTGACCCCTTCTGGGCCCCACATTCATAATAAGGCAGCCTACCCCAATCAGGCAGGGTAGTGGGTCAAGCCATTAGCAGTGATGCATGCCTCGGATTATGCCAGCCTGCCTTCCTGGGATCTTTCCCTCACCTCAGTTTACCTTTCAAGTGCCAGGTAGGGGCCGACCGCCCTCAGATTTCCTTTTTTGACAACAGAAGTGAGCTGATATTTCTCTTGGAAATCCTTTCACATATACAATCAACATCATTAAGATCCAGTAATTTCATGCATGTTTGTCTTCTCAATAAGAGTATGTAGTTCTTAGAGTTCAGGGGCAAACATTGTCTGCAGTTGTTGTAACTTTATGACAGCTTGAGGTTGTGTGAATGGTGAAAAAATATTTACGGAATGAGTTGAAAATTCAAGAGCATTAAGAATATTGACAAACCACACATATTAAATAAATGACATCAAACAAGAAAACCAATGGGAAAATTATTTCCTGGCATGTGGGAAACTAGCATATATATGTGCAGACACAGAAAAGGACACAGAAATGCGGGGATCCATGCTATAGGAATTCAAATACTTGTTGAATTACTAAATTAGTTAATATTTGAAACTCAATACATACATCAATTAATTACCATTAGGAATTCTATACGTACTTGGTTTTTGGTTGCATACGTTCAATATAAAAGGCTTTACTGGATAATTCAATTAAACACCTTGTCCCTATTGTGTTCTCTTTCTCTAACAGAGTTTTTCCTGTTGTTGTTTTTTTTTACTGATTTAGAGACAAAATTGACTCAAAATTCTCTTCACACTGTTTCAGTGTTTCTGGTACTCAAACATTCCTCAAAAACATGGGCTAATCCAACTCCAATGCAAAGACAACCCAAAGCTTTCCCTCTGGAAATGGCTTAGCCCCTCCTACTCCCAACTGACGGTTACTCTCAACTAATATATGTCAATCTTTCCTGTCTTTTTACAAATTCAAAGCATGCTATAATTTCCATTAAAAAAAGAAAACTCATAAAAAATGTTATGTTTCATTTTATAAGTATAGGAAGATACTGAGGGTTGATTACTACTGCATTTTAGCACCTAGAGAAAGACAGTATGATTTGTCTAGAAATATTTTTAAAAATTAAGGATTTTTTTAAACATCCTTCTTATTTAAAAATATAATGATTGGGGTCAGGTTTTTTGTTTGCACTGGTAGAAGATGGAGATGAAGAAATGTAGTCAACTGAAACTTCCAAATCTGAGTATAGTCATTTTCTCCGTCCTGGTTCAGAGCAAATTGGAAGTAACATAGTGAAGTAACATTGAAGCAATTCAAGTAACATAGTAACTAGGAATAAGGTCCACTTCCTTTTATTTATCCTCTTTCCTTATGGAGGAATTCATGTCAGTTATGTAAAAGAAACTTGGGAAAAGAAAACAGAGGAGTAGATCATGAGGAGTCAGGTACCAAATTGTTGGTTAGGCATCTATAAGAATCTCCCTAACATGGCTGACAGAAAGGTAGAGGAATGACCACACTCATGGCCAGTCTCGCCCCTCCGAATGTAGACCTCAAGGAGAAGGAAATGTAAACAATAGATCCAGCTTTGCAAGCTTGGGGTACTGAGGTTAAGCTTATTTAATATTCACATTACAAGGCTTTTGGGTCTCAGGGTGCCTGTGATGAAAATATTTCTTCCACATCCAGGCTACTCCACCTTGGAACTCCCTGAGACTTCCAAGAATATTTACACAGCCCAGTGGTCGGTGTCCTGATTATTATCTCTGCCTGAGAAGAGAAAGCTAAAATCCTTGCTCAGCCACACCCCAAGGAGCCCAATCCCCTCAGCTCTTGTTCATAGGGAGTATTCTTGTGTCACACTCAGTGCTTACTTTACCCACAGCTAGAAAATCTGCAGGGACCTCCACAGACCCTGCCTCTGACACCTGGAGACAAGTGGTCCCTGAATAATGGGTCTTAGTGACCTGGGATTTTCGTTACCATCACTGGCCTAGCAGCTCTTTCTCCAGGTTCAAGGGATGCGGGGTTGAAAATCTCTGTCCCATGAAATCAGTCATATCCTTCTACCTCAGCTTCACTCCATCTTATGCCTAGGCTCTCTTGTTAAATCCCTTTAGTTATACACCTCTTTCTGTTTACACACACACACACACACACAGCCCCTTTTGTTGAGGCATTACCATCATCATCATATTTATTGAGTGGTTACTGTACTGTGTTAAAAGTTTCCCTGTTAATATTTCATTTAATCTTCATGACAACGCTTTGAGCGTTGTCCATTTTATAGCCCATTTTACAGATGACAAAACTGGGGCACACGAAGGATAGACAACTTTCCCAATGTCACACAGCTGGGAGTACACAGCGAGGGCCTGAGCCAAGTGGTCTGATTCTAGAAGTCACACTTCGTTCTGTGCCCAATACTACCCGACAATACAGACTTCCACATCCCAACTGGAGAGAGGAAGACACTACAAAACCCACTAAACCCGAGGTGACCTAGTGACACACTCTAGGTCACAGAGAGATGGTGAGAAATCAGTTCCTGCAGCATTCACGTGCATTACCTCTGTAACAGACAACATACGGTGGCTTGGTCTGTGTTTGGGGCAGAGGCCTGGCAGAAAATATTCCGAGAACTCGGTTTCTCGGGAATCTGTCTGGATGAGCTGCAGTGACTAAGCCACAGAGATGTTTCTCATCCATTTTCCACACCAGTAGTCAGCCCTGCTTCCTTTCTGATCCTTCTATTTCCTTTGTAAGGGAGCAGGCTCTGGCTTTATATTTCTGGGTAAGAGCCTGCTCTCATTTTAGCCCGATGCCTGAATGTCTTCTGTATCTGGCATTTATTTGTCAGATGTAAGATTGGTTGAAACCATTCTAGATGAACTGTGGGAATCTGGAGTATGTCTGGAGACCATATTGACTATAACAGCGAATCATTTCTACAATATCTACTGGATACAGAGAGCGTATTTTGGGCTGAAGGTTATGTGTTTTCTGTGCCATCTTGTAATTAAAGTGAAAAGTAATTACCCAGTTCCAAAGTGTGAATGGACTGAAAGTTATTGTAATATTTCCCCATAAGACAAAGGCATGCAAGAACTACCCTGTTTCCATTTATTTTTAACACCCCCCCTCGCCCCTCTAAAGAGGACAGGATTTGCCATTTTGTAACAACCCATCTGATTTATCTTGAACGTCAGCGAATCCAAAGTTTAATTCTACATGACATTTCTGGTGGTGCGTTATATTTTTGCGAAAATAAAATCCCTTTGATTAAAATTTCACACCTAGCTGAGGACCATGAAACACTGATTACCTGGTCCAGTACTAGGCCAGCATTGCCAAAAGATTTACAAACCTCAGCACAACTTGAGGGGAACTTGGCCTAGTCTTCAAGTTAGTGGAATCAGTCAAAGCCCAAGGCGTTTGCCAGGTGGCCTGTTCCCTGGCCTGTTCCGCAGCTCTAAATTAGGCACATGCTCTTTAAACCCAGCCATGAAAATGATTGGCCAGTAGCGCCAGAGCCCAAAGGAAATGCAAGCAGGCTGGCCATGACTGAGACCAAGGGCATGCAAGAAGTTTTCAGCGTTCCGCTGGCCTGTCATCCTCCATGGGTTTGAGGGCAGAAAGCAAAGTTTATTCTCTGAAAGCAGACGTTTTCCAGTGACATTGAAAGAAACAGAAAGAATTGCAAATGCCCAGATTTGCAAACATTGGTGTTATGGAAGAGAGGCAGGGCAATCTTCAGGCTAATGATATTACAAAAGTGTTCGTAAAGCCTCGGGCTTCAACATCTCTAGTGCCATAACTAGCTGCTGTTTTAAAAAAGGACATTAGGTTTACATTTGCATCTTTGAGATAAAGATTTTATGTCAGCAGTTCAGCCCTCTGGACAGCATAAAATCATAAGAAATGATGCCTGGGTTATACCAGTTGGCCACAAGTCTGGGGTTTGGTCTCTGATGACAGTCTGCAGCGTAGGGCCCGTGTGACCTCACCCTCCACAGGTTAGGGGATACGCATCTAAAATATGGTCTGTGAAGTTCAAATCCTTCTTAAAGTCATTCGTGTTCTCAACTTGTACAACCTTTGGTATGCTATCTACATCCTATATAAAATAGTGTTCTCTCGTGTGTATTCTTGAACACTTGCTGGTTTCAAGGAGGTTCATTAGTTCTCTAATTACTAAAGTTGGTGAACGAGTTCTACGATCACCTTTTTTGATTGGATAGATTTTAATCATAGCCAAGCTTAGACTCTGGTAGCAAGGTGGAAGATGGGTTGATGTGTGTCAAGACCAAAAGCAGGAGACCAGGAAGGATAGCCCAGAAACAGGTCAGGAAAAGAGTGGAGACAAGCTGAACTGGGGGAGTAGCAGGAAGACGGGAAGTGGGGGGGGGAAGGGAGGGGTAGGCTATGTGAGAGCCCAAAAATCATCCCAATTCATCTTATCACCTCGGAGTAGAGTCTAGATCTTTAGCAGAAATAATGAGTCTTGAGAAAGAAGTGATGAGAGGAAGCAATGGGTAGAATCTGGAGCAAAAGGCCCGTTAGGGAAGAAGCTAGAATGTGGCAGATCCATTTGAAAGGAGGCAGTAGGAGAGCACAGCAAATGGAATTAAAAATATTTGGAAGATTTTGATCAGAACAAAAGATATGACAAAAAGAGGGATAGATGCAGTATAGACAAAAAGACATGAAATAGTAGAGAGGACATAGGGTCAAGGCTGGACAGATTTTGGAAAATAAGCACTAGATGCCACAGCAAGTTTCTGACAGGGGCCCTGAGAATTAGGGACACATAAGACCACCTGACAGATGCATGGAGGTGTGACCCACACGAATCCCAGAAAGGAACAGAAGAAGCAAAAAAAAAAAAAAAAAAGCAACTGATGACTTTAAAATTAGAAAAACTAAATTTGGGCTTATTATGCCCAAGAGGAATATAGCCTGATGCACAATTTATGCAAATTGATAAAGCTGATTACACAAATTAGCCAAGGCTTTGGCTTGTTTTTTCTCTGGTCAATAAATCCCCCCCCCCCCATTTTTTTTTTTTTCAAATTCAGTCTATCACTATTGGCATTTCCAACAAACCCTCTTGTTAGTTGTGATGGCCAATTACTTGAAAACACTAAGTGCAAATAATTTCTTATTTCAGGCTCTAGGCCTGAACTTGTAGGATGCTGACAGAGCAGGATAGATTCAAATAGTTGATTCTCCTCTGGTGGGGACATAGTTCATTTAACACATGCATGACCGTCCCTAGTGAAATGTTCCATTCAGATAATCCTTACCCAAACCCCACCCAAATTTCACTGAACAGCATGAAACCACATTAATTGTGAAATGGCATTAATATGCATCTCAGCCAATTCTCCGATCTACCATAGGAAGTAGAATCTATGACTCAAATCCATGACTCAAATGAGAGAAACTGAGTTACAGTGATAAATAACTTTCACAAGGTCATAGAATCAGTAGGCAGTGGAAACAGGGCTCAAATCCAAGTCAAATAAGGCTTAGCACTTAGAGTCAGTCCCCTTGGCTCCAGAAGTAGGGCACACAAGGTTGAATTTGCTGGTTCAAGTGCTCGTCCCTGTGTGGGAGTGTTTCAGGAGGAAAACCACACTGCAGGGTGGGAAGGAGGGCTCCCTGCAGGGTTCCAGGCAGGGGGGTAGTGTGGTGTAATGGTTAGGATCACGACGGTCCAGGTTCTGCCACTTTCTAGCTGTATCCACCTACACCTAGTAACCAACAGTTACTACCTCGATATTCTCATTCTTACGGCGAGGGTACTATATGACAGTACCTTTCCTATGAATTGCTGTAAAGAGCAAATGAAAAAAAATCAAAGCACATAAAACACAGTACGTGGCCCAAGGAAATGTGCCAGGACACCATTAGCTATCAGGGCGGTCTTAGCGACAGACAGAGCACTACGTTCTTTAACAAACACTCCCTTTGCACTCATGTAGCAGCAGCTACCTCTCATAGGGACCCGTCTGTGAGGTATGTATTATCACCAGCCCCAATCGACATCACGGGGAAATGGAATCCGAGGCCCCAGAGCTGGAGAAGGGGGAGCAGGACTCACCCTCCATCAGAGGACAGCAGGACCACTGTGCTCGGCGCTCCGCTCCCCCTGCCTTGGCACGCAACCTCCGACCACAGACCTCTGCTCCCTCTTCCCTGCTTTGTTTGGTTTCTACATCAACTTAAGTGACTACTGGATGCCAGTCTATTCTCCAGAAAAGCACAGTCAAATGCAAATAAAATAAAAGCCACATTGTCAACCATCACGATTCTAGCAACAAACTGAAACACGCGCCTTAAGAACTTTAAGGAGATAAATGTCCCCAAATAGAGAGCCCTGATCTCCCAGTGACTCATTTTATTCAACCTTCTTCTCTTATATTTAGCGTTCTCTTTGATGAGGCATACCATTTCTCATGAATGAAAAGGGATAAAGGAACAAGAAAGGAAATCTTGTCAAAAAAAAGAGCCTATTTTGTTCAAGACCGGCCCACACGCTAGTTGTGGGCTTTGATAGCTTAATAGGACCTCCCCACAGCCAAAGGACAAAGGAGCTGTCCATCAACGCACGAGAACGGGTATTGCCACCAAGGTACAGATTTCATTTCTCCAGTTTGGTGACATGTGACTGATGAGAGGTCACCAAGGGCAAGGCAGAAAAGTCCAGAGGAAAAACGAAAACCCCCAGGTTTTAGCAAGAGATTTAAATAAAAAGGAGCTTCCTCGTTAGTGGGTTTTTCTTTGCAAAGCATTCTTAAGTCATTTATTAAAGCATTTTTAGAAATCCACCTAGTAAACAGAGATCACTTGCAGCACCTCCCTGTCACTATTCTTAGTGGTGGCAATTTGTCCAAGGAAACAATTGGCTACATTTGGGACATATTGTTAAATTATAGGAAACATGAGAAAATATAACACTGCCTATGTGAAATATAAAGAAGAATCATTGAAAAACACTGTACTAAGAGAAGTAAAGAAAGCTCTCAAGAGTGGGAAAAGCAAAAGCCCTGATAAGAATTTATATCCATGCAATGAGAGAAGAGCTGAAATAAGTAAAAGTGGAAACAAGTTACTCTGGTATAAAGTTATAGCTTTGGCAAGAAAGGAAAACCCAGGAACCGTAGGTTAATATTATTAAGACAATGGCTTTATCAGACTTTTGAGTCTTGTGTGGGAATAATATAGAACTTGGAGTAACTTTCAGCTCAAAGAGTTCATAAAAAAGGCAATTCCAACTATGAGGAGTTGTAGATCCTAAATTACTAAGGAGGAAAGTTAATGGAAAAATTGGTCGGCAGTTCACTGGGACACTTACCCTTCACTTGGGTAAGTCTAGAAAAGGACATAAATTTCAGGTGTGACCAAGAGCACATCTCCACAAATGTGAAAATTCTTTCCCTTACCTTCTGGCTAAGCCTTTTTTCCCCAGCATCCCCCCAGCCCCCCACACCCCACGCTACATACCAAATTTAAAATCCTATAAAAAACCTATCCCTCCAAGCTTTAGAAAAAGATGGTAGGCCCAATAGTCCTGGGAGATTATCTCAAGATTTCTCCCAAATTTTCAGAGGTGGACCCACTGAAACCACCAGGGTGGCAATTGGGAGGGTCTTTCTGTTCATTTTTCCCCCCCACGCTTTCCACCATTCAGTACCTACACCACTCTCAGTAAAGTGACAGTGACATCCATATCACTGAATCCTGCGGGCCATTTCCCTCTCATTTTCCTCAGGCTCTCAGTAACAATCCACCACGTGGACTGGTGGAAGCATCACTTGCCGTGGATTCTAAGACAACGTGCCACCCTGATATTCCTAGCTGTCTAGATACCCCTCAGTGATATCTGCCAATCTTTTGTCCAACTCTACATTTCAGAGGTTCTCAAGACTTGTTTCTAGAACTGTTTGTGCCTTCTTACCACCAGTTTTCTTCCTGAGGGATCTGCTGCTGTCCATGGCTTCAGCTACTCTCCACTTACCTGGGACTCTCTAACCTCTATCTCTAGCCCGGATATGTTCCAGTCTCCATGGCGGTGTCTCAAAGACACTCACACTAACCATATCTGAGGCCGAAATCATGGTCTGTTCCCGCATCCTTAACGTGTTCCTATATTTGTGATCTTAGGCAATGACTTCTCCATCTAGATACCACAAAGGCTATAAACATGCTTCTTCCTCATTATCCATCAATTTTTTCTGTTACTGTTCTCCATCCCCATTGCCACAACCCTAGTGTAAGCTTCCTCCATATCTTACCTGGCATGTCTTCCTCACTGATCACCCCCTATGGTACCTTACTCCCCTCTCATTCATGCTACCTTAGTGGCCAGGGCTATCTGAGGCAAATGGAATCTGATCTGTCTACTGTGTTACTGAAAATTATTTAAACTTTTTCATTTCTCTGAGGAAAAAAAAACACTAGTCTTTAACATAGCCTAGATACAAAGGCTTGCAAAATAGGGACAGGTGTAACTTTATAGGATCACCTTCACTACATTCCCCTTAACCTCTTGCTTTAACCATGCTTGCCTTTTTCATGACCTGGTCAACACCTGATGGTGTTTGCCTCCTCTCACTTCCTGCAAAGGGCGTGTTCCTACTTGCCTCGAGGTCTTTGCACATGCCTCAGCCTTTTTTCCTACTGACTCTTCAGAGATCAATCCCACATTATATCCTCAAGGAAGGATTCTGTGACCATCCTTTCTGATGATGTTTTAGCCCCTGAACATTTCTTTTTCCTCAGGGCTAAGGGTGAGAGGTAAATCTGGTTTCAAATACAGCCTTTGATTTACACCAGATACCACTCTGATTGATCCACCCGGTCGCTGAAGTGTGCACTGAGGTAAATAGGCTGGTGTATAAATTGAAAGAGGTAAACTGCAAATTCTAGATAGAATAAAAACCTGTGTATGAAAAATAGCATATCAACATTTAGAAGAAAATATGGGAGGATTTACTTGGAATATGGTATTAGGGGAGTATTTCTTTAAGCAAAATGAAAAATACATAAATCATAAAGGAAAAAATGCATACTTTGTATTAAATGTTAAATGCTATTCAATTAGTCACTATATACAAAACAAATGAAAAACAATGGACTGTTAACACACACATACAAACCACTTGATTTAATAGGAAAGCATTAGTATTTAAAATAAACAAAAACACTTTTATAAATCAATAGGTAAAACAAACAATTTTCAACTCGATTGAAAAATGGACAGAGAACATTAACAAGAAACTCATGAGAAGAAATCTAAATGGTTAATAAAAATAAGAGGATCTTTTCAGTCTCGATGAAATGAAGTGTCCACTTCACCCAACTATTGGCAGAATTTTTAAGTCTGACTTTATCAGGTGTTGACTAGAAAGTGGAAAACTATAAACTATCCTAAACCACCCATGGGTGTATAAATCTATTTAATCACTTTGGAGATTAGTCTAGCAATGACTCTCTGCAATCTGAAAATTCCATTTCTAAGTGTATCTTCTTGATTGCAAATGTAGAGAATGAAAAGTTCATTGCATCATTGTTTCTAAAACTAAAAAGGAAATAATCTAAAATGTCTATCAATAAAATATGAGCTAATTAAGTTAGAGGATATGCATATAATGAAGTACTATACATCAGTTAAAATGTAAGAATATGCATAATATGTATGAATATGGCTTAATATGTGGAAAACATAATGTGGAGTAGAAAATACAAACTGCAGGTTCATATTTATGCAAAATACTATATAATATGGTAAGTATAGTCTGTCTAATTTGAATATAACACATGGATATGAAGAATAAACATAGTATCCATGATTGTGGCTGCCTCTGAAATTAAGGAAGATAATAGTGTCCTAATACATAAAAAAGACTCAACAGAACATGTATTGCCTTTGTTCTTTCATGAATGATGGAAAAGATCTGAAGCAAAGGTAACAGGTCATTGAAATAACATTCGATTGGTGATACTTAAAGTATTTTCTGTATAACTTTCTGTATTTTAAAAATATTTGATTCTATTGTGCAAGGAGGTACTTATTAGGTACCAGTTGTATACTCAGTATAGTGCCAAGTAAAGAACAAATTTAAAAGAAGAAGGATGGAAGGAAGAGAGGAAGGGAGGACAGACAAATATAGCTTCAGGTCCCTGTCTGTTCCCAGGAGTGTTCTGCAAGTTTACAAACAATGCCTGTCCATAAAGAGCTCCATTGTCAACAGAAATGAAAATGAAGACCCAGTCCTCATCTTCAAAGAATTCTCACTCCAGGGCCAAAAATGACTTGGTGGTGTGTTTATGTGACAGGTGCCCAAAAGCCTCCATTCCTAGTAAACCAGGTGTACTGAAATTTC
>CM052799.1:74769233-74796170 GCA_028533885.1 Nasua narica
GCCTTTATGTTCCTTGAACCTGTACCTTCTCCATTTTGGTAAGCAGAGTATTAGTTCAGGCTCCTATGGCCCTTTGACTCTATTGTGGTCAGGATGGTGTAGGTCATCCTGGCAGTAAGCAACCCCACAACCTGACCGGCTTCACCCAGGTTTCTTACCCAGGCAGCATACCCAGCATGCATCACCCAGAGCTCTGCTTATCATAATCACGAGGGAATCCAGGCTGAGGGAGGTTTCATGATCGCCGAGGCAGGGTAAAAAAGAGGAGATAAATCTGCCCTGACAAAGTTTCCACCCAGAAAAGTCACGGGACACCTCAGCTAACATTTCATTAATGAAAGCATCTCACAGAGCCACACCCAACCCCACAGGGAGCCCGAAAGTCAAAGCAGACTGTGTGCCCAGAAGGAAGAAAGCTGGAAAGTGTGACCCGCACCTCAGGTTTGACTGCATAGCTCCCGAACAGGTCTTCCCGCTTTCTGCCTCACCTCCTCCAATTCATCCTCTCCGCTGACCTTTCTTAAATTCAAATATGATTATCTGAGCACATTACCACCCTGATTAAAAATATTTAATAGCACATATGTCACCTGAGATGAAGCTAAACGTGTGTGGCGTGTTGAACAAGCCCATTTAAATCTCCCCCATTTTCTTCTTCATCTACTACCCCTATTGAGACCTTTCCCACCTGTAGCAAAAATGCCATGTGTTCCAGCCATACAGAAGCACCAAGTGGCATGTCTTGTTACCTCTGCACTTCTGCACATGCCGTCTTCTCTCCCCATGCCGAGGATGGCCCCCAATCTATTGCACGCTCTTCCTCTCAGAGGAATGGATCCACTAGGAATCATCTAAAATGTCACATTCACTCCCCTGACATCCCCAAGTTGAGTTAAACTTTCTTCTGCTCTTATGATGCTATCTCCATACCTCTTTGAGTGTTCCTAATGCATGAGAATTACTACTCGTTTAAGTTTCTCCACCAATAGATTTTAAGCCCCAAGATGGAAATGGGCTATGTTTTTTTATGGGATGGACCTGGCATATAATAGATGATTTGAAAATGTTGATAGGTATATGAAATAGAACACACACACACACACACACACACACACACACACAGTCAAGTTCTAAGCTTTGGTACAGAATCTAAAGTCTGTGGGAGTACTGAATCAATGAAACACTAGTTTTCGTCCAAAACTACATTACTTTTCTCTAGTTTGCACATATGTGTTACTGAGCTGATATGTTGAGAATAATTGATGTGCTTTTCTCTTGGGTCTTTGCAAGTACAGGTCCTTCACCCTAGTTGATGGGGCATCTGTCTTCCCAGGAAGGAGATTAGGACCACTAGATATGGCATATAAAGAGAAAATAAGGTAATTTTCCATTTCTGACATTCAAATTTAAGATTTTACAGCAAGATGATCGTATGGGAAGCTGGGCTCCTGTATTAAGAAAAAAATTGTCTAAATTTAGCATACTGAAAGCCAGACTGGATGAGCTGGAGAGAAGTTCAAACAAAAGAAGGGAGAAAGTTCGTCTCTTTCTGACTTCAGGGGACTGTGGGTAGGCAAAGCAAGAACAGCTGGAGAGCCAGAAAACAGATCCCTCCTGACTGAGTCTCTACAGGCTAGACGTGGAGAGAGAGAGGATTGATAATTGAAGATAACACCAAAGGCAAAAATAAGCTTGCCTTTTGGGTCCCCTTCTCTCCAATCACTTTAGATCATCTTCACTGATCTGGAATACAATCACATCAAAGTGAATTTGTCACTGAAACAGGATGACAAAGAAGGGGGATCTGACCTTCATCATTCCCAAACCTGTGCCGTAGCCCCAGAAGGTCATTGTAGCCAGGTGACATTGCTGTAACATGGGTGGTAAAGTGGCCTCCACCTTCACTGGAGCTCAGAGGGATCGAAGGTAAGCCTAGAGGAAACCAAATCAGGTATGGTTCACCATCAGCCAAAGAGAAGACCATGGATGCCACAGCTTCTGGCATCAGAGGCCACCAAGGCACCTAGCAGTCTGTCAAGATGAGACACAACCTCAGACATCGATAAATAACAGACCCCATACACCTGAGGAGCAGTTTAAGGCAAAAAAAACCCTCACCTGCACATCAAGAGGGAGTGGAAATCCTTCCTTCCCTCTGTTCAGCTGGACATATAGAGAAGATCATTCTCGTCTCAAAACTTATCAATTTTTAAAGAGACTGAAAATTATTGCATCAGTCTAAGCTTTAAGGCAAATTGGACATTTAGTTGATATTTCTCCCATCTTCCAATGAGTGGGGGAAATGTGAAGGACTCGATAAATAAAGAAATGTTTCTTTGCTGTAGATCCAGAGTTAAATTCGCAAACCCACCACATATATGTATATGTGTATTTATATACGTACATTTAGGAGCATGTTTATTCCACCTTAGTCTATAAAGGATTTGATACCATCCTTTTTTAACATACCATTTGGACTTACATGACTTACTGGAGGAAAATTTCAAATATGCTTCAGTCACATAGTTTTATTCCTCGTAGCCTACACAGTAGTGGAATCTGAACATATTGGTTATGGAATTCTTATATCTCAGGGAATTGTCCTTACAGGAAGTGGCAGCTGGTTTTTGCTATCTCTGGTAGAGACTTCTGGTGCTCTCACAAGTCCAGTTCTCATCTTCCAGGCACACAGAAAGATTACATTTTACCATCACTTTATCATGCCAAAGGGACTATATACATCTATTTTTGGTCGATGTGTTGTGGAAAGTATGATACAATCACTTCTGGGCAAAAGAGATGAGCATGATCCCCCAAGAGTCTCTTCCTCTACCCTAGTGACTGAGGAAGCCATGTATTTCAAATGGCACATTGGTAAGGTGTGTCTATAAGTTCTGTGTGGAAGACAAGCCCCATCCCATCTGTGGACCATGTGATATGAATGAAAAATAAACTTTTGTTATATTAATCATGGGAGATGGGGGGATGTTTGTTACTACAATGTAACCTAAGCTATCCTGACTAATACATTAGACATAGTCAATATTTCTATAAATTGAAAAATGAAGACAGGAACCAGGGTTTAAAAAAGAAAATGGGATGGATATGGGGACAAGATGTTGTAAGCTACTTAAAAGTGCAATGCAAATAAAATTAGCTTCCAAGTACTCAAAATAAGGGAAGAGTAACCCACATCCCCAATCTCTTGGTCATGGACCTTCTGATATCTACCACTATTACCATAGCTTTCCACATCATCAGTGCCTCCTTGTTTTCCTGAGCTTCGCCTGCCTCGTGCAGATATTAAATGTGAACTATGCAGCATTGTCATATGAAAACACTCAACTTAGCTTCAAACTGGCGAGGTGAGAGTTCAAATATTGATGTGTTGCTAAAATATAATACTAGTAGAAAAAAGTATCCCATCATAGCCCAGCACATTCTAAGACATTTTTCCTGAGCAAATGCTATTTTCTTTAGCTAGCTCTGTATGAAAGTATTGACTCTCCTCTCAAAAAACTCAAAAATACTCATAGGTTAACTTAAAAGCATGGACCAATCTTTAAGTATGTTTTTAATTGGGGAAATGAATTTTAAAAACACCCTTTAAAGAGCAATTCATGGAATGAGCAATTCCCAAGAGGTTTAATAGCACGTTGGGTGCTGCCACCTGTGGCAAAGTTCCAATTGCGTAGGCCATTTTATGGCGCCAGGCCTGAACTCTTCTGTAGCAGAGACGTCATCATTATGATCCATCAATAGATAGCTCTATAAATATGCACATAAATTCAAAATCTTAGTGGTGGTGTTATTAATGTAATGGAAATACTGTACATCTTAAATCAGTAGAGGTACTGCATTTAACTTGGAAGTCAAGTTTCTGTGACAATGTAGGAGTGCCTTGAAGAATCCCATTTACTCTGACTCCCTCAAGTCTCTAATATTGGACCTTATTGTGTTGGTTACCTGAAAGGGCCTTGGCAATCATCAACAGTTCATCGTTTTGTTTTTGGTGGATCTTAAGGATGGTATCCTAGAGTATGTAGTAACCCATCTACCCATTCATTTATTTATTCACTCAGCAGATACTTATTGAGTGCTTCCTATATGACAGAAACTATACTAAGTCCTAGAGATCCAGCAGTGAACAGAATGGACAAAAATTCTTGTCTTTGTGGCACTTACACTATAGTGGGGCTAAGAGTCAGAAAATCAGGATCAAAGTCTGAGTCTGGGATCTCAGTTTCCTTGATAAAGCCATGGGAACTGGAGGAAGTTCTCAACATAAGGCACTACCAGAGAGAGTATTTGGAAATATGTTGGGGGGCTTTTGTTATAATAATAATTGGGGGGTGCTATTAGCATTTTAGTATCAGAGGCCAGGAATGTGAAACATATTTCACACAGGACAGTCTCTCACTAGGAAACACTGTGCCACCCAAACCACAAATGAAATTCCCTTCAAAAAACTCCTGATGCTTCATAAGATTCCTTCCATCTCTAACACCATATAAATTTAGAAAAACTGGCTTTTATTTCTTCTTGAAAAAAAAAAAAACCAACTAGGTGCTTGCTGTCTCAGAGGACCCATCCAAGGAAGAGGATTCCTGATAATTCTTCATTTCTCTTGGATGTTCTAACTGAAAGTATAAACCTAGAGTCTCGTGAAAATAAAAACACAAGCCAAAGCCACATTTTCTTATTCCAAGAACAGATTCCCATCACACAGGTGTCTGGATTTTTTCTCCCAAAAAGAAAGTACAGTGTCTCTTACAACCTGAGACAACTGTGAATATTCTCTATCGGAAGAGATACCCTATTCACCCCACAGAGATAAGAAGCATAAGTTAACCTGGAATCTGAGTCCATCCTGAATAAAATTTGGGGGCTTAATTTACCAAATTGATCTTAACAACAATCTCCAGCTCATCCTGACCCACAGTAGATAATGTCAGTGTTCTCTCCGCATTCATCTATTTATGGCACTTCATATCTGCAAACACGTTCTGTGGTGATCTAACGTGTTTCCCTTCTCAAGCTGTCCTTCTTTGGAGATTCTGTTCACTTGCTTAAGGGAAAGAAAATTAAATGTAATCAGTTGAGGGGGAGGGATAAAAATTTGCATTTTAGGGTAATTCCTAGGCGATGGTGGTGCTGCGGCTGCAGGTCCCTGAACCCCACGTTGAGAACCACAAGTTTTGACGGTTTCTTTTACATACTTTCCGGCCTGAGCAAATGTCAAGATTATTCTGTAGCTGGAGAATGCAGGAACTGATTCCACAGTATGGTCCTGTTTCTGATCCCTAACTTTGGTGCCAAATTTCATCAAATATCAAGACTCAGTTTCTCCCTCCGAGCAGCTGATGACCACTAATTACTAATACAATGACAACAAAAAAATTGCACTAGTGGTATTTTTACTCAGCCCAATGGAGGAGACAAGTTTTAGGGGGTAACAGAATTTCCCAGGCTTCGTACCCTTTTAAAATAGCACTCCCTATCTGTCCTTAACCCAACTAAATGAAGGATTGAATTCAAGGTTGGCACAGTGGAACCTGACCACCGAAGGGAAGCTAATAATTAAAGCCAACACCTCCCACAAATGGATTTGATTCTGGCTGAATTTGGCAGCAAGGGTTTTTGTTTTGTTTTGTTTTGTTTTGTTTTAAATAACACCCTATTGCCCTTCAGGATATTCTGGGCCAGACGCCACTGACCTAGGACTATCTGAACTTCCTAAAGTCAAGACGCACTGCAACAGAGATTCAGAAGACTTAGTGTAAGGACTTAGGTAGAGTCCTAACTTGAGGACACTTTCTGCCAATAACAATGAGTCAGAGATTTGAACTCTCTGAAGACTCCTTACCCACAGAATAGGGACAGGAAGATCTGTTCCAACGCTGGTTGTGAGGACTTAATGAAATTATGTACATAAAAGATCTTTGTAGGCAATGGAGTGCTACCCAATGCAAGCTTTTCAGAGTAAGTTCCAGGTAATCGTGAGCCATAGGGACTGTCGTGGTTTGTTTATGGTTGAAACTTCATGCAGCAGCCTAAAGGGGTTAGAATTTTCTGAATTAAATTTATGAACAGGCATCCACAAAAAAATAAAGGTGAGTTTTTAAAAATGTAAGCTAATTATATCTACAGCCTTAATAAGGCATTGCATCCGATTAGAGGTCCAAGTGGTTTTCAGATCTTTGGGCATTCATATTAGTTTCTCTCATTGTTTTAATACACATAAACATTCCCTGCAGTGTTTCTAAAATCCCCAGGGTGGAGAAGCAGTTGTCCCAGTGGTGTCATCTAAAGTAAGTGTATATGCTTGACATATAGTAACTGGGAAGTGTATTGATGCTTTACACTATGTAGTAATGTTCTTTGAACAAGAAAAACAGGTTTGAAGGACTCACACTCTGATTTTAAGCCTTACCAAAAAGCTATAGCTATCAAAACAGTGTAATGTTAATGCAGAACAGAACGTATGGATCAATAGAACAGACTTGAAATGCAGAAATAGACCCATACATATGGTCAACTATTAAGGACTTGTATCCAGGATACATTAAAAAAAAAAAAAAACACTCAAAGCTGAATATTAAAAAAATAACCTAATTAAAAAAAAAACAGGCAAAACATTTGAACAAAAACTTCATCAAAAATGTACTAATGGCAAATAAACACATGAAAATATGCTGACCATAATTATTCACTGGAGAAATACAAGTTACAACCAGAATGAGATACCCCCATATATTTGCTAGAAAGGCTAAAATGGAAAAACAAAGAAAATCGGGCAATACCAAGTACGGACAAGGACACAGAGCTGCTGGAACTTTCGTTTGTTGGTGGTAAGTATGCAAAATGGTACAGCCACTTGGAAAAGCATTTGGCCATTTCTTGTAAAGATAACCATACACTTATCATACAACCCAAGCAGTCAGATCACTAAGTATTTAACCAAGTGAAATAAAAGTTTACGTTCACACAAAAACACATCCGCAAATGTTTAGGGCCGTCTTACCTCTCAGTGCTCAAAACTGGAAACAACCCAAATGTCACACAACATGTAATGGATACATCTGTGATATTCTATACTGTGATCTATATATACAATGGAATACCTTTTTTACCTGGAATTCCTTATTTAATAATAAGGAATCAATTAGTATATGCACACAACAGGGTGATACATTGAAGCAAATGAAGTACACAGACCCAAAGGTCTACATATTTTAGTAGTCCATCTATATGACACTCCAGAAAAGGAAAAAAACTGTAGAGACCGACAATAGATCAGTGATTGCCAGGGAATGAGTGTGCGGGCCAGAATATTTTCAAAGAAGACACAGGGGGATTTTTTTAGAATGATAAAACTATTCTATATCCTTATTATGGTTATGGTTAAATATCTGTATGTTTGTCAAGTCCCGCAGAACTCTGCACTAAGAAGTTCATTTTACTGTATATAAATTACACTTCATTTAAACATGAAGGAAGAAAATGTATCATTCCATTTTCAAATGTAAAGTTATATTAATTATTGAACAGAGTCCTGAAAGTGCACATTTTCTTTTCGCCTTCCTCTGGGACAATAACACAACCTGGGAGAAGTAGGCACGGGCATTGCACCAGATTGAGAATTGGTGTTACGGAAATAACAATGTCCCTCTTTGCCTTCCAGTGACAGCCCGTTGTAAACCACAGAGTTCTAGAATGATTGGTAAGCGTGAATTGATGATAGACCTTCACCTGTCCAACCCAGGACCTGACGCAGGAACCGGGCTGTGTGGGGTCCACCAGTCAGGGGAAGCAGCTACGAAGGCATGCTTGACCCCTGATGTGGAGTTGGGCTGAAACCACAGCTGCAGGACGCTTAGAATTCAGGTGCCCCACCCAGGTAGATGCCACTGGTGAGGTAGGTTTTAATGACATGTATCCTCTTTAAAGCCATTTTCAGTGCTGAGAAATGGGGAAGTGATGGAGAGAAGAGTAGTAGTAATCACTGGCATTTATTTGGCATTTCTATCCCTTTGCTTTGTACACCTGATCTTATTTAATCCTCCTGGTTACTCTAGGAGCTGGATGGGAGTATAATCTACTTCTCTTAAATAAGGAAAACAAGCGATAGAGGTATCAAGTTGGTGTCCCCAAATCACACAGTTAGCATGTGGTAGAGCTCGTATTTGAGCCTGGGCTCTGAATCCAATTCTCCTCAACTGAGGGAGGAAAAATAAGAAAGTCCGTTTTGTGTCTTCATTTAAAAAATTCTTTTAAAGTGTTCTTGGAGGTGCCTGAAGAGCCGGTGCAGCCAACTCCAATGGCTCCCAACCCTTATTATTAATGTCATATAGATACATATGCATACTTTCATTTAAAATAACTCCTTGCCCTCCTCCTCTTTGTTACTATTCATCTCCCCCCCATGCACCAGCCAAATGGTGTACCAGGCTGTGTAGCTAACACTTGCATAATAACTTAAGATCCCACAACCCCTCTGTTTATCAGGCAACAATATTACCAAAAATAACTGCACATACAACTAAAGAGAGGAAGCAAGAGTTGGGAGAATCTGTCAATATGTTTGGAAATGTACAATGAAGAGCCGGTGGGACAGCTTTAACTCTCTGAAGTCACATCTTTGGGACACTTGGAACAAACGAGTGTCCATTGGGCCATCCTACGGGAGGGCTGCAGAACCCGGATTGAGGCCAAGTGTGGGGAGATGGTACAGGGTTTCGGCTCTACATTCCCAACCTGTGGCATATGGCAGCGGCAGCTGTGACAGAGAGATCCAGAAAGAGAGGTGAGCACCGCAGTGTCCGAATGCGCTTGCTGAAGGGAAGCTGCAGGCACCCCCTCTGGAGCCTGGGCCACACTCAGCTCAAAGCCCTTACAGGGGCTCTTTCTCTTTCCCAGAGCCCTTAAGTTCCCAAGGTTGACATTGAATGTCCTGCCACCCCAAGGGACTTCCCAAGGTCAGCAGGGTCAGCATAAATGGCCACTGGTGACGTGCTTCCTCCACACATTCCAAGGGGACCAGTGGCAAGGAAAAGTGGCAACAGCTAGAGCAGCTCTTTCAAAACCCCCCTTCGCCCCCCAAGTTTGTAAAATATTGTCAGTACTGACGAACTAATGAACCACAAGAATGTGTCAAGCGCAGCTTTCATGCCGGCAGTTCCGTCAAGACGCCGAACAGCGGGGCCTGCGGTGTGGTAGTGCCTCTTCCAGGTACAGCTTCAATGAGTTTTATCTCAGCTTGGAACACAAAGTGTGTTCTGATACTAATACCGATAAAAGCATAAAGGCTGGCGCCATCTGCCATGGCAACTATCAAGATGGCAGGTGCTTTTCATCAGCTTTATCTGAACTTTGCATTAATGGGAATTCAGAGACTGTGGGTGCCTTTTCAAAAAAAAAAAAAAAAAAAAGGACATTAAAATGATAGCACTCCTCTGAATAGAACCAATTCATCAAATATCAACCTATTCTCACTGCCTTTATTTCTCTTGCAAGAAAAATAAGACGGAAGGAATCTTACTGTGTTTTTGTTGTTGTTGTTTGATTTGGGTTTTCTTAGGAGCCACTCTAGTTGTCCTGTGGTTTTACCGAGACCATTCTCAAGGGCTTGGGCCCTGGGAAGTTCATCAGGAAGGGCTGTCACCTCCAGGCAGCCCTCCACTGTTGTAGCAAATAAAATGTGAATGTGCCGTCTCTGAGGGCGGGGCATGCAACAAAAAAGGGTGAGTGTTCAGGGCCCGCCATAAGTAATAAAAGAGGCATTTTTCAAAGAAGAAGACAAAAAAGGAGGAAGAGGAGACAGGAGATTGACAGAAAGAGAAAGAGAGAGAGGAGAAATCATGCTCCAGTAGGACTGTCTGCAACTTGGATATATAGAAAACTACAAATATATATATATATATTTGTAGTTTACAGTTTATAGCAAGCACCCCTCTCTGTCATTCATTAGCTGCAGGAGAAGAGGACGACTCACTATATCCAGAAAAGATGCTAATAATTTCAGCCCATGAGCTGAGTTATGTTGGCTAGGAAATCGTATAGAATGTATAAATGCATGATGGTAATAGTAGGTTGTGTACACGATACTGTTCTGCTTCTCCAGTTTATTATCTATTATTTTCCACAGGATGTTTCCCTCCTTTTTCACTTGTTAATTAAGTCTATTTTTTAAATCTGTCTATCTATCTTCTATCTATATACAAATGTATTGATTTAAGAAAGTTTCCTAAGGCTTTTCCTATAAGTAAGATGCATGGGATTTCAAATAATATTTTTTATTATTTCCGTACTTTTAAATTTCTCTGCTGTATAAATGTATACATACACATAAGGCATGGAAACAAATAAATGTAAAACATAGATATGCATATCTCTCTCTATATATCACGCATACACACAATGACCATTTATGTGTACATACATACTCTTGCACGTAGCATCGTAATAAAACCAACAGGAGCATGTAAATGAGAAAGGTATGAACACATGATGGACTTCGAAAAACATTTAAAGTAAAAATCTTCATAGCTACACAAATGACTACCAGAAACTGGAGAGAGCCCTTTGAAAAGAATTTTTTCACCCTGAAAAGGGGAAAAGAGGAAAATCAAAACCAGAGAAGATGAAGAGTAAAAACCAAAAGAGCAGCACCATGGAGGGGCCAGGAGCTCTTTCATGAAACTTGAGCTGGACCACTGACCTCCAGCTGGCTCAGCGGCTCGGGAGTTTATTGCAGAGAGTTTGTCAAGCCTGCCCTGGCAGGTAGAATAACCCAACCCCAGCTGGTCACACAAAGAGAGTTCTGTGAGAAACTCTCATTTTCCTGATTGTGACCAGTTGATGGTGGCTTCTTCCCCCAACATACCACAGGAGTATTTTCCCCCTGGAGTTTCTCTATACAAGATTCACTCTCAGAGATGTTTCCAGTTTTCAGAAAGGAAGAAAGGAAGAAAGGAAAGAAAGAAAGAAAGAAAGAAAGAAAGAAAGAAAGAAAGAAAGAAAGAAAGAAGAAAGGGGGAGGGGAGGGGAAAGAAAGAAAGAAGAAAGGGGGAGGGGAGGGGAAGGAATGGGAGGGGAAGGAAGGGGAGAGGAAGGGAAGGGGAGGGGAAGGGAGGAGAGGGGAGGGAAGGAGGGAGGAATGGCAGCCTGTACAAGAGGGTGTCTGATGGCATGCCTTGCACTGAATCTCATGCAGCATTAGAGGGTGAAATCCATGCTCCATGAAGACCCAGTAAACAGAGGTTTGCTTTAATTTTTAGTCTACCCAATTTTCTACCTTTCACACAAAAAGGAGAAGGGTGGGCCATATTTCAAGAAACAAACAACTGCATTTCAAACACCTTCATATGAGCACCAATATCTCATTTAATCATTTATAATTTCCCTTAGCTCCCTCCACAGATTTTCAGTATGAGGCATTATTTTAGAGGTGGGGAAAAAAGTATAAACTCCATACTATTCATAAAAAAAACAAGTTTTAATGGATCATTTTATTATAATAAATGAATACATAACCACTTAGTCCTAGCAGCCCAATTAAGTACTACATAAACAAGTTTATGTTTATAAAAGGGACCCCAAAAGGTAAAGCCATATAAAAGGAAATGCTGTTACACATTAGGAGCAAATCTTTAGCAAAAGGATATAAATATAAATCTTATCAGAATGAGATGGCTGAGAAAAGGCAGACTGAAAGGATGGAAACTGAAAGACAACCTAAAGAAGTGTCTTAAGTAGCAGAAAGTATCTGGAGAACAGGGTTCCAATCCTGGCTTCAACGTTCACTGTGCATTCTTGTACGGGTCACATATTTTCTCTGATCCTTGAGGTCTCCTTTAAAAGTGGGGTTGAATTTTAGTCTCTCTTGAACTTTTTTTTTTTTAAGATTTTACATATTTAGTTGGGACTGGGACACAGGGGCAGAGGGAGAGGGAGAAGACTCCCCACTAAGCAGGGAGCCTGCCTAGGGCCCCGTCCGATGACACTTAGATCATAACCTGAACAGAAGGAAGATGCTTAACTGACTGAACCACTCAGGTGCCCCATCTCTTTTGAACTTTTAAAAAAAACTACAAAAAACTGATGTAGGGTCCAATGTAGAAAGGCCAACTTTTTTGTTTTATCCGATAAGGACAACAGAAATAGTCATATTTATAGCCAGCACTTCGTAAGAGATGGAAAATTTGAAACCTCTAAATAAGAAGACCTAGTATCAAATAAAGAGCAGTCTTTTAATTTGAAGAGACTTACTTTTAGGAAACCTGATCACATTTATCCTCATTTTTCTCATTTCACCATAAGCCGGTGAAAACTTTGTCTCAAGCTTGTCCCCATCCATGTGTGGGCATTTGAGAATCACCAGAAGTGATGCTCCTTTCTATTGCAAACATGTCTGTGATTCGAAATCTCAATGTCCTTTCTGAACTCTTACCTCCAAGTAAAATACCATCCAATCCCCTGGAGCCCTAATACTTTGTTGATAAATAGTGAGAGCTGTGTTACATTCCCACACAAGGCAACCTTGGGAGGGAAACACATAAAAAGAAATGTTTTCTGGGTGTGGTGCATGAACAATTAATCTTGAAACACTGAAAAAATAAAATAAAAGTATTTGGGGAGAAAAAAATGTTTTCATGTGTACAATAAGCAGATCTCTAAAAATTTCATATAAACTCCTTTTTTTGGGTATACTAATGGTTATTTTAAAGGTATCACAGGAATTTTTTATTCAAATTAAAACCTTTTCTTAAAAAAAGAAGATTTATATTTATAAAGTGAATAATAACCTATTAATTTGTCTTCTGTGTAAATCTGCATTTTTATATACTGGGGTTACTTAAGCAGGGTCCCCATGTATCATTAAAGATAATCTGATAAAGGCCAGTTCAGTACTATGAATTTATTTACACTGACGGTCTAATTATATTTCCCATGAACAGACACCTCTACTATAAATCTCCTCAAAACATTAATACCTGGAAGTATTCGAAAGTACTAGAAAAAACACAGGACTTGGAATAATAATAACTGAAATAATAGCTAATACATATTGAGTACATATTGTGTATCTGGTGCTTTATAAGTGTCATCTCATTCAATCTGCAAAATATTCCTATGAAATAGATTAGGTTATTATGCCCATTTAACAGGTGACTAAATTAAGGCACAGAGAGGGTAAACAACTAGCTTCAATTGAAGAAGCAAGGAAATGGTAGGACCAGAATGGAAAACCAGAGAGTCTAACTCTAGAGGGGTGCTCTTAGCCATTCTGCTCTCCAACTGTGAAGAGTTTCTGTACCACCACATGGAAGGTGGCTACATATGGATCAGTGGCGGAAGACCTCCCTGGAAATGATTTCATGAGGGTACCATCATTGCGAGGGCATCACAAGCCCTCATGGAAAAGGAAAGATGGCAATGTAATTGCATTTGCCTGCCTTTCCCAATTGGCTTAACTAGGTTAGTGGTCCTCAAATACTCTTGCATAAAGACCCCTTGAGGTTCTCGCTCAAGATGCAAATATCCAGACCCCATTGTCAGAATTTTGGATTTTCTCTGGCTTAGATAAGTGGAAACAATATGTAGTAATTTCATGAGCCAGTGCAGGCTCATGTTTGATTCTCAGACCTCCACTTGCCATCATGGTGATGAAAGGCATTCCGGAAGGGCAGAGGCCCCTTCAGCTGAATCCATTCTTTGTACCAGTTAATTTTTAAAGACACCCCTGGGTTCCTTCAATGTAGGTGTTCGTTTGACCTGACTTAGAGACATCCTGAATCAGATGGTGTCTAACTTTCATTCTAGCTCTTGCTCCTTGAATTTATCCTCCTAAGTAACGTCTCAACCTTATATTCTCTATAATTATCATAATAGTGCAGTTTGCTGATGTATTATTAATAAGAGTGATATGCACACACTGACAGAGAATAAGATGTAACTAGCTCTCATCTCTGTCTCTACTATTCATTCATTCATTCATTCATTCATCAGATATGTCTTGCTCAACCGATTTGTCAACCCCCAACTGAGTGCTGGGGATTCAACAATGAATACAACAGTTTCATTCTTGCCCATATGGACCCGACGGTCTAAAAGGAAATAGCTGCATTAAGAGGTGTTAGACATCTGATAAATGTTGTAAAGAGTCAACACAGGCTGCAGAGGACCACATAGGAGGGGGATGTGTCTGTGTTAGGCATGTTAAGTTAGGATAACTCAACCCAACAAAAGTTTCTTTCTTCCCTGTGCTCTGTAGTCAACATAGAGGTCTGCACTCCACCTTCAGGTTGAAGGAGATTCTACCATATAGGATGTTACGTATCTTCACAGAGTAGAAGGGAGAATCAGACGTGAGCGTTCCCTGCTCATGGAATTGCTATGTGCCTTTTCCACTCTCCCTTCATTGACCAGCAAAAAGTCACAGGACTCTGCCTAACTATGGGGGGGGGGGGCTAGGAGATATGGAGGAGCAAACAGAATGTTTGGAAAGCATTATTGTGAGCCTCTGTCCAATATTCTTATCTGGGTCAGAAGACTAGGAGGAGTCCCCCCTGAGGAAGTGAGGTTTGGATTGAGACTTGAAGGCCAGGTGAAGGGGTAGGATGATGGCAGCAGGGGGGAAGAGGGTTAGAGAAAAAGCATGATATGTATGGCAGAGGGAACCATTCCTGTGAAGTCCCAGCAGCAAGAGAGAGCGCGCCAAGTCCGAGGAACTGAGGCTTGTAATATGGCTAGACAGTGGACATGAAAGCAAAGGCTAAGGGATCCTAAGACAGACAGGAAGTCCTTGAAAATTCACTTATTTTAACAATCATTTTGGATAATCAAGTCATGAATTTTGTTTGCTGGTAACCTCTGGGTCAAAGTAACTATGAATGGTATTTATTCTAAAAAGAAGTTTCTAGGGAAACCATTGTAAGATGTTCTTGCAAGTAAAATATCATTCCTTATTCATATTTCCTAATGGGACCAACCAAGTGATAATCTGTTAATTACCAAATACTAATCCCTAAAACAGTGGTTTTTCTATCTTGGCTGCCCACTAGAATCCCCTGGGAAGCCTTTAAGAATCCCAATGCTCAATTAAGGCAGAATTTCTGGGTGTGGGACCCAGGCATCAGCAGTTTTAAAATTCCCTAGGTGATTGCAATGTGCAGCCAAGGACGAGAATGACAGCTCTACAAGCTTTCAGGAACAGTGATTCTCAGTGGGACACCAAAGTGTGAGAAGGTATGTGGGAGCAACCTGGGGACTTTCTGGAACTACCCCTCACTCAGATTCTGTGAAGCCTCTCCCTCTTGAGGAGAAGGTACCCACTGGGAGAAAAGCACAGAGGGGAGTGAAGGGCACTGTTTTTAATAGGATTGTCTTATATATCTCAGATGTGTCAGAGGTATAAAAAAGTTGAGAACAACTGGTCTAGAGTGTCACTGTCAAACGGAACTTCCCGTGATGATGGAAAGAGTTATAATCTGCATTGTCCAATACAGTTGCCACCTGCCATGTGTAAGAATTGAGCACTTAAAATGAGACTGATGTGATTCAGGAATTGAATTTTTAAATTTTTAAAAAATATTTTTTTAAATAGGATCTATGCCCAGGGTGGAGCCCAATGTGGGGCTTGAACTCACAACCCTGAGATCAAGACCTGAGCTGAGATCAAGAGTCAGAAGCTCAACTGACTGAGCCACCCAGGCAATCCTTAAATTTTATTTTTATTTTAATTAATTTAAGTTGGATTAGAAATAACCAAAGGCACCTAGCAGCTAGTATGTTGTATAGCACATAATAGAGCCTTAACCCGAAATGTTTGTCTTAATTACACCTGACAAGTACAACACGTGCATGTGTCTATTGCTTAAGAATATTAAATTTATGATCCATCATTTTCCTATAGGAAACTCCATCTTTCAATCAAGGCGTGTGGGTAGATATATTGGATAGTTTGTTCTGTTAAATTCACTTCGTAATTTGAACCAGCGATTACACAATAGTGAGCTATGTGGAAGCTTCGAGGTCATCTAGTCTAGGGCCATGATCTCAAATATCTAAGGAATCTGGGCAGGTAAAATAAATGAGCAGATCGTGTTACTGGTGTATTATACCCAGAGAAATAGCACTCTTTTTACAAAGAAATATGCTCTCTGCCATTTTTCTGGAAACATGGGCCTCTCTGTCTAGCTACCCTGTTCCCATCCCCTCTCCTAGACTATTTATAGACGTAGCCCCTCATATCCAGAATGCAAAAGTGGAGAAAACTTCAAAGGTCTGGGACCCCGAGGTAGGAGTGGTTGGTATTCGGCAGACTCAGAAACACAGTAGCAGAGTAGAGTCTCAAGGCTGGCAGAGATCTTTGAGGTCAACAAATCCAAGGGCCTTGGAAATGCTACCTAACTTTATCATGCTCTAGTGTTTTCCTCTCTAAAATGGGACTATTTATCTCATTACCATACTTGCGTGAGGTCTTAGAACCAGCTAATGCCAGATCCAAAGCTAGAACCTAATTAACTCTGTGAGCTTCCTTTCCATTAAACTCTTACTCGAGCTTCTTGCAATGAGCCAATGGAGTCAGAACTGTGGATATACTTTGCAAGCTATAAATTTCTATACTAACATCTACTGCTATTGTTACTGCTTATCTCAAATACCACACAGAAAGCGATAGTGTGTTCAATTTCAGGTACTTATCATTACAAATTAGTTGTTTCAAACTCTACCAGCTTATAACTGTCATAAAAGTTTCTCACATTGTTTTTAGCTACTAATAATAGATACCTTATGTAACAGTGGCTTCAGAGAGAAAAGGTTATTATTTGCTCATGAAATTGAAATACATACTCTGAGACTTGTAGAGAGGCCACCAACATGTTGTTAGTGCCGTCTACAACTGAATAATCTCCAAAAGCAAATTTGGAATTCTCATCTTAGAAGGCAAAAAGTGTTTGGGATTTTTAGGTGACAATTTTTCTTTCTTTTTCTTTTTTTTAACTGTCTTAGCTCACATTTTATTTATTTATTTTATTATGTTAGGCACCATATAGTACTTCATTAGTTTTTGATGTAGTGCTCTGTGATTCATTATTTGGGTATGACACCCAGTGCTCTTCACAATACTTGCCCTCCTTAATACCCATCTCCAGGATAATGCATCCCTCCACCCCCTCCCCTCTGAAACCCTGTTTGTTTCCCAGAGTCCAGAGACGCTCAATGTTCATCTTCCCCTCTGATTCCCCACCTTCACTTTTCTCTTCCTTCTCCTAATGTCCATATATTCCTTATGTTCCACATATAAGTGAAACCATATGATAATTGTCTTTCTCTGCTTAACTTATTTCACTTAGTGTAATCCCCTCCAGTTCCAACCATGTCAACGCAAATGATGGGTATTCATCCTTTCTGACAGCTGAGGAATATTCCATTGTATATATGAACAACATTCTTTATCCATTTGTCTGTTGAAAGGAATCTGGGCTCCTTCCACAGTTCGGCTATTATGGCCATTGCTGCTGTGAACATCGGGGTGCATGTGGCCCTTCTTTTCACTACATCTGTATCTTTCGGGCAAATACCCAGTAGTGCAATTGCTGGATCATAGGGTAGCTCTATTTTTAACTTTTTTTTTCTTTAAAGATTTTGTTTATTTATTTGACAGAGAGATAGAGAGCACAAGTAAGCAGAGTGGCAGGTAGAGGGAGAGAGAGAAACAGGCTCTCTGCTGAGCAGGCAGCTGGATGCCAGGCTTAATCCCAGGACCCTAGAATCATGACCTGAGCCG
This sequence comes from Nasua narica, assembly GCA_028533885.1. Taxonomy (NCBI): domain Eukaryota; kingdom Metazoa; phylum Chordata; class Mammalia; order Carnivora; family Procyonidae; genus Nasua; species Nasua narica. The sequence continues at coordinate 74,787,028 of CM052799.1, forward strand.
AAGGCAGAGGCTTAACCAACTGAGCCACCCAGGCGACCCTATTTTTAACTTTTTGAGGAAACTCCACACTGTTTTCCAAAGTGCCTGCACCAACTTTCATTCCCACTAACAGTGTAAGAGGGTTCCCCTTCCTCTATATCCTCGCCGACATTTGTTGTTTCCTGCCTTGTTAATTTTTGCCATTCTGACTGGTGTAAGGTGGTATCTCAACATGGTTTTGATTTAAATTTCCCTGAAGGCTAATGATGTTGAACATTTCTCCATGTGTCTGTTAACCATTTGTATGTCTCCTTTGGAGAAGTGTCTATTCATGTTTTCTGCCCATTTTTTGACTTGATTATTTGTGTTTTGGGGATGTTGAGCTTGAGAAGTTCTTTATCGATCTTGGATACCAGCCCTTTATCTGTAATATCACTTACAAATATCTTCTCCCATTCTGTGGGTTGCCTCTTAGTTTCGTTGACTGTTTCCTTTGCTGTGCAGAAGCTTTTTATCTTGATGAAGTCCCAGAAGTTCATTTGCACTTTTGTTTCCCTTGCCTTTGGAGACATGTCTTGAAAGAAGTTGCAGTGGCTGATGTAGAAGAGGTTACTGCCTATGTTTTCCTCTAGGATTTTGATGAATTCCTGTCTCACATTGAGGTCTTTCACCCATTTAGAGTTTATCTTTGTGTGTGGTGTTAAGAGAATGGTTGAGTTTCATTCTTTTGCATATAGCTGTAGATGACAATTTTTCTGATTTTGAAAAAAAAAGGCATGTGATCCTGTCTCTGCTCACCACAGGAAGTTATGGGAACTTCTGTTTTTTGAACACAGTTCCACAGAGTGATGACTTAGAGTAACAGAGAAAGATCATATCATGCCCATAAACAATCTAACTATAATCCAACCATTTATATACAATCCAACATCATTGCATATTAATCTTTTATAATATTTCTAGTTTCCTGATGAGAGGTTTCTGGAAGTAAAAATACAGAATGTAGACATGTATTGGCAAAATGCTTTCAGAAAGGTTGGAACCACTTGTGGTATCACTAGGAGGGGATGAAAGCATTTCTCACCACAAAATCACCAAGGTTGAGAATATTCTACTAAGATAGCGAGTGAGGGATGAGAGTATTCTACTTTTCCCCCCAAAGATGGCGAGTGAGGGAAGGAGAGAGATGCAAAATTTGGCACTGAAATGCTGTTTTATTTTTCAATCTTTGAATCATGAATGAGCAGCCATGAAAGCAGTTCAATGAGTGTCACCATATTATAATGGAAGTTGTCATAAAGCAACCCCACAAAATGGTTTGTCATCAAAAGGACAAGAAAATCATTGAAATCCAGAAGTTTTGTCAAAAGACAGTCTGAATGGCATAAAGGAGTGTCTTAAATAAGTGTGTTCTTCAAAATTTTGTCAGCTAATGTTGATACTCTCATCTTTGCCTCTGTCTCTATCTCTGTCTCTGTCTCTCTACACACACACACACACACACACAGAGTCTATTAGGAATCATTGGATAAAATGTTAACCTCTTCCTCTCCAACAGCTTCTAGTAGTTTCAGATTTACTAAGAAAAATGAACAATGTACTAACCAAATTATTGCAAGTCATTAGGATTTATCTGATTTTTGAGATTAAATTGGCAGATTAGCTGACTGTAATTGATAAAACTGCTCCAATTTCCCAGTTGCTTTGGCACTTCTGGAATGAATATCTATATCTAAAAGGAATACAGCTATTTCCAACATGAAGGCTTTAAACAAATATTTACATTTTACCATTATTACATGAATATATTCAAGAGAAGCATAGAACTGGTATAATGGTTTGTGATTGGGTGAAGTTATTTAAGCAAAACTTTTGGGAGAAACTGAACTTTACTTAGAATTTTAAAAATGGAGAAATGAAATTTGGAAGATGTTGGGAAGACATTAAAACATATATTTGGGATTATGTGAGGGAGAAAAGGAGTGAAATATGAGAAAGAAGGCCAAATCTAGTAGATGTAGGTGGGTGATAAGGAGGCAGAGACATGGCATAAGATCATTTCAAACAAGCAAATCCGGCTCAGGTTGTGGTACCCTTTCAAGAGAGAGTGGAAGATTTATTTTGACTAGAGCCCGGAAGGGCCATTGCAAGATTAAGTCACTGCATATCACCATCCCGGTGCTAGGCGTGAGAAATTATTTTGGCAGCCATGTGCAGAATAATTTGGAGTGCCTAGAGACTGTGTGTTGAGTCGAGAAAGAAGAACGTTCTGGTATTCCAAGAAGTAAACCAGAAACTGGATGCAGTAGAAACATAGGGAAGATTTGGAAGACTCCAGGTACATCAGAAAAGGGCACTGGAAACATCACAGCAACTCACAGAATAGGTCTGTTGGGAGCAGTGTTCTCTTTTGGCAATGGCACCAACATGGCAGCAGGCTCCTCTCAGCACAGCTATTGCTTCCTTGGTGCTCAGAAAACATCAGCCATTTGCCTCCCACTTCCCCTCATGAGTTCATTAGGCCTCTCTCATGTCTGAATGTCTCCAGACACTTCTTGAGCCTATTTCTATCTTCAGCAGGCATGGTTTTTTAGTGTAAGCAGTTGCCTTTTGCAGGTGACTATTTGTGACCAAAGACAGATAGGAAGGAACTACAGATTACCCTGAAGTTTGGGGCTTAATGGGTCATCGGACAATAAAGATAGCATAGGAAGAAAAAGCGGGAGGGGAAAATTCCAGCTCCTGAAGAGGAAATGGATTCGTGGCTGCACAGGCACGGAATGCAGGTCAAAAACAATTATTGCATTATAATGGTGGGGGCTGGAGGAGAGTCTCCATTTGGAATGCAGTGAGAGCAGTCCTACAAGACGGATCGCATTAATATGAAAAGAATATTATTGAAATCAAGAAGGTACAACAGAGGGCAACCAGAATGATACAAGGACTCAAGGACCTTAATTATTTACAAAGGTGGAAACATAGTTGCTCTACTTTCCTCTGTAAAAAAAAAAAGAAGGAAAGAAAGGAAAGAAATGTAAAGGGAATTCACCAAGAATGTCCTCAATTCCAAGGTAACAGAATAGAGGGAGATTTACAAGGACTAAAAGGCAAAGAGAAAGAAAAAAAGAAGGGCTGTGTACTTAAGCCCAGAAAGAACATGGTATTAAAGAAGTTTTAGAGGGATTTCTTTACAAAAACAGAGGTAAATTTACAGTGCAAACTGCTATGCAGGTTCAGATTGCTAATATGTGTGTACTGTACCTATGCATATGTGTATTTATACAAATACTATATATTTTAAGGAGATAAGCATTACAAAGGAAAGTAATTATGGGGTGGCACAATTGCAGACTCAACTAGACTTAGAGGGATTTCCTGTTCTAAAATTTCCTGTGTTCCCTAACCCTTCCATGTAATTTTCAGTGTTGTGAGTGCCCACTGGCAATACAGACTAAACACTGAAAAAACCTAGAATGATATTCAAGTGAAACTTACAGAAATATAAATCTGATCTGGAGCTGTCAAATCACCACTTGAAATACAGTATATGGACACTCGAACTAAGGAAAGTCTGAAGAATGCCTTCTAAGGAATAAACCACAGAAGCATTGAAAATCCATTTACCCGAGCCAACAGGTACTGAACCCACACTGAACTCAAAATTGACTCTGGTATTTTCTATCTATGTTTTGACTATTGTTACAAAGCAACAATATTTCTTAAACTCCTATAGTACACGCTGAAATCTATTTTGCAACCTGAAATAAAACAGAAATGTAAGGAAGGGTCCCTTTTTCCCAGAAGTTACTAGTAAGCTTTTCTTTTTTTCTTTTTTTTTTTTTAAAGATTTTATTTATTTATTTGAGAGAGAGAGAGAGAGATCACTTTTCTTGCTCATGACTGTATCCCTAGGACTGAGTGTGGTACTTGCCACTTGGTGGGTGCTCAATAAGTCAGGGATAATAAGGGGACATCATTAGCTATTTTTGATGGAGAATCTACTAAGAGCTGGGCTTTTTGGATACATTCTGACATTTAATCTTCATGAAGGGTCTGTGAAGTCCATACTTTAATCCCTATTTTATGGAGGCACAGAGAAGCTAAATACATCCTCTAAGGTCACACAGCCTGCAGGTAGCATACATGGGACACGAGCCCAGACCTGTGCACTTTCCTCGAAGCCACAGTATGTTCTTTAATCTAGTTGTGAAAACGAGATAAATGCATTTGAAACAATAGTAAGTGACGCAAAATGGAAAATACTGGAGGGTATGGCCCAGACTCCACAAGTTAGAGAGATTCAGAGCAGATGCAGCCCGGAGTGGTCAGGAACTTCTTAGAAGCAGGATCATGGAATGGGCCTTGAATGATGAGAGGATCAGAAGGAAAGGTCACTCAAAACCAGCTGTGTGGTTAGCTGGTTGTAAAGGTTAATGGTTGCCAAACCTGGCTGGGCAAGTCTGAATTAGCATTGAAAAGAATCACTGGTGTAGAAAACTGGTATGCTTACTTCCCTCATGATAATCTCTCTGTGATGGGAAGAGGGGAAAATGTTTAAAAACACGGACTCCAGCCTCCTAAAATTTTGAGGAAAAGTTGGTAGAGCTTGCAATACAAAGAAGGCAACATTTTATATTACTTACTCCTTTCTACTTCTGCCTAAAGTTTCAGCTGAGCCCGGTCAAGGAGGAGTGGTAATTTCAAAATGCCTGCCACTCCCCCTGCTTGTGCTCTCTCTCCCAAATAAATAAATAAAATCTTAAAAAAGAGAGAGAGTATAAGGCCACAAGGCTGAAGGATGGGGGATGCCCTGATGCCTGGATTTGAGTCCTACCTGGTAAAATTCACCATATTGGCAGATGGTTGTCTACATCAAGTCCTTTACACACATTATCTCATTTGATTTTCAAAACAAACATGTGAAGCAGACAACTCTACTACACTGCTTACCACTCCCATCTTATGGGTGAAAAAACAGAGGCTTTGAGGATTTGCACGATTTTTGGAATGAAAACAACAGATATATTCAGTGCTATTGTAGCCTTCCCATAGCTCTCTGCCATACTCACCCCAAATAGCACACACACACACACACACACACACACACATGCCCACCCACTGGACCAGTGTATGTGGGCTGGACGCCTAATGCTCAGTTTTATGTCAGAATCTCTCACAATCCATTGTTTCAGCCTATAAATTCATGTATTATCCAATCTTAAACACTTCTGGTGGGGTAACAAAATGAATGCCAGGAAATTACTCAGAAAGTTCATGTCAAATTGAAAAATACGTTTGTTTTCTTTGTTTTTTTGGGGGAGGCAGGGGGTATTATTTTATTTATTTATTCATTTATTTTATTATGTTCAGTAGCCAACATATAGTACATCATCAGGTTTTGATGTAGTCTTCAGTGATTCATTAGTTGTGTATCACCAGTGCTCATCATTACATGTGCCCTCCTCAATACCCATTACCCATTACCCCATCCCCCCACCCCCTCCCTTCTGTAACCCTCAGACACAGACATTTCTCCAAAGAAGACATACGAATGGTTAACAGACACATGAAAAGATGTTCAACATCATCTGGCATCAGGGAAATACAAATCAGAACCACAATGAGATACCACCTCACACTAGTCAGAATGGCTAAAATTAACAAGTCAGGAAATGACAGATGTTGGCGAGGATGCAGAGAAAGGGGAACCCTCTTACCCTGTTGGTGGGAATGCAAGCTGGTGCAGTCACTCTGGAAAACAGTATGGAGGTTCCTCAACAAGCTGAAAATAGAGCTACCCCATGACCCAGCAACTGTACTACTAGGAAAAATATGTTTTAAAAATACCAGCTACATGTGTCTTACAGGTATTTTAGCAGAGCTATGGCCTAAATTGGGTGAAACATCTCAGCAGCTCAGATCCGTTATCTTTTTTATGGGGATTTTTGCCCTGAGAAAAGATTTGGAAAAAGAAGATTCATTGGTTTAAAGCGTATCAAAAAGGAAAGAGGATACCTTAAGCTTTTTCTCCCTCTGTCAGCATGAAAATGTAAACATACAAATTGAGGGGGAAAGGGAACTTCATTCAGTGATAGATCAAAAAAATTTACTAAGCATAGTTCTCTTTAATTGATACCTACCACCTTCCTCCCAGCATGACTTGTTCATAAATCCCCTCCCCAAGCCAAGGAATGGTGCCACAAATTTTGTATGGAGGTGATCTGACTTACCCTAATGTCTTTTTCTTTTTCTAGGTGGTTGTTTTCTTATCTTTCAGTTCGTAACTGACACATGGTCATCAGGGTGGGTGCTAACATTTTCAGAGCAATCGTAACTAAAAAAACATAATCTATAGACATCTTTTTCACGACTAGCCAGCCAAATGTTTAGTGATTTTGGCTGAAGAGACAAGCTCTAGAAAAATTATAGGCAGAAAGAGTCACATGGTGCATTCTAGACCAAAGGCAGTTTCCACGGGCCTCCGGAGAACAATATGGGGGCATTTCTGAAGAGTTCTGCAAGTCACCTCACTCTAGTTCTTGCCACTCAAAGTGTGATCCACACACACAGACCACCAGCAGCAGCATCCCAGGTGAGCTGGTGTGAAAAGCCAGTTCTTGGGTCCCGTGTTAGTATATGTGCTGCCCAAGCGAGCACTGGGTCCCGTGTTAGATATACCGATTCAGAATTGACGCTTTAAAGCATCCACAGCTAATACACATGGAAGTTTAAAGAGCACTGCTGTAGGTAATTCTCAGATACAGCCCCTAAATCCTGACAGAGCAGAATTTTAAGCCCCAGCTACAGTGATCTTTGAGGTTGAAATCATGGGCGGACTCTCCGGGAAGAACAAAGATCCGTGACCCACCGCAACGCTGCATGGAATCGCGGCAGTCCGAAATATCATCGCACCTATTCTCACTTCAAGTGACCGCTGAAATTCCACAGGCGTCGCCCACGCTAGTTTTCAGGGACAGTGCCCACTTCCCAAACAGATTGCCTGGCTCTGCCGCCCAAAGCCAGAGAACTGGGACTGGCCCTTACTGCTCAGTGGGGAGAAGTGTGAGAGAGCCTGTGGGCGTCGGAGAAGAGGGGCAAGAGTGAGGGGGAGCAGAGAGGGAACAAAAGCAAAAGCAGCTTGGGTGTGCTGGACAGCCAGGTCACCAGCCTTTAGAGAGAAGAGACAGGAACAAAGCGGGAAAGGGTCAAGATGCCTTTTTGAGGTTAACTGAATCACACGGGACCCCTGAAGTCTGGATGACAACACTCCCCGAAGAATAAACAGCCTTCTTGGCTTTCCTAGAGGAGAGGGCACAGCGTGACATGAGTCCCCAGCCCACCCTGTACACAATCCTGCCGTTTCCTGACAGCTTTTAGGGCCGAGGACTTGCCCTCAGGCCATGGGTCCCATCAACATTTATATGCCAATTCCAAAGTGGCAATTGTGGGAGGAAAAGAGCCAACTGCCTGATACTCTTCAAAAATCATCAACATCATCATCATCATCATCGTCAGGTCTTTAACCTGTTAAAGATTCACTGACAAACCCTGAGTTTGCCTTTATTGGAAGAAATGATGCTGGGGCCAGAATGGAGACTGCAGATTGATTGATTTTTTTAATTTAATATTTGTTCATGGGGAGGCTGGCTTTTTTATTGCGGCGGCACCTGCTAGTGCCATTATAGTTACAAGGCCTGTTGGAGAGGCTTTATGGTGAAGGCTTATTTCTATTATAAATACTGGTTGGGGCTGGTGGTTAATATCCCTACAGTTTCCTGTTATACTGGGCTCAATCAAATCTGGCCCATATTGCTAAATCACACACATCATCTCTACACACGAAAAATTTTAAAATACATGTTGTGCCAAAATCAACATCATTAATTAGGTCGTGGAGAAAATATCACCCAAGTCAATCCTTAAATTAATCACTAACTTCAGATTAAGAATGTGAACAAACAAGTTCCTTAAAGCTTGTTTTTGAACTCAATTATTAAAACTATATTATAAAAATATATACATTTGATTGCTATAAAAATACCTCAAACAAGCAACTCAGCATATGGATTTCCCTCCATTTACTCAAAGACAAAAAAAGAGTATTAATCACACAGGTCATTGTTCTATCAGCCAAGAAACTATTATGTGCTTAACAATCATACCATTTATATCCCAACTTTCCAAACTCAGGTACATACTGTAAAATATTTATATATGCTACTTGGTAGTAAGTGTAAATTCTATTCCCCAAATCAATACGTCAAAACGGGTTTTTGTCTATGGAAGGTGAGGTTTCCCCTCACGCATTGAGTGGTTGCAAGCACGGGCAGTACATTCATTTCATAGTGAAGTGAAATACATTTGGATTCCAGTCCCGTTCTTCATCTCAGCCCCTTTCCAGCTGTGTGACCATGGACTGGTTAATTAACCTGTCTGTATTTCATATTTTCTCATTAGTCAAAGAAGAGTAATAACAGCATCTACTGTTGTTGTTGGAAATAGTAAAACAGCTAACAGATGTTTAATTTCAGGTCAAAGTTAAAAAAAAGTACAAAGTGAGCCTGGGAGATCTTGGAACTCCAGAAAATATGGAAATGCTTAAAGAGTAATAGATATAGGTTGTAATCAGCAGAAGAACATTCCCCCAGAGACGTCCCTACCTTAATCCCCAAGCCTCTAAATGTGTTATCTTACATGGCCAGAGCGGTGGGGAATTCAAGCTGCAGATAGAATTAAGATTGCTAATCAACTGACTTTAATATAAGCCATTTATTGTGAATTTTCTAGGTGGGTCCAATGTCATTGCAAGGGTCCTTAAAAGTGGAAGAGGGAGGCGAAACAGAGTCAGAGACTTGCAGATGCTAGTCTGCTGACTATGAAGATGGAGAGATGAGCCCCCAAGCCAAGGGATGTGGGCAGCCTCCAGAATCCGGAAAAGGCAAGGGCCTCCATGAAGCACATGATCCTTCCTTTTAGCCCAGTGAAGCCAGTTTCAGAATTCTGACCTTCAGAGCTGTAAGCGAATAAATTCCTGTTGTTTAGCTCATTAAATTCACAGCAATACAGTAATAGGGCACTATTGCATAGGTCAAGAATATAGGATCCAGCTTGCATACATGCCAGGGAAGAATGATAAAGCAACTGTTAACATTTGGGGAAACTGG
>CM052799.1:74796670-74818930 GCA_028533885.1 Nasua narica
AAATTTCCAGTGTTTATAAGATGCCTACTTTATGGTGTTTTGTTACAGCAGCCCGAATGGACTAAGACATCAAGTCATACTGAAATTTCAGGATAGCACATATAAAGAGGTCCTAAAACTTTCCAAAGAGAAATAAAACACATAAGATATTCAAATGTTTGGCAAAAATAGTGGCATCAGATATCTTCCATCTTAATGGAAGCACTGAAAGCTAGAAGACAATAAAGCAATGATGATAAAATCTCAAGGTAAAAGGAGTTCCACACTAGAATTCCAAGCTCAGCCAACCTACCAGTCAAATGTGCGAACAAATAGACATTTTAAGATATATAAGGTCTCAAAATATTTATCTCCCATGTACCCTATCTCAGAGAACTTATTAGTATATTGCCCAACAAAACAAGAAGATAAAACCAAAACAGGAAAACATGGAAATCAGGAAACAGGCAATCCCACGGGAGTCAGGAAACAGGTAAGATGATAATAAAAGGAGGTCCCAAATGATAGCTGTGCAGTGGCCTCAAGGATCCCACTCATATATGAACAGGGGGATTGAGGTTCTAGTCTCCTAGAAGAAAAAAAAAATTTAAGTAATTGGTAGACTACCTACTGGGTTTGATTGAACTAAGAGGAGTGTTAGAGTTTTTAGAATTGGAAGAAAGAATTTGTGATAGTTATGTAGAAAGCTAAGTTTTTAAAAAGTGAAGCAACACTTAACTCCCCCCCAAAAATCAAAAGTGCCATAAACATTTCAGCTGTAAGTAATATTAAGGTCATAATAAAACAAATGCTGAAACTGAATTTTTCAAGACCTTGAAATAAGTATAATGAGAGGATGGGGAGGTGGGAGAGCTGAATCCTCACCTCCCAAGGCAGGAAACCAATAAATAATATTGTAAAATGGAAATTCAAGATATTTAAATACAAGCTTATTGTTTTAAAACATGGAGTTAAATAGCAGAAGAAACAACCAACATAGCTGGAAGTGATTGTCTCTGCGGAGGGCGACTTCAGAGATGGGGGAGAGGGTGGGACAGGAAAATAGTTTTTCATTATAAACCTTGTAGTACAACCTGACTTCTTTTTCCTCTCCTGTACCTCTTCTTTCAATTTGTTTTGCTATATGAAAGCATCACTTTGATAATAAAGATTAAACATCAATGCCTTGAACTGGATTTGGCACACATTATGCGCTCAGTGAAGAGCTGATGTTGATGTTCATACTACTGTGAACTTTATCAAAGCTGTAACACTAGAAGGGGAATCAGTCCAAATTCTGCACAACAACCTTAACGTAAGTTATTTCATACTTTTCCATTTCTCCATTCAAAGATAAAAATGCTTAGTGAATCCAACTCTAGATAAGACTAAGATACATGTACATTTGAAATTGCTCTAGAAATACTGGGAATCCGTTCTCTAAATGCATAGGCTAGAAGAAAGTTTAGCTAAAGATGCTTCCTATTATACTGTAACCATATCTTATTTACCTCTTCATTTATTACTCATCTTTTCACTTATTATTCACTCAAAAATATTGTGCATCTACTGTGTGCCCACACTATTTTGGAGCAGTATTGATACAGACAAAATTCCATACCTTTGTGGAATTTATATTCTATTTACAGAAACAAAAAGAGATTCTGAAGATAGAGACAATGGGACTTGTTGATGGACATGATATAAGTTGTGAAAAAGAGGAATTTAAAAAAAAAATCTTCCAAAATTTTTGGCCTAAGTATAAATTGTCATCAACTGATATAGGGAAAACTGTGGGAAAAGCAGGTTTTACTGGGAAGATCAGAGTTAAGTTTTGGAATTAAGGTCGAGATGCCTATTACATATCTAAATGGAGTGTACAGTAGGGGCTCAATATAGGAGTCCAAAGTTCAAAGAGATCTGGACCGAAGATACAATTTTGGAATCATTGGCCTATGAGTTAAGGTTCAGGGCAGGACAGAAAAACCATTCAAGGTATTTAAGGCAGAAGCTTCCAAACATGTTGGAAGGAGTGAAAGAACTTATTTCAGGGACCATCACTGGATGTTTTATTCTGAAACCCCTTCATAATAGCTGTAATCCAGAAGGCAAAACACTGTTACCATTACCACCATTCCATGTTTTCAACTCAAGAAACTGGTAAAAGGATGTGAAATGTAGAGCCCAGCTTCTGGAAACACTCATGCACGTCAGATGGGGCTGCCATAGGAAAATGGCTTCAGCACCCTTTCCGTCTTCTACTTCTCCTCTGAGTACTTATTGTCAGCAGAGCCTGACTTGCATTCATAAGCTGAGCTGCACAAGAGTCTGGGAAATTTAGTGGATAGCCTTCAAGTAGCTGAAATACAGAAGGGAACTGAAAGGAATCATATGGATGCCAAAGGACAATAAACAACATCCGGCATAAATGGCACTGAAAACCATAAGACTGCGAGAGGTCACCAAGCAAAAAAATAGAGAAGAAAGGAGAACCAAAGACTGAGCGAGCGGTGGCTCATGCCAGCATTAAGAGACAGGGGAGGTGAAAGGAAACAGAAATAGTGTCCAAGCTAAGTGGAACATCAGGATCGACTATTGTCCTGAAAGCCAAATGAAGAAAGTTCTTTAAGGAGGAAAGAGTGATGATCAGTCCCATATCTTCAGATGCTGTACAGTTTTAATTTTTTTTTTGCAAAAATAATGCATAGTTATTGTAAAGACAAAGATACAAAGAATAAATATCACTTGAAGGTCTATTCTGTAGGTAGAAATAATCAATTAACATTTGGTGAACTACTCACTATTATGTATAAGTATATATAACATTTCTGTACTTGCTGTTATCTATCTATCTATCTATCTATCTATATACGATTATATATAAATAAAGTATACTGTTTATGCTAGTTTACAATCCATTTTTATCAGCCATTAATATGGCATGGCCATGTTTCTATGGCCAATAGAGGTATATTTGCATCATTGTTTATTCAAAACTGTATTTTATAAATAAACCATAATTTACAGAACCATTCCCCTATAATGGACATTTAGGTTGTTCCAGTATTTCAATATTATGTGCAATACTGCATGAGCATCCTTGTTAATATGATACAAAATTCTTGGTGTCTAAAGCTTCTTTTCGCTAAATTAAATATTTGAGGTAGAAAGAATCCATTCTATACAAAAATGGTCATATAGTTGCAAAGCTTCATAAAAGAAAGTAATTTGAAATGACACTATTATAAAACCCAGCACCTGATTTTGTGTGTCTTGAAGCTTTGAAAATAATAAAATATTTTCTTGTATACTTTGTATCAATTCATATGATTCTAAAATTTGGTGACTATGCCAGCACAGGTGCCCTTTTGAACTTAGGAAGCTATTATGAATCTATAGTACTATATTTTTAGAACACTAAGAAAATATTTTTCCCATAAGTTTCCTTACCACTATAATTTGATAGTTAAATCAACCATCAGTGCTTTGTAGATATAAAATTTAAATATTTAACATTGAGTATAATTTCTGCTGCTGGATTGTCAATGTCCAGGATTGAGTTTAGTAGGAAGCAAGAGAAAAATGAAAACTCATACTATGGTTTACCCAGTCATTTGGGCAGGCAGACTCTGAAAGCTTAGAGAAATTTTTGCACTGTGCTTACCATCCTCCACCAGACTATTTCAATAACGAAGAATCTGTTAAGGTGGGGTGACTTCATATCTCTCCCTCTCTGTGTATATATTAGTTACTGTGTAGATAAACCTAAGTGTAGTGTGCTCCTCTACCTCCATAGTCTCTGGATGAAACACACCATATACAGAAAGTGAAAGACACTACCGGCATGTAAAATAGAATTCTAAACCTGTGAAGCCAACTATATCATAGGAACACTAGGCACCAAATGATAAACAACATAAGCAAATAAGCTCTAAATCATTCATTTCTGTTTCCAAAAGTATTCTATCTAAGTCTTAAAGGCTTCTTATTTCTTTCCCCCTTTTGTAGGCTGTCCTTCCCTATGTTTTGTGATATGTTGGCCTCTTCAATCATTGTACGGCCATAAAAATCTTAAGGAAACATTTCACCACTTGACGGACCATTCTGCACTTGGCTGGCCCCAGGAGCCATGGGTGATCTGTTTACTACGAGGCCTTGGGTGTCCAGAGGGCCCTTTTCCATATGGGAATGATATCAAAGCCTCTGCAAGTAAAGGGGTCACGTTTGGACACCTCCAACAGCCTGTACTCACAAGGACCTTCAAGTTTCCAGGGCCATCAATGCGGCCTTTTTAGACTGTCAGTGGTTACTGGGAAAAGAAATGGGGATCAAGTGAGAAGGCATTAGCTAGCAGTTGCTCCTTCATTAGACTTTTAAGTCAGACACCTCAGGAAATATATTCTGATACAGATATTTGGGGGCCAGAGGCTTATTGGGGTGTGCTTTGGGACTGACATCGGTGGGGTGAGAGCGAGGGCAGAATTGGGAACAAGGTGACATCGCCCTTTGCTGCAATGGAAGCAGAGACCTCAGCTTGTCCCACGAGGAACTCTGGAGCTAAGATGGCCCCTCAGAGTAGGGGAGGTAAGTGGTAAGGTAAGTGGATCTGGCCTTAGTGCCCTTGCCTTGACCAATCATTGGGTATAGGCTGCCCTGGGAAGGAGTGTAGTCGAGTGAGGGATCTCTTCTTGGCTAAGGGCATTTCCTGGACCGGGCCTTTGCTGTGAGCTATCAGCAGCCGTATCCCCCAAAAGCAGGGGCATGAGAGCCTGTCCTGGAGGGAAATCTGGGCAGGGCACTAAGGTATCCACTACACTCTCCCACTCTCAGGAATTTCCCAATGTTCTAGAAAGCCAACTCTATATGAAAAGTTCCAACCTGAGCAATCTAAAGATGGTGATCACTGTCTTTAGACATAGAAAGGTATCACAGAGAGACCACCAAGGCTCAGTGACCCTCAAATGCAGAGCCTCAGCCACCATGGGCATAGTTCCTATAGAAACGAAAGCAGAGGCTCCTAGGGGCTCAGTCAGTTAAGCGTCTACCTTTGGCTGAGGTCACGATCCCAGGGTCCTGGGATCAAACCCCACCTCGGGCTCTCTGCTCAACAGGGAGTCTGCTTCCCCCTCTCCCTCTGCTTGCTGCTCCCCCTGCATGTGCTCTCTATCAAATAAATAAATAAAATCTTAAAAAAAAAAAAAGCTGAAGCAGCAGATTTGAAAAGACACATCAGATTAAGGAGCATCCCAGGGTCTGTGGTGAGGGTGCCCCAAATGAGTAGAATTTTCCTTGGGGATATGAAATGGGAATTTATGCCAGACTATATCACCAGCATCATCTACAATGGATGTTTCCTTAAATTCCCATACAGGTGTCCTGCCCATATTCCTGAGCCCACCCCTGAAATCACCGTTAGTTCCTATATATGTCAACAGATCCTACATTTTCCCACCATATTTCCTGCATCTCTTTTTTCTAGCCCCCAGAATTTTGGGCAAAAGAGAAGTACCAGGGAAATAATATCCCGGTATTAAGGAATAATACCTTAGGAAAAACCCTCAGACAATGAAGGATGGATGTTGGCAGATAAATACCCCAGCCACATTGCCTCCTGACACAATTCCAAAGTGTGTTCTGCACAGACGGTCCCCAATTGCCTGCAACGGTAATCCACTCATTAATACTCCATTTACTGACTCTCCTTTCTTTCCTCATTCCTCCACTTCCTCTCTCTTCCTGGGACCACCTTCCAATAAATGACTTGCACCCTAACCTTTGTCTCTACATCTGCCTTGGAGGAAACCCAACTTAAGTGGATAAATGAAGATTATCTTCATTATCATCGATCTTCATCATTATAATGAAGTCCCTAAAGTAAGGTGTAAATACATTTCTGCTGGGATAAACCTACTGTCTTCTCTTCACCTCCAAAATTCTACAGAGTAAATGCCCCTCGGTGTCATCTTCTTTCTGAACCTTTACATGTGGGAAAGTTTGGAACAGTAGATAGAAAAAGACACAGAAAGATAGATGATTGATAGAGAGATGATAGACAGACAGACAGACAGACAGAATGTGTTCTTGCCCATGTATAAAAGCCTATAAAATTTCTCTTCAGAAGAGATTCTAGCAGTGTAACATCTTTGATTTTGGCTGCCTGCCATCCATTCCCCTTCCTTCTGTTTCTAATGTTTTGGATTTTCTTTAAGGAAGCACCCTTGCCCACACTCAGACCCTGTGCACTAATGGGAACAGACCTTCATGAACCTCGGCCTTCCAGTTCCTGCAGAAGCATGGGCTCTGCAATATCTTTCCTCTGTTTAAACCCTGCCCCTTGCCCCCTACTCCCCGCAAATGGCTTCATGTCGCACTTAAAGTAAAACTCAAACTATTTCTTTGATTGCTATAGACCGAATGTCTGTATCCCCACAAAATTCATATGTTGAAATCCAATCCCCACTGTGATATTAGGAAGTGGGGTTCTTTGGAGGTGATCAGGTCGTGTGGGTGGAGCCCTCATGAATGGGACTAGTACCCTTATCAAAGGGACCCTAGAGAGCCCCCTCACCACTCCTACTATGTGAAGACACAGTGAGAGGACACTATGAACCAGGAAGCAGGTTCACACTGGACACCGGATCTGACAGCGCCTTGATCTTGGACATCCAGCCTCCAGAACTATGAGGGAGAAATTTCTGTGGTTTATAAGCCACCCAGTCTATGGCAGCCAGAATGGACTAAGATACTGATCTAAAAGTCTTCAGGTGATCTGGACCTTTCTGAACTCATGCTTACCTCCTTCTTGTCATTCAGTTCTCAAACCTAATGTCACCTCCTCAGAGAAGGGGTCCCTGTCCTCCCAATCTAAGGTAGCCAACCCCTCAATCACTACCACATAACTGTCTTGTTTTCACCAGTACCCATGACAATATGAAATTATTATATTTATTAATTTACTCATTCGTGGTCTGATGTCCCTACAAAAACCTAGGCTTCGTAACAGCATGGCATCATTCTCGTTCACTCTATTATCCTCAGCCCCTAGAACAGTACTTAGAACATAGCAGGTATGCAATAAAGATACTTAAAACAATATATGAATCAATGGAACATTTCTGGCTTATACAGCAAAACATAAGCTTGGAGAAAAAAAAATATGAAACAGCTACTCCAAAATGTATCGCTCGTTATTTTAAAACATCCTAAAATCTAAAGTAAAAATATTAAATAAACATGGAACATAGCAATTATTTAGATCATTGCAGGGGATCAGGTTTCAATTGTCATTCCAGATTGTCTGGAGATGTAAAATCTAAGGGCCCTTCCAGTTCCAAACTTCCTTAACAGTATGGATTTCATTATCCTAGATTGAGTTATTTGTTGCCTCACAATGTTAAAATAATAACACGCTAGTTAATAAAAATAACATAATGACAACAGTAGCAAGAAGTCGATGTTGCTCTTTCCTGATTTACAGAGGTATTCTAGATGGGGGATTGAAAAGCCAGCTGATTTCTGAGTCAGGCAAAGAAGTCCATCATAGTTATGGATACTTCAAGTCAAATCAGCAAAATGTGCTACCCAAGGTAACCTGTGAAATACGTTTTGCTAGATATTACCAGGCAGGGAGGAGGGAGAAACAGGTGTTCCAGCAAGGTTATGGGACTGTGTTGTTTTTGCAGGACAAAAAGGAGCAAAGCCTGAAAGATTTAGCCCTTCCAAGCGACAAGTTTGAGAGCCTGCAGTGATTTATTTGACAGGGAAGAGGAGGGCGGATGCCCCCTCCTCTACAGGATCAGCTCCTTGATTATAAACACTCAATAACTTTCTGGTTGAAAATGCTTTTTCCCCCCTTGCCTATACATTTCTGACGCTTGCTTTATTATTTTCTATTAGGAAATGCTATTTAATTCCGTCCACAGCTTGGCGACCTTTGTGTGGCTTCCCCACTTAGGAAATTTACAAGTAAATCACCAAGAAGTATGTACACATACTCTTATAAAATATACATGCGCTTGTAAATGAAAATGCACCAAACGGCAAAAAAAAAAAAAAAGCTACATGCATTGCAAGAACTGGGCATATGTGCATAAGAGGTGGGAGGCAGGTGTTTGGGAAATCTTCACACCATCCCAATATTTTTCTAATGGTTTCCATTTCCAATGCAAGGGAGGATTTGGAAAACATTAGCCACTATGGTGTGCTCTGAGTGGTGTCATGTAGCTGGCAGCATGGTGGGTGGGATCCCCCCCTTTCTTCCTCTAACAAAGAAATAGGGTGAGTTTATTAAAGCATAAATGCCATTTTCATCCTGCACTGTTAACTGTGAGGCTGGGATCCCCGAGGTACTGAGGCAGTCAAAGCAAACAGCTGTGCCACCTACTTGCAACAGTTGTACGCCCACCACACAGCACCGAGGGGAGGAGCAGGTCAAAGAAAGCCCATAAAGAGGATGGGGAACCTCGCTTAGCTCGCTTCCCCATAGCCCGAGGGAAAATCCAGCCCTTCTGAGGGTAGGTATTGTGTGTGAGGCTCACAGCACTGAGCATTCTCTTGCAACATGTCTCCTATAAACCACCTACTGCATTTTTATATTCTGCGGTCATATAGACTAAAACAGTGTTTAGCAAATTAACAGAACGCTAAATAAAAGACATATCAACCAGCCTAGCAGGCAGCTTGTCGATGATCCTGAGCTGCTGGGGAGGGGGTTTGGTAACTGCTGTTTTGGAGGCAAGTGGTTGTTTCATCATCCAAGTGTCTTTGTGGGGCTTGGGAAGGATGATGAGCTCTGGCCAAGCTGTTATTAGGTTATCTTTGTGGAACCTAAGGGTTGCCCCATGCCTGCCTGCGTCCACAGAGAATGGAGCGGGAGGGCTCATGCCGAAGCAAACTGAGCCCGGCTCTGTAGACTTCCAGGGGCCAAGAGCTCTCCTCTCTTGTAACTCAGCTGCCTTATCAGCCTGGTGGAGAGAACACCCTTCCTTGGCAAGCCCTCCTCTCAACCTCTTCTGTGAGTAAGAGAAGTTTGGAGGAGGAGCCCTGCTAAGTGAAAAGCATAAGAATAGAAAACCTTAGAATATGCTTTTCTTCTGAAATGTGGCTGCCAGCCACCGTCTTCCTGGAGAGGGCTGCAAATGCATGAGGATCCAGCCGGACATCCTCATCCCTTGTGACCAACTCTGTGTCTTAGGAGATGACAGTGCAGCCCAGGGTCATGAGGAGACAACATTCAGTGGCCCCAATTGGGAATTGAACCTACAACCCGGACCTCAGTAACAAAGAGTCCTGATCAACCGTACATGAATCTCCATCCACCACACCCCTGGATATAATTGACTCTCTTCTGTGCCAGCATCCCATCCTCATGGGCACCTTGATCCATCTGTTGTCCCCTGTGGCTTCAACATATATTTTTAAATGCCTCCATTTATTAAACACCATTGATTTAAGGCGATCTTTGTGCCAGGCACTGTCCCAGTGCATATGGGAGGCATTTGGGGTGTATCAGTGGAATAAAATGGTTAAGCATCCCTGATTTGGAAGAGATCATATTCTAGCCAGAAAAGACAGGCAATAAACAATTGACATAATATATTAAGTGATAAATGAGATGGAAAAAGAGAACATCAAGTAGAATAAGAAGGAAGGAGGAATGTGGAAGTTGGAGGGCAAGTGGCAATTTTCAATGACCAGTCAGGATTTTATTCATTGAGAAAACATTTGAGTCAAAACTTGAAGGAGATGAGCAAGTTAGAGGATGTTGGAGGGAAGAACTTTCCACGCAAAAGGAACATCTAGAGCTAAGATAGGAGCACACCTGACACATGAACAAGAAAAGAGGGGAAGCTGGAAGGGAGTAGGCTAGGGGAGCAGTCACAGATTCAGGCTGAGGGGGAAACAGGTTCATGTCAGACATCACGGATTCTTCTGAGGACTTCAGCTTTGATGCTGAGAGAAATGAGGGAGCTTGGCAGGTTTCCAGAAGAGAAGTGATGTGATCTGACTCATGCATTAAAGAGGCCACTATGACTGTTATGGGCAGAGTAGCAAACCCAAACTCCCCTCTTGTTGCTCACTATCTCTTTATAGCTAGTCTTCTTGAA
Source organism: Nasua narica (assembly GCA_028533885.1). Classification (NCBI taxonomy): domain Eukaryota; kingdom Metazoa; phylum Chordata; class Mammalia; order Carnivora; family Procyonidae; genus Nasua; species Nasua narica. The sequence goes on from CM052799.1 coordinate 74,806,756, forward strand.
GAAGTTGTCTCCACTCAACACCTCCATTTTCTCAGCTGTCATTCATTCCTCAGTCTGCCTTTGCATACCCACCTATTGACCATGACCCCTTGTGCCACCTGGAAATCTATTTGGGAAAATTCAAAGCTGGCCTTTTTGTCCTTACTTTTGCTATAATTTTAGTAACTGTTGATGGTCTTTCTCTCTTCCATAAAACTCTCTCCTACCTTGATTTCTTGGATACCACACTCAATTCTTTTCCTTTAATCAGCTTCACGGGTCTTCTTTCTCAACATGACAGACATTGGTGCTGCTCAGGTTTCTATATTTGGTCCTCTTCTCATTTGATACACTTTTCTGGGGCGATTTCTTTCTATCCCACAAACTAAATTTCCATCTTGATAGTAATGACTGCAAGTTATTATTTTCTTCCCCAATCTTGTTCCTGACCTCCAGATGCATATATACAACTGCTGAATGGACATTTCTACTTGACAGTCGAGGTCCCAGAATTTCTATATAGGAGAAGCTCAGAAATAGCACTGTAGTGGAAAGGGAAGGGTAGGATTGTATTCAAACTGCCTTTGCATAGCAGGTACACTGTATTGGCTACAATTGCATATATAAATGGGGTAACAAACTCAGCCTTCACTCTTGAATGGCTCAGCCCCATTTATGTAACACCCTCTCAGCATTTAGCTGGGGCCTTCCCCCAAATCACAAAATTATCCTGAGCCACCATGATTCCTCCCATATGATCTTATGTATGGTCACTGCCCAGAAAATCCTGCTGCTGTCCTACCCCATTAGATCAAATCTTCTTGGATACACACTCCAATCTAGAACAAGCCTCATTGTCTGGACACTGTTAAGTGGACTGCTAACCCTTCCAGGGTCACCTCTGCAGATGCATAAGTTATAACCTGCTGCTGCTTTCCTATTGGCTCCTGCTGAAGTCCCAGCATATTCCTCGACAAACCAGCTCATCAGAGTCATGGCACTTTATGTTAGTCAGCAAAGGCCAGGTGATCTGCAGCAAAATTGTCCATAGCAAAATTAAATACAACAAGAGCTTAAAGTCTACAGTGGCTTAGGTACTCCTGCACAGCACTCTTCCAAATGGCAAATCAAGGATCCAGGCTGCTTCCACTTTGCAGTTCCATAAACTCAAACACATGTTCTCTAACATCGCCAGTGTGGGAAAGGTGAAAAAAAGATGATGTGCCTTCTCTTACAAACTGGACATGGCACAACACTGCTATTGACATTCCCCAGGTAAGAATTAGCCCTGTAACCCCACCTGTCAGCCTCGGAGCTGGGATATGCAGAAGAGGTGGGTATTTGATATGCACTGATTAGTATTATTTCATAAGTATTTCAGGAAGCTAACCATAATCTATAGGGTCTGAAAAAAACCAAACCAACGAACAAAAACCAAAAATCTTAGGTTGATCTAAAAGTCATATCCATCTGCACCTAATAAGAATAGCAGTTGGGTGAGTAAACAGAAGCCTTACTCAAGAGTACCTCCATGTGGGACACCCGACTGTCAACTACTTAAAAGTGCTGACCCACATAGAGTTAGTTGGCTTTGGTAGATGTTCGCCAGTAGTGAAATGGTGGCTTGTTTATATTTAGGGTGAGACTGAGTAATTGATGGCTGCCTGACAAACTGGCAGAAACTCTACAGACATTCTGAAAAGTTCATTAAAAAGCACACACTTAAATACACCAAGATTACATGCAACTCTCTTCCCGCCTGCAACATAATTAAATAAAGCTTTATCTAACCATTTTACTTGCATGCATTAGGGACCTCAACCAGGGCTCTCTTCCTCCCAAGACTTTAATATGCTCTTATCTGTTTGTACTAATTGAGTTTTCTCATACTGCCACATGGGCAGCAGCTAAAAAGATGGGAAGTCAGATCTGATATGCCTATGGGATGGTGGTAGGGTTCCTAAAGATCTCAGCCTGACCTCAGATCTTTGGGGCCTCAGATTCATAATTGGAGGTCTGAAAGTCTCATGCCTTCCTACTACATGACCTAATCCATGTAGAAAGTGGGATAAAGAAAGAGGAAAATAAAAGAACCTCATAGGCTCATAAGGGCCAGATAATCACACGAATGAATGGAACCACTCAGGTGGAAAGCATTCACACTACCAAGCTGTACCCGAGGAGAGTCAACAGCACAGAATGGCTCTCACACGCATCAGCATCACTGATGCACTGCTGGGCCCACCCCCAGAGTTTCTAACACCTTCCCAGGGGGAACGCATGCTGCTGGCCCAGGGACCACATTCGGGGAAGCAGTGCTTAAGAAGAAGGTTCACCGTGTTGCCACATCTACTTCTTCCAAAGACACAAAGAAACAAAAAATCTGTATTTGTATGCGAAATCTCTCTATTTTTGAAATCTTGGCAACAAAGTTAAAATTATTTTTTAAAATGTGAGCAAGCATTTTGGGTCAGTACACAACTCCACCAGAAGCCTTGACCGAGGAGTGATGTGCGTGCGCACGCACATAGCTCTGTATGGGAAGAGAGCACCTTCCATTTAGCAGCCGCCTTTTGGAGGGCACATCAGCCAGGTAGATGAGTCAAACAACTCTCCTGATAGATGAACAAACAGATACAGATGTCACCTCATGGTCCCTTCCTGACCATCAGGGGATGCTACTTTACCTCCTATCACTCTAAGAGTTACATTTGCCTAGAAGTGGATCACAACACTTACATTACCTTTCACATTCCCAAAGTGAGCCTCACAAATCCTTTCACATATTGCCAAGGAACATACACTTAAAAGACGTAGGTCATATTTGGATCAAGCTTTTAATACACAAACTCTAAATATTTCCACCTTAAACATCTTATGTTCACATTTCTATAGGCACTAGGCTCTGTGTCATTTCACAAACATTAATTGGGGACCCCGATGTCATGGATGCTGTGTCAGGTGTTGAGGATACAGAAATACCCATTCCTCGTCTGCTCTGCCTAGTTCTGGGCTTTATGGCCTCTAGGTCTGGAAAGACAGAAGGGCAAGGAGCAGAGAAGAGACATGCAAGCAGACATAACTCCAACCTTTATCTGGTTTCTATGCATTGACCCATGAGAGCGTCTATTTGAAAAACATTACCTTAGCATAAACATTTTGACCATTCGTTTGGACAGTGAATAAGCATGTCAATTACTCTTTCTGATTCCTTCTCTTAGACGGATCCAAACTCTCTGGGCCATTTAGTCTCCTTTAACATGATTTAAACTTTGAACACCAAACCATGCAAAGTAATTATTTCTAGTATGGAAAAACCAGGGTTCTAATTCTGACTACTAGCCAGACTGTATCAAAACCTGGTATAATTGTTTTTATTCCACCTGGAAGACGGAGAACGCAAAGTTGCGCTAAGCGCTTCTGGCTTGATGCCATCATGTTACATACAGATACATGGGTTCTAGGCAGGAAATACAAATAGGTGGTGACTGTAATATACATTTCAGAGTGCCAACTTCAAGTGTGGTCTAGGACTACCCCGCACATGCTTCCTCCCTTTCACATTCTATTCCTGTGCCTAACTTACAGAGGAAGGTTTGCCATGATCAATATGCATGTGTTGTGGCAGAATGCGAAAGGGTTTTAATGAATGAAAATGTTATCTTGTCCTGTAAGAAGGGCATTTGATCAACCAAATCTGAATCAGGGAGTCCCAAGGTACAATACTCTTTTTTCATTGATTAAAATATGTAATTTCTGTTCAGCCTTACCTTTCATGGATTCTTCCCTCTAGATAGAATACAGCATCAGAGACACAACAAAAGGACGACTCTGGTAGAACTACAGAGTTTACATTCACAAAAGGTGTTCTGATTGTTTCTGCATGGGCACTTCTATACCCTCATTTAAGCAGAGAGATCTGCCCTCCATTGTAGAAACTCTTCTGCTGAAATGATAAAAGGACTGACAGATCTTTGAAGCCAAGAGTGAAGTGAATGAGTGGAAAGGACATGGAAGTAGTCAGCAAGGGCCGAGATTAGAGAAATTCTGAGGATGAATTTGCTGTCAGCACCCTAGTCGTCAGCATGCTAGTCTTCAGCATCCTGTTCACGGTGGTCAGCTGCTGGGCACAGCAGAGCGGTCTCCCTTGCAGCTCTGTGCCCCGGGCTCAGGCAGAGAGCCCCAGGCCATCTGCACTGAGAGGTGCGCCCCCTACCTGAAAGGAGCCCCCGAATAATGGAAAAGGGCTGCAGGGCAGTGCCACACATAGAGGAAGGAAGTCCCCTGAGCTTTGCAAGAGACATTGTATGCACCTCCCCCCCACCCCCCGCTGTTATGTGTCGGGCTTGGAGGGGAAGGAAAAAGCCTGTATTGTTATCAGAGGATGTCCAAGGAGAAAAAAATCATAATTTGTAATGAATCTTTCACCTATTTAAGGTAATTAAAGATCGACTCCATATGTAAGAGTGAGCCTTTGTCTCTTTACTCTAATTAGTCTCTTCACTGCCTGGTTCTGGCTTTACCTAGGGCAGATTTTGTTCCTCTCCTCTGCCTTTTTGATCACTGCTGTGCTCACCGTGCCTCCTAGAATTTGCTTCCCTGCAATGATGAAAGGGTGTTCCTTTTGGCACACCTCCAATTGTCTCCTTGCTTCAAATCAGTTTCTCCCTTTCCTTCCAAACCCCTGCCCCCATCTCTTCTGTTTGGGGCGTCGGCTCACGTTTCCCCCACATGCCCGTTAAACCTCCACCTTCTTAGATGCAACAGAAGACGCTTAGAGAGGTAGGATACTGATGGCCATTTCGAGCCAAGAAATGTAAACAAATATTAAGAAAATAATATGTAGATTTGGTAATTTCAAAATGCCGAAATATCAAAGGCACACAAAGCCCCTTGCCTCAGGGATTCCAGCTCTAAGACTTTATCAGTCCCTCAGAGGTGTATGTATAACATATTGCAACATTTTGCAACATGAAAATTGGAAACAATTGAAATGTTCATCAGTAGGAGACTCAAGATTAAGTCAGCTAAGACCACACAGTGGAAAACTGCACAGCCATTAAAAAGGCCATGTAGCTTTTAAGAAATGATTTGTAACGATCTCCAGGACACAGGGTAAAGTGGGAAAAGCAAAGAGTAGAACAGTAGGTAAATAATAATGAAAATTAAAATAAATAAAAGATGTAGTCTGCTCATGTGTTTGTATAGCACATTTCAGTAAGGACACACAAAAAAACTGATAAAGGAATTTTCCCCTGGGAAATAGGACGGAAGAAGGAGAATAAGCGGGAGGGAGATTTTTGTGTTACTCTTCTCCCTATCTGCATCTTCGAATAATGTGTGTGTCACATACACAAAAATAAATATATTAATCGACCATGAATCAGTCTATGTGGCCCAAGATGGCCCTCGGGGAGCAGCATCGTAACTAAGGCTTTCCTGCTGTGGTAGAGCCACGGTGAGACCTCGGGGAGTCTAACACCACATGATATTTAGCAGTGTTTCTGACCAAATCCTTCAGGTGACCACAACAAGTGACCGCAGAGCTAGGGACGGCCTGGGCGCTGGAAAATGTCTGACAGGCTAGGAATACAAATGGAACATCTCCATCCATGACTCCGGACACACAGCCCAAGTTTGCCTACTGGGGCTTGATTTGGAAGGTGCAGTCCCCGGGTTCGAAGGATGAGGAAAGGGGACGTGAGGCCCAGGGCCCTGGAAGCAACCCCAGATGATACCTTACTTGGTGGGCCACAACTTCCAGAGGAGCCTTGAGAGAGACACAGCTGGGTGCCCAGCAGATAGGTCAGACAGGGTTAGCAGAGAAACCACTCTCAGTGAGCACATCAGAAGGAGGAAAGAAAGGGAATTTGTCTGCTCGCCACCCTCCTGTCCCCATCTCTGTGTCTCGGTTTGCTCCACAGAGAGCTGACTCCTTCTGGTGGGCCAGCCTTGGCTTCTTTATACAGTGGTGGTTACAGGGTCCCCCATGGTAGCAAGAAAGGGCAAAACTCAATGTGTAAACACTTTTTAAGCCTTTCCTTGATATCAGAGTTGCAAATGCCCCATTGGTGAGAACAAGTCATGCAGCCAGGACCAGAGTCAAGAGATGGAAAGATAAAATCTACCTCTTGATAGAAAAAGTGGGAAGTTGCATTGCAAAAGGTATGCATAGTGGGCTGGGAGGAATCAGGGTCCATTTTGCAACCAACCACTATTTGCCAAGTAGTCAGACAGCTAAGAGAGTCCTCTTCATCATTTCCTTTCCTAAACAGGGCTGAAGAAAATAGTTTTCTGATCACCTTCAGCACTGGAAGTTCAATTTCCTATTTATCCAAACTGACTATTTTGGATGTTTTCACAAAGAGGCAGGAATCCTAAAGATAGCAGGCAGCTCTCGCCCTTCTTCACAAGACCTTGATAATTCACAATTCAGTCATTCAACCAGATGTTCAAAATGCATAACCTCATGTTGAACTCCTTAGCAATAAAGACTTTACAGGATGATTATTTACATCAGTATTATTACTTATGCTCACTCTTACTGATGGAATAACTAACACTCTGGCAATTTGCAAGGAATTTAATGAGAAATCTATTGTAGTCAGCCTGAAATGACTAAGGGAGCCGCTCCTCTTCTCTCTTTTGAGAGAAAATGAGAATCTTTTTGGTGTACAATAGCTAAGCGAAGACCTCAAGGTTTACCATCGCCTTGAGAAGGTTTGGTAAGATTAACACTCTAAAAAGTCTTTCCTTCTAGGCACTAACCTCTCTTCAATCCGGGGAAACTGCTCCCAAATGCTCACGCCACAGCTTCCTGACTTGAGCATTCAGGCAGCTCATGATGTAGTTCACTGAATCACTGAAGAGACTTTTTCATTCTTAACCACCCTCTTACGTTTACCTTTTTAAAAAATTGAACCATTTACTAAGCAATGACTTTAAACAATTACTTATCATTGATTGCTATAACTAAAATGATATAAAATTCGAAAACACTATTTGAAGACCACTCCTAGGCATAATTAGCTGTCTAAAAAATAATTAATATCTGTTGGTCTCCAATTTTGAGATCTCTCCTAGGACAGTTTTTTCACAAAGTATGGCGCCTAGATGAGCTACATTAAAGTCACCATGATCAGGTGCGGCTGGAAGGCAGAGGGAGCTAAATACAGGTTCCCCTTGCTTCAAGCACTTAATTTGGAAGTTGTGGGATGAAATCTGAAAAACACTGCTTATGGTTTTTTAATGGCTACATGGCGCATAAGGATTTTAGGGAAGGTTTACTTCAAAAGTCTCAAAAGTCCTTGCAATAGCCTTCCATATAGACTTTGGTTTCTCTTGCAAGACCAAATAATAATTGACTACTAAAAAGTTATCAGGTTGGGGTGTCTGGGAAGCTCAGCTGGTTAAGTGTCCAACTCGGTTTCAAATGATAAGGTTATGGAGGGAAGGAGCCTATATGCACTTCCAAGTCTCTTTGTTATTTCTCTCCTAATGTAAGTGAGAAGAGGAGAGGGGAGAGGGGAGGGGAGAGGAAGGGAAAGGAGGAGAAAGGAGGGGAAAAACAAGAAGAAAATAAAAATCACACTGTTGTAAGGGGCTACCGATGTTTTTGAAATGATCTTCGCTCCAACTGGTACCTGGGTTTCTAAGTCTTCACATTTCTTATCTAGTAGAAATTGTCTACTCCCTTTCTGGACCTTGCTTTTCATCACTTGCTCGATGTTTGTTCAGTAGGTCTTGGAATAACTACATTCAGTTTCCCTTTATATAGATAGTCACACACTTAAAGCAGAGGCTGTCAAATCCAGTTTGCATCATAATTCAATTCAACTTAAATGATGAAAGAGAGTTATTGGCTGAAAAAATCTAAAAGTAGAGTAGGCTTTAATTGAGGCTAAATCTAGCTGCACAGTGAAATCAGCAGAGCTCTAATTTCTTTCTGTTTTTCTTTACCAACTTCCTTGGTGCTACTTTTACCCAAGGCTGACTTTCCCTTGGCAGCTTCCATGCATCCACACTCATATTTAACACAAAGAGAATGTCCAGGAATTTTCACAGAAGACCCAGGATCCCCTGAAAATTTCTCCCATGATCTCATTGGTCCAAACTAGGTCACTCGATCATCCCTGAATTCATCACTGTGGCCACAGGAAATTGGATTTGCTGATCAGGGCTCATCCTGGAGATGGGGGTGGGATATGTTTCCCACCAGAGCGTAGGGGATAACTTTGGGGGAAGTTGGGGATGAAAATCTGGGTACTATTATCAACAGGAAAGGAGAGAGAATCTGGGTGGCCTAAGCTAAAAATTAAAACAAACAAACAAACAAACAAACAAACAAACAAAACACTCAGTACCCTTCTACATAGGGCTCTGTGAGGATTACATAAAGTAACACACAATAAAACATTAGTGGCTGACACATGGTAAACACCCAATAAAAGTTTACTACTATGATTATTACTATTATTATTACAACTGTCAGCATCAATTAATAGACCCAATGCATGGCAATGTTATTAAGGCCTGAATATTACCCAGAGAATATGGGCATCTGCTTCTCATTTGTGGAAATGAAGGAGGGGATGTCATGCTTAACTCCCACTGAAACACGCTTTTCTTAGCCACATGTGGTTAAGAGTAATTGTTCAGCATGACAAGGTATGAAAGTTCTGGGAAAAACCTATTGCTCTTTCTTGCTTATAAAGCTCCATTTCACCACCAGAAAGGACACCTTTATGCCAGCTCTAGACATGCCATTATAGAGTTCCATCCATCAAGATTACATTTGGTAACTACCATGAAAAGGGGGCCCTCACAATAGAAACCCGTGTTTACTTTTATATCCTGTATTTATAGGTGAAGAATGTGTAAAACTGATCCAATTTAGTCAGAATTCTAACCTCGGAAATGCACTGCCTTTTTTACCCATTCCTTTTCATGGTGTTTTCACTCTAGAGTGAAAATGACAGAAATATGAGTTGGTGACAGGAAGGGGGTGAAAAGGAAATTTGTACAAGTTGTAGCCATTCATTCCCAAGCATTCTGTTTAGCTCAACTGGCCTATTTAAGCCAAAACAAATGGAAAATTATACTCAATTAAAACACAAAAACAAAAATGCAAGGATTCCAACTGGATTGCGAAATGTATCTCTAAACATGATCTCTGGTCCAGTCACTTTGGACATATTTTTTTCTAGAAAAGTATAGAAGAGGCATACTGGGTGGCAAAGTGTTTCGCTTCTCTCCTCTGCAGTTCAGTTAATAATCCTAGGGCCCCAGCCTATGTTCTCCATCACTCATTTCCTTGGGTTGTAAGAGAGAGAACCTACAAGGAAAGAATCCCTGCCCATGGTTGGCTCCCCCAAGGGTCTGCTGTGTGGTTTCCACAAAAATTCTTTCATCTCTCTGTGCCTCCATCCTGTTCGCCATAGATGAGGCAGCCTTCTCACAAGAAATCACGGTCTGTTTGAACTGTGCGGGTCCACTTACACACAGATTGCTCCTAGTACAGGACTGTAAATGGATTTTCTCTTCTTTATGAGTTTCTCAAGAACGCTTCTGTTCTCTAGCTTACTTTATTGTAGGACTATAAGACATGATACATGTAACACACAAAAGAGATATAAATTGACTATTTACGTCATTAGTAGGTAGGTATCTAGTCAATAGTAGGCTATCAGTAGTTAAGTTTTGGGGGAATTATATGTGGGTTTTTGACTGTGTGAGGCTGACATAAGCATCTCTGACCTCTGTATCATACAAGAGTCAACCACATTTCCAAACAGAACAATCTACACGAGTGCTTCTCAGTTGGGGTTGCAATACAAAACCTAGGGAGACTTTAAAAATATAGTTGCTGGAGTCACACCCCAGAACTACTAAATCAGAATTTCTAAGGGAGATGCATAGATATATTTGCAAAACATATATTTCTTTTACTCCTAAAGTCATTTCTGATAAACATGTCCTCGATTTATATGTAAGTCAATATAAATGTAACAGGAAAGGCCCAAATATTATAAAAATGTATATTCCAAAAAAAGGGAAATTCTATACACTTATTTAACTCCCATTAAAAATGAGCTTTTAAATTCTTTTACTTTATTGTCCTAAATGGCTAATAACAAACTGATATCATAAATGGAGGATTCCAAAATTAAATCCTATGTAAAAAGATAAAAGCAATCACAAGAAGGATGTACCTTATTTACACATTACTTAAGGTTATATACCTGTCACAGAGGTGATAACATTTTACAAATGAAGACAAAGAAAACAATAAGTAGGTTACGTTCGCCCTTATTGAACTAAATAAAATTCAGAAGAGGAGGGTTTAAAAAAATCATATTCTTTTCATTAGAAAGAGAAAGGTTCAAAGACCAAAGAAAGAAAAAAGGAAAGCAGGGGCATTAATTCTGACCTCCTAATTTAATTCAAATATATACTAATCCAGAGGAGACTATATTTTAAAATTAGCTGGAAGGTGTGAAGTGTGCTAATTCTATTTCATAAAAGCTTTATCTGGATTACAATAAAAGGAGACCCCCCCAAAAAAAGAGTGGGGAGAGAGGCTTTGCTAACATTAATTAATTAGTTGGTTAATTAATTAATTAATGATGTGCTATACTTCAGAAAGAAGAAAAGCATAAATGAGTAGATTATTATTTCTTGAATCAATATATTGGTGACTCTGTACATGAAAATTCTATCATTTAGTCTGGTCTACATTACCCACCTCAGTTTTTGCAAGCAAATTAGAAACAGATAAGCCATAAAAATCAAATGACTGCAGGCTAATATATTTTGATGTGTGCTCTTACAATGAAAAATTGGATCATTTCCCCCAAAAGATGTTCTTTATATTTAAGACCCCACTAAGCCTCCCATGTTCCAATCTGAAGGGAAGTCCTAGAGAAGAATGGAGACAACATTACCTTCCCCCATTCACTTTATCACTTAAAAGAAGCGAAGGTGAATTCAACATATTGCAAACATTTATCACCACACTGGTATGACTATTCACTCTTCTCTTTGGTCGACTAATCACTGTGTTCTATCATTCAACCTATGAGTGTATTTACCCAGCAGGAACTAAACAAAGGTAGAGGATAGAAGAGGAAGAACAACAGAGACAAGACAACTGAGGAAGAGTACAGAAAAATCAAGCATTGCTGGAACAAAAAAGAAGACATTATTGGAGAAATCTAATTAAAACACTAAGTCAGTATTTCTCCAAGTGTGTTCTCTGGAATACTTGTTTCATGACAGGCTCAACAAATAGTAGGTTCCACAGCCAAGTAGGTTTGAAAAACATTGCAAGTTATGCCTCCCCCACCTCCCTTGAAGATTCATGATATACATTGGCAAACAAAGGCTCTGGGAAGTCTTGCAGGAGATTGATACACTTGGTTTACATCAAGTTACTCACAAATTTATTGAGCTGTGGAACTCTTTTTGGATATCCTGGTACCTATAAACTATGGACTTAGTGTTCTATAGAACACAAGACTAGCCATGAACATAAGACTGGTGGTTGAGGGTAGCCCAGGAAAGAAATACTGCTTTGGGGCTTGGCCAAAATTAGAGATTTTCATTATTTTCCATTTCTGTGGCAGATAGCAGCACAGCTATGGAAGGAATGCCATGATCTCCAATAAAATTCCATGCAGGAAATGAGTGAGTCATTAAAAATAAGAGGCTATGGCAGCAGACCTATCCACAGAGACCTGGCAGGCCAGAAAGGACTGGCGTGATATATTCAGAGCCCTAAACGAGAAAAATATGCAGCCAAGAATACTATACCCAGCTAGGCTGTCACTGAAAATAGATGGAGAGATAAAAAGCTTCCAGGACAAACAAAAACTAAAGGAATTTGCAAACACCAAACCAGCCCTGCAGGAAATATTGAAAGGGGTCCTCTAAGCAAAGAGAGAGCCTAAAAGGAACAGAGAGCAGAAAAGAGGAGAGACAATATACAGTTAACAGTCTCCATACAGGCAATGCAATGGCACTAAATTCATATCTGTCAATAGTTACCCTGAATGTAAATGGGCTCAATGCCCCAATCAAAAGACACAGAGTATCAGAATGGATAAAAAAACAAGACCCATCGATATGCTGTCTACAAGAAACTCATCTTAGACCCAAAGACACCTCCAGCTTTAAAGTGAGGGGGTGGAAAACAATT
>CM052799.1:74819430-74891373 GCA_028533885.1 Nasua narica
CTAAGGGTTGCTGGGAGGTGGGGGGCGGTAGGGTTATGGACATTGGGGAGGGTATGTGCTATGGCAAATGCTGTGAAATGTGTAAGCCTGATGATTCACAGACATGTACCCTGGGGTAAATAATACATTATATGTTAATAAAAAAAATTTTTAAAAAAAATAAGAGGCTGAATTCAACTAAAGGAAGAAAACAGATGATCAAGACACATAGCCCTCAGACTTCTTTAAAGACACAAAATACATGTGGATTGTATTTCACCGTCACAATGGAGGAAGAAAGGTAAAAGAAGGCAAATACACCAGTACGTTTAGAGGACTAATGTATGTTAGCATCTGTGAGTCACCAGGCTTTGGATGGCTCACTCTACATAGTTAATCTCATATTCATCATCACAATTCTAGTAAGTAAACATTATTAACCCTACTCAAATATGGGGAAACAGCTTTAGAGAGAGTAAGTGAACTTCCACTACTTTGTGAAGTATTTAGGAAAGATGAAAGAATATGCATAGGGAAAGACAGGGAGAAGACCAGAAAAAAATAGAAGGAAAAGAAGAAAAGGCCCTAACTTTGCATAAGTGGGATGCTGAGTCATCATCCACTCAGGGAAGGACAAAGGCTGCGGAGGTTATGAGAAGGCATCCTGATGGCCCAGCTTGGCAAGAATGTTTGCACCACGCTGGTATGTCATTCCTCAGCCTAAGTAGCCCACCCCTGGAAGAAACTGCAGGATGAATCAATCCTCAGTGCCTTCTGGTGTCACCATCACATTTTCTGTTTCACAGGTGAGTCCAAGCAAGAGTGAGTGAAGAAAGTTCAAGACTTCCGAGAACTTACAAACCCAAGAGTCAGTGGCCGATGGTAACTGAACATGAATTTTTTTTACAGGAATGCAGGGTTAAGCAGTAGGTCTAGAGGACTTGAACAGTAGAGAACATACCAATGACTAACAAAATAATCAAGAAGGTAAGTGGAGGGAAGCAACAAAAGAAAAGATGGAACAAGGAAGCAAGATGAAAGTTTTTCTATATCCGATCCATCATGAAGTGTAATGTCTAAGGACGGTCATTAGAACCCATTTTCCCACTGATCAGTGAGGAAATACCTTCTGCTGCCAATCTTACCCACAGATTCTGGCATTGAAGGATGTGATACTTATAATTTCAACTATCTGGAAATTCATAAATCTTTTGGTTACATGTGAGAAAAAATACCACTCAAGCAGGTTTAAGCAAAGATAAGATAAAACAAAATAAATCAAAAATAAATTTAATTACTTCATTGAAAAGTTTGAGAGATGTTTCTGGTCCAGTTAACCCTAGGATCTCCAGGAGCTCAAATCATATTAGCAGCTTTCTCTCTCTTTCTTTTTTTCTTTCCCCCTTCTTCACCTCTGTCTCCATTTTTATTTCTAGCCTTAGCTCTTTTTATCTCTCTGTCCCACTTTCCTCTCTGTTTACATCATTCTCAAGCGGGCCTTCTCCACGAGGAACTTCAGACCACCTCAACTGCTATTACTACTACAGCTGTTAATCCAAGTGAAAAAGGACCTTCTCTTTGCCCAGAAAGTACTGGCACTGAGTCTCGTCAGACCAATTTGAGTCACCTGCTCTCCCTGAGTGGCCATATGTTCCCCCCCCCCGCCCCCCAGAGCTGAGAGGTGGGTCAGCCCCTCCCAAAGCCATGGACTGATGGTAGAGGAGGGATGTTCTCCAGGAGAGAGGCGGGGAATTGATGTCAAGCAGGCAGAAAAATAGGTGTCTCTTATGAAGACCAATGTAGTCATTTTAAAATTTAATGAGACTCAAATTTAAATTACTTGGGCCTTGATTTTGGCTATCGAGATGTATATCAAAGTACTGTGGATATAAAGAAGGATGAAGCAATTTCTTCTCCTTGGAAAGGGAGAAGAAGTGCTGCTTCATGGAGGAGGTGCTCTTTGAGCTGTAGCTTAAAGGAGGAGTAGCATGACAGAAGCAATAAGTGCTCACAAAGTATGGGACCTGACCCTTCCCACCCTCCTCTGTGGTTGGGTTGGAGCCATGTGACTAGTGCTGGCCAATGAGCTTTGAATGCAAGTGACAAGCTTCCAGGTGAAGAGAGTTGAAAGGCAGTGTGCCTTACCCGTTTCTCTCTTCCCCTTTGGCAGAGTCTGTGGAAGTTGTGTGCTGAAATTGTAGAGCCTCAAGATGGAATTCTTGGGTCACCACATGGAAGAGAGCCACCCAGGAAAGATTCCCAACCCACTGTGGACTTTGCATGGGTGAGAAAACCTCTGTCGTGGTAAGTTACTGAGATTTAAGGTTAAGATAAGATCGCAATTCAGGATCTGCTTTATATTTCTAGACTCTTGTCCCATCATAGAAAACTTTATAAATTTCATCTAAGCAGGTCTTCTCTGTCCTATATGTCTTTCTTTGTCCTTAAACCAATGAGTAAGATATCCAGGGCATGTCATAGTGTTCGGATAGGCATATGAGAGCAAATGAAAATGTACACAGCCCTTTCAGACCTAGGCTCAGAATTGATACTCTGTCATTTCTTATGCCCTTAGTCAAAGCAAAGTCACATGGCCAAGCCCAAAGTCAAGAGGTTGGGAAATGTACTTCACTCAGGACAAAGCCATGGAAATGGTGTGAATCTAGGGAAGGCAAAGATTTGGGACCAATAATTCCATCTACCCCTTAGTTAGCTTACATTATGAGAACTCATGAAACCCTCAGAAGATGTCCATGGGGAATGTCAAGATTCTCTCGGACTATGAAATCAAAGATAATGACCCCCAATCTGCAGTATTTTCCTCACTTGGGAAGCTCAACGGCCACAAGTGTCTCTCTCAACTTCACCAGCCTTCTCCGCCCACCAATATACTTTCTCTACATTGTGGATACAAGGAATAGTCCAGTCCCCCACAGCTCAGGAGTCTGGGTCTTTATTTACCCCAGTGACAAGCAAGGAGATGTAAATAGGCCATAAGGAAAGCTGCTTTTTCATTTGCACTACTTCATTCGTTTTGTATTTATAAGATATACGGCTCAGGAAAGCTGTAAATAAAGAAGCTAGAAACAGCTTGAGGGGCTGGTGATGGAATCACAAATCACCAGAGTTACATCTTCATCTGTACCCTGATGGAGAACCTTTATAATTACCAAAATATATTTATCTCTGCTCAGGCAACACAATTTGTATATCAGAAGCTAAAACTAAGTGACCTCAACTTTCCTAAAATGACTGTGAAGTTTCATATTGACCAGCCCAAATGTGGCTGGGGCGAATGCAACTATTTCTTATCCCGTCTGAGGCAAAGTCATTCGAGCTACGGCTTGTTTGTATGTGCTGCCATGTGTCTGCCTTCATCTTTATATAAGACCCCCAAGTGAGCCGGAAAGTGATGTGAGGGTTTAGGCCCACCAGTCCACTTGCCTGGATGCAAATTCTTACCAATCAATCCCCTTCAGGATTTATAGTATAAACTGGGAAGATATGGGTAAGTAAAGAGTGTTGCCTCCAAAATACCTCACTTAAAATGCACCCAAGATTGTCTGAAACTAATTTATTTACCCACCCCACTAGAAAAAAAAAAAAAATCCTTTTCAGATGATTGAGCTGCGCTGTGCATTTGAGAGGACAAGAAGCACATTTTATGAGGAAAAGAAAACTGGAAGCCAGAAGGATTGACCCCGTAAAAGTTAGGAGGTGAAGGGCTTTCAGTGGACAAAATTAGGGTGTGGGTCCCTGGGGAAGGGAGGATGGACTTATGACAAGAAGGAATCATAAGTAAAAATAAAATCTGACGGAGATAGGTTTTGCTTTCCTTGCGACGTTGCTGAGGCTTATCCTGAAAACAGAATCCACACTAACAGCCAACACTCCCTCGAGTAGTTGCTCTACGCGGGCCACTGTGCTAAGTGTGTTATCTGCCCCATCTCCTGCCCTCTCATTTTTTCTTCGCAGCTGCTATGATCATCCCATTTTCAGACCAGAAAATCGAGGCTTGGGAGAGAGTGAGTGACTCGACGAAGGTTACACAATTGGTGAGTCACAGGGGGAAGGAGGTATGGATGAACACAAGGATTCAACTAAAGCAGTCTGTCTCTTACCTCAAGGATGTAATCACTGTGCTGCATTTCCTTCATTCTCTTTAAAGAAATGAATGAACCTGGCCATTAGGATGTTAAAAAAGAGAACAAAAGAGAAAAAAGCAAACAATACCAACAAAAGAAATATCGACCAAATAATGAGAAACTGAAAATACCGAATTCGGATTTAGGAAGTCAGTGTTTTACTCCTGGCTCTGCCATTTAATTATCTGGAAGACAAGGCACAGATTCTTTGGACCCAGTGTCTTGCACAAAAATCTTTCAGTGTAATGGGATACCGAGTGAAACTTCCTGTCACGCAGAACTGATAACAGACCACAGAGGAGAGGACAAAAAGAGATCAAGGGCCCTGTATTCTAAAGTCAGCCATAACTGAGTGGGACCAGATATCCATGGCAGGAACTACCAAGAGACAGGGAGCCAGGCTTTGCTACCTCCAACCAGCGCCTAGAAGATGTGCTCGATGTCTCACCCAATCCCTTCGGAATTCACTGTTTCCACATCCTCCTTCCGCTTTCTACAAAAAGAACCTACTACTCTGCCTGTGAGCTTGCTGCTTCTACAGAAGCATGTTCAGCCTGGGCCTACGGTAGTCTGGAAGTACGGAGTTGTACTTTTTCCAGGAGAAGGATGGAAAGGAGCTGATAGGAAAAGAGACCAGCTTTCTCGCCTTCAGGAAACGTCTCTATGAATTTTCACCAGTCCTTCTCTCATTCAGAAATGTCACCATAGATGCTTGGAAAACTCCTTAAATTAGTCATAATGGGATCGGCTCAGCTGTGAAAACAAGTAAGTCTGTAAGTGTGTTATCACTTAAGTCTCAGTAACTTACCACAACAGAGGTTTTCTCACCAATGCAAAGATCAATATGGGTTAGGTGCCTTTCCTGAGTGGCTCTCTTCCATGTAGTGATCCAAGGATTCCATCTTGAGGCTCTACAATTTTGGTATACAACTTCCACAGACTCTGCAAAAGGAGAAGAGAGAAATGGGTGAAGCACACTGCCTTTCCACTCTCTTTGCCTAGAAAATTGTCACTTCCACTCAAAACCCACTGGCCAGAATTAGTCACAGGGCTCCAACTTCGTGGCCACACCCCTACTCCTTCTTCAAGCCCCAGCTCAGAGAGCATCTGCCTCAGGAAGGTTTGCCCTATTCCTCCGGCCCCATTTCAAAGAAAACAAATTGCTTCATCTTCCTTTATGTTTCCTACAGGACTTATGATACATATCCCTAATTTATGTTTCTCCGATTGCCTTGTAACTTTGCTCTCTCATTATTTTGTGAGGCCTACAAAGGCAAAAACAAAAAACAAAACAGAAAAACAAAAAAACATGCTTGTTTCTTTTTCTAACCCCTATCCCTGTGGCAAGGAAGTGGCTAGGATTTAATAAGTGTTTAGTGAATGAATGAATGAATGAATGAATGAATGAATGAATGAGTGTGTGAGTGAATTACAGCTTCATAAATAGCTATAAACTTACGGGTTTCTTGCTGTGTCTAATCACAAAAGCATGCGCTCAGCATCTTCATGAAGCCATCCTTAACTCTTCTGATGTGGAATTGTTCCTTGACTACATTTCTCCTTCTGGGAATGGCAAGGAACCAAAGTCAAGGAAATACCAGATAACAGTAAAGCCCAGGATCAGGAGCCTTGAATTAGTACAGCAGTACTGGGATGCCAAACACAGGTCAGAAATAAAAACTGGACCTCCAGGCACTAACACACTTTCCAGAATGTGCTGTCCCTTCCCCTGCAGCCCCCACCAATCGCACAGAGTGCCCAGCTCAAAGCCCCAAGGGCTTCTGGCATTTCCAAGACCACAGTCCAAACCTTGACAAGAGATGAGCTGAGCCAAGCCAATCCCCAACTGGCAAGAATGAATGAAAGAACTTGAGATTTGTCGGCTGAGGAGTCTCTGAGAAAAAGCAAAAATTTAAGCTTCCTAAGATTCATCACTCTTGCCATATGCTGCAACTTTTCCATTCATATCAGCACTTGTGGGCATTTCAGCTTCTGAATAGAACATTGAGAAATTAACTAAGAGTTTATAAATAGGTCTTGACTCAGAGCATGGCCCTTGTGAATGTTCTTGTGTGAAATGATGTTCCAGTCAAGGAAAGTAAGAAGTAGGTCCTCACTGTCTTTCTATGACCTTTCTATAATCCTTGCCACCTCTCTGACATCAGAACTGATACTCTCTGGGACTCTCGGGTTATTCCAAAAATCAAAACATTACACCAAGATAAGAGCTGAGGGAAGGACAGAGAGGATGGGAATTTGAGAACTATAATATAAAGTTGTAACAGGGTAGTGCATTGTGTTCTGGCCAAAGCAGGACTACCTCTAGGGTACATGGGTCCCCTGACTCTATCAGCTAGAGTGACACAGAATCAGTGTGTCACTCCCATTTTGGCAGGCTGGCCTCACCTGATCCTGCAAAAGACATACTGTACTTTCCAATATGAGCAATCTTCTTGCCACAGACAACCTTGTGGGCTAAGTCCTAGAGCTCCCTAAGGCATCTGGTCAACCTCATATGGTGGTTAAGCGTCAGAGAGCCCTGAGGAACAGGTTCTGCTCGGGGTCTCCAGTTGGGATGGTGTCATAATCAGAGAAGATTTGAGTCATAGAAAAATATGAAGAAGATAATAAACGTCACCTATAATGTTTCCACCCAGGATTATCCCCTATTGAAATTTTACTTTTTATAAAACTGGTGTTTCTGGGATGCCTGGGTGGCTCAGCCAGTTAAGTATCTGCCTTCAGCTCAGGTCATGACCCCAGGGTCCTGGAATAGAGACCTGCATGTCTTGGATTCCTTGCTCAGCAGGGAGTCAACTTCTCCCTCTGCACTTCCCCCCTACTGTGTGCTCTCTCTCTCTCAAATAAATAAATAAATAATCTTTAAAAAATGAAGCAGTTTCTTTAAGATTCACTTAGGATAAATTCAAATTTTCTGATGCCATTTACTCACAAAAGCTCAGCTGAGGGAAATAAGAGATATGGAGGATTTCTAAGCAGAAGATGAGACTTAATCAGGACATATTGTTCTGCCATGATATCACGTGCTGACCTCTGCTTTGACATTACCCAATGACTTATTAGAAGGAAGACTTAAGAAACAACCTCACATGAGACTTATTTGGTTTATGTAGGGACAATGAGGACTAGGTGTCAATTAGGAGAACTCACAAGATACATTTCTTTAGGCATAGCTCATCTGCTTTTGTCTTACAGATACTTTGACCATGGAAAGAATCATATTTTCCTCTTTGCTTTGACTGGTAGGAAGCTCAGAGCCAAATTTATATTTCATCTCTAATAAGTGCATAATTTATGACATGCCATTTGTTCACTATCCTTCCATTTAGTTCAATGGACTTTCCTTACCCAATTTTTCCTTAGTCCCATTTTCCTCATTACTTTTAGTCCCATTTTCCTCATTACCATATTGTGCTCTGTAAACCACCTCAAAATTATTTTCAAACATGGAAGCCCCTTGAATATCCAGCACTCATCCAGTCGCAGGAGCGCTCTATCTTGTAGGGTCCTCTCATGGATACCTCCACCGAAGACTGTTTTATAACACAAACGCTTCTCCCACTGGATTGCACTTCTTAAGAAAGCAAACTAGGTTTCACTACTTGGCACCTGGTATATACCAAGCAGTTGAAAAATGTTTGCTTGAGAGAATGAGTGCAGGGATGGGGGAATGCTTAGAAATGATTGAAAAATGTGTGCAAGTGACTTCCATTGTGGTATTCATTGCACATGACAATTTGCTTTAAAATATTGTGATAATGTTATCATAAGATAGCTCTATAAAATTAGGATGAAATTTTAACATCAGGATTTTTTCAGTGCCATCTACAAAGTCTTGTTCTGCAAAATGACTGTCTGGCTGAAAATATGTTTGACGCTCTTTATTCATTGTGAATGCAAACATGGAACTCCGTGAAGCAGGTCCTATTGAATACGATCTGCTGTCAAGCTGAAGATTTTTTTTCTTCGAGTCACAAAGTCTTTAAGCAAAAAATGCTTTAGTGTTTGGATTAACACAAAACAAGCCAATCTTTTCTATGGGGAAAGTAGCATAGTCTAGACATGTAGATTATTCACAGAACCCCCTGAGGGACCTGACAGTCTTCACTTCAGTAAGTCCTAAACCCAAGGCTTGTGAGCTCTCTGGTTGTGTAAAGGTTTCTGTAGTCCTAATTGCCACACCAATAGCCAGTGGCTTACATTTTCACAGTACTTTCCAGTCTCCAAAACTCAGGTACTTAATGCAAAAATGATTGTTATTTTCTGAACATTTACTATGTGCCAAGCACTAGGGTCAGCACTTTACGTATATTTAGGGGGAAAACATTGATATTAATAATCATCCTTCTGCTTGCAAAAGAGAGTAAATTCCCAAATCCCCTCTTTGTGCTGAGAGAAGATGATGGGTAGAGATGCAAATGAGGAAGCTGACAGAAAGCTAAACTGCACTAAGAAATGAATCAGAAAGACCCACAGGAAGGGGTAAGAAGGTGAAGGAGCTTGAACAGCAGAAGGGGACAAGAGAGACTTCAGAAAGAAAGGTCTACAGGGCACCTGGGGGGCTCAGCTGGTTAAGCATCTGACTCTTGTTCTCAGCTCAGCGTCCTGAGTTCAAGCCCCAACTTGGGCTCCGTGCTGGGCATGGAGCCTACCTAAAAAGAGAGAGAGAGAGAGAGAGAGAGAAGAGACAGGAGAGCCCGAGAAACGTGGAACAGCTGCTGTGGGGAAATAGAAGAAATGTTTAAATGGGACAGGGATGCTCATGACACGGTGTGCAATGTAATCATTTCATGAAATAAATATGAAAATGCAAGTGAGGCATATGAGGAATTGGAATACTAAAATGAGCCTGGGTTATATACATAATCTCTTTGTAAGATTCATTACTCTATAGCAGGTATCAGCAAACTATAGCCCCTGGGCCAGATCTGTCCAGCCTGGTTTTGCAAATAAAATGTTATCAGAATACAGACACGCCTATTCATTTTTAAAATGGACTATGGCTGCCTTCCCACTATAATGGTAATAGAAGTGGGTGGTTGCAACAGAGCTGTGACATTATGGCCTCCAACACCTGTAATATTTACTCTCTAGCCCTTTAAAGAAAGTGTGCCGACCAAGCCCTGCTTTCAACTCCTAAATAAGAAATACAGAAGTATCTGTGAAAGGAAAATATTTTATCAGTCAGGCTAATGGTGTCAGGGAAATTTGGAGTCAGTAAACATAAGGTAAAGGTATAGTCACCATTTTCTTGGCCAAGATTTCCCAAATGTAAAATGGGATTAGTAACACATACTTCACAGAGTTATAAGAAGACTCAAATGTGAAAATCATTTTCTAAAACATGCTTTGTAATTCATAAACATTAGAGAAATATCAGGTATTGCTGATTATGGATCACATGTTCAAACTTTGGAAATAACAAACATTAGAGAAGCCTCAGATATGCCTGATTAATATACCATACCCCACGAAGTCCCTGGACAGGAAGGAGCTGAACAAAGGGCCCTGTAAAGATTCTTGAAAAGACATGATCTTTCTACTACAATTGTCAGCCTACCACTTTTTGTCTTAAAAGTTCCTATCAAAACGTTAGCTTGACATTTCCCTCTGTGAACACTTTAATTTCCATGAAGCCCATCAACTAGGAAGTTCATTCACACATAGTTCATTCATACTACATTCACTCATGAGGAGTAAATATAGGGAGGTCAAACACCCTTAAAAAATATTTGGGTGAGGGCGCCTGGGTGGCTCAGTGGGTTAAAGCCTCTGCCTTCGGCTCAGGTCATGATCTCAGGGTCCTGGGATCGAGCCCTGCATCAGGTTTTGCTCAGCAGGGAGCCTGCTTCCCCCTCTCTCTCTGCCTGCCTCTGCCTACTTGTGATCTCTCTCTCTCTGTGTCAAATAAATTAAATCTTTTTTAAAAAAATATTTGGGTTAAAGCCAAGCAAATGAAACCATCACAATGACTTAACCATGAGAAGACTATATGCATTTGGGTCTTTCTTCTTTTTCTTTTTAAAATTTTATTTATTTCTTTGACAGAGAGAGTGAGAGAGAGGGAGACAGAGAGAGAGCACAAGCCAGGGAGAGAAAGTGAGGGAGAAGCAGGCTCCCTTCTGAGCAGGGAGCTTGATATGGGGCTCAATCCTAGGACCCTGGGATCATTACCTGAGCTGAAGGTAGACACTCAACAGACTGAGCAATCCAGGCACCCCCATTTCAGTTTTTCAATGAATAAAGGGTATTTATAAATTCCTTATTTCATTTTTTTAAAGATGTTATTTATTTGACAGAGAGAGATTACAAGTAGGCAGAGAGGCAGGCAGAGAGAGAGGGGGAAGCAGGCTCCCTGCTGAGCAGAGAGCCCGATGTGGGGCTCGATCCCAGGACCCTGAGATCATGACCCGAGCCGAAGGCAGAGGCTTTAACCCACTGAGCCACCCAGGTGCCCCCTTATTTCATTTTTTTAACTTGCAGAGCTTCAATTGTGGACATGAAAGACAAACACCCCTCAATGGCATTTGAAGACAAATTCATAAATATATTTAGAATAACTAGAATATATCTTGGCATAACCACTGTCCATCATGACATGAGTCTCATGATGTGCAGTTTACCCTTTCAGTCCCCTGAAGACTAACTGGCTTAAATTTCATCATGAAATACAATACTGTTGTATCAACAAAGTCTTCAAAATGCCCCTATACAATATGATAAATCGGGTGAACAAGTGACCAAGGAATTGATCCACCTTTCTCTGAATGACATTTAAGGGCTTAGTTATTAAAGTTTAGCATAGCTAGAATATATAATTATACACTTCCACATGACCATCCATCTTCCTCACTGCCCATTTGCTCCTGAAAGATACGACAGTCTCCTTGTTGGTTTGTCATTGATGAAATCCGTGTCAGTAAACTTCATCCAAGTAGAAGTTAAAATGTTATGCATTGCACTATTCTGGTTGAAAGCAGTGAATTTTCATCACACAACTGATAAAGATTTCAATTTGCAAGCCATCTAGAAGCCATTATTGCAGTTATAATTGCCCTGTTTTATTTGCCGGGCTTGGGGGAAAAAAAAAGAATAAATTGCATATTATGGAGTTGCCTTGAATTACTTTAATAAGTAATTATTATTAAATGTAAATGGTATTCAGAGGGTATCTTGCATACCTTTGACCTCAGGCATTTTAATTCTTTAGATAAAAACATGTACAATAATAAATTTATAATGAATGATATTTTTAATTAGCAATGTTGGTTCATAATTCCTTCTGACATCAGAATTATCTTTTCTTAAGGATTCTTTTATAACGGAAGAGGAGAGGAAAGAATCAAAAGAACTGAAAATTATCAATGAGTAGTGCTTCCTAAACATGGCAGCCCATCATAATCATCTGAGAACTATTTAAAGATTCAGATTCCTAAATCTACTTGAACCAACCAAATAAAAATCTCTGAGGGTCTAGTCATTTTGATTCTTAACAAACATCCAAATTACTCTTTCACAGCCAGCTCAATACCAGAGTGGAAACTGCTTTGGGGACAACAGGATCAAACAGCACCACTTGGCATGTCCTCATTCCAATGGATTGACTTTGCGCTGTTGAAAAAAAAAAAGCATTAATGGTTCACAGAAAAGACTAAGGTGAGAAATTCAGTTAAAATTTAATACATGAGGGGTGCCTGGGTGATGCAGTCGGTTAAGCATCCAACTCGGTTTTGACTCAGGTCGTGATCTCGGGGTCATAAGATTGAGCCCTGCATTGGGCTCTGTGCTCAGTGTGGAGTCTACTTGAGATTCTCCCTCCCTCTCCTTCTGCCTCTCCCACTGGTACTCTCTCTCTCTCTCTAAAATAAATAAACAAATCCTCTAAAAAAATTAATACATGAGACCTCTATGGTTGAAAATATACTATTATATTAAAGTTCATAAAAGAGCATTAAAAAGGGACGCCTGGATGGCTCAGTTGGTTAAGCAGCTGCCTTTGGCTCAGGTCATGATCCCGCCATCCTGGGATCAAGTCCCACATCGGGCTCCTTGCTCAGCAGGGAGCCTGCTCCTCTCTCTGCCTCTGCCTGCTTCTCTGCCTGCTTGTGTTCTCTCTCTGTCAAATAAATAAATAAAATCTTTAAAAAAAAAAAAAAAGAGCATTAAAAAAAAGTTCATACTCTTGGATAGTATTATTTACTCTGTAAAGATGTCAATTCTCCCCAAATGCAATTTCAATTATTATTCCAAAAATTGTATTAAGAGGTTTACAAATAGCTAAGTCAACTTTGCAATTGAAGAGAAAATATGAGAAGGGAGCTGTCCCTACCAAATATTAAGATATACTAAAAAAAGCACAGTAATTGAAAGTAATATGTTGGTTAAGCTTCTGCTTTAGGCTTAGGTCATGATCCCAGGGTCCTGGGATTGAGCCCCACGTTGGTCTCCCTGCTCAGTGGGGAACCTACTTCTGCCCCTCCTTCTGGCTGCCTCTCCCCCTGCTTGTGCTCCCTCTCTCTCTCTATGTCAAATAAATAAATAAAACCGTAAAAAAAAAAAGTAATATGGTACTGGAACAAGAACAGACAAAGGAACCTATGGAAGAAAATAGACTAGTCAGTTAGACCCATGTATAAGTGGAAATGTATTGGTACAACCCAAATCCATGGGGAAAAGAGAGTGTATATAACAGATGAAGTCGGGAAATTGGTTCACATTAGGCAGAAAGCTAATACTGGATCACTGCCTAACACCACTTTTAAGGTAGGCATCAAGTGGATTAAAATCCTACATGGAAAACGTAGAAATAGTAGACTTAATAATGTTGGAGAATATCTTTAGGCTCCAGTGGCAATGAAGGACCTCTGAAACAAAACCCTGAAAGCAAAAACTATCAAGCCTAAATTAATTAATTTAATCCCATCAAAATTGAGAGTATCAATGTAAGCAAGGAAATTATGGAGAAAGTTAACAGACACATGACACTTTGGGAGAAGATAGTTGCCATGTCTAAAACTATCAAGAAACTAATATGTAGAACATGTGAAGAAGGAAGAGGAGGAGGAGAAAGAGAAGGGGATGGAGTTGTTACAACTCTTACTAACCAACAAGAAAACTTCATAAATTTCAATAGAAAAAAATGGGTAAAAGATATAAATAGATGGGGCACCTGAGTGGCTCAGTGGGTTAAAGCCTCTGCCTTCGGCTCAGGTCATGATCTCAGGGTCCTGGGATCGAGCCCCGCATTGGGCTCTCTGCTCAGCAGGGAGCCTGCTTCCCCTCTCTCTCTGCCTGCTTCTCTCCCTACTTGTGATCTCTCTGTCAAATACACAAACAAACAAATAAATAAATAAGATCTTTTAAAAAAAGATATAAATAGACAATTCTTTGAAAGGAAAACGAGGGTGATAAGCACATAAAAAGAGGTAAAACAATTAATAATTACAGAAAGGCAAATTATAACTATGGTATGTCATTTTACATTATCAAATTGGTAAAAACTAGACACCAGGATAATGCTAAATGTTGGCAATGTGTGGCTCAAGGAATTCTTGCGCAGAGCTCATAGAGAATGTACAGCTCTGTGGGAGAGCTATACAGCTGTGTAATCAAATTAAGTGTAGTCATATCCTATGACCCAGTATTCTAGCTTCTGGGAGTGTCACAGAGACAATCCCACCCAGGTCAATAAAAGAATGCATGAGAATATTCACGATAGAATTGCTATGGTGGTGGGAAATTGGAAGCCATCCTGGTATCCAACACCCAGAGATACATAAATTCAATGTGGAATATTATGCAGCAGTTAAAGCCAACAGGCAGATCTATACAAAAGCACAAGGAAAGATTAAAACCAGAGTCAAATAAAAAAAGAAAAAGAGAATGAGATCAATATAACACAATGTCGTTCATGAAAATTAAAAACCCATGTACGAAAACAACAGACACTTTGTAAGAACATGTATAAATAAACAGATACACGTGAATCATTTAAAGATGGTTAACTATGGGTGGGTCAGGAAACAGAGGGGGGAATGGAAATAAAAAGGAAGTAAGGGAGGGAGGGTGGGAAAGGCAGGAGATGGGACGGAAGCAGGGAATAACGTAGGAAGGATAGAGAACGAGTTTGCGCTCCCTATTAATAATTGTGCGCCAGGAAATGCAAACTGTGATTAAGTGAATTCTCTGAGCCTGAGGGCCAAAGAAAGAGAGAGGAAAACATCAATATCCTAAGCATGCATTGTTTTGTATTTGAACTGTTGTTCAGCCTAAGCAACTTCAAGAAAGGGTAAATGTTAGTTCTTTGCAGGTATAAGTGATGTGTGAGACTGCCCACCCCTATAAATCCCTTCAACCCTGACCACTGGATCCATTAGGAAGGCTCAGGTTAGTTGTCCCAAATTCCTTGCCCAGCGGTCTTAGAACCAGATCCTTCTCTTTCATCTCTCTGTTTGCCTGTGAATAAATATATACATTATTCTTGTTCTTTTAATTCTGTAACCTCTTCAGAGCAGTTAAAAATTATGTTAAAAACTCATTAACTTTGACGAGATATTGATGATGCCAGCGGTTAATTACGAGCCAGCTGGTGTTATGGCAAGAATTAAAAAGTTAGACATTGGAAGTTTGTTTAAAAAAAAACACACAACAACAAAAAAGCGACACTGCGTTCACTTGGAGGACTGCTGAAACGGTGTCACTCATCGATGACCTTACAATGAAGGTCAAGGAGACATCCATGAAACAACAGATCCAATTGCCTTCCTTTACTCCATTCCAGCGTTGGTGTCTTCCAGATTCTCCCTCGCTGAGAAAATAAAAAGTAAGGGCTATAAATTCCCATGCTTCATGGTGTTAATTGATTGCAAGCTGGGGTCAGAAAGACATTTCTCCCCAAGGAGTACTCCTGCACAATTTAGAGGCACCGCGGGGGTCCTAACATGCCTAAAAAGCATTAAGCGGTGGTCACTGTCAAGTACCAAATAGCAAAATTTAGTATGCTTTCAGTTTGTGC
Source organism: Nasua narica (assembly GCA_028533885.1). NCBI lineage: Eukaryota > Metazoa > Chordata > Mammalia > Carnivora > Procyonidae > Nasua > Nasua narica. Next base: position 74,834,590 of record CM052799.1, read on the forward strand.
TCACAAGGGAAGCGTGAGAGCATTCAGAGGCTCCCATCTCCTTAAGAGTGGGGGTTTTTAATAAGTCTCTCACCCAAAGAGGTCTTTCCTTTGATAGTCCAAAAAAGGTACAGTTTTTTTTTTTAAGATTTTATTTATTTATTCGACACAGAGAGAGAGAGAGATCACAAGTAGGCAGAGAGGCAGGCAGAGAGAGGGGGGAAAAGCAGGCTCCCTACCGAGCAGAGAGCCCAACGCGGGGCTCGATCCCAGGACCCTGAGATCATGATCTTAGCGGAAGGCAGAGGCCTAACCCACTGAGCCACCCAGGTGCCCCAAAAAAGGTACAGTTTTTTTTTTTTTAAAGGTACAGTTTTTAAAGAGAAGACTATATTTTCTCTTTAAAATATAGTAACAGTTTTAAGAAAAGAAAAAGAGAGAGAGAGAGAGAAGAAAAAGAATAAACAGAAGGGAAAAGTGTATTCTTTTCGGAAGACTCTCCAACACCTAAATAAAGAGAGTATATGATGGGCACTATAGAACAAGGATTCAGGGAGCTGATTAGGGGTTTCATCAGACCCCAGTCAAGCGGGGAGGTATGCTGACCTGCGTAACTGGCACAGATGAGTTAGCCAAGCGATATAAACCTCAATCCCTCATCAGCATCATGGGCGTCATACTTGTTCCTGCCTCATCAGCCTCGCATCAGTAAATGAGACGATCCACGTAGAATATGTAGTACTACTTGGGAGTGTGGGAAACACACAGTAAATGTTCATGATTTATTTCCCACATTAGCAGTACCGAGCTTCACCTCCACGGATTTGCCACCTACTTCCAATGACATTTCCAATAACATTGGGAAATTCAGGGACCTCTTCAAGTTCCAGTCCCCTCATCCATAAAATGAATAATGATAGTCCCTGCCTCGCAGCATGTTTTAGGATTAAATAATCTGTGTAAAGCATGAGAATGTCTGGCACATGGTGATCTCTCTCTAATAGTAGCTATTACTTAGTGCTGTTACTACTAGTAGTAGTACTGTTGCTATATGGATCGATTCTTTATGGATGCTGGCACGGCCAGCAGGGATCGTAACACTAGCTGGGACTTTGCAATGCACTTAGAAGAATGTGTACAGATGGGGATATAAAATGGCTTTCTCCAGAGCCCTGAAAGGGCCCCAAGCAGAAAGTGAACACCTTTGGTTCCTAGCCCTCTACTCTAGTGTTGAAAAGCAGAGAGGTCTCTGGCCTTGCCCCTTCCACGCCCTCACCCTCTGGGGAGATGGGCAGCCTGTGAGCTATGCTGAGTGACTTTCCTACTAATTATCACAGCTCCCCCACCCGCACCCTTTGTGGCTTGCACTTTGCCTGGCGCAGGATGTTCTCTAGCTGAGCACCTAACGATGGATTCAGCCATTATCATCTCTCACCCATCAGCGAATAATCATTATTTGTACTCTCTTCTCTTTTTATGAGGAGCACAGTTACGAAGATGGTTTTCTTTCCTTGTTCCCCATGAGGCTCTTTATTTTATAGACCTGCTCTCAACTTAGCACGGCTTTATTCTGTTTCAGAAAACGACTCGTCATTTACTGATGTTCAACATTAAAAAAAAAATTTTTTTAAAGGTTTTTTTCTTTGCTCTCATAAACCAGAATGTTTAGTCCAAACCTTACTAATCTTGACCTTCCTCATTTCTGTGAAAACAAACCTAAACTCATCTCCGACATTTGCTTTTTCCCATGCCTATTCATACGTCTTCTCTCTCTAATGTCATTTCATTTTGAGAAACTGAGGGGAAGCGTGTTTCTGCGGGAATTGGCATGAAAAATGAATCTTAGGATATTGTAAATGCTAATTAGTTCAGAACAATGGGGCAAATACCCAACCAAGAAATTCCTTTGTTTCCTTAGAGGTCATAGAAATTACCTTATTTTACTCCCCCACTGACGACTCTTAGAAGCCTCAAATAGTTACTTTGAACCACACACAATCTGCATTCAAACTTAGGAAAAAAAACAACCAAGTATGGTTGGACGGGACATCAGCCTAAATTCTTCCCGATTCTATTCTTGCAACTAATTTTCTGATTTTATTTCTTACTATGAGCATGTATTACTTTTGTAATCAGGAAAAAAAAGAAAAAAATCTTTTTAACAACGTCTTTCTGGTAAAATTGAAAGAAGCAGACAGATGATCTCATCAAACCAATGCTTTTCTCTTCCCTCCTTTTCTGGAGATATTGGGGAAGGATTGCTAAGAGCAGTGATGCCTGATTGTGTCGCGGGCTGGGTTTCGGAAGGCTTACAATATCATCTCTCTGCCAAGCATCCGATATCGCATTTTTAGCTTACTGTTTGGGGTCTCATGTTTTTGCAATCCAATTCTTGACTCATTGTATGTGCGTACGCACACTTTGTTCCAGACTGTCTGTCAGAAGAACACTTCTTTCTAAATGAAGAAAAGTGTTTCTGGTGAATGCCAAGACTATCTGAGGAATCATAGTGCAGGGTTGCTATTTCTTTGTTCCTGCTGGTTAATTGCTTTAAAGACAAAATCAAGGGCAAGTGTGCCACTAAGAAAATGTTTTGTAGGGCACACACCACTTGTACCTTTTGAATGATCACAAACTGCATTTTGCCAACTTTTGATCAAGGTGACAAATCTTGGCTCAGAAAAGAAATTTAGCGATGTGTCAGCCCCATCAATAAGCTCTAAGGAAAAGTAATTCATTTTTAATGGAAATTCTGTTTACAAAATAGACTAGGTATATAACCGAACTCTAAGAGGAGATAACTCACCCTGGCAAATAGGCTGCATACCTAATAGAGTAAAATAAAAGTGAAGCAGAACACATTGTACTTAAGGAAATGAAGTACATGCAACATTTTATAGTTACTACAACAGTGATTTTACATCGTATAGAAGCTTTTGTGTTCAGCTTTGATTTAGAGTCAAGAAATACAAAAAAAAAAAAAAGTTGGGAAAGATGAAAAAGGACTGGAGCCATTATATTAGTAAAATTTTTTCCTTATTTTTCAAAAATCTCCAATACAAGTTCCCTGTGGTGCCTAGAATTTATTGTGTCTGCCAATTTCTATTGTCCACTGGTCCAGCTCCTCTTATTCCTTGATAAAGGTGACATCATTCTCATTACAGATATTATGAAAACATTGCTTAAATTCTTCTGTTTCTATTCTTTTTAAAGATTTTATTTATTTATCTATCATCTATCTATCTATCTATTTATTTATTTATAGCATGCTGAGTGAATGACAAAAGGAGAGGGAGAGAGAGAATCTCAAGCAGACTCTGCACCGAGCAGGGCTCATTGCAAGGCTCATCTCACGACCCTGAAATCATGGTGTGAGCCAAACTCAAGAGTCAGTCGCTTAACTGACTGAGCCATCCAAGCACCACTCTTGTTTCAATTCTATAATTTGCTTTCGCTACAATTCCATAGGCAAGTGGAGCATTAGCATCATTCCCAAATGGCAAATGAGAAAACCAAAGCACTGAGTAGCTCTGCTGCCACCCATAAATGATCCAAAGAATCCATCCAACAACTCTGGGTACACACCACCCCCCTGTGCCAGGAGAACCAACAGAGGAGTGGCACTCCCATTGGGCTAAATGACTATAAGCTCCCTCTAAGTGTACTCAATTTCCACCACACACGCAGAAACAAAAAAAATTCAACAGAGTCCTTGGAAAACAGGGAAACAAAAATCAAAGCCTTACTCATCTACTAGAACTTGTGAGGCTGGAGTAACAAAAATATAAACACAGGATAACTAGTGATGATAATTGAGATCCCCAAAGATGCTTGAAAATAGTCCAAAGATTTAAAGCATGACAATAACAGCAACCACTTTTCAATAAATAAACAACAACAAAAGACCAAGATATGAGTTTAGGGAAGCAAGACACAGAAATGAACATCCATGCTGCCAAAAATAACAGTTGTGGGCTTATTTCCCCCCGGGGGCCAGTTATTCCCCAGCTCCTAGCTCCTGGCATGTAGTTCACACTCAGTCAATTCTGAAGGAAGATTAAATGCATGAAGGTCCCTTCTCAGTGAGTCTAGGTATAGCAAAGAAATAAATGTGAACATAAATAATTATTATAAAGTGACATAGTGTTGATAATAATAGCTAACAGTTTTTGAGCACTTTTTGAGACTCAAGATCATCATGTGTATTAATTCATTAAATCTTCACAGTGGCCCTATGAGTTAGGGCCCATCAACAGCCTCACTGTAGAGATAAGTAAACTGGCACAAAGTCACATGGACAGAGAACTGAAAAATTGGAATGAGAACCCAACATTGGTAGTGTAACAATGGTAACAACTCATACTACTTAGTGTAACAACATTGTGTGTTGTGGAAGGAGGAGACTCCATGTTAAATTACATCCATTGGGGTGAACTGCACAAATAGCTACAATTATTTACTCCCTCTGTGCTCCTGCTCTCTGCAAGTGACTTTACATTTCCTCCCAGCAAGGGGTGGAATGTATTTCCCACCCCATGAGTCTGGGCTGGCCTTGTGACTGACTTTGGCCAATAGAATTCAGGAGGGACAGATGTTTCAGTTGTAAGCCTCGGACTCAAGAGGCCTTGCTTCTGCTTATTTTCTTGGGACTGCCATCTGAATAAGCCTGGGGTAGCCCACTGGATGGTCACCACATGGAACATAACTGAGGCAGTTGGGTAATCCCAGCTGAGGCCTCAGAGATATGAGAGAGTCTGTCCAAGATCAGCAAAGCCCACTAGATGACCTGCCATTGATGGCAGATGCTGAAGGAGTCCAGCTGAGATCACAACTACCCAGCTGAGTCCAATCTAAACTGCCAATCCACAGAATCGGGAGCTAGATAATTATTGTTTTAAGCCACTAAGTTTTAAGATGGTCTGTTACACAGAAATAACTAAGTGATACACCTGCCATATCAAAATTTTCTAGAATCATGCTTACATGTTTTTTTTTTTTTTTAAGTCACTGAAATGATCTGAGAGGGGGAAGACATCTTAGAATTGCCAAGATAAAAATATTTTTTGGAACCAATATGGCCAACAATTAGGCTTTTACAGCAGGACTAGGTTAAAGATATAATCAAAACAAATTGAAACAAGGACCTTCATGGCTCCCGTTTAGTTGTATGGTAGACTGTCTCCTACAAGGCTGCAACCAAGGTGTACGTTGGGTCTGCTGCCTTATCAGATGGCTCAGTGAAGAAAGAATCACCTTCCAAGATCATTGTATGACTCTTGGCGGGATCCAGTGCCTCACCAGCTGTTGGACTCAGGTCCTCAGTTCTTTGCTGACTGTTGGCCAGAGGCCTCCAGTCCTTGCCTGTGGACCCCTCCACAGAGCCATGCACAACATGGCAGTTCGCTCCTTCAGAGCAAGCACATGGAAAGAGTCAGAGAGAGTACAAGCAAGATGGAAGTCACAGTCTTTTACAACATAATCTTGAAATCTCTATTTCATCGCATTTGCCATATGCTATTCATTAGAAGCTACTCGGTTAGGTCCAGCCCAGGCACAAGGGAAGGGAATTGCACCAGGGTATAAATACCGGGATGCAGGGATCATTGGGAACCATTTCAGAAGCAGCCTACCACATAACAAGATTCTGGGAAATTGTGACGATACAAGTTTCTTAAACAGGGACTTATTCACCAAATCTTAAAATGCTAAGGCCTCAGGAACCAACTCTTTAAAACCTGAGGAGGACGATTTTTTTTTAAACACAAATTGTGCAGTGATCTTGTTGTCCCAAAAGAATAACAAAGGGCGAAACTATAAACAAGTTTTAAAAGGTTTAGGAAAATTCTCAGATGCTGGTTCTATAATGGAATAATAAAGGGCATGAGGAATGTGTACAGTCAATCCCTGATGTTTTCAGAGTAATGTCAAGAAAGACAACCTTAGCTCCCCACGAAACATCCCTCAGAGGCGGGCAAGATGGACCACTGGCCTAATCTGTTGTGGCATTTCTTATATATTTATGCATAACACTGTGTGGGAATGCAATAAAAATTTAAACAAGGTACTAGAGTTCAACAAAATAGAAGGATGCAGCTTTTGAAAAATGGAGACGTGACATCCCAACACAGCATCTCAGGCACTTGAAGCGCCGGTGCTCCTTTGTATTAGTTGTGTCCTCAGAAGCTCATCTAAATCATAGATTCAAAGAGCATGCCTTGGTTCCTCCCAGAACTGAGGAGGAAAAAACCGAGTATTACTGCTGGAGAGGGGAGGGAAGTATCTGACTCCGTATGACAGGAGTCTCTTTTCTACCTACATTATGTTCAAGTGTTTAAAACAGCAAAGCCATCTATTTTGCCCTCAGGCATCATCTAAGTAGCTATTTTGGGCACACGCTTGGGGCTTGAGGGGATTCGTTTCCCTCAAGTTTCTAAAGAGAAGACCAAGGACGGGTGCGTTGAGGCCGATGCTTTACAATACACACAGTAGGGCGAATAAATGTTGCTTGCTAACGCGGTCGCACTTAATTAGAAGCTACACATCCCTCGGTGACAAGAAGGAATTTGAAAGTTTCCACATAAGCAGAGTCAAACATTTTGACATTGTAAGAGCAGTAGCTTCTGTCAATCAACCTGAATTCTCTTTAAGCCTTAAACATATAAGTCACATTGAGAGGGTTATGCATTTCACAAGTGGATTTATATATAAATACTTTTGCTGGCTCCAGTTCAACACAACAAAAGAAGTCAAACATTAGTCTGTATTTGTATTTCTTTGCTGAAGTGTTTTGACATAAACGGCACACAATCCTAGCTGAAAAGCAGCAGGCAGTTTGGAACTAACTGCTCCTCTCACTTGCATTCTTTGTGATACGATTTTTTTTTCTACTCGGAAAATTAGAAAGCTTATGAGTGAAAAGTTTGCTCCAACTTGAGAGGAAAAAAAAATGTTAAGGCAGCATAGCATTTCTGAAAACTTTGAGCTTCGTGCATAATTCACTTTCTGTAACATCTCAGAATGCCTGTAAGTATCAAATTCCCCAATTCCAGCCGCACAATTTATGGTCAGCCCTTGGACTTTTTGAGCACAGAAAGTAATACCTATCACCTCTAGAAGTCACTCAGAACATGCTTCTATTTCTTAACCAGTTCAGTTCTTCCAAAGCGAGAGAAAAGGCATTCTTAGTTAAAAACCACTAAATATCCAAGTCGTGTTGCAAAAATACCGTGGAAGACGTGAATGGAAAGGAATTTTTGAAGAAATTTTCGTAGTGATATACGTCTACGTGGAGTTAGAAACACACGTCCGGAAATTGTCTGCGTCGTCGGTTATTGACACAATAAGGCAGAAGCGCAGACCACCCTAAAATCTCACGGACCCAACACACAATCATTACCCTCATCCTCAGCAGAGGCAGTTTGCCTGCCTGTAGGTTGGACAATGGGCTCCAGGCTGCAGGTTAATTTCCGATCTACTCCGTGTGTCTCTCTCATCCTCCTCCGATCAGCAGTTCCCTGGGTCAGGTGGTCAGCTCCTTATTTTCTCCCTCTGGGATTCAGGGTAAAGCAGCAATGGCGACCTGAGGTACTGTGTCCTCCCTGAGGATCACCAAAGTACGAAAAGGCTAACCCAGTCATCCAAGCACATCCAAAGCCCGTGCTTGTATCATATGTACTACACTCCTTTGGCTAAAAGAACTTCCACCGTCAAATCCACAGTCCAGGGGCAGGGGATTACGCTCTGCCACAGCAAAGCCATGGCAATAAACCAACTTCCACACTACCATTCCTGGGTGTTACTGCCAACCTTAGATCGCCAGTGCAAGTTTGGCTTTCTTTCCTATTTTGAGTATCAGTGTTATATTTAAAAATTAAGTTTCCAAAGTGTATATTTTTTCCAAAAATGTTTGTATTCCATTAAAAATCTGCAAACCAAGGACCACCTATGGTTTAAAAAAGTCCTATGGTTATGAGTTTTATGCCTAATATGAATACATGCATGTACGCATTACATGGATATTGATTAAGTTTAGAATTACACTGTGGACTCTGAGCAACAAACTGAGGGTTCTGGAGGGGAGGGGTGGGGGGTTGGACGAGCCTGGTGGTGGGTATTGAGGAGGGCATATATTGCATGGAGCACTGGGTGTGGTGCATGAACAATTAATTTTGTAATGCTGAAAAAGTAAAATAAAAGTATTTGGGGGGAAAAAAGGAAAAATAGAATTACACTTAGATTTAGATATATGAGTATTTTACTATTTGCTTTCTTTCCTCAATAGTTTAATGGAAGTCAGCTGGGCTGTAGCCCACACCCTATTGAGTTCTTAAAGGTAGCGTATTATTCCAAGGATGGTAAATTTTAAACAAAACAAGATGAAAAGAAGCTAACATAAATGCTAAAATTCCAATTGCATTTTGCCTGTTGGTTCAAAAATCAGCCCCGGAACGAGACAGGCAAGAGGAAATTGAGGGAAGAGGCCACTCCACATCGGTAGGTGGCAGTTTTAATAAGCGAGGGGACTGACTGACAGGTTTGTCTTGGGCGTCGGCGAGACGAGTAGATCCCCGCACCTGCCTGCCAGGATCTTCGAAGTTTATAGGGACGCCGGAAGTTACCAGGTTCAGTTACACATACCGTCCAGACGGGCCCAGCAACACAGTGCTCTCTCAAGGCTGTGTCCTTGGAAACAGCTCCCACTCCAGGAACGGTGAGCAGAACTACAGTGCAAGGACAAGGGAAGGAGTGAGGAGCCTCCAATTGCTGGGTTCAGCTTGCCGGTCAACGGAAGGTCATGGCCACTCCGTGACGTCCTCTGCAGCTCCAGCCCTTAACCAGCTCCTCCAGCCTTATGGACACAGCCCTCCTCCCCGGTGTGCCCTGCACGGTCAGCAACGTTGTGGCACAGAGGTGGCTCGGGGTGGTGGGTGTTGTATCTGGCTGTGTCAGTGGCAGATGCCACAGCAACAGCGCAGGGACATGTAAGAGAAGAGACAGACGAACATAATAAAAACTCCCAAAATGAGTGAATATCTTTTTTCCAACAAGAGTCCCATAATCTGAACCACTAATTTATTAAGTCCCCTAGGCTAGGGGTCAGATCACTCAGGGCGTTTACTTGTGTCCTCCTTGTGATTTAATTAAGATGATACATCAGCATCCTCATCAGGTATGAACACACATTCTCTTGGTGTAGCAGGCCGGGTGCCTCCTTGCAAGCCAGTCATAATATCCATAATGCCCCAGGCCATCGAATTTCGGAGGGTGGCTTTTCTCAACAGACTCATTTCAGTGTTCAGAAGGACAGACTTTGCCAGATATTATTAAAGGCTTGTTGGGCCAATTTAGTAAAGACTTCCATGACCTCCCCCAACATTGCCCCCAAATAAGTAAATAAATAAGGAACTCAATATTTTAGTCCCCTGAGACAGAGCAGCAACGTCAACTTCTTCAGTCCTTTTGAGGCCTTGTAGAACAACCCCAAGTCAAATGGCCCAATTCTTGTATATTTTTCCTCCAGAATCCTGGGTTAGCCAAACTCCAGTGGCCTAATTGGCTAGACAGTTTCTTAGTCCAGAAGGTACTAGTTTCTAAAGCAAATAGATGTGTGAAGTTGACACAGCAACCTTCCTTTCTCTGGAGTAAGTTATGAAAAATGTCTATAGTAGCACCTCTTTTCCAATGGAGCATAAAGAATGGCAGCAAAACCACTCATTTCCAATTATTCTATAAAAACCGTTTCACAGTGGGTTTTGGGTGCAATCAATGTTCCTTCAACAGGAGTTTAGTATAAGGGTGGTATTTTTTTTTAAGATTTATGTATTTATTTCAGAGGGAGACAGAGAGAGAATGTGGGAGAGGGGCAAAGGAAGACGGTAAAAGAGAACCTCAAGCAGACTCCCCGCTGAGCATGGATCCCAATGCAGGGCTTGATCTCACAACCCTGAGATTATGACTTGAGCAGACATGAAGAATCAGAAGCTTAAACTGACTGAGTCACCTAGACACCCCTAGTATAAGGGTTTTTATCTCTTATAGACTATAGTCTATAAGCTATATCTATAAGCTATATAAGTCTATATAGCTCCACTTAGAAGCAAGGAAAAATAACTTTATCTTGTAAATTTTTCCTGTTTGCCCATAATTTGACTTCAAACTCCTTTAGGTCAAGGATTGTTCTCTTTGCATCCCTGAAAACATCTATGTCTTGTATTTATGAAACATTTGATGAATCTGCCCAAATGAATTGAATCATTGGATTGCACCTTTTATAAACCCATTGGCTTAAAAGAGTATTTACTAGTCTCTCAGGGAAGACAATGATTGTTCCTGACAGCAGTAGGTAAATTATGAAAAATGAGGAAAATCACCAGAATGAGAGACCAAACATTGAGTCAAATATAGTTGGGCTCCAACCAAAATGGCAGGAGAAACTGTATTAGCTTCATGGGAAACCACTGGAGCTGGATTTCATCTCCTGTCTTGAAAGAGAATCTTCATTTACACAGACATGTTTTGGCTGGAGCAAGTAGAGAGTGAGTGCCTGGTAATACACTGCACTCAATAAAACTGGGATGGTTGCAAATAATTTTATCCATTCAGCAAAAGAAAAATCATGAAAGCTAGAACATTTAAAAGATACCATAGAAGCTATCTAGAATACAAGCCTGTAGACATATGTATAGATTTGATTAACTTGTTTGAGTTAACGACACATTCAAATGTCCAAATAACTCCCACCCTATATCAGCTAAAACCTATTAAGACCTTGGTTTTGCCTTCAGAAAATAGCTTGACAAAATTCTTAGGGGAACTGAGACAATGACGTGATTTTTATATAGCCATAATCCACTTAAACAATGTTCCTGGCTTATTTTCAGAAGTTCAAAAATTATCATTACAAAACAAACTCACAAGGCTAAAATACATATCACCCTATACTAATTTTGCTTTAATTTTATTAAAATACACACAGATAAGCTCTAAAAAGAATCATCTAACAGAGGTTATTATTCCTTTTTTTAATAACAAATGATTACAATTTAAACTGATTTAGGCTCCTCCTCTCAATAGAAGTTCCTCAACCATCAAGCAGTCAGGATTTCACTTTCTATATAAAGTCATTTGGTAAACATGTTTCTCTTCTCTGATGCCTATGCTCACCAGTACCCATTTACTGGCTAAATAAGCATTTCTCCTTGATCAAAGGATTATCTCTCCAATCTCCTGGAATTCTAATCAAAAGAGTCATTTTAAAAATATTTTTAAATATTTCAGAAAATATTAAATAAACTAAGCATGAATCATTAGTGTAGGTAGTATAAGCAGTTTCTAATAAGGAGACTCCCACTGGTTTCAGAGTCTTACTTGATAGAACTGCAAGTTGATGCTTAACCCAGCAAGCATCCCATTCTCTTTTGTCCCCAACCCTGTTCTTTACTAGAATTCCAAGAAAGGAAGGAAAAAATGATGCTCTGCCTCCTTCCCAACTCCAACCTGGATTGTTTCTTTCCAAGCCATTCCTCTCCCAACCTCACCCTCAACTCGATCTCCCTTAATCCCATGAGGAATTTTAGAAAATGAAAAGCAGCTCTTTTTATTCATAAATTCATTCATTCACCAGCTATTTATGGTTATGTGCCAGGAATTGCAATAGGTAGTGAGGATTCTACACAGGCGTTGGACATGATTTCCATCCCACACAGAAATAATATGCTAATGCAGGAGAACAAAAGATACATGGTTACAATCAGATGTGATTAATGTTGTAATGGGGACATTCAGCTTGCTCTTGGAGTAGAGAAAGGAGTCTCTCCAGACAGGTGGAGGGGCTGGTTGGTCAGGGAAGATTGTTTGGAAGAAGTGATATCTATGTGATATCTAGATAGGTCTAAAGGATGATTAGAAATCAATCAGGCAAAGATATAAGGGGAAAGTGTTCAAGGCAGAGAAAATAGCACATACAAAGGCCCAGATGTTGAGAGCTTAGTATATTTGAAAAAATCATAGACTAGACTCTATGAAAGAAAAAATCATAGCATAGACTCAACATGGAGAAGAGGATTTAAGGGAGATAATAAAGGAATAAATGAGCCTGGGAAGATAATCAGAGGCTAGTTTTTGCAGCACTTGTATTTCAAGTGAAAGGAGCTTGGATTTTATCCTGAGGGTGATGGGAGCAATTGATCAATAATAAACAGGACCATGATATAACCAGATTTGATTTTAGAGTGATTGCTTTTATCACATGTGAAGACTAGACTGAGCAGGAAGGTGGGAGGAGACAAGGAAAGGAGAGAGGAGAGGAGTTAGGGGCTACAGCCAGTGGTGGCTTTCTCAGTGTTGAAGGGAGTGGAGACAGAGAGAGGTGGAAGGATTCAAGGAGTACTGTAAAGGGAAGGACAATGACATTCACTGAAGAGTTGGTTCTGGGAGGAGAGAGAGAAATCATTACAATGCTCAGGTTCCTGCTTACCCAAGAGGGAAGATGGTGGTGCCACTTGCCGAGATACAGAGTTCACCTTGAGTCTAGAGTCCCTGGGATATGTCAGTAGCTACACAGGGTTTTGGATGACCAACATTAGATTGGATAAATGCAGATCACAGAAATTGTGGTGGAATTTTGACAGTCACTTATGCTATTATTTTAATGTGTCCCCTAATTGGACATTTGCCCCTTTACCATAGGCCACCAACTTGGTAAAGGGGAAAAAGATCTGGGTTAGGAGTCAGAAGACTTGGGTTCTAGACCAAGCTTTGCCACCCAGAGTCTGTGTGGCTCTGAGAAAATCCTTTCTGGTCTTGGTGTCATTATCTGCAGAATAACAAGACTAAAATTATCCCCAAGTTTCTTTTCAGTGTCAATACTCCACTGTTATTGTTCCAGTTAATCTGTTCCCTGTTCACTAAAGTTTACTTTTTAAAATAAGCCATTAGTAAAAAAACAAAGTAAAATAACGCTTAAGCAAGACATTGAATAGGACATGTTAACAGGCCATGAAACTCCCTTTATTTCTTTCATCAGAAATACTTTTTAAAATCTTCATAGCAAAAAAGTAACCTGGGTTGCTATTAATGCTATTGTTTTGGTTATTCTACCAGATATCAGGAGCTTTGTTATGTAGTTTTCCCTGCTGTCTAGCACAGTAACTCATAATACAGTACTGTATAAAAGTACCTGAAATTTAAATACTCCAGTTTATATAAATAAGAAAACATCAATAAGCACTTGGCTTGGAAATTATCTTACCATCTATTTTCCAGCATTATTTTGAGTTACAAAAAAAAAGAAAAGAAAAAAAAGAAAAGCAGTTTCCTACTCATTTCATTATTCCTTCTGGAAGAACTATATACCAGGTGTCATTTTTTGATAGTCATTTCTTTTGTTATCATGAGTCCCTCACAGAAAAGAGATCTGAGATATCTTTGGAGATAGCTTCCTTTCACTGTTATGTAGCCAGCAGTAGCAACCCAAGTCAACAGGGAATGAAATCAAAGCAAATTTGCTCTCATGTCTCATTTAAACATGAAGCCCATATATTTGACAGCTTCTAGAATATTCCCATTGCCGAGCCTCATTGCCTCCTCACACAGTGGCACAATGGCTGGCACATGATAATAACAAGAGCAGCTTTTATTGGGTCCTTAGTAATATCAAGCACCATACCAGGAGCTCACCATCTAGATCTCAGTTCTCACATCAAGATTGTGAGATGGGTTTTAATTTTAACCAATGGAGAGATGAGGAAATTCAGACTCAGAGGGTCACTTGCCCGAAGTTCCTTCACAGGTAAAAATTGGTGGAGCCATCCACTGTTCGAGTCTGAGCCTTAACAGCCAGTCTTCATGGCTTCCACATAAGCACTCAATGAGTATTATGATTAAAAGGATTTGTAGATGCATGGATGTGGCCTTCATTTCTTCTCTTGTCCTCACTTCCTGCTTGTCCTGACTTCCCTGCTACTGTTGGCCCACACTGCTGTCCTACGACAACCAGTAGCTTACGTGCTTCCTCCCCTATATCCCTCCGACACAATGACACAGTAGGCCATATTCTAGGAGCAGTAAGTTCATTCTCCAGAGCTTACATTCCAGGGGAGGAGGTGGACAATAAACAAGGAAACACATAAATCAACAAACGAATGCACATTGTGGAAAGTGTTTCAAAAGCAGTAAGGTGGGACAAGGGGACAGAAAGTGATTGTGGAGAGAGCTATTTTCATCTGTCCTATTGATACTCTTCCACCTAGCTATTCCCACAGCCCGATCCCACTAGAGCTTCAGTTCTTGGAGTCCTCTTTATCAGCATAGCCTCATAACTGTTCTCTCTATTTCCGAGGTCTTTTTTCTATAGTTTATTATGGTGGACTCCTTAGAATAATACCCTTACGATGTATTTTCTTGTCTTACCTTTTCCTGTACGATCGGTTCAAACATCTCATCTTACACCCAAGTACTTCCATCATCTGGTCTCATCCTACACATCCAGAAACATCTTTCTCCTTTCATCCTAAAGTGTATCTGAAGCACCTACCATGTGTTTGTCATTATACATTCCCCAGTTATAAGCTCCATCTGGTTCTTTTGGCCACATTTCTTGGGTCCCTTACATATTCTATGCTCACTCCCACATGCCTAATACCAGAACACTCTTTTCTCCTTTATCCACCTATCAAACTTTCCTTCTCATTTAGGACCCCGCTCAAGTCCCAGTTTTGCAACTAAGTTTCCTCTATTAATGCTATTTGCACTAATATCCCTTTAAATAAATCACATTAGCTTCCATAGCTTTCTCTTCTAGCACATTGCTCTCTAACACTCTCCAACTGTTGTGTGAACATGTGTGTTGTACATGTCTGTGTGTGACTGAAGTCTGGACGTTCATTCAGGACAACAACCAGGACTTATATTCCTCTCTGATTCCCTAGTGTCCATGATCACAATGGCAGCAAGAATATATTTAGCATTTATCATGTGCAAAGCACCATGCTTGTTTTGCAGACCTTAATTCATTACTCCTCCCCACAGCTTTGTGAAGAAGTCAGCCTTTTTATCCTCATTTGGCAGACAATGAAACTAAGTCTTGAGGTGACTGGACTTGCATAAGATCACACTGTTTGCAAATGGCAAACCTGGAATTTAAACCTAGAGTGTGTGGCTTCAGAGTCTTCTGCCTAACATCTAAGCCATGTGGCCTGAACACAACCCTCCACATTATTTGATAATTCCTGTCCCTGGCTGTTTCCTGAAAAGACTCCAGACTCTACAAGAAAAGACACCATGCCAGGTGTAGTGCAGTGGGAACAGAGAAGATGTGTAACTCCAGCACAGGATTCCGTCTTCCAGGGGTTGCTTCTACCAGGACTCGATGGGGATAAGCCATAGGCTTCACACCTAACCATAGTCCTCACACTTTCACCTGAAGAATTGGTGGGTAAGAAGGGAAGATACCTTAAACTCGAAGTCACTGCACAGGACAGCAGCAAGGGTCGCTTCAAGGTGAGGAGGACAAACACAGCAAAAATCATAGTGTCCACACTAGGGGTTCCAAGGAACCGACTTAGGTTTCTCCTTGAAGGTCAGTGGATTTCTGATAGCCCAGCTCCTAAGCACTGGGAATAGAGAAAGGAGATGTGATTGATTTTTACCAAGAATGGATTTTAAGCCATTCAGCAGATTAGATATTCTTTTCATTTTTTTTCCCTTTTCCTTAATCCTTTCTCTTTTCATTTTTTCCCTTTTCCTTAATCCTTTCTTATTTTTCTAAAGTAGTTGTTTGTTTATTTGTTTAAATTTAATCTTATTTTTTCAGTGTTCCAAGATTCATTGTTCATGCACCACACCCAATGCTCCATGCAATACATGCCCTCGTGTGGGTACATGCTCCTCAGTACCCACCACCAGGCTCACCCAATGTCCCACTCCCTCCCCTCCAAAACCCTCAGCTTGTTTCTCAGAGTCCACAGTCTCTCATGTTTCATCTCCCCCTCCAATTTCCGCCAATCCATCCTTCTTTTCCTTCTCTCAGTGTCCTCCATGTTTTTCCTTATGCTCCACATGTAAGTGAAACCATGTGATAATTGACTCTCTCCTTGACTTATTTCACTGCGCATAATCTCTTCCAGTCCCATCCATGTTGATACAAAAGTTGGGTATTCATCCTTTCTGGTGGAGGCATAATATTCCATTGTATATATAGACCATATCTTCTTTATTCATTCGTCTGTTGAAGGGCATCTTGACTATTTCCACAGTTTGGCAATTGTGGCCATTGCTGCTATGAACATTGGGGTACATGTGGCCCTTCTTTTCACTACAAAGGTGATGTAAGTGCTGGCTTGAAGCAGGTTCCCACTCTCTGAAAGTCTCCCTTTAAAATATCTGTTGTTTTGAATCTCAGTCCTTATTATTCATTCTCATTGGCCATCCTTTTCCTGAGCTCTTGTGATCCAACTGGAGTCTCCTTCATATTGCCCTCTCCTTTTTCTAAAGTTTGTGTGAACACAGCAGAAGGCGGTCACCTTTTCTAGAAGTGGGCATTTTCAGGCTGGTCTTCTATGGGACTGATGGATAGGAGTACAGCCAGTGACTTCCCCATGGGATCTGATGTTCTCACCAGTGACTGCTTCACTGCTGCACCTCCTATGGGTGTCTTAGTCTGGTCAGGCTGCTATGATAAAATACCACAGATTGGGTTATAAAGTATTATAAAGTACCGCCAGACTGGGTGGCCTACAAACATTTATGTCTCATTGTGCCGGAGATGGGAAGTCCGAGACAGGATGTCAGTGTGGTCCAGTGAGAACTCTCTTCCTGGTTGCAGAGTTCATGGTCTTCACATGATGGAAGGCCAGAGGCACATTTCAGGGGCTTCTTTTATTAGAGCAAGGATCACATTCATGAGGGCTCCACCCTCATGACTGCATCATCTCCTAGAGGCCCATCTCCCAATATAATCACCTTAGGAGTTAGGATCTCAACATAAGAAATTTGGGTTGTAGGGGGATGCCTGGGTGATGCAGTTGGTTAAACATCTGACTCTTGGTTTTAGCTTAGATCATGATATCAGGGTCATGAGATCGATGCCCCGTACCAGGCTCTATGTTCAGCATAGAGTTTGCTTAAAACTCTCCCTCAGCTCCCTCTCTCTAAAATAAAAAAATAAATCTTTAAAAAGGTGGGGGGAACCTGGGAGGACACTTCTGACCATGGCAGTGGGAAATGGGAACTTTTGGAGGATTAAAATGGGGGAGAAAAGACATACCTTTATGTCTTTGTCTTGAACATACCTTTAACATCTGATGGTCTGGACCCAAAGGACAAAAATTAGCTTGGAAATGAGGAAGATAGGTCAGAAGTAAAAATAATAGTCAACTCCAAAGGTGTCTTTACTGAAGAGACAATGCATTTAAAGAGCTTTAAGAATAATATAGAAAGGAGGTCATACTGAAGCATCTGCCACAGAAAACCACTATCTTTCAATTTGGGTTACATATTTTGGCCTGTGGATGGACTTTAAATGGTAATTATCTGTACCAGCTAGTCTAAAACCATTCCCATCTAATGGGAGTGTAAAATATAAATAAAAACCTAAGAATTGTATACAAGAAAGGTATCAATCAACATATCAAAAATTTAAATGAATATCAGGCTTAATGTAAATATCTCAGCAACTAAAGCAAAAAAAAAAAATCGTAATCACTTATAAAGTTCTGAATTTGATGACATCACCTGCCATGTCTTCCCACAGACCCTGAATCCTCAGCTCTCCCAGTTTAGCAATCCGAGAGTCAGCCTCTCCTAGTCAATGCGCTTCGAGAGCTTGGCATGAGAGGAGACAAAACCACTGGTGTCTCTTTCTTTCATGCACTATCAAGCTTCCATGAATGACATGCTTTTGGTCTTTTCTTAGCTACTTTTAATAGGTTCAAAACACTGAGGTTGCTGATATGTGATTATATAAACATTTTTTTCAAGATATGCATTTTCTCAAGTTCAAATAAATGGCATATATTCTGTTTGTAATTGGCGTTTATCAGGAGTCATTCTTCCTCTCTCTGAAAACCAGTCTGGGCTTTGTTGTTCTCATTCAAAATCCTTTTTAAAGAAGAAAAATATATGTATTAAAGGTACAGTAAGCTTTAGTGTCTTATGTCGATTGTTCTCTGCCAAGAATCCCATTTTAAATGTTTTATTTTCCCTCCAAAGTTGTGTGAAGGAACAAAGTGGATATTATTCTTTAAATCTAAGTTTAAACAGCTTAATGAGTGGAGCCAATTGAAGTAAATCATAATTGCTAAACAGGATTAAGTTGACAACAGCCTGGTGAAAGTCTGCAGGAAAGCATAACAAAAAAAAATGGACCCAGACAAGGAAAATGCATTTGTATGTAGCTGCTGTCCCAAGATGTCTTTCTCTAAAATGCCGGCATTATGAATCAGTTTGTGTAAAACAGTAACCTTTGTGGTCCCACGTTCTCACTTGATCCGTATTATTTATGTCCCACACTCTATAATGTAACTGGCAAACATTTCCAAATAGTAAGATTCACATGCCACCAACGATGATGTATAATCAAGCCGAATTCCTCTCTCCTGCATTAGGAAATTAGGGTGGTCCCACCCCTTCGCACCCATTTGTACACCCTTTGCACTGCACAATTTATCTTCAGACGGATGGGTTTTATGCAGGTGATCGAAAGTTGTGCTCTTACTTCTCAATGCGATTGGCAAAATTATTGCTCACCATTTCAAATCATAGCCCAAGGCTCCACAAGGCAGCAGTTTTTAAAAACTGAAGAGTGGGACCAATCATGCCCCAATATCAGAATAGTAGTAAGAAAACCCCAAGCCCTGATAAAACCCCAAGAAGAAAAGGACGAATACGAAGGTGAATTGGAACTGCTATCAGCCTACCCGTTCAGTTTTGTAAGCCCTCCATCCCCAGCTATTTACTTGCCCTCACTCTTGGGTTTTTTATGGGGGCTGAGTCGGAACAAAAACTTTGGGGCGATGTTTCTCAACAAGCCTTTGTCAGAACACTCTTCTTGCCAGATGCTCAGAAAAAAGGGGGGGGCGTCCTATGGTCTAATACGTTTGGGAAATGCACGTTTCACAAAGTTCATTAGCATTTTCAAACCAAGAAGGACTCCCAGAAGCCCTACATAAACTTTTAACATAGCCGAGTTAATTTAGCTGAGCCCCCTGTTTCCCAAAATTAAGAAGTCGGAGAATCTCATTTTCAACACGACATCCCACGGAACTAGTGTTCTGCCAGGATTCACTTTGGGAAACTGGTTTTAGAGCAGCAAGTTGGCCTTCTGCTTACATCATCTTTACTGATTTAAATTGGAGAATATGTTGTAAATAATCCACCATGCCCTTGTATAGAGCATCATAATCTAGAGTTTCGTGGATGGTGTTAGTTTTTATGTAAATTGGAATCTCTTTTGGCTCTTAAGCAACTTGCTAATTTTGGGCTTGAAGCAGGCATTCTCTATTACAATCTTCCTTGGTGCGCAGAATGAAAGGATTTCAGAGTGGGTCTTGTTGATCTGATATTTGTAATTTTTACAAATGCTTAATTTTTCCCCAACACCGAACCTCACTTATCTGCTTGACTTGTATTAAGGCAGCCAAAGCGAACTGCTTCATGCTCTCTCTCTGCCGAATCCAGTTCCAGGCCCTCTGGAGCTAGGACAGAGACTCAATTAATTACACTAAGCCTCCTCGATCTGATTTCCCTCTCTCTAGTCAAGTGACATCCCCAGAACGCAACATCCCATGTGATCACGCTGCCTTCGTGCCATAGACTTCCAGCTCCCCAAATTCAGAAAGCTGCAGTGTCTCCATCATCAATGTGATTCAGCAAGGACCTAGCATAATAAAGTCTTAGCTCCAAAATGCTAAGTTTTGCCAGAGCATATGGGATTATGAAAGCAAATGTGTATTCTGCATAATATTATGTCACATTATCAGGCCCATTTTTTAAAAAGGCAACACCCACAGGTCTGAACAAGTTCAGTTTTATGCAAATTCTACAAGCACTAAGACGTGCTTACTTGTCACTTTTTTGTTCTATCAGCACAGTGCCTGGGGAGGACTCATGTCTCCCGTTGCTATGCCATTACTAGTGTCTACCTTTGCAAACACTCCCCACTTGCTAAAGGACTTCCGGCTCGGCACGAGAGCCTCGGTTCACATTCTTCTTTTGTGACTGGCAGAGAGGAGCTTCTGTGAGTACAATGATGCAACTCGATCCTCCTTGGGAATTCAATGTGCTGTACCATTGATGCCCAACCCCGCACGCTTTTTATAATCATAGCCATCATCTTTTTATTATGTCTTGGACTTGAGGAGGCCTGAAAGCAGATGTAACTCATGATGACCTGACTTCAATGGGAGAATGAACCAGGTGGCTAATTGTCTCTAAAACAAATACACTGATAATTAGCAAGAGAGCACAATGCAACAGAAGCCCAACCACCAACCTTTATTTAAGTTAAGCAAATGGGTGAGCAAATGATGCAGCTGCACTGCACTTGGACAAGTTACTAAGGGAGCCATACTTCATCTCATCAGCCACACTAGCCAAAGCATGCCCTCAGGACTTGGTATCAATGACGCTGAAACCGTGAACTTGGGAAATCGTCAATGCTCACAGTGGAAAACCCTTGTCTGAGCACTTTGTGGAGCCTGGACTTAAGGTGGGGGGTTTTTTCCACTGTGGAATGCTGGGGTCGAAGCCGAGACAGAAGGAAGATGGGGACATCTCACCCATACACGCTGCAAGTGCCAGTGATTACTACTCTCTAAGAGTGTTGGTTTAGTGATGACATCATTGCAAATTTCATTTTTCTAGGGTTTCAGTTATTTGTTTGGATTGGCTAACCAACATCTAGATCAGGGTTCAGCAAACTTCTGCAAATGGCCCAAAATAGTTTAGTTATGAGAGGCTCTATGGGCCTTGTGGTCTCTGTGGAAATTACCTAGCCCGGCCATTTCAGCACTGAAGTCACCATAGACAAATCATAAATTAGTCTAACTGTAGGCCAATAAAACTTTATTTATGGACACAAATTAAATTTCGTATAATTTTCATGGCAAAAATAGCCTTCCTTTTTTAAAGCATTTATAAATGTAGGAACAATCCTTATTTATAAGCCATACAAAAATAGACTGGATGGGACCAATGGGCTCTAGTTTGCTGACCCTTGGCCCAGACTAATTAACGAAGCTGGAGTTAAGGTTTCAGAGATAACAAGGGGTTTTTCCCTCTCTGGCTTTCTGCTTATCTGTTTTTTAGCTGTACAAAGGAATTCATTTCTTTTTTTTTTTTTAAAGATTATTTATTTATTTATTTATTTATTTATTTATTTATTTATTTATTTAACAGAGAGAGAACACAAGCAGGCAGAGGGGCAGGCAGAGACAGAGAGAGGAGCAGGCTCCCGCTGAGCAAGGAGCCCAATGCGGGACTCGATCCCAGGACCCCGGGATCATGACCTGAGCCGAAGGCAGCCGCCCAACCAACTGAGCCACCCAGGCGTCCCCAAAGGAATTCATTTCTTAAGGGACCTAGAATCAAGGCCATGAGAAAGAGATATTCAAATTACTTGATCTAATAAATGCATACTGGTCATCCGCTGTACAAGTCACAGGTCCTAAAGGACATAGACCCCAAAGAAGGTTATAATTCAGAGTTCCATTTGGAAATGGATCAGCCTCAGGACTCAGAGAATGAGACGCTTTCCTCGATAATTTGTCAATAGGAATTAAAATGCACCAATTCTTTAGCCCAGACACTTCATTTCTGAGAATTTATCCTAAAGAAATAATTAAAATTGTATACAAAAATTGAACAACAATGGCAAGGATGTTTATTACGGCACTGTTTACAAAAGCAAGAAAATTAGAAGCAACCTACATGTCAAACAATACAAACTTAGTTAAGCAATTCATAGGAATAGTCTGTATAATGGATTATTATGTAGCCACTAAAAGTATGCAGCATAAGACAATGTGTTGTCATTGAGGGGGGAGGCAAGCATGTAATAAAACAATAAAGACAAAATGATCAAATTTTTGTTCTTATAGCTGCAGCTAAACTCTATCTAGAAGCATGTAACCAAGATATAGTGTTACACGTTAAATCTCATAGGGTGGGTTAATGACAGGTTCTTAATTTTTTTCTTTCTCTGTATTATATTCTCTCATTATTTTTAATTCCTTCATTTATTCAGTGTATGTTTATTAAGCACTTACTAAGCTCTAGACCCTGGTTTTCTACAGTGGAAATGTTACAACTTATGATTTTTTTTTTCAAACCAAACATTCAAAAGAAGAGGCAATCCTTAAAAGTTAGTGTAAGCAGGCTTACAAGCAACTGGAGTGAGCCATATCATTGGAGACCCTGGGATTGATGAGGGCCAGAGAGTATAAGGCCCGGGCAGCTGGGAGCTGGGTCTCTGAGATATCAAAAGCTACATGGGAAGCAATTGTTTGCCGTATTGCATGTAACTCTGTCACTCTCTCTACCATTTTTCAAAACCACCTCTTGTAACCATCTCCCAGACTTCTCAACGGGCCAGTGGATGAAACACTAAGACACAGCAAAGGTCTAGCTTAATAACACAGGCTCGTAATGTCCCCTTCTTCTGAGAGAGGGGAAAATGAGAAAAAGAGAGATCTGAGGAGTCAACTTTTTCAATTTGGGGAAAACAAAACAAAAGCAAACAAAACACCAAGGAGTAAGTTAGCGCATCCTTGTCGCAAGAGAGTCGAGACAGCACTCTTTGTTGGGGCTGATGCTGACATCTTTTGTCAAGCACATTGTATTTTAAAGCACAAGCAAAGTCCCAGAATGCTGTTGATGGAGAAGTAGAAAAGCAAACACTTCCCTGTTTTTCCTGCAGATTTTTTTGATTCATGGTCTTCCTGAGGGATGTTATCTTTTCAGGTGCAGAGCCCAAGTATTTGTTCTTTTGACATTCAAGTACTTCAGGCATTTCCTACTGCATTTGAGGTTCTATCTGCCGTGGGGTTCAGAAAACCACTGAGATAAGAAATATTTACAGGGTTATTTGAACATAAGTAATCCTAAGACCGTGGTGTATCACATATTTATTTCAGCTATGAGACTTTTCCTATAGGAACTCAAGTACAGTTAACAACTGAACCCAAATACCAGAATGCATTGCTTTCAGTGAGTTCTTGTGTGAATTCAGGCGGTTGGATGTACCTTCAACTACACCAATACCTTCCTGAAAGCATTTTTGCAGAAGACGCCAAGATGTTCTTTGAATGGAGAGGAATGAGAAGTCCAAAGGACCTGGGGATCTTCTTAAGTAGAACTGATACCGCACCTCCCAGCTTGTCTCCCTCGCTCTTCCCCACCCGCACCCCCCGCGTGCCCACAGTGTCTACCCCATTCCCTGCATCTCTCTCTTCCCACTGACATCGGATAATTCTCTTCCAGCCTCTGAAAATAATAGTTCTGGTGTGTGCTTGGCTGAAAACCCAACACGCAATCAAAACCATGCTGGCCAGATATGTGTGACGGCTTCGCAGCCATTGCTGATCCATCTGTCACTTTCTGTACTTTGGGCTGGAAAAAAACACTCAGTGAGCAGAGCATGCACACGTGTACACATCACACACCCAGACACACACATGCACACCCGCACTTGCCCTGTTTGGAGATAATGTGTGTGTGTGTGTGTGTGTGTGTGTGTATTTACCCAGAACATAAGCCAGTATTTTTCAACGACAGTTTTACCTCCGTTTATATAAAATTGTTTTTCTTTTTTCATTTCAAAGGAATCTGTCCCTTTCCTGCAAAGGAAAAACCCTAGACTGTTTCTTTCATTGCTGCCATTTTTCAAAAGACCCCCCTCATCCGTACTCCAGAGTGAACCAGTTTGGGGCACAAGCATTGGCCTCAGCTCTGTTGCTCTCACACGCACTCAAAGGAGCAACAAGAGTAGGAACAAAAGAGAAACCTGGAAACAGTTGCTTTAGTCTTTAATATAACACTTAATTTTCCCATTAACGTATGAAAATTCTCCAGAGGCTGGTTATGAGCTTTCATTGCTATTTTTATTTTTATCAATAATAATAGTGATTTTTATTGGGTACTTATTTTCCAAAGCTCTAAGAAGTTTATGCAAATCATCTTTTCATCCTCATACTATCTTTGAGGCATAGTCAAAGGGTAGATCATTTTATCCCAATAGAAAAGATAAAGAGATAATGGTACAAATAGTCAGCACCAGGGAGGATAATTGGCCTTGGATTTGATTTGAGGTTTTACTTTGCCCTCCTCCAACCAATTCTCTCTCCAGCTATTGCCACCCTAGCAAACAGAGTTATCTTTTTAAAAAGTAAGTTAGGTTATGCCATTCCCCGGCTTGTACTGTGACTGCAACACCTTGCCTGATCCATCTGTCTCTGGAACCTTCTCTCATGCTTCCATCTTCCTTCACTGTGCTGAAGTCTTACTGGCTGCCTGGGGTTAAGTACCTCAAAATCATCTCCAGAGAGGAGAATTCTGTGAGAGCCATTTATTAGAAAGTGTTCCAGGAAAAAACAGTAGGAGAATAAGCAAGTGGGCCCAGGAAAGAAAGGAAAGCGTGTGAGGGTAAGAAATCAAGCCAAGTCCCAATGAGGACAACTTTGGACGGTTCTGCAGAGGAGGTCTGAGGAGGTGCTCCCACTGGGGCAAGGGAGCTGGGGAATTTATACCCCAACGCCCATCAGTTATCAGTAAAGGGATGCCCTATGGGGTATATACATTCCCAGAACTTTCAGCTCTTGGAGCTTGCAAGGAAAGTGAATTCTGGCCACCTGAAGGCAGCTATGTATCGAAGAGATGCAGGTGCTGGTACTAGGAAAGAAAGCACACTCAGGGGCTAATGAATCTGAGTGGTTCTGGACAGGGTAGGGACAGTGCCTGCTATACCAGGTTTGTGTTCCTAAAACACCGCATGGAGACCTCCTCAGGCCTCATCAAGGTCTGCTCTGCTCTTTCCCTGGTCTCCTGAATGAGTACCTTCTTTCCCTTAAGGTAATCTCCACTTCATTTTCACCTCTGCTCCTCCCCTATAAACGAAGAAGGAACTGTCTCTGTTTAAAGGGACCTTTGCAATGCCCTGCCTTAGCCTTCTTAGCGCTTACCACAATCAGTCCTTGTTTGCTTGCTTCCTGTCTGTCCCACCACTGAAATGTAAGCCCCATGAGGGAGGGATTTTGTTTGTCTTGTTCTCCACTGTATTCTGAGCCCTGGTCCAGCTTCTAACACTCAGGAGGGACTCACTCAACTGGTATTTCTTGAAAAAGCAAATAATCGAATCATACTTTTCTTTACACACAATAGTTTCAAGTATTTTACTATGGGCAGCAATTCTTTTTCAGATACTTAAAAGCAAACTCAGAAGAATAAAAAATGTTCCCATAGTATGAAAAATCTAAACTGCACAGTAATATACTAATAAACAAAGCCAAAAGTAATTCAGGTATAATCAAAACAAAAAAGTAGATTAACTGCAAAGGCTTCTCTCTTTCCATGGAGTGGTGAAGTCAACAAATGGTAGAAATGAGTTTTTTAGTTTTCTAAAAATGGATTGGGGGGAGGGTGCTTCTATTTTAATAAACCAGATTGTTTCTAAATTGGGTCTGGGAACTTCTTTCACACATAAGGGTGTATTTTTATATTACATTCCCCCCTAAAAATAAGGTGTTTACCATGTAAGCTAAGCATACTCAAGTTTTCTGGGGTAGGTGGAGGTGAATATGGTTCTAATTCTTTCCCTCCTGCATCCAGTGGGAGTTTGTAACTCCTCCCACTCGGGGCATTATTTATATCCCCTCCTCCTGAATCCGGACTTGTTTTTACCAATAGAATAACATCAACCTGATAATGTTCCAATTCAGATCGGTGGCCTCAAGAGACTTCCCATACTTCTCCTCTCTTCTGGAACTCTGCTGCTGCCATGTGAGCAAGTTCAGACTATCTTGCTAGAAGAATAAGAGACCATATGGAATCAAGCTGAGTCATCCTTGCCATGGCCATCCAAGACCAGCCGGTCCCAGCCGGCCCTCCAGCTGACCGCAGGGAGGCGTGTGAGCCCAGGGGAGACCCGCCCCGTCCAGCCCCAATCAATGAATCCAAGGAGCAGATACATTGACTTGTCAGGAATAACAAACGGTTGTTATTCTAGCTACTACATTTTGAGGGAGGTTATTAGGCTATTGCAGCTAACTGAAACATTCCCCCGGCCATTATGCTGGAGAAGCAATTGAACCTGAATCTGACAGCAGCTCTGGGCATCTCTCTTGTCACAGTGGTTTTCAAGTCACTTTAAGAAGCCATCTCAGAATTATTTGGTGTAAGTGATTAACATAAAAAAAAAAAAAAAAACACCACTCTCAACAGGTAAACTCTGTCAGAACAACAGCCCCTTCAAACCTCCCATGGTCTCCTGAGGCTTAAAAAATAAGAGTTTACTTTGGCAAAAAAGACAAACACACACACATGCTAAAGTAAGTAAAATTTAAAATAATAATAAAATAAAATAAAATTCTGTCTAGTCCCCCTTACTATTATGCCACTCAACCATATTTACTAAGATTTCTGTACTTTCTTCTCAATTTGCAAATAATTAACTAGGATTTAATAGTAAGAATGGGATTAAGCAAATCACTGTTGACTCCCCCCCCCTTTTTTTTTTTGAGTTGTATGTGGGATTTTGTTACTTTTACCAGGTCATCCACTGTTTCATTGTCCTGTGCAAAGATAAATATCTAGGCACCTGCCAAACCAAAAGAAAAAAAAAAAAGAAGTAGAAAAGAGGAGGGGGAAGAAAGGAAGTTTTGTTCAATGTAACTGTTCATTGGCCTAAAAGAAAAAGAATAGGGAATAAACAACCTGCCACACACCAGAGGTATATCAGGAGAGATGGACCTTTACAATATCTTTCAGTTGCCACAGTTACCATTTTGCAAAATGAAGTGATAAAATTATCAAATGAAATTTTGGCTGCATTTCTCAGGGGGATCCAATACATGTTTTTTTTACATTGATAACCTTTTCCTCCACATTTGGTGCAATAGTTTCAGTTCTAATTGTGCATTGTTTTAGGAAACTGCTCATTTCCTATGTATTTTTACTATGTCAAAAGCTGAGATTTACAAAAAAAAATGGTTTCCTTTTGTTTCTCTTTGTCTTCCCCTTCCAAAAGTATGTGCCTATATATATGTTGTTTATTAATTTATTCAAAATAGTTTTACTGCTGCGCAAGGAGATTCAGAAATTCACAGCTTACCTCCTTATGATAGACCTCTCATTTACCAAATTTTGGAGTTCTGGCACTCTGGTTGCTAATGCACCCGTAAGCCTTCAT
Organism: Nasua narica; assembly: GCA_028533885.1. Taxonomy (NCBI): domain Eukaryota; kingdom Metazoa; phylum Chordata; class Mammalia; order Carnivora; family Procyonidae; genus Nasua; species Nasua narica. The sequence goes on from CM052799.1 coordinate 74,861,966, forward strand.
TTGTCCAATGGAAACAGAATCCTTCACCCATATGGATGAAATAATAACACTCAAAATGATTCTTTTGGGTGCCTGGGTGGCTCAATGGGTTGAGGCCTCTGCCTTCGTCTCAAGTCATGATCTCAGGGTCCTGGGATGGAGCCCTGCATCAGGCTCTCTGCTCAGCGGGGAGCTTGCTTCCCCCTCTCTCTCTGCCTGCCTCTCTTCACACTTGTGATCTCTCGCTTTCAAATAAATAAATAAAATAAAATAAAATGATTCTTTGTCTTTGCTTCCCATGGTGGTTTGTTTTGTTTGTTTATTTGTTTTCCTTTTCTCAGGAATCCCTAGAATGCATTTCCCCTTTCTCTCTTATTAACTTCACTCTGGATTTTTAAGACGTGTAGTTTGGGTGGGATTGATGGCACTCCCAGTGTCATCCAGCCATGCATTTGCTTAAGCAAATCAGTGTATCCAAAAAAAAAAGAAAGAAAAAGGAAAAGAAAAAAAAAGAAGAAGAAGGGTATCCCATCTATTGTGTATTTTCTTTGGCCCATTAATGTATCTCATTCACCCAGCTACAGGAATTGGTTCAGGCACGAGAGCAGGACCCAAGGCAGACCATTAGAGATGGAAACATGACCAAAGCAAACCAATGAGGGATGACACATAAATCAGTTAGGGTCATGGAGACTCCATTCCAGGATCTGCTAGAGTGTTTGTGAGCTACTGAAAGCCGTCTTTAGGCTACAAGGTGAGCCTAACTTCAGGATGGAGACAACCGTGAAGACGATGGGTTAAGAAACGGAGAGAGAAAAAATAAAATGAAAACTGGATCAAAGACACAACAGCTGAGCCCAAAGTAAAACCTCACCTAAACATTTCCTCTGGGTTGATCAATTAAAGGAGCCAATAAAAGCTACTTTCTTCTTCAAACTATTTTGAGTTGGGTTTGTCAACATAAAGTTGACAAAAAATTAAAAGTTATAACAGAATTATCTCAAGATAGAATGGTAAATCTTGGAAATTAGTGAGTGTCTCGTGAAGAGTATCCGAGCAGGATGGGGACAGCAGAGAAGACATTCAAGAATCAGAGGAGTGGTTTTGTTTTAAGATTATTGTCAACCCTTTTGGTCCTGAGTAGTGGATAAAAAATGCATGAGGGCCAGATCAATACTAAACCTGTAACCCACCTCGCCCAGATAGATAATAGGGTCACAGACAAGGCAAGTGTAGAGGATAAACTCAAGCCAAATGCTCAAATGCCCTTGAAATAAGTGATACACCAAATTATGACCCCAGATTCTTTCTTTGTTTCACTAAAGGACTTAATCTGTGGGAGCCAACCAGGCAAACAGAAACCACTCTAAACACTAAACTGAGAAACCAAACAGGGACAGGAGAGCAACCCAGAGATCAGCAGCTGCAGGAAGCTTGAAACCCCCGAGGCTGGAAGGTCAAACGGAAGAGAGGAGGTAGTGGTCCCAGAGCCCAGGGATAAGGAGAGAGGCCAGACCACTGAAGGCCATCCATGGGGAGCAGGTCCCACAGAGGGCATTCAGTCACCACTAGTGATGCTGCACAAGTCAGACAGAGAGAGGATTTATCTTGACTTGGCCTTCCTTTCATGTTCTAGTCCCTTGTGAGAGCCTCCAGGACCTGCATGACCAAAAGCCCTCTGCTTAGGGAGCCCAGGAAAACACAGCCTACAATTATTAGTTCTTCTGTGATACAGAGCAGAGAAGAAGGGCAAAGAATAATTCAGAACCAAGGACCAGCATGGAATCTAATCCAGACTGGGTGATGATCTCCTGCACACTTACCTCAGTTAGCCCATACTGAGAAGGGGTAAAATCATAGAATGTTCTTTGTCTCCACCCACAGTCATATTGAAGCCAACATGCAACATAGTTTGTATAATTTCGGAGATATTTGTTAAACTTAATATTATTTCTTCAGTTGGATCCTGTTGATGATTTAGAATAGAAATGTTCTACACTCCTAATCCCCCTGCTAAGAGTCTTATTCTCTTGCAACTTTCCCCCCTCACAAAATGGCAACCTCAACCTACAAGTTGCCTAGGTCAGACCCTTTGACTTCTTTCTCTCATTATATCATGTGAGTTAATTTTCACCCTTCACAATCATTTTCACCCAAGCTCATAAAGTTTCACGTTTGCAGAAAATGTTATCTTACATAGTTTAGTTTAGAAATAGTTTAGATGATAGTCTGAGTGAATTATTTTCAGAGTCCTATCTAAATAATCTGACCACAGAACTTTCATTCTCTTATACAGTTCAAACCATGTAGTCAGCTGTATATTAATCTCACATTTTCTGATACATCCATCCATCCTTCCACTGAACATTTATATTGTGCAACAAATATTTCCTCTGTGTCAGGAAAAGTGCTTTGAACATGGAGTACTAGTATGGACCAAGTACAAAGGGTGAAACCGTTGTTGTTCTTTTTAAAACCACAGAACTATAGCTAGATCTCATGACTTTGATAACAGTGGGTAATTATCCAAGATGAATTTGCTAGACTTGAAGTAGTTTTGTTCCTGAAAGATCTCCTTGGATTTCAACACACAGCAGTTGATAGGAGCCACTGGGGGGTCTAAGCCAAGGTGTGACAGGAGCAGTTACATTTTAGGAGGATCACTCTGGCTGCTCTTAGTGGAGCAAGGAGAGACAAGAGAAGAGGCAAGATCTGTTGGAGGTGATTCCGGTGAGCATCACGCATAGAGGTAGCTTCTGGACATATTTTGGTCAGCTTCTGGACATATTTTGAAGGCAGAGCTGTTAGACTTTGCTGAAAGATTTGTGTTGGAGGTTATTTTAGAGTTTGTCTGCTGTCCCAGGTAACATTGTGAACCGTACAAGGAATGAGATATTTTATCCCAATGCCAACACAGGGAACTCATTCAAAAAAGGTACTGAATGAAAGAGTGGCAGGATCAGATCTACACGTTAAGGCTCCCTCTGGTTTTCATATAAAGGATCCACAGAAAATGCAGGGGATCCACTTAAGGCCACAGAGTTAGAGGCTAAGCCAGGGCTACAGCTCTTTGAGAATGACCATGCTCCAGCAATATTACAAGGTCCCTTTCTACTCCATGAAGCCATATTTCTCTGAATATACAAGATGATTAAATGTCATATTTAATAGCATTGCATCAATATGAAGGATAGAAAAGTCACAGAGAGACTATTTTGGTTAGCAAATATTTGGACTTGGTCTTACATAAAATCTAAAACAAATCCCAAGTTTAATTTTTTCTCCTTTTACCACGTTTGTATGTGTGGAATAGCTCTTTTAGAAGGAAACGTTGTTTCTCCAACATGTCATCTGGGGTGTCACTGGAGCCTTCAGAGTACAAGAACCCTGGGTTCGCTTACCTTCTGCCTCAGCTGCTGGCCCACCTGGGGCAGCCAGACCCCACGCATGATCTAAATAGGCCATCTCACATACCGTGGGAGTGACAAAATTAAGTATGACCCCTCTGGAGAGAAAAGGCAAAATATGCATTGAAAGACTTGCCTTGTTGTGCTAGCTCACCAGAGCTGATGGTTAATGTTTTGGGAATTTTTCAAGGTAGGGGTTAAACTGCTGGTAGCTTGAAATCAGCTTTGGAAGGAGTATTTACACAACAGAAATTGGCAAATGCTATGAATCAAGGCTTTTTTCCACCACCATAAGCCTGTTATTAGATGCTTACTAGCACAACCCTGCCATAAGATATTCAAACCTTCAGTCCCAATGACTCTGTGCTAAAAAATATTCAGAGAAGTGCATAAATACTTACATACAAGAAAGGTGTCTGCAGAAAAGGAAGTGGGAAATAATCTACATACCCAGGAAGGAACAGGTTAAACAAACTGCTATGGAGCCAATGAAATCCTATTTTTAAGTCAACTTGATGACTTGAAAAATTATTCAGTATATAATAAGGGAAAAATCAAATACAAAAGCCATACAAAGTATAAGAGGAGTTCTGTGGGAAGATTGTATGTAGGTATGTATGTATGTGTAGAGAGGGAATTTCATTTGACTTTTTTCCAGTTTTTATTGAAGTATAATTGACATATAGCTTTGTATAAGTTTAAGATATACAATATAATGACTTGATGTGCATATATATCATGAAATGAATACCACAATAACTTTAGTTAACATCCATCACCTTATATAAAGGATTTAAAAAAAAAAACCCTAAATGGTATCAATGATACCTTTGGATGATGGGATCGAGTTGGCTATTATTTTCTTCTTTATATTTTAAGTATGTTCTAAATATTCTATGATAAACATGTGCTGCACGTGTAGTCATTCAAAGAAATGCTAGGAGAAAAAAAATAAGGTCAGAAGAACCTGGAAGCTATAGGCTTAAATTTCACCATCATTTTCTGTGTACTATATACGTGATGGGCCAGATTGACAGCTACCCATCAGGGAGAGACTACGTACTTTCTGCATCCCTAGGATAGGATAGTGACTCTAGATTGTGGAGGTTCTGCACGTTTTTAGCTCTCTGAGCTCTTCAGGATGTGGCCAATTTTATTTTTCAGAACATTGCATAGAATTGTACTTCTAACCTCAAACCCATAAAAAGCAGTGGATTAAGCATGTCATTTACCAGATACAAGTTTAGTCTCCACTTAACATCCCTTCCAAGGCCTCTCAGGAAGGAGTTTCATGCTTCTATGTAAAAGGACTTGAGCTAGAGAGACCATCTAGTTTCCTCCTCCAGCTCACTCTCCTCATGGTACCCTGTGATTATCTGATTAGAGTTCAGAAGAGCCTCTTTTGGAGCCAACCTGTCCAAAAAGCATGTTTTCTAATCTGCTGCCTGCCATGGGGATGGGCTCCCGCTCCCTTATCAAGGCGAATGCCCGTCGCTGGCCAGCAGTGCCAGTGACCAGAGGTAAGTGCTGATTTCACTGATGAATGGGCAAAGTCATTGGCCACAGGTCTAACCCACATTCTCCAACCAATGTTATTAGTAATCAATTTCCCACTCTTCAGCTATCCATTTGTCCCACATTTGGAATGAGAAGAAAGAGGTGTTATTAGCCTCCTTTATATCCTAACCCTATCCATCACTGTCTGTCTAGAGCGGACCCGGCTGAAAATAAGGGTCACTTCTCAGAGTCCCATTTTTGTGTCTACACTACTAACTGTGTATACGTTTACACATATAGAGGTGCTCTGTATAGGAGACTGGGGGTGTGAAGGAGGAAGAGAGCTGGTCAAAGGAAAAGATACAGAATGGAATCTCTCTACCTGTTACCTCTTACTTTCATTTCCTATTGAATTCACTGAGAGTGGGACCCTTCTCTCGGGCAGATTTTGGCCCATTATCCCCATTCCTGGTTAAATGGATGGCATAGCATTTGTGGCTTAAATAATTTATAGTGATCAATGGAAACTAACACAAGGTGAAATTGGGTCTCATCTGAGAAAAATCCTTAGTAATGACAGACAAGGGAGACGTAAGGCCATCAGCTCTTAATTACATTCTGTCTTCTCTTGGCTGTCTCCTGCTTTCTCTTTTCTCCTTCCTTTAGTATATACTTTAAATAAAGCGAAATTTTTAAATGGGAGAAATCCGTTAGTACTCGGTGCAACTTTCTGTTTCCTTGGCTGGAGCCCCCTGACTAAGTCACTCCTGAAAGTCATAACACCATTTCTTCCTTCTCATCAATTGGTACCAATTAGACACCTTCTAGGTAGAGAAATAATTTGCTTAACTGCATAAGAAAATGGCCACTTCAAGCCCTTTAAGAATTTTGGTTCTCAATTACCCAGCCTTACTTCTCCTGTGAAGTGATAATTAGAGTCTAGATGATAACTGGATTACCAAGGACATCTCTCCTGACAGTCGTTTAACACCTAATCAAGTGTTAAGGTCGTAAATTATGCATTTCTCAACAGCATTCAGACCCATTTGAAAACAATTTGAAACAGTTCAAGAGTTCCTAGATGGTCTTCAGTTTTACAGGGCTTTGAAGGGTCCTGCTTAAAGGAATTACCCGCTTAGAAGAATTACCCGGTTAAAGGAATTACCCACTTAAAAGACTCAATGTGTAAGGCTCTCTCAGTTCTTTAATCGGCTACAGATCGTTATTTTTTTAACTGACAATTGAGTATCCTCCTACTATATAAGAGAAAATGGAGTGTTTCCCACAGTGTCAATGCGCCTCCCCTGGGAACTCAGATAAAAAGATTCTAGAGGGAAATCTGAAATCTGAAACCAAGGGGAAAAAAAAGGAGGCTAGAAGGAAAAGTCTTACAATTCTTACAATTTGTTTTTCTTACAACTTGTTCAAGACCAGACCTGGAAATTAAAAGTTAAAGACTGACAACTACAGTTTGTGTTTCTTATTTCTAATTCGGGGCGGGGGAGGGGGGGGAAGCATGGGGAGGGGGAGGGGGAGAAGGAAGTGTGGGGTAAGATTGAACTAGAGGGTGCCACCCTGGATGGGTCTCCCTTGAAAGAAAGCCAAGCTTCCATTATGCAGCGGGCTATTCCGAGGACCCTGGCCACGTTAGAATGGTTAGTTTCCCCTCTACCCTCCAGCAAGGCTCCTGTGGCTCCACCAGTGACCTGAGCAAGAGCTCATGTTAAAAAAAACAGCCATCACCCTTGCCTTCTATTTTACAGAGCAAGTTCCCTCATCCCCATCAATGGGTCTGTCAGTCTCCCCACCTTCCTTCCACTCCTCATGGGCAGGAATGCCATGTCTTTAAAGGCACTGGGAGTCACACACATTTATGCTAGCTTACCTCTTCTCTCTTTCATAACACCAGCCACACACACTTCTTTCTGAGCGGGACTGAGAGTCTATTTACAAGCTCAGTCTCTTCCTCTTGGAAGAAAGAATGGTATAATTGGAAACATAGATTACACCATGTAATTGTATGAAGATAAGGATCCATCTTTAGTCCAGCCCAGCTCAATTAGAATATTTTTACTGTTTAATTTGATCTGAAGAGACTCACAAGAAAGAAAAAAAAAAAACCTACTTTCTTGGAGGAAAAATTATGACAGATATAGCTTGCTTCCCTCTTTCTCTTTCCCCTACTTCTGTGTCCCACATATTGAAAAAATAAGAACCAGAAATCCAAAGTGAAGACAGCCCTTTCTCATTCCTTCTTATATGTTTTAGGATTTCATTCATTGGAACTTACCAAAAATAAAGATCTTTTTTTCAGTATATTTACTAGAAGAAAAAAGAGAGAGAGAACAGAATCAACATAAGATGAAATTATGAAAGAGATAAAAGATAATTTTACCTGGACTAACGTAAAAAGCCTCTTATGTGATCTTCTTCCCTGGCTTTCTAAATCAAAATTTTCCATCATGGTCACTCTCCTGCTTAAGAATCTATGATGGCTGCCCATGATCAGCCCAGGGAAATCTAAAAATCATTCAGAGACCTTCATAATCAAGCTCTTACCCACCTTTCTATCCTTATTTGCTGTCATTTTCCCTCAAGTAGACACAATGCTCCCATCATCACTCCCCTCTGCCAAGCAGGTATGCAAATTATTTCCTCTGTCTTTGGTCCCATTGTTCTCTCTGCCTCTAACCTATCCCCACTCTGCAAAATCCTATGCACCGATCAAGAATAAACTCAAATGCCACCTCCTCAATAGCTTTTCCCTCTGCCAGCTGTTATAAAATGAGTTGTCCAGCACCTGGGTTCACCTATTACGTTTCAATTCTTCCAGTCTGCTTCTATCATAGTTTATTTCTGTTTCCCTTGGAGAATTATAAGTTTCCTGAGAGCAGTGACTATGCCTCATAGTTTTGTACACCCAATATCTCTAATACATGCCTAGAATAAATGTGTATTTTCTGGAAAGATAGTCTAGAAAGAAATCAGATTTTCTGTCTTTTATTTAAATGAGATTTTAAAAGCTATTTTAAAAAAAGTTTCTGGATGACTTTTTATTTTGTGCAAACCCAAATCTTGAAGATCAGACTTCATGGAGGGTCACTATGCTAAAATTCAGAGAAATTCAAAACTTGGTCTTACAATCAATTTTCTTCCTCCTTTAATCTTTCGTACAGTTATGTGTGCTTAGATATGTTTTTACTTGCAGTCATGTTTGATAGGGGGTCTTTTGCTCTTTGTAAATTCCCAGTATGAGTCATATAAACAAAATGTTCCCCTCTCACTGGTATATTGATAGAAATAGATCACTGACAAAGCAGACTCAAGTGATAATCTCCTGAATTTTGAAAGAATTCCTATTATTGGGATGCTAAAAAGTATATGATAAATCATGATAATCATGACCATTAAAGTAGGGTTTAACATAAATTGTTTGATTCAAATAAAAACAATGTCCCAGTTGATGTACGAATTAGATATTTACAGAGGTAGGTCAACAAATACATCATTCAGGTGGGTGGAATTTCTATGACAAGTCTTCTTGCACATTCTCCCGTCAGGGAGAAATGGTCAAGAGGTTGGGAACCTCCAACATGCATGGAGATCTAAATACAATGTAGAGAACTTCCTCAGGTCCTGCTCATTGGAAGTGGAGTTTTAGACTCAGACTTTTCACACAGCTCTAGAACCTATGAATCCAAAAGACTCATTCTTTGGTCACTCCACGTGAGTGGCCAGTGCTCAAGGATCTAGAGATCTGTGAGCAGACAAACCAGCTGACAACCTCCCTTCTCGGCCAGCTTCCATGCCCATGGTCTCAATCCCCTGGGCTTGAGCCCCTCTGAAGCCCCCTCTGCATACTAAATATGATCTTGTTTTGTAACAATATAAAAACATCATTAAACATGATTAGCAAAGTGAATGAGGGTATATGAATCTGTGAATGAGAGATAGAAACATGAGATCAAGGTTGAAGTAGCCCTACAAAGGAGAGAAATAGTAAAGCACATGCTGAGGACAAAGCGAAATCTAACCCTGATGGGTTATCACAGGAAGATCATCATTGTTTATCACGGTTATATTTCCCAGAGACTGAAACATCATCAGCTATCTCTTTACCCTATGATCTTCTCCCAAAGGTTCACTCTCCTTCATCCACCAAGAAGGAATGCCCTTAATGACCTGATGGGGTAGGGACGGAGGGTTATGACAGGGAAGATTGTTGTCTTACATAAAAGAAAAAAGGGAAGAATGGTACCCTTCACAGTGTCTTCCCTGTGGATGATGTGCAATGATTTAAGGTGACAGATGGATACCATTAAATAAGATGAAATCTCATAGGAAGAAAGTTATTTCCAAAAGGCTCAGTTATCTTTAGAGCCTTGTGGTGAGTCAAACCTTGGTGTCAGGTTGGTCCCAGGTCTTGAACACCTCTTAACACTTGCAGGTTTCTTTTTTTAGCAAAGAGAAAGCAGACCTCAGGCTTAAAGTATTGGCCAATATGCCCCTAGATTTATAATACCATTGGTTTGTTTCTGATGTATTTAATTTTACAGTTATTACCTATTTGTTTCAAGTGATGCTATCTTTCTATGCATTATAGTCATAGGGTCTTCTGTTTTGGAACCAATTATTTAACATGAAAAATGAATCTGGGTGCCTGGGTGGCACAGTGGGTTAAAGCCTCTGCTTTCAGCTCAGGTCATGATCTCAGGGTCCTGGAATCTCTCCTCAGCAGGGAGCCTGCTTCCCCCCCCCCCGCCCCCGCCCTCTGCCTGCCTCTCTGCCTACTTGTGGTCTCTCTGTCAAATAAATAAATAAAAATTAAAAAAAAAATAAAAATGAGTCTGTTTAATGTAAAATACAAAGTAAATAGTAGTACAGGCTTGCGAAATTATGGTAAACATCCAAAAGGATAAATGAAGTCTGAGAAACATGATAATCATCAAAATATGAGATGATGCAACTAGAAGGCCTGGAACAAAAATCCCATCACTGCTCCTTCACCAGTCCTGGGATTCTGAACAAATGCATAACCTCTCTGAACCTTAGTTTTGTCATCTGTGAAATGAGAATAAAGATAATGCTGCCACTCAAAACTGTAGTTGGCTGGATGAACCAAGCAAAAGGATTCATCCTGGACAAATCAGTAGCCTGATGCTCATTACCAATTAATTTACTTGTCCATAACAACATTTATACTCTATACCATGTATGGTATCTGGTCATATCTGCCTCCTCCAGGAGACTCTAAGTTCCTTGATAACAGCCACTATGGCTTATTGATCACTGCATGTCCCTGTCCCTGGGCACATTGCCTCTCTGTAATGCAGGTTTTATGGACATTATTAAATTAAGTCAAACTGACTGGTTGAATTGGATGATCTACTTGTGTTGACAATCCAACAAAGACCTTTGAGGTCAAAAGTTGCCTACTGTGTCCCATACAATTATTCGTGTAGTACATTCTCGGTAAAAACTCACTGGTTAATGGTATATGATCCTGTGTCTAAGCTACTATGACCATCTACCTCGTCTCCTGCCTCCTCTAGGGCTGCCCCAATCCATTGTCCATATGACAACCACAGTGGTCTTTCTAATACTCTCCCACCAATACCCCATCCAGGATAGAGTCAAAACTCCTGAATACCACACAAGGTCTTCTGTTACCTATTTCCTACCTGTTGCTTATTTTTACCCCTCAGCACCCCATCTTCCAGCCAAATTGAATGATTCTCAGGTGCTCAGATGAGCTCTGTGCTCCCACCTCAGGGACATTGCACCTGCTTTTCCTTTTCCTGGAATCCTCTTTTCTTTCCCATCTCTGTACCAGACGAGGTTCCACACATCCCTCTAGATGAATGACTGTCACCTCGTACAGAAGACCTTCCTGCATTCTTCTGCCCTAGGGCTGGATGTCCCTCACTGGAGAATGTGGGCTTGTCCCTGTCTGGGCTCTCATCCCACTGGATGGAAATGACCTGTTTTTCCTGTCTTTCCACCATAAATTGTGATCCTTTGGGACTGTGGTTCTCAAACATAAACACGAGACTCATGCCTACGAGGCTTCTAAAGACACAGATTCTGATCAATTAGGTCTAAGGCAGGGCCGAAGAATTAGCATTGTTAACAATCAGTGGTTCTCAAACCAGGCTGCACAGCAGGGAGAGGATTCAAAAATTTCTACTGCCCAGACCCCCTCCTAGACTGGTTAACAGAGCCTCTTCATGGTAGGAGCTGGGGAAAGGGAAGCATTAGTATATTTAGCTTCCAAGATGATTACAGGGTTTATAACTCCTGCTTTAGAGTTCTCAAACTTTAATATACACATGTGGAGATACTGTTGGAAGGAAGTAGGTCTGTGGTGCAGCCAAGAGTCTGTGTTCCTAACAGGTTCCCAGGTGATGCAGCCCACGGACCATGCTTTAAGTAAAGTTTTAGAGTAAGAGCTGACCCTTGCACATCGCTAGCAGCCTCGGCCATATTGCTAGGAAAGGTCATTAACTTCATTAAATGAACACCTGTTGCTGCTACTGACCCAGGAGCACCTATACAGAGTTGACATTGCCAGTAACAGATGTTTCCCTTATGACTTTCAGTTCAGGTATCAGATTTGAATCTATATTTGTAGTCTCTGCTCAAAGCACTTCAGGTGTCTGGTGGGTCTCATGTCCTTGGAAAACATTAGGCCCCTTTTCAGTGTTCAGTTTCTGCCGCTCTGGGGGTTGACTGTATGTCTCACTGAGATGATTTCCTTCAAGAAATATTTACACAGTTAGTTTAATGTCCAATCTTGTCAAACGTACCTCCAAATTTGGTAAAAATCTGCATAGCTATTTCACATGATATATTTTTTTTAGAAGTCAGAAATGTAATTTTATGCGTAGATGGTATTCTCATAGCTTGGTAAAGCTCCCGCCACAGTGTTTGTGGACAGTGAATCTGTGGAAGGAAGGAAATAAAGAAGGGAGGGAAGGATTGAGGGAGGGAGGCAGGGAAAGGGAGGGGAGGGCAGTAAGGAGAAAGAAATGGACAGGGTGGCTAAAAGGGATAAAATTTTGTCCTAGTTTCCTTTTATCTCCACTAGCCCTGCTGGATCTCACCCTCACCAGCCTGTCCTTCCACCAAGATTTTGTTTTTACTCTCATCTGACTACAATCATGGCCACACCTGGCATGACAGCACTATCCAGCCCACATTCCGTACAGTGTCCCGACACACATGAGCATGGAATACCCCCCTCCTTCCCACTGGCTACCTTCATAACCTTCGGAATGCAGATTTGGATTGGGGTACATAATTGGCCAACTCTGTCTCATCCAGCTCCATGTGTAGTATGATGCTAAACTTCTTACAAATCTGAAATAATTGAAGAGTTATCTTTCACGAGAAACCCAATGAGGCAGGCCATTGGCCAATAGCATTTGAAAATGTTCATATCAGTTACCAATATTTCAAATTCAAGATCTTTTCCACAAAAATTTAGATTTCCAGTTTCTTTCCAAAATCAGAAGACCTGACACCACGAGGCCAGCTTTGGTTGTATCTGAGTGAAACTGTCCCTTTCAGCACGGGCATGTGTTGTTTTATTAGTTTGCCACAGTCCCCACCCTTCCTTATCATCCCACAATACTAGATAGATTGCTATTTGTCATCCTTATCTCCTTTTACTTGCAATATGGCTGCCTTTCACTTATGCGTTTTCATTCACTCCCATTGCATTGCCTTCTAGCCCCCAGACACCCTCGAGTGTGCAACCTGCAGACCCCACATGCAGAGCAAATGGCCTCCCATGCAGTGCTTATTGCTTTGTCTTAAAACCTGAGCTTGCACTCTGTCATTTGTTGCTGATAATTCATGTCCCAAGAGCAAAGTCCCCCCTGAGCTAACCCTGATTTCCCAAAAATGGCTTTCTGCCTGTCCTTTTTTCCTGCGTATAGGCATTAGTATTTGCTGTTTACTGCTCTCATTATTGGGCATTTTAACTCACCACACAGAATTTGCCCACAAGGTAAACCTGTAGCTCTCCCAGGAGATAATAATACTTATCAGGACCTTTTGTAGAGTTCCTGGACCTTTTAGGACTGAACCACACTTCGCATACCTAAAGCTCTCCATTATCACCCCTATTGTTGTCATTATTATTATTTGGGATTAGGCAGCCCTCTCAGAAGCCTTGCCAACCACAGGCAGGTGCCACCTCAGAGCCTCACCTGGCCAGGCGTGGTGACTCAGGCCGGATGCACCTGTCTGCAGGACTCTGGTCCAACTGCTGAGTGCTGGGCTTTTGCCAGAGCGAAGACCTGCCCTGAACCATTCACGCCTCCTTTGCTCTGGGGACAAAGGCTGAGTTCCAGGGAGGGCCGGGGTGAATCCAGTCTTTCCCAGGGAACGCAAGCTCCAGGCCACACTACTAGAGAATTATTGCCACAGCAAACCTCAAACCTTAGGGACCAGAATCTCTAAGAAGAAAGGGACATACAGTATCATTTGGGGTCAGAAGCTGCATTCCCATCCCAACTGTCACCTCTACAGGTGTGTGAGCCTCAGACAACATATTGACCTTTGTAATCTCAGGTTCTCATGTATAAAATGTGGATAATTCCCAACTGTACAATAATATGATGAGATTTATATGTAAATACAATGGAAAGTACATATATAATATACACAAATATGTATTTATTTATAAGTGTCTGTAAGTGTCAGGCATACGTAAACCCTCTTTTAACAGACAAAGACGGGGCTCCATCCCTATTCAGGCTTTACAGAACCACCCAGAAGTTAACTGCTTTAACCATAGACCCAGAGTAAACAGACAAGATACCCCAGGAAGCAGTGGTGAATATAAACATCTCACCAAGAAAACAATTTCTACTCAACAGCCTTCCCGCCCCCACCTGAATTCCTGCCTTATCATTCTCCACCTCTCACTGACCCCCAACCAAACGTCTTCCAAGTTAACACGAGCTTTTCCCTCTTTGATACTTGGCTTAATTCTTCACTTTGTGCCCGAGACAAGTTTTTCTCCAGAAAAAGGGCTGGGTTGGGGGCATCAACACTGTTCTCTAATCTCTTTATTTAGCCTTCTACACCTGCCTCTCTCCCCCCAAAATATACCCCAGAAACCAAACTCACGTAAGCTTACAACAAGGAGAATGTGCTGAATCAGTGATTCAAAGGAAGGGGTGGACAGGTGACCAGCAGAGATGGAGATGAGTCTCAAGAGGAACTGGAAGCATGAAATGGGACGTTGCCAGGACCCTCTCTCCATGTCTCATGCCCCCTTCTCCCTGCCCATCTGCCTCACTCTTTTTCACTGCAGAATGGCAGAGGCCATGGCTACAGCAGCTGCAGGGTTGTGCAGTCATTAGGGACACAGTCATTAGAGAGAGACTGTCTTATATCCTTTCTGATAGCAAACTTTAAAATCCCAAGGAAGAACTCTGAGTGACCAGCTGTGGTCATGAGCCCACACCTGGACTACTCAGTGTTGACCAGTGTTCGAAAAAGAGACATTGAGCTCAAAATGGAGTCACTCATGCTAAGTCCCATGTCACCAAACCAAGACCTAACACCTAATTTAATTATAGTTTCAACTTCCCCCAGGAATGGGATCTTAAAGCAGTCTATCTGGAATTACCTGGACAGTTCTAGCAAGGTAGTCCGCTTGATAGAACCCTGCTGTCCCTTAAATGAAGGTGACCTTGCCACAAATAATCAGCTCTTTGCTAGTATAACTTCCATGTCCCACCTCCTTCTGCCTATGAAGTCTTTCATTTTGTACAGCTCTCTAGAGCTCCTTTCTGTCTGCTAGATGGGATGCTACCCAATTCATGAATCATTGAATAAAGTCAATACGGGCTTTAAAATTTATTTAGTTGAATTTTGTTCTTTTAACACCAGTGAGGGCAGAACACTGTGATTACTGCGATTTGGTCAGAGACCCTCCCCTAGACCAACCAATTGTGTCCGTCACAATGATGAGCTTATGTTAAAACATGGAAGGTCCTATCATCAGCTCAGGGCAGGGGGGAAGGAAGGACAATTTCTATGACAAGGGAAGTTCATGTTACAGGATGCTAGAATAGAATTAAGTTCTCTGTTTATGAACCTTTCTAGGTTGCCAGACTTTGAGCTTCTCAAGGACAGAAATGAGGCTCATGTGTCTGTGTATCTTAGCCATGGCAAACATGCAGGAAATGTTTGTGGAACTGAATTTGAAATGCCTCTGACAATTCTTAGAGCTGTGTCCATCTGAGGTCCTCTGTGTCCAGAGAAGAACCAAAATAAGCTGCAAAGATAAAGATCCTACTCTGCCTGAAGAATTTTCTAGCAAATAGAGTGGCCTGAAAATGTAAGCGGGGGCCTCGGAAGTTGAGTGTCCCTTTCATTGGTGGCCTTTAAGCCCAAGCAAATGAGCACATGTCAGGGAAATTAAGAAAGATATTTCTGTACTGACCTGGATGCCTTTCCCAATATTATGACATTATGATTCTGTGAACTCAACCATGGAAGACAAACTCAGACCAGGCATCCCAAAACACCACGGAAAGGAGAAATAGCCACAGCAATACAGCCAGATTCTGCTGACCACATCTGAAACACATACCTCTATGTGACCCTGGCTTTTCCTCTCCAAGTAATGCTGGCCACTGACGATGAATCAAAGTACACCCTCACCTCCACACGAGTACCTGCCTGTTTGCAGACCAAAATATGCCCAACTTGGAATCTCCTAATTATTCCATCCTAAGATATAGGACATCATTAAGCCACATCTGTGTACAATCAATAAATTGAAACTGTAAGCTATTTGGGCATCATTTCTTTTCTTTTCTTTCTTTCTTTCTTTTTTTTTGACATAAAGTTTTGTTCATTTCATTTTGGTGAGAAAATTTAAGATCCTAGTCTTAGTAAATTTCAATTGTACAATAAAGTGTAATCAACTATAGTCACCATATTATACATTAGATCCTCAGGCCTTATTTATCTTATGCCCTTCAACCCTCAGCCTCTAGCAACCACTTTTCTACTCTGTGCTTCTGAGTTTGACTTTTCTTTTTTTTTTTTCAAATTCCACGTATAAGTGATAACATGCAGTATTTGTCTTTCTCTGTCTGACTTACTTCACTTAGCATAATGTCCTCCAGATTCATCCATGTTGTCACGAATGGTGGGATTTCCTTCTTTCTTACGGCTGAATGGTATTCCATTGTATACATATTCCACATCACCTTTATCCATTCATTCAGTACTGAACACTTACATTATTTGCATATCTTGGCCACTGTGAATAATACTGCAGTGGACATGAGAGTGCAGGTATCTCTCCTACCTTCTTTTCATTTCTTTTGATTATATACCCAGAAGTGGGATTGCTGGATCATAGGGTAGTTCTATATTTAATTTCTCAAGGAACCTCCAAACTATTTTCCGCAGTAGCTGCACCAATTTACACTCCCACCAACAGTGCACGTGTACGCTTTTCTCCACATCCTTGCCAACACTTGTTATTTTTTGTCTCTTTGAGAATAGCCATCCCAATAACTATGAGGTAATATCTCACTGTGGTTTTGATTTGTAGTTCCATGATGATTAGTGATGTTGAGTACCTTTTCATGTACCTGATGGCCATTTGTATGTCTTTCTCAGAGAAATGTCTATAATGTCTATTCAAGTCCTATGCCTCCTTTTTAATTGGGTTATTTGGTGTTTTGCTACTGATTTGTATGAGTTTTGGCATTATTTCTAATCTGTTTTTTTTATCCATCCCTCTGATAAATTGCCATCGTGGATTTGTATAAGCATTTTCAGTGTCTTATTTTCCTCACACAAAGTTCTGCATACTTGAGAGATTTCCTTGAAAGGGTTTTTTTTTTTTAAGATTTTATTTATTTATTTGACAGAGAGAGATCACAAGTAGGCAGAGAGGAAGGCAGAGAGAGGAGGAAGCAGGGTCCCCCCTGAGCAGAGAGCCCAATGTGGGGCTCGATTCCAGGACCCTGAGATCATGACCTGAGCTGAAGGCGGAGGCTTTAACCTACTGAGCCACTCAGGCGCCCCTTGAAAGGGTTTTTTTTAATGTCACTTACATCTCAAAAAAAAAAAGCTGTTTTAAAAAGACAAAAAAAAAAAAAAAGACTTTCCTTATTCACCAGTTATTTTAGAGGAAAATGTGATGGATGAGACCAGCATTACTCCCTCATTAGGAGAAATCCTGGGCAGGTACAAGAAGGAAGAGTACCTTGGATATCTTTTCCCAGAGGCTGGGGTTCTCAGTTCTCAGAGAGAAGCCATGGTGGCATGCTGAAGCCAGATCATATTAGCTGATGAAAGCTAATTGTTAAATTTGCAGGAATTGTGTGAGCCTATTGTTAAACCATTGGTACCTTGAAATCAGTTCTGATGAGGGTATTTACACCTCAGAAATTGAAAAATGCCACAAGTTAGGCTTCCGAGACCCTCACTCTACACTCACCCCTACTTTACTAGCACACCAATGATTAGCTGCAACTAATCAATTCTTGTCACTGACTTTTTGCCAAATGATCGGACCAATTCTGGCACCGATACTTAGTTAAACCATTTAATTCTGTTCATGATTCCATAGGGGAGCAATATTAATATTAACATTTATATCAGGCTTTCTCTAAGTTCCTTTTGGTGCATTGTAGTGGACACGAATGAGTAGTGCTGGTCCCAGTTGTCTTGAACACATTCTATATTCTTCCTAGGACTCATACCATCTCCTTTTAAAGGTGTTAAATGAGAAAGAGGAAATGAAGAAAAGAGGCACCTATTTTTAGGCACCTATTTTTTTTTAACCCCTGTGCACTGTTGGTGGGAAGGCAAACTGGTGCAGTCACTACAGAAAACAATATGAAGTTTCCTCAAAAATTAAAAATAGAATTACCATATAATCCAGCAATCCTTCTTCTGGGTATACGTCCAAAGAAAATGAAAACAGAATATTGAAAAGATATCTTCACCGCCATGTTTATTGCAGCATTAGTCATAAAGCCAAGATATGGAAACAGCCTAAGAGTCCATCAGAAAGGAAATCCATAAAAAAGGAAATCCTGTCTGCCTTTTGCAGCATCACGGATGAAATTTGTGGACATTATGCTAAGTGAAGTAAGTCAGAGAAAGATAAATACTGCATGATATCACTTATTTGTGAAATAGAAACTGAGAGTAGGATGGTGGTTACCACGGCCAGCAGCAGCAGTTAGGGGGGAGCAGGAAATTGGTAATGATGGGGAGATGTGGGTCAAGGGTACAAACTTCCAGTTAGAAGATGAAGAAGTTCTGGGTATTGAATGCACAGCATTGCAATTATAGTTAACAATACTGTATTATACACTTGAAAGTTGCTAAGAGAGTAGTTCTTAAATGTTCTCACCACACACACACAAAAAAGAAATGGTAATTATGTGACATGAAAAGAGATGTTATCTAATGCTACAGCGGTTATGGGGATAATCATATTGTAGTATATGTGTATTAAATCAACACGTTGTATACCTTAAACTTACACAATGTTATATGTCAGTTATATCTCAATAAATCTGGAAAAATTAAAATAATTTTTTTCATGTATTCTCACAGTGTCTAATATTCCTAAAATTTGTGGAAAGAAAACTTTAAAAGGAGAAAACTGTTAATGGAAAGAGCATGAGAGGCTGAGGTATGAAGTTGTCCTGGTAGTCATTTCACGTGAGCCTCGGTTAACTTAAGTGATTCTTTCCGGGTTGTTTAAGAAGGAGAAAAAAAAAAATGTATGAAAGGGCGCCTGGGTGGCTCAGTGGGTGGGCGCCTGACTTGATTTCAGCTCACATCATGATCTCAGGGTGATGGAATTGAGCCCCATGTTGGGCTCCACGCTCAGCAGAGAGTCTGCTTGAGATTCTTTTCTGCTCCATCTCCCATTGCCCCTCCCCCACTCACTCTCTCTTTCTCTCTCTCAAATAAATAAACAACCCTTATAAAAGAGGAAAACAATGTATGAGAAGGGGTGTATGGCAGTCAACCAACAGTCGGACTTTAAAAAGTACATTTTCGGGGATGTTTTTTCCATGTCACACTGATGAATACTTAGTGTCTCCCCATATTTTAATAGAAACAACAAAAACAAAAGGAAGAGTTGCAGAAGTAGCTAGACGATCTACTTTGGCACCTATTTATGTAGCTTCTCCTCACCACCCAATAAAAAAATAATTCTGGTCACATTTCACAAGTTCTTTTCGTGAAACAATCTGTTGTTCAGGAAAAGCCAGGTTAAAGGAACACGCCGGTAGCCTTGACTTAAAGGTGTTTGAAGAGCTAATACTCTCAACCTGTGCTGGGACTTCAGAGATGGGAAACAGAAGTTCCTGCCACATCTTTGTAGAAGTACAGATAGACACCCAGAATTTATTGGAAATCCAAGTCGCTCTTGTGAGAATTCTGTCTCTTTCTCACCACACAGAGCCTATAATACGAGAGCCCTTAAAAGATGGTGGGATCTTGAAGCCCATCTGCTCAAAAAGCTGCAGACATAGGAAAGACATGTTGAGACTATTATTAGAGAAATTTTTACTCTTTAAAATTCCTCAGGGTAGCAGGAGGCCTTTTGGGGACTGAGGTAACGGAACAGGGCATTCTCATATCTTAGGAGGTCATCTCAGATTCGTTGCTGGTCACAGCATTATCAGATCTCCAAAACACGTAGGAGACTTGCATTAAAGCTCTCTGGATGACTTTGGGAACATATGGTTACAAACCGAGGGCCTCCATCCATCTCACCCCAAGGCTGTGCAAGAGGTCTCTTAGAACTTGTGCATGAACCAGCACAAAAGATAAAGCAGGGTCAAAGCCAAATACACGTCAGAATTCAATAACATCAGATAGATGAAGAATATATCACAATGCCCAGCAAGTAAAGTACTTAATATGAGAGATCTACTAATTTTTGGCAGAGTTAGTATCAAATTGAGGTTGGAGTTAGAGTTGCCTTAAGTCTTGGTATAGGTGAAATATTTGGAATCCTTTTGGTGTCTCTGAAATCACAAGTCCATGTTGAATGCCAACCCACTGGTATCTAAGTAAAACCTGACACTAACTCTCCAACTAGGTTATGAATTTCTTTAGCGAAAATATCTATATCCTGAGGTTCCTTTATCCTCACAGCATCTAACTCTGGACTCTCCACACATAGAAAGTGGTTAGTAAATACTACACTTCTCTCCTGTGTTCAAAAATGCGGCCAGATTCTCAAAGTCCTTCACAGGTGATTTTATGAATCAGAAAGAAGGCAGAAGAGTCTCGAGAGGAAGCCAAGGGCTCAAGCTGCCTCTGACTCCTTCAATTGCCCTGGCCCTTTATTATTGTGGCCTACGTAAGAAGCTGCCATTTGTGTAAATTTACATGTCAGTGGTTTCCAGTGAAATTTGAAATAACTAATAGGACTGACTGCCATCTTGAAAACCCTCATGGAAGTTCTTATACGTCAACCTCAAACTCCCACAGGTTGTTATACCTAGAGAGAATGCACATTTCCCAGAACATGATGGAAACATTGTATAAAGTTATTCCTGCTTATCAAATTACGATAGTAAAGATATAACTCTAAAGACAAATACCTATCCACAGTCTAGTCCCAGTTGGTTTAATGTGTGTTTAAGTGTGATCATCTCCATGGCGTGTCCACTCAGCTCCTCCAGGATGAGAACACTCAAGCGTTGTTGATTCCACTTTCTCCGAAGTGCTCACCATCACTCCAGAGCAAGGAAAAACTTTAGTAAATGTCATACAAAAGCAGAGCAAAACTCCTGTGCATGGCGTTAATGGATGTGGGAATATGAGAGAGATCATCGGGAAATTCTGGAAGATGAGATCTTAACGAGTGTTTCCTGGTTACAAGGTATTGTTTATGCCATCCAAATGAGCCATCTCCTCCATACAGGGGTGCCCACAAGATGTGCCCTGAGACTTGGTAATAATTGCAGGGTGGCTAGAGGCCAGAATCTCCACCTCAAGTAAGAGCCAAAATTATATCACCAAGCACCTATTAATCAGGATTAACCTCCAAGGATGCCAACTCTGGAATTTGCTTCGCAAATAAGCATCTTCATGTACACTTTTAAAAGAAAACAAAACACTCATTTTCTCAGATGGAGTCATCTGGCTAGCTACCTCCGGAAAAGATGCTTTAGTCCAATCATGAAAATAAACCAGTGAACACCCTAAAAGAAGTTAGGGTAGGTCTATTGAAATGCCATCAGCCCACCTAATGGGCTTGTTTCTGAAGCCTTTCTAGGACTCTAATTTTTCTGGGAGACTTCTGGGAAATCTCTGCTTATGGCCAAGATAGGAAGCTGTTTCCACAGGGGAATAGAAAATTGAGGTCCTCTGACACATATTTCGGCCAAGAAGGCACTTTTATTTCAATTACCCGTTTATTTCCAGAAAAGGAACTCTATTCCTACTTGATTAGATCTAGGAATAAATTTTGTTTTACATACCTTACAAAGTACTTTTGTCTAAATCATTTCCTCCTTGTCTTTTTTGCAGAAAGGTTAAGAGTTAGCCTGAGGCTGGGGAATAAGGCAGAAACCTCCCTTGAGGCAAAACTTAAGAGAAGGTAAGAACCCTGAGGTCATAAATGTCACAACTAAGTCTGGAGGTTCACAAAAATCCAGGCATGAGACCACATCTTTGGCAGGCACCTGCAATATCTTCTTTGGTTTGTAGCTTATAGGCACAGACTCATTAGGATATCCCAGGTGATGGGAGTGCAAGCAGCAGAGGGTTTTCAGAGCTTTGATAGTTCTGAATATCTTTGAGATTTTTATTTCAATTTCCCTAAATCTTAACAATTAATCCAGTAATAAGAAGATGGCCACTTGGATAAGTTGGACCTTTCAGAGGCAAAAATTCCTCCCAAAAGGAAAATGACAGACATTCAAATGGGTAGATGAGAGCCTGTGGGTCACTACTTTGAGGAAATTGTTTGAGCTCCAGGCTGTCCATAATAGAAAGAAGTCACTTAGAATTTGTCATCATATCAAGAAGCATAGTAAATCAACTTGCAAACATTGAAATTGAACAGTTCAGGAAAATCTACCCAAAGTATTTAGATCATTGCATTTTTTTGAGAAAGAAATTTCCCAGATAGTCAAAAAGACCAAAATCTTACTTATGGAATATACCTATAGAATACAATGTAAAATACATCCTCTAATCACAGGTGGGGGATGTGTATAAATACAAATATATATCTAAGAGTCTGCTTGATCAAAGTTACTCTTCCATTTTCTGATCTAACTTATATAAAATACATTTTATGGACACCTGACTTTAATTTTAATCTTTCATCCCAAGTATAGATGGGTTTTTTTTTACCGAGCTCCATGTCTTAAAATTATAACTCTTCATTTTGATCAGACTTTGTAGTATACATAAATTAGCAAACATGCACAGCATCTCGCTGTTAAAAACAAGTTGTTTTAATGAAAACATAACCTGAAAATCAAGCAGTATTTTTTGGAGGGGAATAGACATTGGTTGAAATAGCTGTGTCTTATTGACATTAAAAACAGTTGACATAACTCTGCAAGGATGCTGAAATTTAACTTTTGTATGTTTTTATTATACCCAGAGTATCAAAGATAACAGAATTTATTCATAGAATGGCAGTCATTGAATTCAGTTTTCTGGTACAATTTTCTTCCCATATAAACTCATAAAAAATGTGATGGGTGAACCATTAGGAATGCTTAAAGCAGCCCCTGATGTATGCCCGCACAGAAAGAACAGATAGATTGCAAAATGTTTATGCCTTTTACATTTTTTACAGTATTAATAAGGAAACACTGTGATTACCAATCAGAAAAGACTCCAGAGTGCTGCTTCTAAAGTGCACCATTATAAAGATTTATATCTGTATCTGGGGAGTAATATGGAGCATTGATATTTTAAGGAGCTCAGTTCAAAAATTTCTTTATTCAGTGAAAGCCTGGGAGAGTGAAGCATCTTTTTTCCTGTGGCAGAACTGTGTGTATTGTGGTTACTTGATGATCTACATGGTGGGAAGAAATAGACTTGGTCCCCAAATAGTCACCAAACGCTTGAAAATGGATTATAAGGAGGCAATGTAACTTTTCAGCACCATTGTCCATCATCACTGGAGGTGAAACCGGTGTGGGGTTCTGCTCTAGACCCCATTCTGTGTCAAGAGTGTATAGTGTGTTAGCCCCCCAGGGGCCCAACTCCACCAACGCAAAGCATCCTCCATTCTCTGAGACTGTTTCAGCCATCTAGAGACATCTCATAAAGCCTTAGGAAGAGTGGCTCTGTATTATTCCAAGGTACTGCCTCTGACTCCTACTCGTTGGTATCGTCTGAACAAATGCCCGGAGAAGATCACATTTTCTAGTTTATGGCCAAAGTCTATAATCATTTTTCAAGTTTTCCAAGCAATACCTAGACAGAGCTTTATAATCAGTCCCATGATTTCCCGATCTCTAGTAAAAAAGTACAACACATTAGTATTAATCTACTTTCAACCAGAATCTGTTACAATAATCTACGCCAGACAGGTTGCATTCTGCTACAAGTATCATCAGGATTTTACTGGCCTCCATCACTCCGGTTTGGAGTGGTACAATTTTGTGAGGGCTTGAACTCACAACCATGAGATTGAGACATTGAGGGAGGCCTTAGGACTCAGCCTTCTTCCAACTTATAGGCAGCTTTCTCCCTGCTGATAGTAAGATGACCGCCTGGTGTATGATCAGGCAGAAAGACAAGGGACAGGAGAAAGGCAAAGAGCAGGACTCCCTCTTTGTTCCAGACTCTTTTATATGGGAAGGGAAACTCCTGCGACCATGCACAGCTGCAAGAAAGTCTGGGAAATCAGGTTTTGTTCATGGTTTTTAACTGAGGACAGTAGCATACTGAATAAAATCAGGATTCTGTAAGAAAAGATGTTAGGTAACCAATAGAGTCAGACACATAATTTACTTTTTAAACCTCCAGAAGGAATTTTTTCTTATACTGTCTAAAGCCATAAAGTCCAGTCCAGTAGCCACTAGGCACATGTAGTTATTTCAGTAAATTTAAATTAAATGAAAAATTCAGCTTCTCACTCACACTAGCTACACTGAAGTCACTAACTACATGCTGGGAGTGGCTCCCCATTTGGATAGTGCTGGCCTAGAGGCTTCTCTCCAGGAAATGAAGGCCCCTGCTTTCTACATCCCATGTGTTTTCATTCAAAGCCATTTCCTTCACTTTTGTCTTCAATGAAAAAAAAAAATAGCAAGTCACCACCTTTTAGGTAAAACTATTTTAAGTTCATGGCGTCACTAGGAAATCACCCCTTGCCTTAGTTTAGATTTTTCAAAAAGTTGAGGCTAAGAAAGGGCTTGGAGGCAGGTAGTTTATGTGGGAGGTGTCCCACCATCACCAAAACAGAATAAACAAACACACACAGACAAGAGTGAAGGGGTGAAAGCAGTGAGAATAGGAAAAGGAAAGACTATAAAGATGGGTTGTTGAGGTTGCTGTTGCAGGCAGGGGTTCTCGACTCCCCTGGGACCTCTGAAGAACAAAAAATGCTTCCAAAGGAGTCTAGGGCACTAGCTCCCATAGTGCATTGGTTGAGGTTTGCCCCTGCTGGGTATATCCTCTTTCTTTCCAAGCTAACTCTACATACTGGCTGAATAGGGTCCCTCAGCCTTTTTTTTTTCTTTTTTTTTTTTTTTAAGTAGGCTCTATGCCCAGAAGTGGAGCCCAACATGGGGCTTGAACTCACAACCATGAGATTGAGACATGAGCTGAGATCAAGGGTCAGACTCTTAAGCTACTGAGACAGCCAAGCTCCTCAAGTCACTCCCAGCTTTGAAGAAACACATCAGGCATAAAAGTGGGTGACTACATGGCTAGAGCTGAAGGGGATCCTGTTAGCACTATCTATCAACACTATTTCTGATATAAGGGATGAGTCTAGGAGATGGGACATGGCACCCCAGATCTGTTACACACGCCACCCTCGTTGCTGGTGACTAAGTTTTAAGCTTAGTTCTCTTTGTACAGGATTTTGGCCCTATTCAACCAGGCAGCTTGAAGGGCTCAAGGGTTTATTAATAGACTTGCAGCCATTGTTAGTCAGATTACTCTTTGTATCTTTCTCTTTCTCAACTATAACTAGGATTAGGAGCTTAAGTCATTAGAGGAAGGAAGGAAAGAAGGAAGGAAGGAGGGAAGGAAGGAAGGAAGGAAGGAAAAGGAGAGGAAAAAGGAGAGAAAAGGAAAGGAAAGGAAGAGGGAAGGAAGGAAGGAAGGAAGGAAGGAAGGAAGGAAGGAAGGAAAGAGAGAGGAAGGAAGGAAAGAAGGAAGGAAGGAAGGAAGGAAGGAAAGAGAGAGGAAGGAAGGAAAGAAGGAAAAGGAGAGGAAAGGAAGGGAAAGGAAAGGAAAAAGGAGAGAAAAGGAAAGGAAAGGAAGAGGGAAGGAAGGAAGGAAGGAACAGCAGGTGGTAGCAGCAACCGCTAAATCAGTGTCACTTACACAGTGCATTTTAGATTAGTATGTTTGGGGAATTAAATGGGGCTTTCCTGTAGGAAGAGCAAATGCCTCTCTCACATCCAAGCATCTGCCCTGATGCTACTTCAGAAGGGACCGCTGACACTGGACTGAGATTTGAAGGCTTCCAAGCATGGCTCCTCCTCCATAATCTATCCCATCCATCCATCCACCTCAACCTGGAGGTCAACCATGCAAGAGCTCTGCTCTGGATTTGCAACCCCAGAGGTCTCCATTAAAACCAACTGCTCCTGGAGGCAAAGGTCTGTCACCACAGAATGGAACTGCTTTGAAGTTTGGCTTCATGTGACAGTTGGGAGAGGACACTGAGGAGCTCAGCTTATGGAGGGGGACATTATCATGAAAGGCCACAGAAGGCAACAGAAGGCACAGAACAGCCTGAGTCAGAGAGGTCCCCACCCTTGCACCCTCACCTTCCCCACCCTCGCCTAGAGACAGGAGCACTGACAAAAGGCACCAAAGGTAAACTTTTATTATGTTGCTTTGAGCCAAGAATACCTTTGGGTAAAATTGGCTCATTCATTCATCAACTATTTCTTGAGCATTTACAAAGCACCATGCCTGGTGCTAAACTCCAGATACCCTGTGATGACCAGAACAGGAATGGCCCAGACTTCAAGGAGCCTACAGTCCTAACAGGGAAGACTTTCAAGAATACAGTAAATAAATGAGTAAATAAGTATAAAGTCTAATAACTCACATGGGAAAAGAACAAGGTCCTGTTTGATCTACCTTCTGAGAAAGTAACACATAAACAGAGGCCTTACAAAAATCTTTTTTAATAAATAAATAAATAAATAAATAAACAAACAAACAAACAAACAGAGGCCTTGAAGGATGGGGTAAGGAGGAGAAAGAACATTCCAGGAAAGAAGTTTATCTGAAGATCATATGGACTAGAAGAGCAGCCAAGTGCCAGTAACACAGGGGACCCAATGAGCATGTAGAGAAAGACAGTGGCTAGGACACATACAGCCTTACTAGACCTTCATCCCTCTTGTTTCACAATTCTAGACCAGAATCCCACATTCCTAGTTCTTCATTTGTACTCGGGTAAACCCATGCACCTTCTCTGCCTGACAATAATAATGACAACAAGAACTAATATGGTGTGATACCTCTGTGATTCATATCAGGCTTGCACACTAGCATTTATTTATTTACTATTATTAATACGGTTAAATATAAAAATAATAAAACTTAAGGGAAATGCCTGGAACCTTGGGTGGGTTATCTCAGTTCATTCTCAACATGAGACTTTAGAGCAAGAATCATCATGCCCCCCCCCCCATTTCACAGATGAGGAAAACAAAGCTGAAGTATGTTGGGAATTGACCCCAAGGTTGCACAGCTAATAACGTAGGTATATCTGATTCTAAAATCCATGCTCTGGACCAGAGGTTGGCAAACTACAACCCATGGGCTGTATACTGCCCACCGCCAGGGTTTTGGGAGTACAGCCATGCCCATTCATTTACATACTGTCTCTGGCTGCTTTCCTGCTACAGTGGCCGAATTGAGACTATATGGTCCATAAAGCCTAAAATATTTACTATCCGGACATTTACAGAAAAAGTTTGCTGACCCCTGCTCTAGATAGGACAAGAGCTTTTATTCAGACACTTTTGGAATCCCCTTGGGATAAACTCTCTAAAATTACAAGCATTTATGTTTAGCTGTATATTTTTTCTGAGGAAAAAGTTCATGGCTTTCATCGGATTCTCAAAAGAATTTATAGCTTCAAAAAAAAAATATAAGAGCTCAATTTAGCCAGAAGATGTTTTAGTACAGTGATTAAAACGTGTGTGGTTCCCACACCATCAGCAGAGAATGTGGTGGGAAGTTGGGAACTTCTACCTGGGAATTTTGCAAAATGCAAATTTCTACTCAACTAGAAATCCTGCGGATGGGGCCCAGCAGTCTGTGTTTTAACAAGTCCCCCAGGTGGTTCTGAAGCTTGCTTAAGTGTAAGAACCTTCAAACTCACTGATTCACCCAAAGTCAAAACTCGCAAGACCAAAGTCAAAACGTTGAATGCCTACACATGAGAACTCTTTGGTTTAACCGTAATTTTTTGGTGTATTTTATGGAGAGAGAGGCGGGCGGTGGCGGGGGGGGGGATGGATTATTTAAACAGATACTTGAACTTGTCATTTCATCCATTGGCTAGGGCTGTCACTGTGGCTTTTAAAACTGGACATTTAAGTTCACCCGAGATTTGAAATTAAAGAACATTTCAGCATTTGGCTTTCTTGCCTTTCAACATTGGACTCTCATTTAAGCTGTTCAGACTGATTGTTAATGGCCAGCTAGGGTAAACCCCTCTGCAGACGCCACACTGTGAAAAACATACTAGAGACCACCATCTGGCCCATTCTTTTTTAGTGACACAAGTGACAAAATGGTCAAACATAAAAATTCACTGCCTTGGAACTAGAATTTTTCCTCCAACAAACCAGCTCGCTGTGGCAAGTGTGCCGATCCCAGCCACCGTCAACAAACCCATTTCTGGTCCACCATTCGCTCACGGCAGAGCTTTCTTTCTGGCTTCGAAATCATGACCGTCGCTTTAGAGATGAAAATAAGTTTGTCGGTGGTGGTGGTGTTTCAGATAATAGTTTTACAGGAAAATAAGAGGCTTTAGGAGGCTTCTGTCATTTTCCTTTTCTATGTTTTCTTTCAATTCTTAGAACTGCCTGATCAGAGGTGCCTTCTCTTTTATGCACTCAGGCCATTTGGGGGAAGCCTTGCCCTTGGTTTGGATGAACTCATCCGGAGAGCTCTCCACCGACAGATGAATGCGAAGCTAACCGGCTGCCCAGTTCAACCATAACTTCACCACATTGTCTTCCAGCTCAGAGCCCCATGCAGGGTTTTTCATTGTCTATACCCCTCCTGCAGCGATTCCAGAAGTTTCACATAAACCTATCCTACACCTGCATAATTTAATAATTATTATATCAATATTTAATTACCCTCCACCTGCATAATTTAAATCAATTTTTTTGCTTGTTTTCTCCATTTGGAGCTCAGGGTGTATGAAGCAGGTGTGCTGATGTTGAATGTGGCATTTTCTGGTAGATTCCCTCTGTAGCATTAACGAGATCTCTCTGCCTGGAAGCGGGAGAGAAGCCCTGTGCGTGGCTCGTTAGTGCAGGTAACCCTGGTCCGGTAAGGACCCTTTCGGTGGTTCAGCGGGATTTGGTCTGTATTTGCCCACGGCCAGCTGGAGAAAGTGCACTGTGCTACTTGTTCCTTTCATTTCCTCAGGAGCTTCCTACATGTGATGTTTACTCACTCCTTCAGCACCGTTCACTTCAGAAACCCACTAAAATCCGTATTCTCGAAAAGGCTCCATGGCTACCAAATTCCCTCTTATTAGAGGAACAATAACAGCAGATCATAATAAAAGGCAATAGTGTCGGGCACTGTTCTAAATGCCTGACATAAGTCACCTCATGTGGTCTTCAGAACAAGGCTGTGAGAATTGGAGCATCCTCCCCATCTCACAGATGAGAAAACTAGGTTCAGAGGAGCTAGACAATGTGTCCAAGGTTACACAACTAGCAAATAAGGAAGCTGCGATTTGACTTGCCCTGCCCCCCTTGCCTAGGTCTAAAGACAATACTACTTACGTGTATGTTTTCTTCCTTCTTTTAGGCTCTTGTCACAGGCTCCATGCACGTGTTCCCCAGCTGCCTTCATCCTCCTATTATCTGAAGCTCAGATCACCTGTGGTGTTTGCCTTTCTCCTCCACCTCCAGCTGTGCCCCCATTAACACTATGTATCCCTCTACTGCCTGATGTTTCAATGATTTGTGTGGTTAGGTGGCTCCCTCTTTAATTTTTTAAATGATTTTATTTATTTATTTGAAAGAGAGATAGCGAGAGAAAGAGAACACAAGCGGGGGGGGGGGGGGGCGGGGCGGAAGGGTGGGA
>CM052799.1:74891473-74956445 GCA_028533885.1 Nasua narica
CCCCTTGCTCTCTCTGTTAAACTACTAGGAACTGACTTTTCCATCCTGGGATGCCTATCCCAAGACCTTGCAGAAACCACACGCTTCATGAACACCCATTAATCGCCATCGAAGAAAGAAGAGAGAAAGGGATCAGGAAACACAAGAACAAAAACAAAGAAAAGAGGCTCAAACAAAAAGGAAAGAACTTTCCCTTTACCTCAGAATCTCCTTCCAGCTATTCCTGCTTGTGCAACAAGGATAAGTTGCCATTGGGGCTGCTCTACTCTCAAGCCATGTGACCACGAAATTACCGGACCTCTCTGTTCCCCAGCTTTGAAAAAGACATGGAAAGTTTGGATTTAGGTGCCATTTATGAAGTCATTGGTTCCACAAGAAGCACTCAATAAGAGCTAGCTTCCTTCCTTGGGACCAGGAATTGCAATTACGTGTTGAAGACACGGAGCAGGCACATAGTTAGGCAGTTTCAGGGAACTCAGCTCCACTTAGGAAGAGGGAGGGTTTCCTGGGGGCACAAAAGCTATGGATATGATGTCGGGGTTGGGGAGCATCGGGTCCAGGGCTGGATTCAGATTTTGTGAGTCCTAAAGTTTGTACAAACTGGAGGACTCTTTAAGAAAAAGAATATCTTACTTTTGCAGGTTTTACCAAAAGTTAGAGCCAGGTGAACTGATGGCTAGGGCCCTCCCAGGGTCTTGAAAGGGGTCTGTGCCAAGAGGGATCGAAACCTAAGCTCCATTCGTTTTCTGATATTTCCACCTCCAGTCAGGTCTCAAGGCAAAGTTTGCTCCCAACTTCGAAGCAAATCACACATCATACAGCTTGGTAGTTAGGGTTGGACACCAATAAATAATGTTCAAGGAGGCCTGGATCATTATTTTAATCTTCCCTTTGGTTTTTCCTCAATGGGGCTTTTCCTTTTCTTTGTTCTGAAAAAGTCTCTGGATGAATAAACCTCTTTTCCTTCACCTGTCTCCAGTCAGAGCACATACTGCATTCACTCATCACCTCTCTAAATTTCCAGGGGCAACACTCTTTCTTGGCTCACAGGAATCAATTTGTCTCTTTAAGATCCTGCCCAAACTTGCCCCATGCCTGTGGTTGTAGAAGCAGCTGGAAACTAGGAAGCCCGTGTTCTGCTCTCTTACTAGTAAGGGACTCACTGGACCCCTAGGGCCAATTGCTGGGCCTCGGGGTCTTGATTCCTCACTCTGTAAAATGGGGTGGCATACTGGGCATTTTCATTAGACCCCCACCTCCAGATAGCCCGTGAACTGACAGGGGATGAGAGATGAATGAGGTCATGCTTTTTAAAGACTTGGCACCCTTGAGTAGAAATGCAGTGTTTAATTACAAGAAAGATATTTTCTCTGGCTGAGTTCCTTCCTCCCTCCCTTCCTCCCTTTCTCCCTCCCTCCCTCCCTCCCTCCCTTCCTTCCTTCCTTCCTTCCTTCCTTCCTTCCTTCCTTCCTTCCTTTCTTTTTAACAAAGATTCTGGGAGGGCGCCTGGGTGGCTCAGTTGGTTGGGCAACTGCCTTCGGCTCAAGTCATGATCCTTGAGTTCCGGGATCGAGTCTCACATCGGGCTCCTGGTTCCACGGGGAGTCTGCTTCTTCCTCTAACCTTCTCTCCTCTCATGCTCTCTCTCACTTTCTCTGTCTCTCAAATAAATAAATAAAATCTTTAAAAAAAGAAAAAGATTCTGGGAGCAAAGTGAGCTGGAGTTTTGCATGTGTAACACTCAGCAATCATGGCCTGAGAAATATTTATCTTAGAAGAACATGCTGAAGTGTAGTTAGAAGAAGGGAAGGAATAATAGGAAAGTGAGATCATTATCAGATTTACTGACACTTCAAGGGAAAAAAGGAAAGAAAGACAGAGAGAGAGATAGAAGGTGATCCTAATGAGAGAAAACCAATAGAGAAATATAAAGAGAAAAGTTTGAACTTGAATGTTTACAGAAATGTGCCTCCCTGGCATTGCCCTTTCTTGATTAATTCTTTATCATAACTGGGATTATGATATTCTCTGACATTTACAGCTTAAAGAAGCTGGGCCCCAGGGAAGCAGGGTCACTCATGAGAGACACCATAGCTCATTTGCAGTAGAGATGAGATGAGAGTCTAGTACCTTGTCTCCCCCCGCCCCCAGAGAGGTCTTTCCACTACACCACACTGACTATAGAGAACAACGCAGCCTGAGAGAAAAGTCTACTGATATGCCAGCTTATTAATTTCCAGTATATATAGTCTGGTATTATTAGAATTTTCTTTTTTTTTTATTTTATTTATTTGACAGAGGGAGAGAGATCATAAGTAGGCAGAGAGGCCGGCAGAGAGAGAGGGGGGAAGCAGGCTCCCCGTCGAGCAGAGAGCCTGATGTGGGGCTTGATCCCAGGACCCTGAGATCATGACCTGAGCTGAAGGCAGAGGCCTTAACCCACTGAGCCACCCAGGCGCCCCTATTATTAGAATTTTCAACCGTGACACCTCCGAGGTCTGCTTTCAACAAATTTATCTATAACCAGCAGCATTCCTCATACAAGCTGCTAGTAACTCTTTAAACTAGAATGTTCTTATTGTGCTGTAGGCAAATGTCCCTGCCCTCCAGAGGTTGACAGTCTTAGTTGGAGAAGCATAGTGTAGGTCCATCAAAAATTGACAAATAATCCAGACGAGCCATGAATTAAGATTCAGCCATGAAGGGTCCTGGGAGATGCTGGAGAGGTTTGAGAGTGGAGCCATCCAGGAGACTGGAGGAAGTGGTGCTTCGGTTTGACGTGAAGAGCTAATGAACTCGGAGACAGGACCTGAGAATGCATGGCCGGCTTAAGGAACTTTGCAGGCAAAGACCTGGAGATAGGAACTGTAGGATACAGGATCAGCGAGTTTTCCAGTCTGGCTCGATTTGAGACTTTGTGTACAGAAAATAGTATGCAGGGGTGTCAAGGGGGTCAGACTGGGGAAGACAAAATTAAATTTGAGCAAAAGAAGAGACTTCATCTTGGAGGTGAAAGGAGTCATGGAGATTTTGGTACTGACGATGAAAATGTTGGGATTCACCTGATGTAGTATGCAATAAGGATTCCAAGGCAAAAGATTAACAGGATAGAGATTAGCTGGAAAGATGTTCAGGTACAGAATGATCTCGAAAAGCTTACATATGCCTCCTAACTCTCAATCTTATCCCTCCTTTAAGCAGAATTTTCTCCAGGAATAGGGGAGAAGGAAGCTTCGGCTGCATCACAAAGACCAACACAGTGGCGTGCCAGCAGGTCGGGAGTCCTAGTCACTGGAAAGTTAGGGGCTGTCGAGTTTGGAAGGGTTGCCCCCTCCAAAATTCTTCTCAGGCCGTGTTAATATCCAAGGGAGAAGCTAAAATTGTCACAACAGTCACGAAAATGAGGGAACTAGAATCAGAATTAGCACCACTCAAAGTCCGGCCCCAGCCTTCAGCCCCCACTCTCCCCAGCGCTAACTGCTACCTCCAGGCAGGGCCAAGAGGAAATCCACAGCCACAGTGGCTGTTTGTTCGAGCCCGCCTGGCAGTTCACCAGGGCCAGCCGTGCCGCACACACAACCACAACTGTCAGTTGAAAAGAGGAGGAAGGACACCTGGGGGGCTTCAACCTTAAAATAAGATCTGTGAACCCTTGCAAAAAAAAAAAACCACCCTCTGGGCAACCATAAAGCTGCCTCCCATTATGTTTGTGTTCCTCTGGGCTCTCGACTTCTCTACCTCTGCAGCTCGTGCAGTAAATGCTGGAGCAGAATACGCCTTCACGGAATGTTTTCTCTTTATTGTATGGTGTGTGCTCATGCACACAAGAGCAAGGTACCCCGGACTAAAGAAAATGCCAATGAGTATCTGCAGCAGGAAAAAAAACACTGTTCAAATTTTAGTTCAGTCTCCATATAACAAGACGTTGTTTGTGTCTTCCCTAAAATGTTGGTCTTTCACCCACCAAACTTTTGCTATTGCAAGTGTCCCTCCGCATTCTGTCCATCTACTGAAACCCTCCTTGTCTTTCAAACTCCTTCTCTGCCTGTCAGCCTCCTCCTCCAAACCTTCCCCAGGCATCTCAGCTCACATGGTGCCTCCATAATATTGCTCAGTTAACTCATAATATTAAGTTCCTATTGTATGCCCAACACGAGGCCAGATGTCAGAAAAAAACAAACCAAACAGGTGCTTACCCTCAAGGAACTCACTGACCATTAGAAGAAATGAAGGCATGAACAGCAGGCCTTAGTAAGATGGCACCAGTGACCTGAAGGGGCACGCATACTAAACACTAGCCTTAGTGCCTGCCCAGAGCCTTCGCTCAGGGAGCAGCTTAAGCTGCTGTGTTCATACCACGTGATCCCACTGTCTTCCAGATGCACCAGTGAAGGGCAAGAAACCCGAGGATGGCCAATAGGCAGGCTATCGGTAGCCTACCAAGTAGCAGGCCTTAAAGCAATTGGCTCGCACAGAGCTGAGCCAACCAAATCCCTAATCTTGGGAATTTAAAATAGAAAATAGGGCAAGAACATGACAACAATGAGCAGGACTAAAAGCTGAAAGGTTGTGAGGTAGGAGGAGGCCGATCTGTAAGACCATGATGGGTCTTAGTGAGCTCTGCAACAACCACACTCATCATTAATATTTAATGGATGCCTACTACATGCCAGATTTTGTTGTCATAATTCCCATATCATAGTTGAGGAAGCTAGGACTTTGATGAAGCAATTCACTTCTTTGGGTCTCAGTTCAAATATGCTCTTCTTACAGAGACCATCACCTGACCCTCCTCGAGCACCCTGTCTATGTCCTTTCTTAACCTCGATACTCTCTAAATGTGGCCTGTGGACCTGCAGCCACAGCATCAACTGGGAGCTTATCAGAAATGCAGCATCTTGGCCCCACCCCAGACCTATTGAAGTATAATGTGCATTTCAACAAGATCCCCAGATGATTTGTTTCCACCTGAAATTTTGAGAAGCCCTTCATATTAGCTTATGTTACTTATATTACTTTATATTGCTTAAGACAGTCTGTAATTTTTATTACTTTTTTACAGTCATTTTGAATACAGTCCTAAATATGTAATTTTTAAAATAAGATTGTCTGTTCCATAAGGGCTTGGGTTCTGTTTGAACTTGACCACCTCACCTCTTTATCCTCCGAACTTAAAACACATGGTAGGCATTTCAAAAATAACAGTTGAATGAACAGACGAATGATTTTGCCCAAGTTCTCACAGCTAATAAACAGTTGAAATCACTACTTGGAACTTCAAAACCCAATAGGTGGTGGTTTCCTGTTTGAATCACTCATTCCTCCAGTTTCTGAGAGGTCTGGAGGCTGATGGCAATGACCTGAGCTGCTCCCTAGGAACTGCCCTTGGCAACCCCATCTGTAGGGACATCCCCTGTCCAGGACTGCCTGCACCCAAGGACTAGTGGATGGGGCATACAAATTTTCAGCCCCTCTTCCCTCAATTCAGGGCAACTCAGAAGGGCCATCCCGGCCCCAGAGCTCCCCACTGGGAGCTGAGGATTTGTGCTGTGGGCTTTATGTTCAACTTCTCCCTCTCCCCAGTCCTGTGTCTTTCCCTCCCAGGAATTAATCCTAAGGGCATGTCCCTCCAATTTTCTGTCTTCAAAACTCCATCTCAGAGTATGTCTCCCGGGGAATCCAACCTGATACCAACTGACCCATGGGAAGAGGTGGAGTCATATTGATGATGGGCCATTCAAAGACGATCCAGGAGCTCCTGCCAAAGAACTGGATTATTTCCAGATTCCAGGAGAGTCACTTCTTCCTTCCCTAGAGCTCCCATGACATCTGTAAGTGAGCCTCTATTCCTGCAACAAAAATGATGTTGTGACGTAGTCACAAAAGTGACCACATCAGGAAATTGTGAGGAGTCCACAGAAATTCAGTGGAAGCATGAATGATTCTGATGCAAGGGATAAGAGAGATTCTAATTGTGTAACCATTGCAACCAATACAAGATTTCAAAGCCAGGTAGCAGTATAACTCAATAAGCAGTAGACACAAAGTATAACATGTAATAAATACTTATCAGAACATGAGTCCCAGAAACAAACACCAAAATATCAACATTGACATACAAATAAAGAAAAATAAAGAAGAGAAAAAAAAAATCTCCTATTGAAGTCATGAATTAGCATTTTCATTTTAACCATAAAGTGCACAACACATTCAAACTATAATTTCAGCATTGGAAAGTGGGTGAATTGGCCTCAAGTAATATTCAAGAGGGATTCTGGTGACTGAAGTACTTAAAGGACCTACAAGTAGAGCTCATTCAATAATCTTGAAGGCAGAGCTCCAGAGGGAAAGAAAATAGTTAAGCAGGACTGGTATCTAAATAGTGGCCCAATTTGAGCCATCTATCAGTGGATGTGTTTGTTATCTCACGAGTATTGGAGACACAACAGGGTTTCCCATTACCCCTCTACCCAAAATAACTAAAACCTGAAAAAATAAATAAAACACAGCTCTTAAAACATTGGACATCAGATCACAAAGGACAATGATCCCTGAGAGACAGAAAATAAATAAGGTGAGCCCTACAATTGCTCCAGATTACTACCTAAAGAAAATTTCTAGGCCATGGTACAGGGAGGGGAACTCTGGACAGATCCCAGTGGTCTCTGTGAGTTGAGGAGACTGGATGGAAGTCTAGGGAAGTCAGGGCAGCTACAATTTATAGGGTTAATTTATTATCTAATCTGAAAAGAAAGCTCTGTACAGGGAGAGAATTTCAGTGACCTACAGAGAGTCCCTCTCAAACATTCAGCTGAGGACTAACCAATGCACATGAGATGAAGAGGATACAGTACCCAGGAGCAGGGAAAAATGGACCCTACCTGAAACACAGCTCTGATCCCACCAACCAAAGCTTAAGAGCCAGACTTGGAAGGATGGAAAACGGAATCGTGTCTCAGAACAAAGCTCAGCAATAGAGAAATACAAAAATATCCAGCACCGAACAAGATAAGATTCACAATGGCTGGCATCAAATTTTTTTTAAAGATTTCATTTATTTATTTGACAGAGAGAGAGATCACAAGTAGGCAGAGAGGCAGGCAGAGAGAGAGGGGGAAGCAGGCTCCCTGCTCAGCAGAGAGCCCGATGCAGGGCTCGATCCCAGGACCTTGAGATCATGACCTGAGCTGAAGGCAGAGGCTTTAACCCACTGAGCCACCCAGGCGCCCCTGACTGGCATCAAATTAAAAATTACCAGGCACATGAAGAAGCAGAAAACGCAACCCATCTGGGTCAATTGAAACTGACCAAGAATGACACAGATGATAAAATTAGTTGACAAGGACATTAAAGCAGATATTATAACTATATTTCAGATATTGAAGAAGCTGGAGGAAAAGACTGAACATGTGAAGCAGGGGCATGGAAGGAATTTTTTTTTTAAAAATCAAGCTTCTAGAAATGAAACACAGTGGACTGATGCATGAGGTCTGCACTAAGAATCCTCTAAAGTTAGGGCACCTGGGTGGCTCAGTCATTGGGCATCTGCCTTTGACTCAGGTCATGATCCCAGGGTCCTGGGATTGAGCCCCACATTGGGCTCCCTGCTCAGTGCAGAGCCTGTTTTTCCCTCTCCCACTCCTCCTGCTTGTATTCCCTCTCACTGTGTCTCTCTCTGCGAAAGAAAGAAAGAAAGAAAGAAAGAAAGAAAGAAAGAAAGAAAGAAAGAAAGAAAGAAAGAAAGAAAGAAAGAAAGAAAGAAAAAGAAAGAAAGAAAATCCTTAAAAAAAAAAAAAAAGAATTCTCTAAAGTCTTTGTGCTCTTCTCAGAAAAATTTAAAACTCAGCCATTATTCCTCTTTTTAACCCTTCCATCCCCCATCCCGGAGGAGTGCCCTCTAGGGCTGCTATTTGGGGCCCCAGGTCAGCAAAAGGGACCCTTCCATATTCCTACCAAGGTTGGCGCTTCGCAGTGTTAGAAGTGAGACCAGCTGCCACAAAGGGGCAGCAGTTCACTTCTCTCATCAAGCAACCAGTGCCAGGAAGTGCAAGGGGTGGGACGTGGAGGGACATTAGTTCTGGTCCCCTTTGCCCCCCAAGCAGCTGTGTGTCTTTGAGCCAGGCCATTAACCTCTCTGAACCCCAGTTCTTTAATCTGGAAAATAAGGATGATGATGATAATAATAATGCTCACTTCGTAAGATTGCCGAGACAATTCAGTTGTGTGAAATGCGTCTAAAAGTTCTTTGTAAAGTCCACATATTTGTAATTACTTTCGCATACCACAAAAGCCAGGAGATATGTATCAGCATCTGTGGGTATGTCACATGTTCTTCCTCAACCCCCAAACCTACCCCCAGGAATCTCTTAATCATCTTTATCTTTTTATTGCCATGCCTCTGACATTCCTTGGGGCTTCTTAGTTCATAATAAATAAGATAAGAGCAAGTAAGACATTATTTGAACAACTAAGAATGGGAGAGAAGTCTTAAAAGCTTGCTATTCTCGTTCTCCACGTTGTATAACAAACCACTCTAAACTTAATGTTGTAAAACAACAACCCTTTTTATTATGCTCCCCAATTCTGTGGGTAGGATTTGGACGGCACTCAGTGGGAATGTCTTGTTGCTGCTGCACCGGGTCTGGGGCCTCAGCTGAGCAGACAGGAATTGCTGCAGGCTGGTAGCATCTGAAGGCTTCTCTCACATGTCTGTACCTGCTCTGGGATGCCTTGAAAGCAGGGCTCAGCTGGGACTATTGTGCACATCATCTATGTGTGGCCATCCCATGGGCATGGGCTTCTCAGAGCATGTCTGGGTTCCAAGAAAGATCATCCAAAGAGAGTTTCCAGAAAGGAAATGTTGTACAAGAACCAGGTGCAAAGCATGGCCTTTATAGTCCAGTCTTGATAGTACACCATTGGTGGGAGCACTTATGAACCCATCTAGATTCAAGGGGAGGGGACTTAGACCCATTCTCAGAGGGAGAAATAGCAAAATATTTGGGGCCATATTTTTAAGGTCCCAAACTTGATATCTAAATTCTGCATAGCAGAAGTAACATTGAGGCTTAGTCAAGTTTCCGGGACAAATGATGGTCAATGGCGCCATCTTTCCCTAGATTAATCTAGCCCAAGAAAACCTTCTCTTCAATAGCCCATCTCTGTGGGTTATCTGGATCATCATTTACATCAATCACTTTGCATCATCACCGAGGATCGCAAATGTCATGTAGTGGCAACCATGGAAATTAGGCCTGGCTTGTTAGAAGCATAAAATTCAAAGCCTCCTACAAAATTATTAGCAGGATGGAACCAATTTCAGAGTTTCCCTCTGAGCTTAATTCAAATGACCTTAGGACACACAGGAAGAGAAACTGTTTTTTTCTGAAACAAAATGAAAATCTCAGAAAATTTTAACTGACAGTGTGTTTGTATTAGACTCCCTGGTCTTCAGGGGCTACTCCAAAGAAAGTCAAAGCTAATAAAAGCATGTGTTCTAATAAGTGACATAAGAAGAAACAGGCCTGTCTCTGCAGCTATTCAGTCTGATATTTTTCAAGTTCTACAGAAAAAATGAGAAGCCTGGTCTGAATCAGAAGGATCTGGACTCAATATTTAATGGTAGCATAGGTGGGATGTGTGAGGACGCCAAGTTGTCCAAAAGAGTTAGCACAGGATCTGGAGAAAAGCTCTGCCCCGGGGAACATGCCAAATTCACCCCAAAAAGTTAGGCTCAAGCAAACTGAAGAAGCTGCAAGAGCTGGAATGCCAGGGTCAGGAGGCCCCGTCCCTTTAGTTTGATTTGAACAAAAATACAACCCTTGATTTAGAAAGGAAAGCACAGGGCACCTGGGTGGCTCAGTTGGTTGGGCGACTGCCTTCGGTTCAGGTCATGATCCCGGAGTCCCGGGATCGAGTCCCGCATCGGGCTCCCAGCTCCATGGGGAGTCCGCTTCTCACTCTGACCTTCTCCCTTCTCATGCTCTCTCTCACTCTCTCTCTTTCCTAATAAATAAATAAAATCTTTAAAAAAAAAAAAAAGAAAAGAAAAGCACAATCACTGAAAGGGACAACACAATGCCATGCCCCAGCACGGTGGGAGCACAGAAGAATCAGGAACATAAAATTATAAAAATCGTTTTATACATGAAACGTGCATGAAGGCAATGCAGTGTGGTTGGAAATGTAAACCCTAGAGCACATCTATCCCAATTTGAATTCGAATTGTCAACTTCTCTGGCTGCCTGAGCTTGAGCAATTACCTCTTCTTTCTCAAGCTTTAGTATCCTCATCCATAAAGTGGGGGAAAAAGTCATATTGGTTCTCTCAGGGCTCCTGACAATGTATGTAAACATTTACCATAGTATAATTCATTAAAAATGCATCCTGAAGTCTGGTTGTTGTTGTTATTGTTTTTTATCATTGTGGTGAATTTTCTCAGAGTTTTTCTTAGTTTCATTTTGTAAAGCGCTATGCATATTACAGAACTTTTGAAAATTAGAGAAATATACACAGAAAAATAAGTCACCCATAATCCTGCAACCCAGAGCAATTTCCATTAACATTTTAGATTACTTCATTCAGCCTTTCTGCAATGCAGAGATCTCATTCTCTTTCTGAGATCTCACTGGGGGTATAATAGTCCATGCTGTGTTCTATCCGTCTCGTCATAGAATCAGTCTTTTCCATATAATGAAAAATCCTTCCTGAACATTCCTTTGAATGGTTGTATAGTCTTCCATTATATGTCGTAGGACTTGCTTAACTATAAAACCGATTTCTCTAGAACAACAATAAGTCAAGTCCAATTCTTTTCCTGGGGAGAGAAGAGACAGGGAGGGACCTGCACGGCAGGGGCTCTTGGGGGCTGCCCATAGGCTTAAAACAGTGACAATAGCACATGTTTTGGGGCATAAAAGCATTAGTAAAATACAGTTCTAGATCTGCCCTCTTCAGGAAGGTGGTCCTAGCCTTGAGTCAGGTATTCCAGATTTCCAAGTGTGAATTCTTGCTCGATTTTCTCAAAAAGTATCACAACCCTATGACTTTCACAAAGGAATCATTTCCATTTTCTGATTTTCACTTAAGTAGCTCCTATCACTTCTACTTCTGAAAAGTCTTTTTTTAGAATATATAAGAAAGCATGGTGGTTGTGGTTAAAAATTGTCTTCCTGCAAATACAGCTATTTTCTTCTCTTTCCTGAGTGTTCTGAGAAATCAGCAGGAAATTAAGAGAAGATCTTTATTAATAAATACCAGACATACATGAATGAAGCTAGAAAGTAACGCAGATATATTTCTGCTCACACAATGCTGTCATTGGGTGGCCCGGCTCTCCAACTAACAATTTGGAAATCTTTTAAATTGTCCATCTTCCTTTTGGCCATTCTTGCCTAAACATTTAACGGTCCTTTGAAGTGCCTCCTGTGTATGTTGTTAAAGCTTCTTTTGCTCCGGTTTGGGGTCTGTCTCCTTCCACAGGCCACCAAGACCAAACAGAAAATGCCTTGAAATGCAAACAGTGCCTGAATTATGTTACCTATTATTTTTTATTAGTAGTAAAAACAAAAAGAAGCAAGGAACAATTCTATTTATGCGGA
Organism: Nasua narica; assembly: GCA_028533885.1. NCBI lineage: Eukaryota > Metazoa > Chordata > Mammalia > Carnivora > Procyonidae > Nasua > Nasua narica. The sequence goes on from CM052799.1 coordinate 74,903,074, forward strand.
GCAGTGAGAACATAAATAACAATAAAATGCTAAAACTATAAAAACTACTTACACAATATTAATTTAATTCTAATAAAAAGTAGGTTTAGGTATTGCCTCCATGAGAGCAAATGTGGTGCAGTTTTGCTTTCATCCAATATTTATACCCAAAAAACATTTTGGTTTAGGAAATAAAGTAGTGATAAAAAATTACAGTCTTTGAATATTGGGCTTTGACTAGTCCCCTGCTGCCCTTTATTGTATGTTTCAGTAAAATACAGTACATCTTGCTGTTTTATTTCATTGTTTGTGGCCCGTGCAAAATCCTATTGTCCAGCTGCCTAGCGTAAATGAACAACAAATCAGAAGAACCAGAGAGACACTTTAACTGATTAAACTCAGTCTGGAATTTTCCTTTTACTGCTAAATTATCACCTTATTGCAATTATTTTTACACACGGTGATAATTTTTACACATTGTGATTATTTCTGCAAAATTCAGGGATGCGCCGGTCAGAGGGCTTAGGGCGACAGTACTCCATCTTAAAATCTCAAGCCCAGAAAAGAGTTCAGCTTTCACCTCCCACAGTTGTGTCTTTTTCTCCCTAAAATTATTTAAATCAGCATCCTAGGGGAACTTGAATAGCCAGGCCTTTTATTTATTTATTTATTTTCTGTTTTAACTCAAGGCTCTTCACTTTATTCCTTCTGTAAAGTTATTTGGCCCAAGGAACTTTGTCATAAATTGAAGGAACATTCTTTTGTCACAAACAAATGAAAGACAAAATAGAATGAAGATCCAATTCACATTTTGCCCAGAGAGTGATTTAGAGCTAGATGAATAGGTTGTAATGCATGTGAGGAATTGCAGAAAATATTAGAGTGATCGGGTTTGCAATATAAAAATTAACATGTGACAACACTTTTGCTACATTTAAGGATCTTTAAAGGTGCCTGATACAACAGAACATGGACCAGCTGAAAATGAAAGAAAAATGATGTTTTAACGAAAATCAGAGATATTTCTTTATCAAGGCCAGGTGTATATATGCAAAACAGAAAAACAGAACTGTAGCATATGGATGCATGAGTTGTGCACTGTACAACTCCCGGGGGAGCCATTCATGTAGACAGCAATGTAAATGGTGTCTTGATTAAATCTCAGTAATTTAGGGCCTTCTATTCAGGAATGTGCACTTGCAAGGAAGTTAGAACAAAATTGACCTTTTTTAGGGCTTGAGATAAAAAAAATTTTTTTGCTGAGTCAAAGTAAATTGACAAATATGTATTGAATCCACTATGATGGGTATTATTGGCAACAAAAGAAAAAAAAATACAATTTCTACATTAGAGGAAGCTACCTACAGTTGAACTGCAGGGGAATTCTTAAGGTATATAAGCAAACAATTTTGAAATGTCTCAGGAGCACTTACTACTAACTGATAATTAATGTATTATCACATGTGGTCACTTTCCAGACATAAAAATGGGTCTGGCCAGAGCTCCCTCTGCCTGGTTACACTGGCGTAGCCATTTCTTATACTTCAAAGTAATAAAATGACATTTCTTTCAAAAAATTATACTACTCAGCTTCGTCACCAACTCATACTCACCCCCTTTTTCGCCTCACATTTGAATGAAGGTTTAAGTGCTTCTGGGCCTGGGGTGAGGGATCATTGGGGTGAGGGCAGGGTGAGAGTCGACTAACATATTTACAGCTTCATTCTAATTCTTTTTTTTTTTTTTACAATTTTATTTATTTATTTGACAGAGAGAGACAGCTAAAGAGGGAACACAAGCAGGGGGAGTGGGAGAGGAAGAAGGAGACTCCTCACCCCACCACGCAGGGAGCCCAAAGACAACACGGGGCTCAATCCGTGTTGAGCCCGGAATCATGACCTGAGCCTGAACGCAGACGCTTAACGACTGAGCCACCCAGGCGGCCCTAATTCTAGCAGATACAATAGAAGAAGGTAAAAATTCAGATAGCAAACTAATGCAGGTGGCAAGTTTTTACTTATAGGTGTCATCTTTACTGAGCTTCTCAGGGTCTCTTCTTATTTAAACAGATATATATATATCTGGTCTTGTCACCTGCTATTTATGGGCAAATATGAAAGACATCTAAATGATTAAACCTCAAGTGATCTACTTATGTTAATATATGCTGAAGAAGGACATTTGACTCTTCTCTTTAATTACTTCGGTTTCCTTGGACTGAACAAACTTGCCCTGACTATAACTGATGCCAACTGTTCAATTGTACATTGGGGTCAACTCAAGATATATTTTGTAAGTGCAAAGCAACTCTGTTGACTATAATTGGCAGGTCCCAGTCTTCCCTCACATACCCTCCTCTATGCTTCGCGGTGAGCCTTTGCTGTACACCCACCACCAGGAAGGTCCAGTCCCCAGTCTGTGTACACACGAGCAGGCATCCAGATAGCCCATCTGTCAGCTTGCGCTGAAAGTACGGACTCCTCTTTCATGGCGAGGGATATGTCCATTACATCTCAATTTTTTTAAAAAAAGGTAAGAATTCCTCTACAGAAAAAGGAGCTCCTCCACTGGCATATCTGTGGCCTAGGAAATTGCAGGAATTTTGAGTGCTAAGGTGCAGACCAATGATTAACACGACTCCATAAATCACTGCAGATTTAAGATTTAAATACATACTAAAAATGGCAAGGACTCTTGGGTCTTCTATTTATAAATGCGGTCCTTCTTTTTCTTTTGCTTCTCTTCCACCCCCTCCCCCTTGGATCAAAGAGAGAGTTCCAACCCCACCACAAAACAATGGTAAATGTTTGCATTGCTGAAATTCACGCTGGTGCCATGGTGGATTTAAGGCAGACTGGGCTCTATAAACAAAATAAAAAGATGGCATCCAAATGAAAATGTGTAGAAGAGATACTGGGGGGAAAATGCTTCAGAGAAGCAGTCTGGTTAGTTGTAAAATGACTTTAAATTAGGCTTTAAAAAGGATTGCTAAATCTTGACACATATATGAGCAGCTTATTATCATGCAATTGTGCAGTAGTTGTTTGATCTTGTTACTGATTCGTCACATATGAATAAATGATTAATTACCAGAAAGGCTAAAACAGAGTAGAGAGAGAGTACTGAAGCTCACCCTGAAAGAGGGTTTAAACACGTTTATTGCCCTTTAAGTGCATTTCATTAAGGCCAATTAAGGACTTTCATGTCTTATTAGAAAAATGAAGTAGATTTATGAGGTTTTCGTAGGTTGTAAATGCTGGGGCTAGCAGATACAAAACCGAGCAGAAATAGTAGTTAAGAGCTAAGAAAATATATACAAATGCTCCCAGAAAGCAAATATTTAATGGCAGTAAAAAGCCGGTTCAACGCGAAGGCGATCTTTAAATAAAAGAAAGGGCATAATTTTTATTTCCTATGGTCGACTCACTATAAACTGCAGGGTTTGCGCAGGGGGAAGGTTTCTCTCTGCCGTTTGGGAACCTCATTCCGGGTAGGGGAAAAAAGGTCAGCTAACCCTAACATGGCCCGACAGCCCCTGAGTTCTGTGAACAAAAGTATACACCAATAAAAATGCTCTTTAAATCCCAGGGTGAGAAACACACTCTGGAAAGAGAGAAAGCTCAGAAGTAAATCCAGCACTGATATGGTTGTTAATAAACAAACAGCAAGCGAAATTCACTTGGAGCCACGCACATAACTTCCCACTTTTCCGGTCCGGTCAGATGACGTCAGAACATTAGTCCTACCAAATGGTTATTATACACCCAGGATTTCCTTGATTCGTTTTCAAGGAAAATTACCATGACAGGTTAGCAAGCATTTTCTGGTGCCCTTTGGGAATGATTATCATCCCCACATCATTCTAGCCATGGGTTGATCTATTTACTCAACATACAAGCAGCTTCCTTAACTCTTACACACACACACACACCCTACACACACTTAATATTTTCTCAGGAGACTGGTGCAGCTTTGTCAAATGCAGGGACGTGCATTTATGAATGTTTGGTAAAAGGCACATTTTTACCTTGCACATCATTATGGGAAGCCTCAACTGTTTATTACGTACCTTCTTGGATAAATAATTTAAAACCATATGAAACTTCTTGAAGAAAATATCAACAGAAGATGTACAGTCACAACTTTTTAAGCTCAAATCTCTCCTCTTTTAAAAAAAATGAATATTGGCAAGTCAGTAGATTACGTCTTCTTGATTTTTTAAAAAATTCAAGAGAAGTGCCATACAGCACATGAAAGATGTCCAAAACTCACCAACAGTTTTGCAGCACACACATATTACTTTAAAATAAACGCCTCGGTTTTGCTTGCTGAAAACCCAGTTGCCACCACAGAAAAGACTGAATATGGAATTTTAGCACTTCTTCAAGTGCACTGGCAATTTTTTCTGCTGGGAACCTTTAAAATGGTATTACTAGAAGATCTAACAGAAGGAAATCGGATTAACTGTGCTGTCTTAGAGGAAAAGATGAAGAGGTGGTCAATGATATTTACAAAGGTGGAACTTGGGAAACCAAAGGTAGAGTCCTATAGGCTCATTCCCACCAACAAATAACAACAAACGCATAGACAGCAAGCAAAATATTAATTTCCATGTCCTTAGCGTAACTCTATTTTGTTCTGTGAATTTGATTTTCCAAACAAATAATGGCCTGGACAGAGACCTAAAGCAACTAGCCATGTATCTGTTCAGACTCTGCAAAGAATTTTATTGAACCTAAATGTGATGAGCATCTGTCCTTGGTGATTTATTCCAAACAGCGGAGATGTTATAAAATGAACACATTGCATCTCCCGCTATAAAAGAGAAACAAAATGATCTTTTAGTTAATATCCAATCAAACTTCAAGACACCTTATGGAACACAAGGATTTCATGGGATCATTTCATTCCGTTGCACCTTTCTCCAGAACACTAAAATGGGATTAACTTAAGAATTTCTAAAATGCAGAGCTAAATGCGTATACTTGGTTGGCTTTTTGGGTTTTGCTTTTTGTTTTTTCCAGATCAACAGATGCCACTTGATTTTTATTCTTATTTTGACAACCCAAACTGTAGGCCCAGGCTAGGGTGCTAATTACCAATAAGTTCTTATTAAAAAACCAAGAGTGCTTTTTCAGAAAGTTCAATACCAATTTGGGCCTCAGAGTCACTGAGTTACAAATAGGGGTGGATCCTTTTCAAGTCAGGATTGGATACATTTTTGTCAGAAACAATAGACTATTTCTGGGAGAACTGCTACTAAAAAGGAAAAAGAAAAAAAAAAAAAGATGTTGGGTTTAAAGCCTCCAAAGATTTCTAACATGTGAGTTTCATTCCACAAAAGAATTTACAGATGGCTTTGATACAGATGAATTTCGAATAGGTTAATGACCACAGAATAAACACGAGGACATTCAAATTACAACTTGCACCCCCAAATATTTCCACAATAATGCAGCTCGAGATTGTCAAATAAAAACAATATAAGTTTTATCTCATCTATTCAATTTATTTTAAAGTAGTTCGTTAAACCTAGGGAATTAAACTTTCACATGATGAAAAGGTAATTTTTGTTGATATCCAATTCGGGAAAAAAAAAAAGTCTCAAATTATTAGAGTTTAGAACAAAATGAGATTTTAATATTAGGAAAAGAGAATGGTTTCTATTGAATCATAGAACTAAATCTCCCAACACAAAGAGCAGGGATGAGATAAGGGAGGATTTAGCATATTGAGGCAGAGCTGGACAATTTCAAACCCAACATGGACTGATTTCTCTCTGAATTTTCTAAGTTGGTTGTCCATAAATCTTCGACGTTAATGAACAAGCTGCCAAGCCTTTCCCTTTCCTTTAGGCTGTTCAAATTCTAATGAAATTCTATAGATAGAATTTCGCTGGGCCCGCTTGGCATACCTTGTGCATGCGGTCAGACAAGGCTTTGTGGTGCCATCTGGGGGTAGATGGTTTTGAAATAGAGAGGTGACTTTAAGGAAGCAGACACAAATCTAATCAGTTCTTGTAAAATCCAGACTGGCTTTGGAAAAACCTCTAGCCCCATTTTAAGGCAACCAGCAGTATTTCAGGGTAAAGAGCTGCAGGCTGAAATCAAAGGTCACAAACTACCAGCTACATTTCAACCCTACATATGTTTTGGTAGGGCACTCGGTGTTTTGAAAACTGGTAAGCTAAGATTTAAAAATCAGAAGATCCAATGAGGTTTCTGGGCTCCTTAAGAAAAACTGGACTATCTAAAACACTGGGCCACAGCTCCCTATAATGGTCAGCTGGAACAGAGGGTGTGCTCTTTATCTAGCACCCAACCACCACTCCAGTCTCTATTATCTGATTACCAGCCTGCTCCTCACTTATGTCCGGCCCTTGAGTTTGGACCCCAGACTCATACCACTGACCTCTATTTCCATACTTCTTGAAATCCTCATACATCTTAGTTCAATTCACTGTTAACCAGAAAGATAAGAAATGGGAGATCCCTTATTTAGGGACTCTGACCCACTTAAAAGAGCACACTTACCATGATGAATAAAATTGTTGAATTACTACACTGTACACCTGAAACTAATATAACACTGCATGTTAACTATACTGGAATTAAAATTAAAAGCTTAATTTTAAAAAGGTGATTACAAAAATAAAATTCTGGATAGTAACTCATCACATTTTCAATCCCTTATACCAGACATCCACAAACCGTGCCCTAAGGATGGATCAAATCCTGCTGCCGAATAAAGTTTTATTGGAATACAGCCATATTCATTTGTTTATGTATTGTCCATGGGGTTTTCCCACCACAATTCTGAGAAACCCTATGACCTATGAAGCCTAAGTATTTACTATTCGGTCTTTTACAGTAAAAGTATACCAACATGCACCCCCTTATACTGTAGATTTAGAGATGGGTTCCCATTTCTAGAGCCTACAAATGACACTCAGCTTCACTTAATGACTACTGCTCCTTCCCAATGTGCTTCATATCTAATATATCTACCTCAGCCAATAATTGTTTTCTAGGTGGGCATGGCCACTGTTCCAAATTTGGAAAGTGTTGTTTTAATAGAATTATTTCCTCCATACCTCTATACCTAAGGCTTCAAATTTCCTTTGTTGGTCCCCCTCAGGAGATGTCTAATTTGATAGTAATTTATGAACTGACTTAACTTCCTAAAATAATACATTCCTGGGGATGAACCTGAAGTCTCTCATGCCCACTGCTTCATTTAGCAAACATTTAGTTATCACATGCTCTGTCGGGCACCATGTTTTATGTAGCTCTTAGGGTCTCAAGAACACACAGATTATTCTGCCTCTTTAAAAGCAGTAAAGTCAATAAATATGAACGTCAACCAATGAGAAAAATAGCATAGGTCTATAGATTGATGGGTGGTGTTCTTCCTGTTGCAACCTACAGAAAATCTTCACACTAACCAAGATCTACTTCTGACATTCACAATAATGCCATGAGATAGGTGCCATTATCCTCCCACTTTATAGAGGGGCAAACTGAGGTTTCAGGAGGTTTAGGGATTTACTGAAGGTCCTGAAGCTAATAAAGATAGAACTGAGACTAGAACTCAGGTCTGTCTGACATCAAAGACCTAGCTTCCACTCAGATTTCATGAAGCTGGAAAGATTGCCTTGGGACAAGCTTCTTTTCCAGCTGCAGAAATCAGGCAGTAAATAATCATCCAGCTTGACATGATTACAGATTTTGGGTTTTACAGTCCAAGGTTGCTCAAATTCACAAAAGGTCATTTAGAGACTGTGCTGTGTAAAACAAAGCATCATCTAGTTAGCTGTAATTTATCTTTCCCCTTGAATGTAATCTATAATTCCAATGAACAATAGTTAGTCAGAAGGAGGGCAAATACCTAAAGATTCTAGAACAAATGTCAGATGCCCCTCAGATGTGCCGAGATATTCTAGAGGTGAGTTTTTCTGAATTATGTATGTATATCTTTAGTTTCCCTTCTAGTTGGTGAACTTCTTAAGTTGATTTTCATTTCTTAGGTAAAACTGAGGTTTCCTCTTTTAAGGGCACTATTCATGAGCTCCATCAAGGAACAGTTGGACTTATTGGCTATCCTCCTACTCCCACCCCCTCACCAGCAAAATATGATCCAATATTCTTAATCCAGTGGGAACCCAACTCAATGTCTATTTGTTGATAAATACCATAAACACACCACCTCCTATAACCCAGGGAATCCATCTCCCTTCCATCAAGTAAAAAGTCCGTGGTTAGGGAAGTGAAATCATTTTTGTCAGTCAGGGACAGTGGCATGTGTAGGGACAGAAAGTCAAAGGAACTGGAAAAGAAAGAAAAGGCTTCTGGAATTTCTCAAGTTCCTGAGTTTTGGCATTTGTTTTTGTTTGTTTGTTTGTTTGTTTGTTTCTGAAAGAGAGAAAGATCACAAGTAGGCTGAGAAGGCAGAGAGAGAAGGAAGCAGGCTTCCTGCCGAGCAGAGAGCCCGATGCGGGGCTCGATCCCAGGACCCTGAGATCATGACCCGAGCCAGAGGGAGAGGCTTTAACCCACTGAGCCACCCAGGTGCCCCGGCATTTGTTTTTGTTTTAATGTCATTCAGAACTTTGTGAAGGTTTGAGTCTAAAATATAAGCTTTTGTATTTCATTTTCCATCTTTCTGCCAGAGAACAACATTCCCATTCCATGAAATTTCTTGCTAACAATGGCCAGTAATTTGAGAGAAAACCCCCTTTTTAGCAGCAAAGGCACATCATCTGAGCAGGCACCTGGGGAAGAATGTGTCATAAAGGCACATTCCTCATAATCAAGGATAATTCAAAAGGGAAACAGTGACCAAACATCCATGGGAGCCAACAGAAGCCTAATCCTGAGCCCAGCTCTGCAGACGGGGACACAGGCTGCTGCAAAGCCAGGGCAGATGCCAGGGAAGGGACCAGCCACAAACCGAACAGAAGTCCAGTCCAGAGCTTGGCATCTGGGTTCTTCAGCTGCCAGCCCTGCCTCGTGAGTAGCCACAATGTCTGGCTCCTGTGCAGAAAACAACAGAGGATGAGGCTAAAGAGGTCCATGCTCTGTCCTGCCAGCAACAGGACGAGGCGGTGCCAAGAGAAGGCTGCAGTGCCACGCGGGTGCCAATGTGCCTTGGAACGGTTTTTATATTTTCTAAAGGGACAACAGAATTCCTGCAAAAAGAAAAGACCAGATCCAACACTCAGAACCATTTCTCCCATTTTCCTTTAAAAAAAAAAAAAAAAAAAAAAGCTATTCCTGTCCTCAGTCCATTTTTTCGCAAGGCTAATGTGGCCAGGTCCCTTTCTGTTTCTCTCCTACATCCCACAGCACATTAAAACCAAGCGAGCAGTGTGTTTCACACTCGTTGCTAAACTTCCGTGATTTCCACATTTTGATTTGCTTTTATCCAGTTTTCAGAAGACATTATTGATAGAATGGGCTGGGGGAAGGAGAACATAGGATGGCCTGAGATACCATCTTGGTGACAAGTTGAGGGAGCCATTCAGACCCTGGGGATTTGAAGGAAGCTTTCAAAGACCCAATGATCTTTTCATAAGGGAGCTTTTCCATGACTGCTCAACTGGGAAAACTGTGAGGAAACAGGAGCAGTAAGAGGCCAGAAGAAGTGAAATACACCACCTAGACTCCAGGACTTCTTGAAATATTGGAAATCAGAAAAAGGTATTCAGGGTGGGGGGGTCCTTTTGCCCATTCATGTTAGATGTCCATTCCCATTAGAAGAAGAAAATAAAGAAGCCAGCGGAAGACATAGAGGCCCTTCATTGTCTTTTCCAAATGAGTGCTCAGACTTGTCAACCAGAAAAACTCAAGCACAGAGTATTTTCAGTAAGAAAATGCAAAATGTCATCATAGGGAAGATAGGGATTTTGTCCCATCATTCCAGGCCTCATAGAAGATGAGTGAATTTGAGAGTATTGTGTATAAGGCTTTTCACATAAAAATCAAAACATTTTGTTTACTGATGGGGATGTTACTGGGCTCTCATTTTCCTTTTTAAAATCTAGTTTAATAGATATGAAGGTCAAACATTAAATCTTCTTAACTATTCTTTCATGGCTTCTTGTATATTCATGTTTCTTTGGTAGAATAGCTGAATGATTGATAAATAAGACATAGGCACGGGCCTTCAACATCCTAAAATGCAATTCTTACAGAATTCTCAAGAAAAAGAGAGCTCCTCAAGGTAACTCTGAATATCTCACCATTCCCTGCCATGGATCAAATGCTGTACTCTACTCGTTTCTTTGATTTTGCTATTCCCTTCCCATTGACGGTTCTTGTGCAGTATGCAAAGGTTATTTCTCTTTTTCAGGCTGACTTTTCCCACCCACCATCTTTCAAGGCTCACTTTAAGTAACTTATGAAACTCTTTCAGAGACCTTTGTCTTTGTCTGGCTCTTTCATCATTCATGGTCTCTGCCATAGAACTCAGCATCTTATTATATTGACTTCTCATTTAGTAGTTCCAAGTATCTAAGTAGTTCTAAGTACCTAAGTTCAAGTTATAAGTATTGTTTATACAATGGCGATCTCCCGGAAGGAAGGGGTTATGATTTCTAGTTTCCTTTTATCTTCCAAAACATCTAGCCCAAGGCGGGGCCCTTGATAACAACTTGAAATTTTAGAAAAGATTACTTGCTTTCCAATCGAAATTTATCTCTATACAGATTTTATCTCTATAGAGATCATGAAAAATAAAGCTTTTGACAAGACAAGCTTTACAACTCTGTCAAAAATTAATACTTCCATGAGAATCAGTGGTACTTATGGGGTGCTGACTATGTATACAGAAGGCTGGGGTTCAAAGTAGAGTAAGAGCTTACATTTAAAGGCCAGGACCCCATATACTTATTATGAAAGAAGAACCCAACCACCTCAGTAGCGATCAGCACAGTCTCTAGAATCCTGCCAAAATTATTCCATAGTCCACATAATAAGATTTCTCTTTTTTTAATGACATCTAAGTCCATTTAAACAGCATCTTTGGGGGAATGTGCCTCAAGATTTTTCTCTGGGCATTCCCAGAGTCAGCGTTCACCTGAAAGTATTACTTTACTATTCAGGGGGAAAAAAAGAAATCAAGAAAATCAATAGTAAATGCTAATTTAATGCCTGCATTGTCTGAGGACTGTCCCTTTTGAATGTGTAAGGAGTTTTTATTTTATTTCAATAATAATATCATATTAAAAGCCAACACCAGTCTGCATAATTAATGGCTACCAACTAGAACAAAAAGAACAAAAGAGAAGCCAATGGAAATTGTTTTAAGCACTTTCAGCAATACCAACAGAAAGGAGATTTATTCAGAGAAGATATGAGTATCAATGTCATTTTATGTCAGATGTCAACATGTCAAAAATAATTGTGTTTTGTTGCAATAATAAAATAAAATCCCCTCTTTTCTTTCTTCATAAATGCTCATACCATGTAAAGCAAGCACTTTCAAAATGTGTCTTTCTGCTCAAAAACAATACTTAAACTTCCAGTGTAGTTTGGGTACCTGGAGGTACAAAAGATGTTAGGGGCCATTGAGCTTTTAACCATCCATGGGAAAATGTAGCCAGTTGCTAGGCTGTGAAGAGACTCCTAACTGGGCATTTCTCTTTCTTCTTTCCTTACTCCAGCTGCCTCCTAACCCTGATCCACCACTTAAGAGTAGAGGCATCTGTTTTACCACAACTGAAGAAAAGATTCTCTTCAAAAAGTATAGTCTGCTAACCCTCTGAAGCACTGCCACTCATAATTTTATGTGTCCTTTTGTTCCTTGACAAGACATTTGTTTGGGGTTGAGTAGGCACAGCCAAAATGGCAACTGAAAGGGCCAGTTCAGGGAAACCCATCAAACTCAGCCAAAACAGAACACTTGTATCCTGTTCATAGGACCCTTCTTTCCTCACTGATCATCCCAGTCTTTTGCAAGAGCCTTTTCAGTGAGTGAAAATGAAGCTCAGATACATACTTTCACCAAGAAACAAAATGGGGCTTTAATAAAGAAAAAGTTTACTTGCTTTTCAAATTGGCCCTCTGTGGATTTTAGCTTGCTATATATCACAGGAAATAAAGCTTTAGGCAAGACAAGGATATTCACACCTCTGCCAAAAATTAATATATTTTTTAATGGTAAATTAACACCAAAAGTTTTATACATATTAGTGATGGTCTGACCTCCAACTGTTCACAGTCATGTCCAATCCACACACACAGAAGGAGAAAATCTGTCTGCTATGAATGTTCAATTTGTTCAATCCCCTGCCATGTCTTTTCAGCTGCTAATGGTGCTCTGTGAACAGATGATGACTTTAGTAGGAAAGGAAAACCAACAGGGATAAACTACTTTAAGTTTTTTGTAATTTAGGTATGCCTAAACCATTATATTTACTAGAATACCTACATGTAAGTGTAATTTTAAAGCTACAGTCCACTCCCAGAAGTTGATAATTTTTTAAATAAAGTCTCCTGTTGCTTTGAAAGCACTGTGTCTGCCATCTTAGAGGCTGAATCTTCCAACTCAAATCAACAAACATTTACTGAATGCCTACAATATGCCACGCTTCTAGGGCTGCTTTGTTTTGTTGTTTTTTGTTTTTGTTTTTTTGGCAGGGGTGGTGGGGCGGGAAGTAAGTTAGTGGCAGGAAGTTGCCAAAGTGACATGGTCAGTGTGAAATATGGCACCCAACCCAGTTCCATATAAAAACTATCTGGCAATTAGAAACTATCCTGAAATCCATCAAAGTGTGAGCCCAGGTCAAGTAACCAATGAGAAGATGGTCATGCCATCAACTTTCTTTATGTTCTTTCTCTAGGAAATCTTTTTTATTGCAACAGAAACAACAAAGAGACCTCAGAAGAGGAAGATAGAGATCTGAAGTCACAGCCAGTCCCATAGCAATGGGCGCCTTAGCGAAGACCAAAAAAAAAAAAAGAGAGAGAGAGAAAGAAACAATTAACTGTCTCTCTCTACAGGGACACTTAAAACAAGAAAAAGCCATATTTAAAGAGCCACATTAGGTAAACCAAAATCTCAACTTATACATTATCTGGTGTTAGAAATTTTTGGATATTTCTCCTCTGAACAGACGTTTTGTTATTATAAAATGTATACATCAGGGAACAATTTCAATAATCACCGTTTTTAATTCACATTTATGGAAATTTTAAAAGTTATACATTTACAGGAGTTATTTTTTTTAAGACTTTATTTATTTATTTTTCTGAGAGAGAGAAGAGAGTACAAGCAGGGGGAGGTGCGGAGGGAGAAGCAGACTCCCCAGTGAGCAGGGAGCCTTATTTGGGGCTTGATCCCAGGACACAGGGATCATGACCTGAGCTGAAGCAGACACTTAACGACTAAGCCACCCAGGTGCCCCTACAGGAATAATTTTAAAAGTCATGTAAAGTCGCAATTGTCTCCAGAATCCCATCCTCCTGTTCCTCTTCTAGCTCAATAGGTGGTGGTTTCTTCTCTATTTCCCTTGCTGCTGCCTCCCTGCTCCCCCTGACCTCTTAAAGTCAGAGTCAACCAGTTCTTGGGCATTGATCTTCTTCTCTTCTCAACCTAAACTCTTTCCTTGACTTTTAAAATACCACCTCCATGCTAACTTCTTCCCAATTTATGATCTCCCAGACTCCTGTTCTGAGCTCCAACTGCCTCCTTGATATTATCACTTGTGGTCTAAATTCAACACATACAAAACTCTTCTTCTTTTCTTCCAAAACCTTCTTCATCCATGGTCTTCTTATCAGGTGGAGATAACTCCATCCTTCCATTGTTGATATCATCCTACACTGTTAGCAAATCCTGTTGACTGAATCTTCAAAGTATTTCTAGAATCGAACTACTTCTCACCACTTCCACAGCCATCACTTAGTCTAAGTCACCATCATCTCTTGCCTGGATGACTGTAATTGTCTCTTCCTAGGTGTCCCTGCTCCTGGTCTTGCCCTCGTGTCTGGATCCTTCTAGAATATCAGTCAGATTGTGGCCCTCCTCAGCTCAGAATCCTCCAGTTGTTCCTATCTCACTTGGAGGAAAAGCCCAAATTCTTATAATAGTCTGTAAGACCCTTTAATCCTGCCTCCAGGTCCCTCTCTCTAAATTCATCTTCCTCTCCCACTCTCTCACTCCATTCTCACCACGCTGACTCCCTTGGACCCCAGCACTAGCTGTTCCTTCTGACTGAAATGCTCTTCTTTCCTAGATAGCCACAAAACTAGGTCTCTCATTTCTTTCTTTCTTTCTTTCTTTCTTTCTTTCTTTCTTTCTTTTTTTCCCTCTCATATCACTTTCTCAATAAGGCCTAATCTATTCTACTTAAAATTGCAAACTGCCCCTCCCCACTGTTCTGCTTTCCTTTTCACTCTTCCATTGTGCGTATTATCTCCTAACATGCTATATGTTTTACTTATGTGGTATGTTTATTGTTTGATGTCTATCTACCCCTTCAGAATATAAACTGTACAAGGCAGGGATCTTTATTTTTTCATTTCATTTATGCATCCTAACCACCTACAACAGTGTCTGTCTCGTAGAAAGTATTCAATATTTTTTAAGTGAATTTCATTTGATAAATATATACTGAATACCTAAATTCTCCCAGGCATTGGCAAATGTTAATGACTCATGTCCCTGTCCTCATGGAGCATATATCCTTAGTGAGGAGAGAGAACTTTAACAAGTAAACTAATAAACAAGTTAATTTCAGATGGCAATGAATGCTTTGAAAACAACTAGGGTGATGTGAGAGTTATGGAGAAACAATTTTAGATGGAATGATCGAAGAAGTTTTCTCTGAAGAAATGACACTTAGGTGGAGATCTGATTAATAAGGGAACCAGAGTACAAAGATCTTGGGAGAGCACATTTTAGGCAGAGGCGACAGATCAATAAAAGATCTAGGGTAAGCATAACATTAGCCTATCAAGGAAAGAAAGAAAGACAACATGATTGGTGAAAATCTATAGGGTGGCTAGGTAGAGGATGACTTTGAGAAGTAGGAAAGGGCCAGTTTACATAGGCTTTGTATGCCCTGTATGCCAGAATTTGAATTTTAGTCTATGTGCAACATTAGATGATCAATATTATAAAAGTGGTATTCTGGTTACTTTATGGAGAATCGATTGAGGAAGGAAACTGGCTAAGAGTCTATTGCAAGATGGGAGGTTTATACTTCTAGCAATATGGTGCATTAGATAGTCTGGGATAAAAGTGGTCCATCACAAAATAACTTCTGCTGGATATATGATAATAAACAGGCTTTTAAATATGTTGCTGAGCTCAAAGAAAATACGGGAAACCCACTGGGGAAAAAAATTAACAGTAAATTGAAACCAGAGTGCTAAGAAAATTTGGAAGTCAGGATAATCCTGAAGGTAAAAGTCAACACATGAAATTAGAGATGTGGGAACTAACAGTCACTCACAAAATGACAGGCAACATCTCAAGCATATACATGTAGAGAGGCTGAAATTAAACCCTTACGTGATAATGAGACCCTCAAAGAGGTCACACCTCAATGAAAGGATGAATGAAAAAAAAAAAGATTTATTTGCCCATCCCAAAGGATATCAGAAAAACCTGTCTGATCTGATCTTGACTCCAAATATAAGAATAATTATGGTAGAAATAATAGTCTCTCTAAATTTTGTAACAAACTGCCTTTGAATGTGCCTAGGAATCAAATATATATTAACTGTACAACTGAAATAGATATAATACATATATATGTATATAGATATACCTCAGAGAAGAAAGGGAAAACAATTCTAAAATTTACTGTATCAAATAAAATAGTTTTGAAATACATAACATTATAAGAAGTGAATAAATTCACATTCAAGTGGGAGATTTAACAAATTTATCTTAGTTATTAAAAGATCAAAATTAGTAAGGATATAGATTTGGATAGCAAAATTAACAGGCTTGATTTAATGACATATAAAGAGCCCTGCTCTAAACAGTTAGAAAGTAAAATTGCCTGAAACACATATGGAGCATTTACAAAAATTAATACTATCTGGGCATGAAGTTTCAATGAATTTCAAAAAATATCATTATACATTCCATATTCCCTCCCTAAAATATAACAAGAGAGTAAATTTTTAAAAATTATTTTATGAGACTTAAAATGTACTTCCCATTTACAATTGCACCCAAAACCATAAGATACATAGGAATAAACCTAACCAAAGAGGCAAAGAATCTGTACACAGAAAACTATAAAGTACTCATGAAAGAAATTGAGGAAGACACAAAGAAATGGAAAAACATTCCATGCTCATGGATTGGAAGAATAAATCCCGTGAAAATGTCGATGCGACCTAAAGCAATCTTCACATTTAATGCAATCCCTATCAAAATACCATCAATTTTTTTCAAAGAAATGGAACAAATCATCCTAAAATTTATATGGAACCAGAAAAGACCCCCAATAGCGTGAGGAATGTTGATAAAGAAAACCAAAGTTGGCGGCATCACAATTCCAGATTTCAAGCTCTATTACAAAGCTGTAGTCATCAAGACAGTGTGGTACTGGGACAAAAACAGACACATAGATCATTGGAACAGAACAGAGAGCCCAGAAACGGACCCTCAACTCTATGGTCAATTAATCTTCGACAAAGCAAGAAAAAATGTCCAATGGAAAAAAGACAGTCTCTTCAACAAATGGTGCTGGGAACATTGGACAGCCACATGCAGAAGAATGAAAATGGACCATTTCCTTACACCCCAAACAAAATAGACTCAAAATGGGTGAAAGACCTCAATGTGAGATAGGAATCCATCAAAATCCTTGAGGAGAACACAGGCAGCAATTTCTTCGACCTTAGCCACAGCAACTTCTTCCTAGGAACATCACCAAAGGCAAGGGAAGCAAGGGCAAAAATGAACTATTAGGACTTCATCAAGATCAAAAGCTTTTGCACAGCAAAGGAAATAATCAACAAAACCAAAAGACATCCAACAGAATGGGAGAAGATATTTACAAATGACATATCAGATAAAGTGCTAGTATCCAAAATCTAGAAAGAACTTATCAAACTCAACACCCAAAGAACAAATAATCCAATCAAGAAATGGGCAGGAGACATGAAACAGACATTTCTGCAAAGAAGACATCCAAATGGCCAACAGACATATGAAAAAGTGCTCAACATCACTTGGCATCAAGAAAATACAACTCAAAACCACTGTGAGATACCACCTCACACCAGTCAGAATGGCTAAAATTAACAAGTCCAGAAATGACAGATGTTGGCAAAGATGCAAAGAAAGGGGAACCCTCTTACACTGTTGGCCGGAATGCAAGCTGGTGCAGCCACTCTGGAAAACAGTATGGAGGTTCCTCAAAAAGTTGAAAATAGAGCTACCCTATGACCCAGCAATTGCACTACTGGGTATTTACCCTAAGGATACAAATGTAGTGATCCGAAGGGGCACATGCACCCGAATGTTTATAGCAGCAATGTCCACAATAGCCAAACTATAGAAAGAACCTACATGTCCATCAACAGATGAATGGATAAAGAAGAGGTGGTACATATACAATGGAATACTACGCAGCCATCAAAAACCCAAAATCTTGCCATTTGCAATGATGTAGATGGAACTAGAGGATATTATGCTAAGTGAAATAAGTCAATCAGAGAAAGGCAATTATCATATGATCTCTCCGATAGAAGGAATTTGAGAGGCAGGGCAAGGGGTTGTTGGGGGAAGGAAGGGAAAAAATGAAACAAGATGGGACCGGGAAGGGAGAAAACCATAAGAGACTCTTAATCTCAAGAAACAAACTGATCATTGCTCGGGGGTGGGAGGAAGAGGGATAGTGTGGCTGGGTTATGGACATTGGGGATGGTATGTGCTATGGTGAGTTCTGTGCATTGTGTAAGACTGATGATTCACAGACCTGTACCCCTGAAGCAAATAATACATTATATGTTAATTAAAAAAAAAAAACTCATCTACCAACAAACTATTTAAAAGCAAGCTTTAAACAAGACATTTGCTTAACACACAAAAATTAATTACATTAATAAGATTAAGTAAAAAATAATAAAAATTAATAAAATAAAATTAATTACATCAGCCAGCCACAAACATACAATGTGAATTTTAAAAAGATGAGTTACATGCTGAAATATTTGCAGATGAAATAATATCTAAGATTTGCTTCAAAATAATATGGAATAGGAGAGCGGATGGAGGTTCAAAACAAGCTAGGCCATGTAATGATAGTTGTTAAAGTAGACTGGTAAATCAACTGAATTCATTACATTATTCTCCATATATTTGTGTGCCCAAAATTTTCCATAATAAAAAAATGTTTAAGGTACTATCTACTGATAGAAGTACCAGAAGAAAATGTGGGTTAATTTCTTTATAACTTGGAGTAGGAAAATCTTTCTTATTTGCCCACAAAAAACAAAAAACTTTCATGGCAAAAACAACAAAAAACACTATAAGTAAAGTCAAAATACAAATGCCAAACTGGAAAAAAAGAATCTGTAACATAACACAAAAGGCAAGTTCCCTTTTGGGTGGGGAATGGGTTGGCTCAATGGGTTAAAGCCTCTGCCTTTGGCTCAGGTCATGATCTTGGGGTCCTGGGATTAAGCTCTGCATCAGGCTCTCTGCTTAGCAGGGAGCCGGCTTCCCCCTCTTTCTCTGCCTGCCTCTCTGCCTGCTTGTGATCTTTCTCTCCCCCTCTGTCAAATAAATAAATAAAATCTTAAAAAAAAAAATGCAAGTTCTCTAACATGCAAAGAACTCCTAAAAGTTGAGAAAATCAATAATCCAACATAAAAATAGATTTAAAAAAAGAAAATTAATGTATGTTATATATATATATATATATATATATATATATATATGCCTATATATTGCCTATATATATAATATATATAGGCAATTCACAGAAATGGAAAGATACTCAGCTTTGTTCATAAAAAGAGAAAGGCAAATTAAAACTACACCAAAGATCAATTTCTCACCTATCAAATTAGGGGACAAAAAAAAGATCAAATAACATGATAGTCTAGCAAGTCTATGGGAAATGAGCAGTCTTCTATAGTGGTGGTGGGAATGCAAGAATGGTATAACCTTCTAAAGCTAAATTTAGCATTATTTAGCAAAATTTCATATGCATATTTGATTTGGGAATTACCACTCTTAGGATTATATTCCAAAGATGCACTGGTAAAACACAAATAATATAGGTACAAAGCTGTTTATTGTGGTGTTATTTTTAATATCAAAAGACTATAAATTATCCAAAAGTCCATTATTGGAGACTGGTTGAATAAATTATGGTATATCCATACAATGTGATATAATGAGGCTGTAAAAAGGAATAGCTACAAAAAAATTCTCTAAATATTGATACAGAATCATCTGCAAATATATATTGCTAAACAATAAAAGCAACACAAAAAATATTTATTTTATAAATAATTTTTAAACTTTTTAAAAAAGTTTTTTTAAACTTTTTTTAAAAACTTTTTTAAAAAGTTCTTTTTAAACTTCCATTGCTACTGTAGCCTAACTATAAGCATACTATTGTACAAAAGAGGGAAAGGTAAATGAGATTTTTATATAACCATTTATATTTTTTGAAAAGAAACAACAAAAGGAAAAATTTTAAATTTCTAAAAAAAAGATGGTTACCTATGAGGGAGATCAGGAGCAGGATGGCGAGGACAGGATAGGAGCCAGACTTCTGCAAATGTGTTTTGTTACATAGTTTTGACTTTCAAACCATATAAATTAAAAAAAATATTAAATCAAAAAGAAATAATCAATGCTTCAAAACTGAAACTAGAATTTTAAAAAAGGATCTAATTAAATATCAAGTTGGTGGCATAACTACACATAGAAAAACTTTACTTCAATCGATGCTAAAATACAATCTTAAGTTACCTGCCTGGCAGGATGTATTCTAAAAACAAAAAGAGTCACAAAGAAATCTAAAGTTTCATTCAATAATCTTATTGCTAGTAGAAATACTAGTATTGCTATTTTGAAACTATTGATATTATATTGATACCACTGATATATATATATATATATATATATATATATATATGCCCTTACGAACCTAAATTTTCTGTGTAAGAGGAAAATGATATAATCAAAGTTAAATCTCCATAAACTGAAGTCTGAATTAGAAAATCCTCATAATATTCTTTTACAAAATTACACATACTTCCTACTTCTGTCCACGGTCATGGAGGCAATACCATTGCCTACCTATAAAAAGTTATAGGCACCCTTCGTACCCAGAATTAAGGCTTCTACATACTACCTGCTACAGAAGGAAACAGGGCTTTTTAATGAATTTACTTCTGTTAGCACTAAAACAGCAAATGTACAAGATAGGCTCAGGACATCTCTTATGCTAGAAAGAAAGAAAGCTGTATAAGACTAATGGAGTCACCTGCAACGGACACGGGAGCCAACTTGAAAGGGTTCCCACTGGACTAAGGTGGGACAATTTGAGCATTAAAAAGAATAACGACCTCAATAGTTGAAAAATATCAAATACACAAAAATCCATAGTTCATAATGATATTGATAAAAACTCATGTCACCACGAAAAGTTGCTAAGACATCTATGAATTACTCTGAACAGTAATTAACAGAGTGAAAGAATCAAGTGCTGTGCTGATAATTCTCTGTTGGTCCCTCAGCTCCACTGTCTGCCCTTCCCTGCACTTTCCAGGAATCTGATCCCAACAACTGCCTCACACAGGTTCCCCACTGGGTTCAGCCAGTGGGCCAGAGCTGGCAGGGATGGAGCAGGGAGCAGAGAGCTTTTACTATCATTCCTCCTCCTCCAGCTCAGGCTGCATAAACAGCAAAGGCTGTTCTTCCCTTTGGCCACAGCACCCTTCAGGTGGCCCATCTTCTACACCTAGCTTTTACCTGGTAACAATCAGGGAAATTTCAGCATAAACTTGGTATTAGGTGACATAAAGGAACCGCTAATTTTATGAAGTACGACAATAATGTGGCTGCCATGTTTTTTTTTTAAAAACTCTTATTATCTGGACATGAATACCGAAGTATGTGTTGTGTGAAATAACAAAATGCCTGATCTTTTCTTTCAAATACTTTAGAAAAAGCAAAGAGAAAGAGAGGCTAAATGAGACAAGATCGGCATAATTGATAACATCGCATAACAAAAACTTGAAACATACCACACACAAAGGCAAGACAAATAAATAGTTCTTTAAAATAAATTTGATAATACATTTAAAAGACCTTGATGCAGAAAATTATAAAATTTGTAAGGACATAAAAAGAGTTAAATAAATGGAATGGGTAAGAAATAAAAGGATTGGCAGTATCCATATAATAAAGAGATCAACTCTGCCCAAATGTATCTAAAAAGTCAATGCTGTTCTAATCAAAATTCAAACAGAGGTTTTCAAGGAACTTGACCTGCCATTTAGGATATGTGTATGAAAAGGCAAAGGATCAGGAATAGTCCCTCATGAGAAACAACGAGGTGAAGGAAATTGCCCCACTAGAAAGCACTTATTAAATCCTAGTGATTAACATAGTTTCGGCGTAGAAATAGATGTGCAACCAAATGAACAGTTAGAGAGCCCAAATCAGACCCAAATACATATATACATGGAAACTTAATTTATGAGAGAGGTGGCATGGCATATCAAAGAGGAAATAATAGATTGTATGTATCCATAAAGGAACGCAAAATAAAATGGGAGCATTACTTCTGCTTGAGACAAAATACCAATTCTAAGATGAACAAAAACTTAAAAGTAAAACACAAAACATTAACGCTTTTAGAAAAAAAGGCTATCTAAATGACCTTAGAGTTGGCTAGGATTTCTTTTAAAAAATACGAAAATTATAAATCATAAAGTAAAAGATTAACGAATTTGACTCCATTAAAGTGAAGAACTTCTGTTCATCAAATGATACCATAAGGAGAATAAAAATATAGTCCACAAATTGGAAGGAGATATTTGTATCATGAAAAACAGAAGAGAATCAGTAAAGAAAAAATAATAAGGAGTCTTTATTAATCACTAAAAAGTAAAAACCAAAAAGTGAACTAAAATACCATATTAGTCAGAGTAGGTTAAACTATGCTAGAGCAACAAATAAACATAAAGATCTCTGTATCTCTCTAAAGCTTTATTTCTTGTTCACAGATTGCCTATTGCAGGTCAAGCAACTCTTGCAGGCAGCTGTCCTTTATGAAGTGACTCAGTGATCCAAGTTGTTCTGACCTCATGGTTCCAACATCTCCACAAAAGCCTCCATGGTCATTGTATCAGGGGAAGACAGAGCTCAGGAGTTATGCACCAACCCTTAAATGCTCTAGTTCCTCTCATGTCCCATTGGCCAGGACCATTCACATGATTCCATCGAACAGGAAGGAGGATACAAAATCGGAGGGAGTACATAAGAAATAGTGAGCAGAAATTCCTTTGGGATGGACATAAGCAGACATTTCATGGAAGGAGGGAATGCAAATAGCCAAAGAAACACATGAGGAAGTGTTCCAATATCGTAAAGGAAGCACAGATTAAAACCCCTGACAGATACCATTTTACCCACATCACACTGCCAAGAGTTTTAAAGACTGATTATACCAAGCGTTTTTGACAAGAGTTTGGAACAACAGACCATCATTTGCTGGGAGAAATGCAAATCAGAAAAACCATTTTGGTCAACAATTTGGTCTTATCCTGAAAAGTTAAACATGCACATAAACTATGACCCAGAAATCCCATTCCTAAGTGGTCTTTAAAACTATTTTCTCTCCTAACCTCAAAAGAAAGTTTTTAATTGGGTCCTTCTTGCACAGCTTTAAGTTGTCTAAAAAATTTTTATCGCCAATTTGAACAGTCACAGAAGGTATAGCTTCTGGCATGTTATAAATATCGAAATTTTTGCAACACTCATAGATATGTCCAAAGGTATCTGAAAACAGTAATAGTTTGATAAACTATTATAATTTCCATCACCCATTTAAAAATACATGTACAAATTCTTCTTCAAAGTCAAAAATTTTACATAGTTCCTAATTTAATTCTATGTTTATTTTATTGATTACTCTATCATACTTCTCGGCAACAAAAAGATATCTTTAATAAACTGAGATGTATCTCTATTTTCTTCATGTTCTGCCCCAAGACACTGGACGAGAGTGCTCACAGCATGATGGATTGTGGCATGAAAGAAACAGAAAGAAATGAAGGTGCTATCAACAAGCAAGTATAAAAACAAATTGAGGTTACACACATAATAGAATACCATGTAACTCTGAAAAACTGGTGCATTATTGCCACACGTATTACCAGGGATGAATTTCAGATAACATAATTTTAGTGGAAAAAACAAATCAGGTAAAAATATGTAAGAAAATATGATATCATTTGTAAAAAAAAAAATACAAAGCTTAACAATATATCACCGATAAATGTCTTTCTAATAGAACCAGAAACAAAAGGCAAAGGAATGAAAAGCCAAAATCAGAACATTGATTATATTCCTCCCATTGAGAGGTTGAATGAAGCATGGATTTAGGACAGGTGAAAGGGGACCTCAGTGATATTGACAACGTTCTACTGCTAACTTTGGATGTTTGTTTTACTCCTCTCATGTTACTTTTATGCATGAAATATTTTTTAATATTTTTAAAGAGGACATTAGTGGCTACAAAGGTACTGACCGACCTGATATAGACAGCCCCTGTTATGACCCAGATGATGTGCCTGGGAAATGTCATGCAGTCCTCCTGTCTAGGAAGCCTGTCCTTTCTGCCTAAGCACTCTATGTTGGGAGAGACAAAAGATGAAGAAGACACTGTCCATACAATCAAATTATCTCTCTGCTAGAGAGCTCTCATATCTGAGGCCCAGAGTTTGTAATCTGGGAGAACTAATTTTTTTCTTTAAGACTTCATCTCCAGCTTTGATTGACATTGTATTGGTTCTTTTCAGCCTTTGCTTGTCCACACAGGAGATCTCCAACATAGAGCATCTTTTTGCACAAACTGATTCATTCATACATTCATTCACTCATCCATTCAACAAATGTTCATTGATCTCCTGCTTTAGGTCAGATCCTGTGAAGAACAAAAACACTCTGAGTTTGTTGTTGTTGTTTTTTAAGCCGATAGTTTATGGGAATTTTAGTATAAGAAATCTGGATTAGTCAAAGGAAATAATGAAGAGAGAGAGGGAAAGTTAGGGGAGAGAGAAAGGCAAGCTTTCTAAGAAAAGGAGATGCACAGATGTGAATAACAAGGATTTTGCTTCTTTATTCCCAAAGCATCCCCCATTTGAAACACTTTCCTTCATAGTTTCTCAGCTTGGCTGAGCCCTCAGCATTTTAAGGCATTCCTGATCTTCAGAAGCAGTGAGAAAGGAAGAGAGAACTTAGTCCCTGCCACTTGACCTGAGGTGTGTTTTGTATGAAGAACTCTCAAGTTTTGTATTTTTTGGTGTTGGAGTTTCATCCCCAATGGTCTATTCCATTTCAAGTCTACCTCTTTAACCTTTCTTGGACCACGGACTCCTAAGGAAGCCTGTGAACCCCTTCTCGAACTAGTGTTCTTAAATGCATAAAATAAAAATATGTAGGACTACAAAGGAACCAATTACACTGAAATGTAGTTCTATTCATGCACCTTCCTGAGAAGACAGGCTAGGATAATAAAACAAAATAGGGAGAGCAGGGTCCATTCTACTCTTGGAGGCTGCTACAAGAGGTAATTGGCTAGGGTATAATGATTTCACTAAAAACAAATATATTTGCCTTGCCACACAGAGAAATAAACTTACTCAAGAAAACTTGATTTAAAAGTGAAGTGGCTGATTGTCTATTTCCTAATAAAGTACAGTAATCAAAAATGCTCAGTGTTGTACTTCAACAGAGTGTTTCATTTATCAAATGTTTCCAGAACATCCAATCCATTTCTTAATTTCTGTTTACTCTTTCATCATCTCCCCCCACCCGCCCCTGCTTTATTCCAATCTTTGATCTAAGTCTTAGATGTTGACAAAGGATTTGGCTTATCCTGCCTCACTGCACAGGATTCCATCACCTCCCTATTAATGAAGCAAATAGCACTAGAAGGGGATGTAATATAAGTATTCTTGATGTGAACAGTAACTGTGACATCGGGAGCCTCTTAGATTGCTTGATTGCGCACCTAATCATTTGTGGTAATTCATCCACTGGGCTTGATTTGGGGGGCAATCCTTTTTGACATGTCACATCTGACACTCATCACAACTCAGCATCTTTACAGAAAATATTTGACAGGTATGTATATGCACCCACGTGATAAAATGTGGTCCCTGTGTCGTGTCTTCATTTGGAAAACTCCCCAAGCACCCCTTTAATAAAAGCCAAGGATTAAAATATCTCCAGACCCAGGAGACAGAAGCACCTTTGCTGTCTGTTTTCTCAGTAATAGCCTTTTTTTTCCCAGAGAACTCAATCAGCTATATCTATCATATAATATAGTTACAGAAAAGATAAAATTAGTGTATCACTTGCACTAGGATATCCTTTCTGATAATTGATATGAGTTCACATAAATATTAAAATGCATTACCCTCACCCTTCCAAATGAGGACTCAATAATATTGTCTCTGTCTCCCGCTCCCTCACTCTCTGTCTCTCTCTCTCACACACACACGCTTTCACACACACACGCACACACCTTCGCCCAGCACCTTCTCCGGCTTTCCATCTAGAGTAGAGAGAGAAATAAAAAATTAAAAATATTAGATATTGCCTTTTGACTTGACTGCTAACACAATAAAGCCGCATTGTAAACCAAATCAACGGAGTCTGCTGTTCTTATTCCTCTCTTTGCTGGTATTACTTCATGGATATTAGAACCCTTAGGGATATTGGAATACGAATAAAGATTTTTTTTTTAAATCAGCTGGGTTTTTTTTTTTCTTGGTTCCGTTTCTAAAAATAAAGCAGTTTGCAAAAACAGAAGGTTTGGTTTATAACACAAACAAAATTGTTACATTCTGAATGGGTTGTAAGTACCTGATTCTTTGCCTTTTTACTCATCCCCGCAAAAAAAAAAAAAAAAAAAAAAAAAAAATCTGCAAATCCATTTGCTAACCAGCTGTACCTCTGTGCGAAACAGATAACAACCTGTGCAAGCCAGGGTTTGCTGTGAATCGGTGCTGATAGGCCCGAGTCTCATAGCTTTTTTTAAATGCTAATGACAAGAAACATTTCCGAAGCCAAAACGCTCTTGTAGATCTGTCTTCCTCTATTATGACTGATATTTGCTTGTAAGTACATAGAACACTTGTTCCCTGTCCCTTATCTTCCATGCTGCAGCATGCTGACCTACATACCATTCAGCACAATATGATGCACAAACATCTTCTATATAATTTTTCATTTTCGACTTAAAAACAGTAGAGGCAAAATGGGATTGCTGCAAATCTAACAAAGAGATGGCATTATTTCCAAATAAAAATGTGCATTTTTCCAAAGAATTTATTTGTCTAGCAGCATGAAGTTCATACATAGCAATGCCGGGAAAGGGGTGTTGAACGGCGATTAGGCAGAAAGGACTTAGAGAGAGACAAAACGCATCTTTTCTACTACCCGAGAATAATTAAGCTAACTTCTTTCTCACCACAATTAAAAGTTCAACTTGCCCTGAACCGTGTTTTTGCAGTGTCACAAAATGCGGCAGATATAATAATGCTGAAATAGGTACAAGAATAACAAAAGAATGAGGGGAGAAAGTGACACGGAGAGCTGTGGGAAGGGATGAAAGAGTCTATTCTCACACCTGCCATTGTCAGAACACTCCAGACCAAGTTATTTATCTTTTTAATTTCTTGCCGCCCTGGCTGCCTTGCGGTGGGTCCTCCCCACCCCTGAAACAAGACTGGAGTTTCCAGCAAAACTGTGAAGGGTTGCAGTTGAGACCTTAAGCTTGGGGTTATCTGATAACCTCGCCTCCTTAATGCTCCGCGAGACCATTGTAATTGCAAAAACAGTTGAGCCATGTAAAAAGGAGGACTGTATTTTGAGGACGGTTACACAAAGGAGACCCAGCAGGGGCACCGACAAGGTCAAAGGGCAAAGAGGGTGAAAACCCCTCATTAAACTTGGAACACAGCTGAAGACCCCACTCACACCTCCTTCCCTTCACCAACCGAAGAGGTGGCTTACAAATGCACTTAGGTTTAATTTTTAATGATAAGCTCTCTTTGTTTTCCGAGTTTGATGTGTCTAAGACAATTGGAAAATCCCCAAGTAAGATAAAAATGGCTTGGGTTGTGGCCCAAATGACCTCTTTCCTTGCACAAAATTATTTATTTGGCTTCCTACTTATTTTGAGGGGACCTGAGTAAGAGGGCTGCAACAAATACTTTTGCCATGATTATTAGATGCTGACAACAGGTTTTAAGCACGAATCACATTTTGGGATCATTATTTTATGGTTCTCTAAACGTAGAGCAACCTTGTGCAAATAGTTAGCTGTTATTTGAGTCTAACCAGCTAGAAGCCTCTTTTCCCATAACCCAGATCATAGATAAAATTAATTTTCATACTTTTTGTAATTTTTGTAGTTATTCCACTTAATGGTTTGCACCAGCCAAATTTATCCATCAGCTGCCAGACCCCTGCTTATTTATGAGCAGTGTTAACCCAGCATTTTCCAATTTCTGTGTGATATGATGAGCAGAGCATTCTGCTGAGAGTCGGGGAGACCCCATGTTCTATCCTGGCTCTACCCCAAACTAGCTGTGTGACTTTGAGCAAGTCACTTGACCTCTCTGAACCTATTTATCTGGGGTTTGGAGTAGTTAAATGATAAGAGCTCTTCTGGCTATAAAATTCTACAATTGGCTCCCCATATATCCTTTTCATTTGGGACCACTTATCTCACCACTGTTGGCTCATGTTAACTGCTAAATGCCATAGAACAATTTTCTAAGTGCTTATTTCAGATGATATTGAAAGCTCCTGGAAAACCTTGTCTTTCGGCATTACCATAGATATGTGTAAATGATAACCCGTCTCCACTTTACAATACATTGCTAATGGCAACGTTGTACCCCCACACGCACACAAGCTCCATAGGTCTAACTTATTAATGGTCTATGCTAATGCAATTTCCAGAAAGTATACTCTTATTAAATTTTCTGGAATTTCAACACAGCAAAACAACATATAACTGCTTGATAAATTACTCTGAATAGATTTAGTAATTTGTGTTAGGGTGGCTCTCATTTATGTAAGAAGCCTAAATCCATTTAAAGTTAATTTCTAATTTTCTTATATTTATGTCATTCAGAAATACACTGCTGGTCCAGGAGCAATCTTTCCAAAACCCAAGTGAACTATTAATTTTGTTTGGGTTAGAGCATAAAATGTTAGTGTACAAACTCCACAATTTGCCTGTTACTCTCCACAGTCTTTCCAAATATGGTCTAGGATTTTTTTTTCTCGAGTGACTGAGATTTTGCATAACACCTCTGCTTTTTATCTTAAATACAGGGGAAAAGATAGATGGGTTTATTAAGGCACAGTTCCTAGCAAATATCAAATTAACACAAAAATTTTCATGGGCTAAGCAAACCGCATTCGATACTGCTTTTAATGATTTAGATGAAAATAGAGTGCACAATTCTGGGTCCCTTTTCTTTTGAGCTTCTACTTATAGAATACACACAGATGAAGATGCTACTTCCTCCTTGTCATCATCACTTTAAAATAGTCACTTCCTAGTTGAATTCTGTCTGATACTGTGCTAGGCATGGTAGGTAGGGCCGTTTATACAGTTGGAAGCGCTGCCCATGATAAAACAAGGAGATAACAGTAAGATGGATTCACCCACACAGAACATGCAGATTACAAAATATAAGCATCAAGGGGCACCTGAGTGGCTCAGTGGGTTAAAGCCTCTGCCTTTGGCTCAGGTCATTATTTCAGGGTCCTGGGATGGAGCCCTGCATCTGGCTCTCTGGTCAGCGGAGATCCTGCTTCCTCCTCTCCTGCCTGCCTCTCCGCCTACTTGTAATCTCTCTCTCTCTGTCAAATAAATAAATAAAATCCTAAAAAAATTTTGAAAAAAACCCCAAATAACAAAATATAAGCATTGGGTAGAATTCCTAACAGAAATGAAGAAAAGTGTTGAATGTTAAATGATTTCTAGTGATAACATAAACATCTCCAGTAATATCTTTTGCTTTAGGCTTCAGCAGACAATTACACACGCACGCATATACTCTCACACACAAACGTACACAAAGTTCAGCAGTATAGACCTTAAGAATGACTTACACGAAAAACTGATATTTCTGCTAGGGAATAATCTCTTTCAGAATTTGGGAAGTCCGCAAAGAAGTTGGAAAGGAACTTAGGTGACTGATTTTTTACTTGTTTTAACCAAATTCATTTATTTATTCATTTATTTAATGTTTATTGAGTTTTGCCAAACAACACGTTTCTGCTAAGTTCAGTATAATTCATGACATAAATAAGATGTTCAAGAAAGAAATCACTCTGGTTCCTAAAGCATTTTCGTCCCCCAAATTTGCAAACCAAGTGAAATGGATGAGATACTGTTAATAGAATATTTTAAACCTCATTTTTAAAATCAAAGAAAAATTATCTACCTTAACTATCTATTTATGTTATCACTAGAAATATTTCAAAATCTTATCTCAAGCATTCTTTTGTAATAAACTGAATATGTGAGCCATTGCATTTGTCTTTGAAGATAAAATTAATCTGGTAACCCTAGATTATCTGAAAGTAGATGGTCCGAATCACTGTCAGGCTTAATCATCAACTGGGCATCTGCCTCTAGGCGGAGGTAGCCATTTGAGTGAACGCAAAGCTAAGAAGAGTCATGTTCTAAGCCAGGTATGGCAAAATAAACGCCGAGGACACGACCATTAAAGATGCATTTGTTCATCATTTCAGTGTGGCATCCTTGGGATTGGAAGTAGCACATCAGGAACCCTTGCCTAATCCCCCCACAAGGATAGAGTGAAAGCTTCCTTCCCGGTTTTCTCAGCTATCACCAGAGTGACCATACAGCCCATTTACTCAGGCCATCCCAGTTTACTACTGTTATCCCAGCATAATAATGAATAGCTTCTATTCACGCATTCAGAAAAGGCCCTGTTAAGGATGCTTTATGACACAGGTCTCCTAATCATAATACATTCACTGATATGTGATACACACCCCAGAACTGCTGCATTAAACAAATTCTAGTCCTGACCCAGCACCGGAAATGTGGCAGTCTACACACATTACAGTCACAGACACCTGCTAGAATTTATAAACCTCTTCCCCCATGCAATGGACACAGACACATTTTTGTTGTTGCTGCCGTTTTTTAAGAAACAGGCTGAACAAGCTACCCTGTCTGATTCATCGACATGACCTACAGGCATAAGGACTGTTGAACCATAACTTTCCTCCAGCACCCGCTGAACTCACTAAAACTTCTCAGAACGCAGCTAAGACTTAGTGCATTGTGCACAAAGACTGGCTCTGTTCAGAACTTCTTAAGAATAGAAAATTTTTTCTTATCTGTGTTGGTGTCTCCCAATGCCGTTAGCATGCAGTCTGCTTGGGAAGACCACTCAATAAATGTTTGTTGAAATGCCCGGAACGTCTAGTCAAAACACCTGGATGGGTAGCCTAATCCTTTACTTTCTTTCGAGCCATTTATCATCATATAGATCCAAAGAAATCCAGAAAACAGACCAATGCCAGGCCTGGGCGTGTTTGTGAAGAAGGGATGCCCAGGTGCACATGGAAGGAAGTAACATCCACATTCAAACCACTGCTTCCCCACCTAGTAACTTCTCAATCTATCTTCATGTTCTTTCCTAAGGCAACTAATTGGCCACATTCTACAACCCAAATAGTTTAGAGGTAGGAGCCAGGTCTTCCCCAACAAGCCCATCAACAAAACAGTTGTTTCCACCTGGATCTCCCACACAACTGAGTCGGAGTTCCGGACAGAATCTTGCTAAAGAAATACCAGTGTTTGATGCTCACTTGAATAGCAGCTAAGGAAGTCTTGACTCCACAGAGACCAGTCACACCAATGGGAGAATAATGAGGAAGCAATGGCGGAGTTTAAAATAATTTCTGCTCTTCTGTCTTTTAAAAAAGTGGAAGTTTATCCACAAGCCAGCAGGAACTGTAGTATTTGAATAAACCCTTGTTGATTGTGCCGAAGCATTTTGCCTCGGTTTTCATACTCAAATTTTAATTTGTGATTTTTCAAATCTCAACTTCGGCACACTTGTGATTTTTTTTCCAGAACACCCATGCAGATTACATACATGTGCTGACTGTGCCTCATGGAAAGACTTTTATGAATCTACCACACGGGATGGAGTCAAAACTGTCATATAATTTGGCATCATCTGGTAAGAAAATGATTTTCTACAACATCCATCCACCTCTGAAAAACCACAAACAAGTAAAGCAGATTTCAGGCTGGGAAGAAGGGATATAAAGAGTTGGGCCCTGGATACAAGACTCCACATTTGCACAACACGTTCTTTCGGACGGTTTGAGTCTGGGAGCTTTCTCTTTTCATCGGCCGACATAAAAGTTGTTTCAGCAAGAAGTAGGGAACAAAGGAAGACTTTCATTTACAAAAGCAAGTCTAATGGCACAGTGTCTGTTAGGAACTTTTATTTATGCTGCACCTGGCATTATTTTTAACTATCTGTGGGACAGAATTGCCGGTGCCAACTCTGACAATGAGATAGTGTTTCTGCATCCAACACATAAACCTTTGTCGTGTGTGTGAACCCTGGGCTGCCATCAGCAACATGGGTCCTGACTGAAGAACTCTGGTGGAGGGGAGGCGTGCCTGCCTTCTTTACAGGAATGATCTGCCTCCCAGATTTTGCAAACAGAGGACCATCCCCGGGAGCTCTGATCTAAACCTTCTACAGTTTTTGCCAGCTCCCAACTGTCATCCACAAATATCAGTGCTTCCATATCTCCAGGTAAAATGGTCTCTGAAATAGCCTTGCAGACAGCAGATGGATGAAGTCAAACTAGGGAAATCTTTTCATTCATTGCATAATTCCTCCTAATCAAGGCAAGGTTTTGGAGTGTTTAATTATTAAGCCTATAACTCCATCTAAAAGCATTATCCTTCCCTTTTTTTTTTTTTCTTAACCAAAGAAAATATGATCCAGGCACATAGTCATGTCTTGCTCTGCTAAGGAGAACAAGTTTAGTTGTTGGATTAACCTAGTTCAAAGCACAGAGGGAAACACACACACAGGACTGAGACCATTTTTTGTTGAAGACATCACTTCATCTCTCCCCTTATCAAACTTCCCTGTAGATATAAAAAGAAACTTGGCCAAGAGAATCTCAAAGTTCCATTCCAACTCTAACGGGAGTCCATGATGTGCTAAGAGAAGCCTAGCTTTGCTACCCTGCACATTTTAGTTGGATGTAAAAATTTTATTTCCAATGCATTTAAATGCTGATTATTATGGAAGAGAAAGCTTCGAGCTAGGACACCTGCAGATCCTGACCATTAGCCCCGGTAAACTTGCAGGTTCAGTATTACATTCTGCTCTAATCAAATGAATGCAGATAGAAAGCTAAACAGATATTCACACGAAGTCTGACAAAGGTATCCAGTAACAAGTTATACGCTTAATTCGCTCTTAAAGAGAAGGAGGTGCCGCATTTAATCCACACTATAGCCTCCAAGAGCTCAAAATTCGGGTTGGGATTAACCTCTAGCCAATTTTAAATCACACACACACACACACACACACACACACACAACATAATCTTTTGGAACATATGAAGTCTTAAGTAAGAATCATTTCTTCCTAAATATGCCACTAGCACAGAGTCCAGAATTTAACCATAACACTTGAGAACCCAAATATTAAAACTACAGCTTTTCTTTTGGTTTTCAAACTTTTAAAATCCAATTTACTCTCTCTTGCCAATAAGCCTATAATTTAGAAAATTAGAATTATAAATTTGCTCCTCTCTCCTAAAAGCCAAAGCTCGGGTCTCTTCCTGCCCCCCCTCCATCTCACCATGGAATGATTGCATATTGCCTGGCTTTCTGACTGCAGCAGCCCCAACCAGATTAGCCAGGAGCAAAACTGAATTCACCATGTGACACTGAATTGCCGGAGTGCCCATAAAAGCTTGTTGCGGAGGAGAGTGAAGGAAACCATCTCCAACTCCAAAAAATACTCCTCTGCCCTCAAAGGGGCGGCTTGCAGAAGAGCTGCCCACATCCTCTTTGGGGCCATGCTTTCATTTATTCCCTGAGCTGGTCACTCCCTCCCGGTGGAGTTCAGGCATTTCCTGGGTAGGTAGTCCACGCTCTGAGCACATCAGAGCTTTTCTTTGTCACTGGAGCTGTTAGCTACATTCTGAGTTTCCATGCACCACACACGTGGTTGAAGCCGGGAAGGGATAGACAGAAAAGAAGTACACAGATGTAGAGTTAGCATTTATGTCCTATAGGGATACCCTTGAAACTTGTTAAAAAATGTCAGTCAAGACATCTGGTCAGCTGTCCTAATCCATATTGGGGTTTTTAGGCTACTGTTATGCCCCAATATGCTTTGAGCATTGCCAATATGCTTTCTCCGCAGAAGCAGCAGTGTGTCCCCTTTGGTTTCTCAGTTCGTCCCCAGCACTGGTGTTTATAGTGTCACGTACCAAGCAAAATGAAAAATCACATACTGTATCTTGTGTATCTGGCTAATGAAACGGGTCGGACAAACCTTGTGCAATCAGGGACAGGGGCCGATTGGCTTAGGCCGGGTCCATCTTGCAGACTGCGAAAGAATCAGCTGTCGCTGGTGCCATGCAGCAGATGGACAGTTTGCATCCGATTTCCAGTCAGGCGCCAAACCCTTTAGAAGCTTTGGCAGCCCGAACACCATCAGGCAGCAGCCTTTGATGTCCTACAGATGGCTGTGGCGGCCATCTTGCCTTTGCTTCCTGAGAGGCCCAAGTCTTACTTTCAGGCAGCATTCACTCTGGCCTAGGCCCGTGGTCAGCCAGAAAGACAGATCCCTGGTCTGAGATGCACCTGACTGTGGCGAAGAGCTTCCACCCGCTTCCACTCCTAAGTGGATAGCAGCTAAAAAATATTTATTCCTCTAAAAAAGTGTAACAGACACACAGAGATATTCCTGATCTGATTCTTCCTACTTCAGATTTCCTGAGGTAAACATGCCTCTTTACCTCTTTCCAGATCACTAGTCTAACCCCTAGACAATAGCTTTCTTTTTCCCCGGTAACAGAGATTTTTTTTTTAATACTTCTCAAAACCTCCCACTCATGTCTACTTCTGCATAGATGACATAGGCACCCAGATGCTCCTTTAAAACAGAAAGAAAGACAGAAGGAAAAAAAGAAGGAAGGAAGGAAGGAAGGAAGGAAGGAAGGAAGGAAGGAAGGAAGGAAGGAAGGAAGGAAGGAAGGAAAGAAGGAAAAATAACTAAAGAACTAAAGTATGAGCTGCTTCCTCCTTCCTCCAGATTTCCTGAGGTAAATAGTGTCTATTTTCTCCTTCCCAGGTCACAAGTTTAGCCCCCAGACAACCTCAGACTCCTTCTTCCCCCCGGCATTGCCACCCAAAGTGGCAGCAGTGGGTGATTTCAGAATAATCAGGATTGCAAATTGGGAGGTTTTAAACTTGGTGTCTGTTTTAAGGCCCCTCAGAGCGCTGCTTCATCTGGGTCTGACTTGCCCTAAGCCCAAAAGCAGAACAAAGCAACGTCTTCATGGCAGTTGGACTAATCTGGTGCCATGAATAGCCCAGAGTAATCTGTTGAAAAGCTGAGCCTGGAGGTCTTCCAGACGGAGCCCTTGCACATTTGGTAGGAGCGGTTAGGAATTCTGACTGGCACTATTAGTCAGAAGTCGTGTCACTGCACCGTTGAAGCAAGAGTGAGTCTCTCCTGCTGCAAGACCAACCTAGAAATTTCCACTTCCCTTCACACTCTCTTGATAGAGTAGGGCAGGCTAAGAGAAGTTTCAAGCAAGTGGCTGACAAAAATTAAAAACAAACTCAGTGAAAATAAATTCAATAATGTGTGATTTCCAGCCACTCAAAAGTAATAGAAATATTTGGTAAAAATATATAGATATAAATTGCCAATTAATGCAAACTGGTTAAAGCCAGTAAATAGAAAAAAAGAAAAAGTTAATTAGAGCTTTTTGAAGCTTTGTTATATATACATCATTTGCAGGTGCTACAAAAGTGAAAAATAACCATTATAATTACTAGTATTCAAAGATTCATATTTTTCCCCGTGTAATTTATTTAGGATTATCAGTTTCCTTGTAGTTATACAAAAGGCCTGTCAAGGTGTTTCCCACGTGTTTGGCTCGTATGTGTTCCAAAAACAAGCCAAAATGCTGTTGTATTTCACCCAGTACAGGGAAGCTACTCTGAGTTTAAAAAAAAAAAAAAAATAGGCCAAGTTTTACCTGGATCTCTATCTTGGTTAAATTATCTTACGTATGTTTTAATTTTTTTTCTTGTTCTTTCTGTCTTTATCTTTCTCTCTCTCTCTTTGTTAAAATACATCTGTGTTTGTTGACTGTCCCAGATTATATCTAAGTGAGGAGTGGGTGTACTAGCACCTGGTATAGTATATGTAGCTTAACAATACATATCATTACATTATTTACAGCTCATTTTATGTTATTCAATAGTAAACTGCAAATTAACCCTTCAAGAACCAGTGGGAGAAAACGCTCTGTTAGGCATGAGACATCCAGTGAAGCTTCCGTCCCCCCCCCCATAGAATTGTTAAGAGTACATCTATAACTGTATTCATAAACGGGGAAGTGTGTTCATTACAGGAGGGATGCCCACCAGAGCCAGCTAATTCCTCTCTCAGGAAATCTGTTTCATAATGATATTCCTTACTACACCACACTTGTACTTATGCTGATAACACAGGTTATAAAAGGGACTTAGGACTGGAGTCAATTAATGTACTGGCTCTTTAACCTCCTTTATTAGAGTACATTAGGCACCAAAGGGACTCAATGTAATGCTGCTGGCAACAGAAAGACCCGAGCGATGCCATTTCGTGCCGTCTCAGCCCTATGTTCCGTTCATAGGGATCCACATCCCGATCTGACCTCATTAGGCACTGATTCCGCTGCAGTCCCATGCAGGCACCCGGGGCGCGAGGTGGGTGAGCGTGGCTGCCGAGAAAGCACATTTTCCCACGCCCGGTGAAGGAAATCTTCACTCGAGCCGGCTTCAGGGTCCACGGCATCTGTTCCTTGGTCGTCGCGATCGACTGTATCTTCTAGATCATCGAGTTCTGCGACGTTCACGTGTGGGGGAACTGAGGCCCTGAGAGGCAGAAACAGCTAGTCTGAAGTCACCCAGCGTGTTAGGAGCAGAGAGCCCAGGCGAGAGAATTCAGAATTCACAGTTCCTAGAAGGGGGCTCCCATCTAGCTCCTGGTGCTTTGTAAATACGAAAGACAATCATTAAGGAGTAGGCATGAAAGATTAGACCCCCGGAAGGGAAAGGAATGGAAGTATCAATATAAATAAGTTCTAAAAGAGAGAGAGTGCCCAGGAATTTTAAACTGGATTGCAAGAGAAATTACAAGTTTCAAAGTAAGTTCTCTTTGCTAATAAGAAATCTGGTTTCTCTTTTCTCCTCTAATTAGCATTAATAGGGAAATAAATGTATGTGTTGAACCAAAATTGAATGCATTCTTAATAATGCGCAGTTTTCTAAAAGAAGGATACGATATAATTTGAGGTGAGAAAGAACCCTCCGCCACTGTGCTACCCAAACACTCCCACTAACCTTTGAAGAGCTCAACAATGTCTTGTTCCTGAATTAATCAGTCTCAAGACTATCAGCAATTTAGATACATTTTGTCGGTAATTAGCTTGATAAATTAAGATCTGCAATAGAAAACGTGGCACCTTATTGTTCCTAAGGTTTTACGGTATTTTTCTAAAAACAGCAGCTTTCTTTTAAAACGTTCACTTCTATTGAAAGGAGACAAAACAACAAAACCCAGAGTTTGCCGAGCCTGGTTCCAGACAGCAGCCTGCCCCAGGTCCGCTGGGCAAAATATCAAAGATGAGCCACTCCATGATGCAAACTTCAAACGTGTGGTTTAAAATAATAGTCAAATCCTAGGACTGTGGGCAGCGGCTTCTAGATAGTGAGAAACTATCAGTTCAGTTCCTTCATGTTCTCCTTTCTTTTCGATAATCATGGAACAAATGGGCTGGGGGAAAACTATTATGGGAAGTGGTAAAACATGGAGAGATGTTTCCCTCTTTATCCAAACGGCTCCCTGCGTATTAAAAGTGCAAAAAATAACAAGTTAGAAGCCAAGCTCTTTTTCATCAGAACTGTCCACAAACGAGATGATTTCTTGGGGCTCATTTCCATTCAGGGAATAGTGAGAGTTATTTTAAATGACCAAAGCCATTTCAGAAGGGTAAAAGCGTATCACCACATCCATGGGGTCAGAACTGCTCGCTCTCAAAGACTTGAAATGCCCCCAGGAGGGCCAGAGATATGCTTCCCCTCCCTTTCACAATGAATGGAAATGAGGAAAGGTATCTTCCTCCGAAACATGCTAAAAATATAGCAATTACCCGATACAGATGTGCTGTTATAAACTCGTATTCCAAAGCATTCTGTTTCAGCCATGATTTCCATTGCAGAAAACTGTACTAATAGAAACATCCCGATTA
Organism: Nasua narica; assembly: GCA_028533885.1. Taxonomy (NCBI): domain Eukaryota; kingdom Metazoa; phylum Chordata; class Mammalia; order Carnivora; family Procyonidae; genus Nasua; species Nasua narica. Next base: position 74,940,856 of record CM052799.1, read on the forward strand.
ATCTGAATTTGAGATATTTCATACAATGTATATTACCTTTCTGCTGCCTGCAACCTTCTGCCAGGTTTTTTTTTTTTCTTTTTAGGAGGTGCTTTGAGGGGACCATACCATGAGAACAATACACAGCTGCTGCTGTATAGAGATATCTAATTGTCAATATTGTGGAAATTCTACAGCTTATTACGTGCATTCAGTCTAATTCTGGGCAAATTGCCAGTCACTTCAGGGACAATCAAGTGAGCCACGTTACACGTGGTACAGCATCACAGCTTTAAGATACCCGGCTGTTTTGCCTCTGGCCAGAGAATGTTTGTACCAGTGCTACCGAGTGAAGGGGGGTAACTACAAATAAAATAAAATTTGTATTTTTTCAAGTGGGCTGCATTTCAAGCCCAGATGTTAGTAATGAAAGATTCAATTTAAGGATTTAAATTACAAATAAATAAAGTATGAAACAGATGTGATTTTTAAGGAAGTTCAAATTATCCAGGAAGAAAAATATCTCTGTGCATGACAAAGTAATAGGGATTGTCTTGAAGAGTCTGTTGAAACCAATCTGCTAAGCGCAATTCACCCTGAGGACAGGATTGGTTTGGAATGGGAAGGACTGGTGGAGCTTGTCATTAAACAAAAATTGTGTTTAATAAAACTTTATAACCGTGATTAATCCTATGAGGCCCTAAAGGAGTTTGCAGTTTCTGATAAACACATTTTCCTTGTTTGCAATGGTAATGATATTTTGAAGTGAATGGAATAAGAACAAAAAACTCTAAGGGTAGGAAAAGAAGGATTTGGCAGGTACCACCTAGGCAGAAATTACAGGGATAAGTAAGAAACAGGGCCCATCCATTAGGAGACTGCCTCAATGTGCGTGCGACACGTGTGCACATAGGTAGGTGCAGATATTACTAAGAATCCAAATTATTGAGCAGGCAGTAACGGAGCACATCTTTATTTATATGGACAAGCCAATAAAGCTTTTTTTTTTTTTCTCTAAGCTGATCATTAGGTTTGCCTATCAAAAGGATGACAGTGATTTAAGACACATATTTGTGTCATATTTGGAGAATATTCCTTGAAGATGAAATCAGAAGGGACCACCAAGAGTTGTGCTGTCCAGTACAGCAGCCGCTAGTCAGATGTGCCTATTTAAATCAATATCAATTTAATTTACATGTTTCCATTTTCCATTGCATGGCCACGTTTCAGGTACTTAATAGCCACATATGGCCAGTGACTCCCTTATTGGACAGTGCAGATAAAGAACACCGCCATCACTGAAGAAAGTTCTAGAGGACAGTGTTTTGCAACAACAAAGCAAGATCAGATTTGGGTATCAAGAGATAGAGTCAGTTCTCGTCATCGTAGCCATGGGACCTGGTCCTCTTTGGTTCTCCCTTGTCCTTATCACCCTGAATCTCACGCACACCTGCGTATGTGGACACACACGTACAAACACACATACACTCATACTCGAACAAGGCTGACACAAGCAACCATGACCATAAGCTTTGTGAGTCCCCAAGGAAGTCAGCCTGTGAGCCCCGCTCTGCTAAGCCGACCTCACCTGCTGGTCAGTTATCCCTAAGAGGAAACAGGGCAGACACCTCCAGAATCGCATTCTCACTGCGCAGGCGTTACCCCGGGTTTCAGAGGGCCAACAGTCAAACCTCGGCAAATCAAGAGCCCACAAAACCGAATAATTTTGTGACAACTTGGTTGTGGAGAAACGGAAGCAGCAAAACAATAAGGCTTTCACAGGAGAACTAACTCAGGGAGAAAAAAAAAGTGTGATTCTTTTAACACATAAGCTCGAACAATTGGGTTGTGTCTGTGATGGAAATCTTGTCTCTGGGCATTTCCCCTCGTGCCAACTGAGCATCCTTGGAGTGCCAGCCCACATACAAACCCACCCTGGAAGCTCGGCACAGCTTCTTTGTGCACGGGGCATGATCCCTCTGCCGCATGAACTTTTTCTGACTCCTCGGAACTGCCAGCAGCCATTTCACTCGGATCCTGGCTGTGACAGGAGCCATACTGCCTCCCTGGCATCAGATGGAAAATGTCATTTTATGAAAGCTCAAAAGTCAAAATCTTTTGAAAGTCAAACGCCTTCAGTATGTGCCAGACTATTGAAAGACTTTCATAGGGTCGTCATATCCCAGGAGGACATTCAAAATGTGTACCTTTTGCGCTGCAGTGAAGCAGGTGCCTTTCTATCGGCTCTCACCTGGCCTTCCCCTCACTCTCTGTTTATTGGAGGATTTTTTGTTTCATAAAGTTACACATAGTTCCCTCTCTAAGAGATTAGGGTAATACAGAGAGTAAAAGAATCCTAGCTTCTTGGAGCTAGATGAGACCTCAGAGATGGTCAACAGCGGAGTTCGGAACTCAGGGTCTGCAGACAACTTGGAGGTTCATGAGTGGGCTGCAGGAAGCATGGGACTCTTTGGGCATAAAATTATGTGTATGGGCACTTTACTGAGAAGAGAGTTCATAGCTTTTATCAAACCATCAAAGACCAAAGAAATGGTCTGCTCCCACCCATTTTAAGTAAGAAAACAGCCTCGGAAAAATGAAGTAACTTTCAAAAAGTCACACCAGCTAGTATGACTCCAGTCAGACTAGAAACTGTTCTCTAGAGTCATAATCAACTGGTCTTTCCAGTCTAACAGACCACAGAGGGCATTTTTCTTGTTGCCTGTAGTTAATTCATGTGTTAAAGTTAATTCAAAATCCTGGGATCTTGAAAGCCAAAGAAAATTGAAATAGAAGATTTCAAAGAAGGGGTGCCTGGGTGGCTCCGTGGGTTAAGCCTCTGCCTTTGGCTCAGGTCATGATCTCAGGGTCCTGGGATCGAGCCCCACGTCGGGCTCTCTGCTCAGCAAGGAGCCTGCTTCCCCCTCTCTGCCTGCCTCTCTGCCTACTTGTGATCTCTCTCTCTCTCTGTCAAATAAATAAATAAAATATTTAAAAAAAAAAAAAGATTTCAAAGAAATGCTCAATTGAAGGTGTGCTGCATTCTGTGTTTCTACAGCACAGACTCAAATAGCTCCTTATATTGAGGGAAACTTGGGAATTATCTAATGTTGCTTAGCAAAACTTAGCTTTTTGCCTTTCTCCAAATTTTATAATTATTTTAGAAAGAAGACCCCACCACTGGTTATTTCCTAGAGGGGTAATATTCGTTTCATTTTCAAATAAACTCATTTACCAGGTCTTGCTACATGCCTTGGATTTTCAGTCGAGATAAGCACGTGGATAATTAGGAAATGCATAGATGTTAATATTACATGCTTACCAGCAATTTTTAAGAACTCGAAGAGAAAAAAAAATTTGTTTTTAATCAAAGCTTTTAAGACACTTCAAGTATAGTTATTTCTTCCACAACGTAGTGGCTAAGGGCCCAAATTCAAAGCAGAATGACTCGGATTTAATGCTGGCCCCACCCCTCACCATCACAGAAGCTCTGTGGTCCTGGAGAAGTCACTTAACCTCTCTGAACCTCAGCTTTCTCATCTGTGCAATGGACGTAACAATTCCACCTCATAGAATTGTTATAAGGGATTGTTATAAAATAATACACTCAAAGGCTTCGTACCATGTATGGCACAGAGAAAGTGCTTGGGAAAGGTTAGCTCATGATTACAATAAATTTTAGATACCCAAAGTCAGATATTTTTAAAGTATAATAAGATCAACAAACCCATTGAATGGTGACCCCCAAAATGATGCACCCCAAATTGTAACCCTTGGAACCTGTGAACATGACCTTATTTGTAAAAAAGGATCCTTGCAGATGCAAGGCAAAGACCTTGAAAGGAGACCATCTTGGGTTATTTGGGTGGGCCCTAAATACAATGACAGATGTCCTTATCAGAGAGATACAGACAGGGGAAGAGGAGAAGGCCATATGGGAATGGAGGCAGAGATTGGAGTCACTTGGCCACAAGCCAGGGTAACACCTGGAGCCTCCAGAAGCTGGAAGTGGCAGGAAGGACTCGCCACTGGAGCCTTAGGAGGGAGTGCAGGTCAGCCAACACCTTGATTTCGGTTTTCTGGTCTCCAGACTGTGAAAGACTACATTTCTTTTGTTTTAAGCCCCCAAATTGGTGGAATTTGCTAGAACAACTACAGGAAATTAATACACCCTCTATGCCTTAACTGGGAATATGTGCATATTTGATACACACTTACATAGTCTGCAACAATATAAAATTGGGATGATTTTTAAGCAGATGTCACAAATAATAAAACATTTGATTTAAACCTCACAAAACTGGCAGAAAGTTAATGAGGGCCTCAGTTTTCTTGAGGATTTCCCTGACTTCTAGGTCTACCTTCTCTGAGGCTGTTCCAGAGTTGACAAAATATACAGAGAGTTTGGGGTCACCTCAGAAATTCACAGCTCCTCTCTGCCAATCCTCTCATCTTATCCTACCTAAGAGAGAACAAAACAAGATACCTCACCTGGTTTCACAACAAAAAAGGGAACAAGCACAGTTGGTCAAACGCAGGAATTAACCCGGCAACCAAATTCAAGCAGCAAAGCTGAGGATGGGATGGCCCAACAAAGGCATGGACTGATTCCTACGAATGGAATTCTTCTGCCTCTTTGGAAGGTTCGGAATAATCACACGAGAGTAGGACTCAGAAGGAAAACAAAATAAAGCAATTCAATTTCCCTTTATTGAAATAGGTTAAGTAACCATCTCTTCAAGAATGTGTCTGTGCCCATAAAATGGCATTGCCTCAGCAATGCCTGGGGATGTCTTTTCAGGGAAAATGGTCAAACCAGTTTTGTCACCTGCCTCAGTGGCCAGTGTCATCAAACGCATGACCAATCTGATCACATCAGTGCTTAGCCTATGTCCCCTTAGCTCCCCTTAATGCCATCTGTGTGCCCATCCCTCAACTTCTGAATTCTCTGTTCCCTGGTTGCCAGTTGTAACTTTACTGTCTCCAGGACAACCCTTCCCATAATGGAGCTGCTTCACCTCACATGCCAAAGCCGGAAGCTTCTGGGAGTTCACAACAGCTTCTCCCCTGACCACAGTCTCCCACCCACCCACTGGTCGATAGCCAGTCACTTGCCCTATGTCACAGAACATCTTTCAGCCTGGGCCTATGTTAGTAATGCTAAGCGTCAGATGACTACAAAGTCATGTTCCTGAATCTGTCCAGCACATCCAATCACCCTCATAGACTCTTCGTTATTTTAACAGAGCTAGCCATGATGGATAGAAAGATAGATACTCAGATCTGATAATATCAAATATTTGTCCTCTGGGAGTAGACTTTATTCCTTGAAGCAGACAAAAGACTAGTGAACAAGGTAATGGATTAAACCAAGTAACTCTGGGGCCAAAAGGGGCTTAAGTAAAAAATAATAATAATAAATAGATGGATTGGTGTTATGTGGCTTATAACTACCTCTGAGAAACATTCCAAAAGAAGCATTCAGATCGCCCACCCCCAGCACTTGGGTATTTTTGCTGCTGTTTGTTAAAATAGTCTGTTCCCTTCCTTCCCAGTCACATGTTGTATATGAGGCATGACGTTAACATCCAGACCAAACATATATGCCATTCTGAGGAATAATGGATTTGGTGAAGCCTCTTTAAAAGTCTTCTCCTTCTGTCATTAAAAAACAAAAACAAAAAAAAACTGAAACTTCCCAGTCTTTGTTGCTTCTTGGTCAATAAGAACCATGTGGTTTCAAATCAGGAAGGAAATTGCCAGTAGGTCCAAAACAGTAGAGGAAAGAGATAAGGGTAAGAAAGAGGGGGAAAAGCCACCTTTGAGAGAGCAGCAGATGGAGGGAATCAAGTACAGGTCAGAGAGAAAGATGGCAGAAGAGAAGCAACACTGGACGAAGTCAAGAGTCATCGGTTCAAATCCTGAGGTTCTGTCCTACTTATTTGTTCAAGTTCGGGAGCCTTCCTGAGCCTAGTTTCCTCACCTGTACAGTGGGCATAATACACACTCTCAGGGCTTCGAGGATCAACCAAGAAAAGATAGGTAAAAAATATTTCGTGAGTTGTAAGTACCAGAAATGATTGATTCTTTGCAGATGTGATCAACAAGAATTAGCATCGTCTGAGGATTTGTGGCTATCCTCGCCCTTATGCCAACGGCACTCCCCGCCGCCTGAGAGACAGCAACCCCCCTCCACCCACCTCCTATTTTTCCCTTCCTCCGTCCAGCCCCAGTATCTCCATGGCACCCTCCAAGGAGTCCATCTTCCCCTCAGTGGCTTTTAGGGCTTTTCTGAGGCAGAATTAGGAGAGGGAGAAGACAAGAAAAGCAAAAAGGTTAAAAGGAGAGGGGATAAAAATGGCTAAAGACATCAGCTCAGTGCTGAGGATGGGAGAGAAGCATGAGAGAAGGCATGGTGCACGTGCCACAAAGAGGAATTTTTTTTAAGTAATTCAACAGGAGAGGCGCTGGAGCCATTGCTACATTGAGAGAGTTGACTGAAGGGGAAGGAGTTGCTGTAGAGTTGCATTTCAATCCTATCACAGATTTCCAAAATCCAAGTAGAGAAGAGAATTCCTTTTTAATTACTTTTGGCTTAGAAAATATAATTCTTGAACAAGATGCGGCTTCCAGCCTAAGCCATATGGGACATTGGTTTTATAAGGATTATAAACTCTAGCTGGTTGGACTGAGGAGTTTGAACTTACCAAGGTATAAACTTGAAGTTGTTTTATTTTTCTACTAACTGCTCTGCTAATCACCCAATTTTTCTATAGGTGAGTGGTCATCCTATGTGATACCTCAGCCTGAGTCCAGAGCTTGTTAGTCACTTTCAGTTATAAAATGGCCCCATGTGGGTAACAAGATGTAGTCCTTACTGCTTAAGAACTTGTATTGAATTCAGAGTTCCCCATTCCCTGGGTGGGAGCACTGTGGCTCTGTGGTGCATAGGGAATATGATCTGCTCTCTCTTTCCCATACTTCCTTCTTCCCTACACTTATTCCTTTAGTGTTCCACAGGAAGAAGGAACAGAAAAGGGTTATTTCCTAATGTGACTGCACTGGCCAAGTGACTGCCTTTTTTGTTGAGCAAAAGCACTGCTCCCTTACATAAACACCCCTCTATCATGATTTAGGTGCCTGATCTGTCTCATGGTCCCAATCCCTCATGAGGTTGTTAGAGGTCTCCCCTGGCCCCGATCCCTCATGAGGCTGTTAGAGGTCTCCCCTGGCCCCACAAAGGGAGAATCTGTCCCTGTTATTCCCCCTGCTTTGGTGGTTCCTTGAGAAATGCAACTGTATACATCACCGACCCCCAGCAGTTCCTCTAGAATGTGTGAGTGTCTCTACCCCACACCAGAGAGGTCTCCCAAAACCCAGCACTCCCTAATCTCATCCATTCCCCAGATTTTCAGCTCTAACAGTTTGGAGGCATAATGGTCCACCTTCAGTTTGGGAACTCAGGAAGGCAACTTGTTCCCCCTTCATGCCATCTCTCCTCTGTCCTTTTCCCCCACTCGGCTAGCACTTGAGTGGATGCGCAGACCCAGAGGTTCGGCAGACACCCAACCAAGGAACAAGGTGCTAGTTCACTTGCTCTCTCAGCTTCTGAAAAGAAGATCAGGTAAGCACTGCCCACAGGGAAGCAAAGATGTGTCAGCCTCTTCAGCCAAGTGCATTGGTTAGCATGGACTCTGAGGCAAGACTATCTGGAGTCCAGTCCTAACTTTATCATTTACTTGCTGGGTGTGATGGTTATTTTTCTATTTTTCTATCAGCAACGAATCCATTTTTTCATGGGCGCCTATGGCGCCCCATTAAATTGGCCTAGTAGTCTACAAACTGCATTTGCAGACTCTTGCCAGGTGGCCCACCATTTTACAGATTGTAAGAAAAGAGGAAGGGAGACTTAACCCTCCTGCTTCCAGCTGTTATCTACAACAGTCCAGCAGTGGAGGACAGCTATGGCTCCAACCTAATTCTTCAGTACTCGTGGCATCCGTATATCACACCCTCTCAGCAAGGCTAGTAGCAGCCATGCTAGTGCCCCCCTACCTTCAAAATGAGTACCAGCTGGCTTTGCTCTTTTGTCGCCCTGAGTACCAACTAAGCCTTCCCACCTGCATGGTTGGCTGTGCCCCTATCAGAGCTCAGAGTACCATCCAGCGGGGCCTCCCACAGAGGTCTGAGCATGAGACCCTCAAAATTACCTTCCAAGACTGAATCACTTGCCTTGCAGAATTTCCTCCTCCAAACTCCGAGCTTCTGGTAACACTTCATCTTCCCTCTCTATTAATGGCTGAGTCCTACCCTGAGATATTCTTAATTAATTGGTCTTAGTTATGGCCTGGGATCAGGATTTTTAAGCACACTATTACGCATCCAAGGTAAAGAACCATTGCAATAAGCCATTTTACAAATAATGAGAAAAGTTTTATGCAGATGCATCCACATCTTATCACACTAGTTCTTTAAGACCATCAGCACATTTGCAAAAATGTTGTTCACAGGTAAGGTCAAAGCAAGGATGGCTGTGTAATTAATTCTTAAAGTGAGAAGGTAGTTATTGAAATCCACAGCCCAGCACTATACCAGGTACTACTCAGGACATAAAGAAGTGAAAGACATGATCTTTGATAATCTGATAATTTAATTTAGTTGGAGAAGTCAAGATTAATATGCATGGAAAAAGAAAGAACTATACACAAATATAAGACAGTAATTGGCGTGAAAACACAAAATATAACAGGGATAGTTCAGTTTAGTGTTAAAAATAATCCTCTTGGGGCTCCTGGCTGGCTTGCTCAGTGAAGCATGCCACTCTTGATCTCGGGGTCGTGAGTTCGAGCCCCATGTTGGGGCTAGAGATTACACTTTCAAAAATGTTTAAAAACAAAAACACAACACAATCCTCTCTCCTTCAAGTCTCACCAAAGCAGATGAACACACTTACCTCCAGCTACAGGCCTCAGACCCCTGCCATCAGAATCACCAGGGTCATTTCTATTTTAAGATTCCCAAGCCCCACCCCATTGTCTCTAACTCCGAGGAGCCTACCAATAGCATTCTAACTCTCCAAATGATCTCAGTAGAGGTGGTTTCCAACCATACATAGAAAAAACTCCAACTCATTATTCCATCCCATTTTTCTAGCAAGCAGTGCCCTGCCTCTGGGATCCAAGTATCCCACTCCATTGCCCCCTGCACTTACCTGAGCTCCTGAGCTCCTTGTTATAAATTATCTTCAATATCAAACTACTTCTTCAAGACTTGACCGAGAACTCTGCACTGATCCCAGCCCTATTTTCTGCTCTCACCTAATTATTGCTGAACTTGGATTCTACCAAGCCCACTTACTTCTGGGGCTTTTATCAGTATGTCCTACCTGCCCACCCCTACCATTACTTCCATGCTCCTAGTATATCTCTGAAGCTCACAGCAAGGATCCTTCATGAACTATGAGCTACTACCCACTGAGTTTTGGGAAAGTGAAGTTTACTCTATACCTTGCAATTTGGAACAGAGTAAAACTAATTGGCTATCACTACAACCAAAACCCATAGCCTTAGATTAATCAATTGAGAGCTTTGAACAGCTGAAAGCAGGAATGCATATTCAATTATAGAAATTACCAAATTATACCTCCTCCTTATTGGAAAGGAAAGTAGAAAGAGCTAATGGGGCTTTGTGCGGTTCTAAATAATAATACTAACTATGTGTGACAGTTTATGATTCACAAAACTTCTCTTATGTCTTAACTCTGTTGACCCCTTTACAACTTTGTAAAGGAGGCCATGATGTGGTGTCATTTTCATCCCCACTTTATGACTGAGGAAACTGAGGCCCTAAGGCCAGCTTTGGAAGACTATGACCCTCCTGAAGACTCTTTGGTCATTGGCTAGCATTCTTCAGGGTCAGTGTAAGTCTTCAAAAGGAATAAGGAGCACCAAGCACGTGTCAGATACTTTATACATATTATCCTTCTCCTCTCCCCCTGGCTCATTCCTCCACACCCCCAGTGGCTTTCCTGCTATTTCTCCAACATGCCAGACACCTCCTGCTTCACGACTGTTACGATTATTGGTCTCTCTGCCTGGGAAGAGCTCCCTCCAGCTACCCACAGGACTGGATCCCTTCTTTACTTCATTCCAGCCTTTAGTCAAATATAGTCTTCTCTGTGAAGACTTCCTTGACCAACGTACTTAAAATTCCAATTCCCCACCACTAATCCCTATCCCTTCACTGCTATTTTTTCTTTTTCTCCATGGCACATATCACCATTTGACACAATATTCATGTTCTTTATTGTCTATCTCCCCTATGATAGCATATAAACCTCATGAGCACAGATTCTTATCTGCTTTGTTCACCGCACAAAGTAGGCAGTCAATAAACATTTGTCAGATATGTTATATCATCTAAGCCTTCAGCATTCCTGCAAGATAAATGTTATTAGTTCCACTTTGGAGCTGAGGAAACTAAGACAAAGAGAGTTTAAATGATTTTTCCTAAATCTAGAGTTGCCAGATTTAGCAAATTAAAACATAGGATGCCCAGCTAGATCTGAATATCAGAAAACCAAAAAATAAAGTTTTTTAATAGAATTATGTCCGATGGAACATTTAGGGAATAACTTACAGTAAAAATATGAAAATTTATCTGGAATTCAAATTTAATGGAGCATCCTGTATTTTATCTGATAGTCTTACATAACAAGTAAGAGACAGAACTGGGAACCCCACCCAGGCTTCTTTGACCACAAAGCCCTACCACCATCTCTCATTCTGAAAAAAGAAGTTGAACAAAGACAGATGTAGCCATCCCCACAAAGACTACTGATGAAGAAAGCACCTTGACATGCCTTGCCAAAAGTTTCGGTCATCGTCTCTGATACAGCTGTACCTACTCAAGGGGGAAAAAAAGCCCACTTCATTCTCCTGGGCTCTCAGTCTTATAGCTTTCATAAGCATTAAATTAATTTAAAAATCTAGAGCCTCTCAATGGAATTACAGTCCTCTAATTCAGTTGCCTGTTACTTATTCTGTATTAATAATCCCATTCTATGACCAGCCATTGGATATAGAGGAGTTGATCTCATAAAATTTTAAAGTAAACCTGTTTCATTCCCAGGAGGGCCCACTGTGACAGAACCTATTACAGAAGATTGACAAGAAAATATTTGGGTAGCCAGGACATTCTCTGGAGCAGTGTAAGATATTTAAATGATTTACTCACAGTGCAGTGATACTTCTAAGAAAAGAATGGCTGGCATAAAGAAACCTTTTTATTGTGGATAAGATAGCCCTCAACCAATCATGTAGGGAAACTAACCAAATCTAATGGTGTTTAGCTTCATCATCCCTCATTTAGATTTTCATTAGCAAATATTTTTCCTCACCATTACCAGATATCATCATTTCCTAAGTATGAAGCTTATTTTAAACGTGAAGCATTTGGAATCTTAGAAAGAGCAAAGTTTAGTCTCACTATCTTTTGAAGAATTTTAGGGTTCCAGGATGTTTCTGGGTCTTTCCTATGTAGACTTGGCTCTAACCAACATGTTTAATAAATCACGAAACTCTGCACAGACCCAAATGAGCTAGGATTGATGCACGAAGGACCTTGGGAAGGCACTCTACATGTCAAGCAGAGTGTGGGGTGGCCTGTAAGGCACCTCCTGTAGAATTAATCACATCTTGCTCTTTTTATGAGCCCAAGAATTTGTTCCACAGATGCTAGTTTACTGTGAAGACATTTAATTTATTCCTCAAGGTAAATTACAAGTTCAGAACCTCTCATGAACTATATTTTATTAATTCTCAGAACATTCTGGTAGCATATAAAAGATGTAATACTTCTTGTCTTCCCATCATACATTTCCTCAACTTCTTCTAAAAGGATGTGTGTGCATATGCATGCACACACACACACACACACACACACACACACACACACACAATTTATACACAAAACTCAGCCTTCCCAATCTAAGTCCTCATCCCCCTCCTCAGGGTGATTGTTCAGGGATGGGCATGTGACCAGACACAGACCAATCAGAGCCTTTCCTTGAGATTATCTAATTGATGCTAGCAAGGGACCTCTTAGACCTCAGAGCTAGATCCATATAAGCCCAAGGCTAGTGATAATTATAATTTCTATAATTGCCATTGGAAGACACCTGTCTGCCACAGGAAAGAATGCAACCAAGCAAAAACCAGCTGCACAGAGAGAGAAGGTCCTAACAAAACTAAGTCCCCTGGTCCAGTCCCAGGCTCCAAAGCTGTCCATTTCTTCCTCAAGCTCTTGCTTTAGACTCCATAAGCTGACCTAGAAGCCTTCCAATAAAGCCTTTTTTCCTTTAATGTAAACTATTTTGACCTGAGTTTCTCTCACCTGCCACCAGTGAGATCCAGATTAATTTACAAGGAGAAAATACTATTTCCATTTTATAAATAAGAAAAATTATAGTACCACAGGTTATGTGGCTTAGCCCTAACTGTAAATAGAACATTAGACTTTGAAATTGCTGCTATCCATCTGAAAACTAATACTTGCAATGCACCTCTCCTATAGCAGTGACTTTCAGTCTTTTACAATTCACTGTAAAAAAAAATTCATTTTACACTGTGGTCCAGTATATACATATGTGTGTGTATGAAACAAAAATCTCACATAATACTTACCCTTATTAAGTATGATGCACTCTTTTATTCTCTATTCTATTTCATTTTTTCAAATGCTGTTTGTGACCCACTAAATTGATTTCACCTCCTACTAAGCTGATTTCCCAACCCACTAGTGGATCCAAAATTGTAACTGTTTAAAAAAAATTATACTATAGCCCTTTTCACAATATATTGCTAATTAAATAATCTTTCTCCCCACTATAAATTTCCCTTAGGTGAAACTCTAGAATATGTAGATTAACTTGTATATTCATTTTGACTTCAGCATATGTAAATTCTAAGTCATTTCTACTAGGAATGATTACAAAAAGAGAATTTGGGGGATGGAAGAAGAAGAAGGGATGGTAGTAGGACCTAAAAGCAGGTTTTTATCATCAAGCCACCAGAGAGAAAGGGAGTGAGTTTATATAATGGCCACCTGGCCTTAAGTCACCCCCTATGTCTACCCATCTCATCACAAGCTTAATTCAAATCAGAGTTCTTGGTTTTCCCTCCCTTCCTTCTCCTCTAGTCTTCTGGTCTCACTATGGCACCAGCATTGACTAGAGTATTCAAATCAAAAGACCATTCTCCAAACTAAGCTCTGACTTCGAAATATATCCCAAGTCCAACCAGCATCTCCATTGAGAGCACTCAAATTAGACCACATCATCGTTCACTTGGACTTTTATGATAGCCTCCTAATCCTCATCCAAAATCCACTCACTCCCCCACAGTATAGTCCCCATAGAGCTGCCAGAGTGATTATTTAAAAATATGGATCAGACTACATCATTCCTCACTTAAATTCCTCCAACATCTTCTCCTTCATATTTAAAACAAAATGCAAACTTCTTCCTATGATTCTCTTTCATGTCTCCAAACTTGTGCTTCCTCAGTTCTTTAGCTCATCGGGCTCCTGCCATCTTGCTGTTGAACACACCGCAATCCTCCCTATCTCAGGACTCTTGTACTCCCTGCTCCTTTTGGCTAAAACATCCTTCCCCCAGATGTTCTCACTTCTCTTAGGTCTCTGCTCAAATTTCTTGTCCTCAGAGAAGCCCTCCTAAAGTAGTTCCTGCCTCCTAGCATTCTCTATCTTTTTCCCTGTCCTATTTTTCTGCACTGCACCTACCTCTACCTTAAATTATATTTTTGTTTATTTGTTTAAGGCCTGCCTCCATCACCAGAATGTAACTTTAAGGAAGGCAGGTGTTTATCACTGAGTCCCTGAAAAGACCATCAAAATGAGCTGTTGATCAAGCACAACCAAGGTTATTGCTTGCACCAAAGAAAAGAGTCTAATGCCTTGACAAGTCTAACCAGCATCTCAGAAGGGAGGAGTGAAAATCAAGTATTTTAAATTTGGGGAATTTCATTTAAGACAAGTATTTCAATGAAGATATCCTGATTGGAACTGAGTAAAGTTTGTGATAGAACAGTTTAGGATTGGTAGGCTCAGTGGACAAGAGTTTTGAAGAGACCCTTGAAGTGTAAACAGTATTGGATAAGGTAGTCAAGTATTATTCTGAGGAAGAAATATTATTACCCTGATGAGACCTGATTTACTAACCTGTTATTCTGACAGGAAAAAATGGGTTTCCACAAGTTCCTGAAACAATAAATTTATAGTAGTTTCCCTTTATACACATGAGACACGTTCCAAGACCCCAGGTGGATGCCTGAAACTGTGGATAGTACTGAACCTTATATACACAATGTTTTTCCTGTATATACATATGTATGATAAAGTTTAATTTATAAATTAGGCACAGTAAGATATTAATAATAACTAACAATAAAATAGAACAATTATAACAACCTACTGCAATAAAAATTAATGTAAATGTGGTCTCTCTCTCTCAAAATATCTTACCATACTGTACTCATACTTCTTCCTGTGATGATGTAAGATAATAACATCCCTACGTGAGATGAAGTGAGGTGCATGACACAGGCAACATGACCTCACATAAGGCTACTATTGACTTTCCAATGATAAGTTAGAAGGAGGATCATCTGCTTCTAGATAAAACTGAATTGAAACCACAGAAAGCAAAATCATGGGTAAGGGAGGTCTACTGTATTCGCTAATTCATCTTTCTGGGCAAAAATCTTCTGGGATAGTAAAGTCATCTCTTTTTTTAAGAATTATTTGTTTGAGAGGAGAAAGAGAGAGAGAGAGAGCATGCAGGGGGAGAGGCAGAGGGAGAGAATCTCAAGCAGACTCCACTGAGCATGGGAGCTCTAAGGCGCTAGGGGTGGGGGCTCAATCTCATGATCCTGAGATCATGATCTGAGCTGAAATCAAGAGTCAGACACTTAACCAACTGAGCCACCCAAGCACCCCCAATAGTAAAGTCATCTTAATGCTGTCTTATTTCTTAATCCTATTAAGCTGTATAGCTGTATATGGTTTTACATATAGGAATCTTGTTTATCTGAATTAATAACATAAAGTACTTAGAACCATGCCTGGCACATAGAAGGCACTCAACAAACGTTTACTGCTGTTTTCTATAGTTGTGGAAGGTTTCTTTCAGGTGCAACAAACATTCAATAAATGTTTATTGAATCAGTTAATTATTATGACTGGGGGAACAGAAACAGAGCTAAATCAACCATGAGAGATAGAAGTCATTGGTGATATGTCCTGCTATCTCCTTATGGGCCCTGGCATAACATTATTATAGGCAAAGACACTGGGAAGAATGTCAGAGAGAAATTCTCTGCTACAAAGAATTAAGTGGATTAAATAGAAGACTCCCCAGTAGCCCTACATCAAACATCCTTGTGCTGTGGACCATGGTGGGATCTCAGGATGGAATCAGAAGTTAAAAATATAAAAAGGCAAAGAAGCAGATGCAGCACAAAGAAGGGCCACATGTACCCCAATGTTCATAGCCGCAATGGCCACAATAGCCAAACTGTGGAAAGAACCAAAAT
>CM052799.1:74956945-75004653 GCA_028533885.1 Nasua narica
GGATTGAACTATACAAGGTTAACACATAAAAATCTATTGCATTCCTTTCGCCCTTAAGTCCTAGCTTCCTCATCTGTAAAACTGGGAAAGTAACAGAATTTGCCTATAAGTTTGTTGTGAGAATTAAACAATTAATAAATACAAATGATATAGTGCCTTTTACATTGACAAGACTTGATAAAAGTTAGCCATTGCTTACTATTATTGGGTATAGGAAGTAGATGCAGATGCATGTGAAGTTGACATAAAAAAGACCTATGGGTTTGACAGGCTAGAATCTCATTAAGGTCAGTGGATCTAGCTGCTAAAAATCACTAAGGCAATCTTGAGACTTCATTCTGAGCTCTACAGAATAAGAATATATTAAGTACATATCAGGCCCCAAATTTGAGTTCTGTGTTCAAGCTTTGGGTGCCACTTCTTGACAGGTACATTGAGAAAACCAGTAGCCTCCTAAAGGAGTATGAGCAGAAGGATGAAGTTTTGGAAAAATGTGCCATGATTTGCAGCAAGGAGGGGTGCTTACAGTGGCAATAAAACGGCTTAAGAATTGTAAGATAGCTGATCACAAACAGCAGGCGAATGGTGGTAGACATTCTCCAGATGACATACCTATGACTAGAAAGTAGATGGTACACACGTATTTAAATTTAATGTTACAAATAAAAATTAAAGCTCTTTTTAACTGGAACTAGTTACCTAGTGGAACACACAAGGATTATAATTTAACCCCCATAATATAGATGAAGGAAATTCAGGCTAAAATTTAAGTACTTAGCCAAAATCTCAAAGCTAGCCAATACAGAGTCATGATTTAAACCTTGGCCTTTTGACTCTATGCAGTGATTCTCATGGTCCTTCACTAAGTCAGAGAGAGGTTAGGACAAGATTCCACAGTCTTTGGTTCTGCTAGTCGGTCAAATGGGCTGGGCTTCAGGAGTGAGGCTGAAGCCAAACTGCACCTGTTTTGAAGCAACTTTCTAACTATGCTGGAGTTAGTCTACAGTGTAAATCCTGAGTTTCAATACAGAAAGGTATAGAATCTAACATCCAGCTTGCTAGAGCTATCCACCACATGAGTGTGGGGTAGGGTGATGGGGTGTGAGCAGATGCTATTGATGTTTTTTGCCGAGTGTTTGAAAACCCACTGTGAATATTGATGCCAAGAGCTTGTTGCTGGCTCTTAGAAACAAACAGAAGATGTAACAGCCATTTTTTTTCCCTCAATACAGGCTACTGTTAGCCAAATGCAGAGTTTCCATTTGATTAAGAAACACAAGTCCATCATACATTTGCTCCTATTGTTAAAATGTGGTTGTTGATGACTTGGGGAGTAGACTTTCCTGAAAGGTTATACTAACCACAGCCTACAAAGGCCCAGGCAGACAGGCCATATGTGTGACAGTGCCCTGTCCTGACAGCCAGATCAGCCAATGAATGGATTTTTAAAAGATTATTCAATCCCTTCCAATGGAACCTCATTAGCTGTGACCATTGTCACCCTGTATCCTGCCAGTGAGTTGGGTTTTCAGTTCAGTGGAAGCTTAGAATTTTCCTACTCATGCAGGCAGATTAAAGCGCTCAACTAACTCAGGTGTAACTTATTTAATTCACCACCCAACTAATTACCGCAGATGCAGATAAGCCAGGCTAAGAGTAAAGACTCCACTTCCTAACACAAAACAAAGAGCAAGCAAGCATGTTTCTAAATACCCAGCAAAGGCTGTGTCAGATGGCAGACATCCTTAAAAAACAAACAAATGCTCCAATAGCTTCAAAAATCAATGAATTCTAAAAGGACAAAAATTATAGCATGGTCTCTGTGCATTTGGGTTCTACTTGGTTCAACTTTGAATGCCATTTAACAACATAAGTAGATCAACTGTTTCAATCAAGTAAAATTCAAATTCAGCTGGTTCTCACACAATCCCATTCTAAACTAGGTATTTTTTTTCCTCCCCCAAATTGGACTTGATTAGCAGTGAATAAAGTATGGTGGCTAGAATCAAGGACATTTTGTAAAATGTGAACACTGTCCTTCAGAGAGGTTAACTTTTGAAATATGAACTTAATTGAATGCCTTTTGCTCTAAAGAATATTAATTGGTTGTCTCTTATTGTGGTAAAAAAAATTTTTGTTTCAAAGGGAGATAATTTTAAAAATCAGACTTTTGTTGTGACTGGTTATTTTCTCAAGAGGCATATTCAGGAAATAAGTTATTTGAGCATATACTCTGAAAACAATATAGAACCAATCTCAAACACCCTGTTAAAATAATTCAGTTTTTCATTTGCAAAGGTTATGAACTGAATAAAAGTTTCAGTCTTGGCAGAGAATGGTATTCTTACTTAGGAAACAAAAATTCATGCAATATGCTCTGTTTTATGAGTGACTATTACATGGTAACATTATATTCATCATATTCCTACTAACTCATCACCGTGAGATGTTTTGGAAAATATTTCATGGCCCCATTGTGCAAGAACTACAACCTATTCTGAGGTATGTGGCCAGTAAGATCAAGCCTGGCCATTAGAAAAAGTTCTAGGGGCCCCTGGGTGGCGCAGTTGGTTGAGCGACTGCCTTCGGCTCAGGTCATGATCCCGGAGTCCCGGGATCGAGTCCCACATCGGGCTCTCAGCTCCATGGGGAGTCCGCTTCTCACTCTGACCTTCTCTCTCTCACTCTCTCTCTTTCCTAATAAATAAATAAATAAAGTCTTTAAAAAATAAAAATAAAAAAAAGAAAAAGTTCTAGCAGCAGCTCCACCATTCACTGTGTATATGACCTTAGTGAATCCCTAACTCCGAACCTCGGTTCCATCATCTGTAGCATATCACAGCCCTTTCATAACACACAGACCCATGGAACAGAGATAAGCCCGGATAAGCCAAAATTCCATTAGAATTACCAGGTCCTTGGAAGCTAACCACAAGAGTCTTAATTCACAATCACATTGTAGAAACCCATTCAGTCTGGATTTCTATGTGCTATCTGGGAGAAAACATGAGATGCTTGAAATTTGCATTTGTGATGCCCGCAAAAGAATGTGTTCAGAATAACTGAGTTTTGTTTCTGTATAGAGAACTACAGATGACTTAACACACATACAATGAACCAGATACCAGTCTCAGATTCTCTCTCCTGCTCTCTTTCTCTCTTCCTCCCTCCCTTCCTCTCTCCCCACAACTCCCAACTCACCCAGGGACTCAGTGACTCTGTGTTTTCCTTGGGCAGCTGAAATCAGTAGGCTTGTCAGCCATGAGGCATAGGAGAGTTGTTTTTTGTTTTGTTTTTGTTTTTATGATTTCTGTTATTTATTTTTTAATTTAAATTCAATTAATTAACATACAACGTATTATTGGTTTCAGAGGTGCAGGTCTATGATTCATCAGTCTTATATAATACCCAGTACTCATTATATCACATGCCCTCCTTAACGTCCATCACCCAGTTTACCCATCCCTCCACCCTTTCCCCTTCAGTAACTCTAGTTTGTTTCCTATGATTAAGAGTCTCTTTTGGTTTTTCTCCCTCTCTCTGGTTTCATCTCATTTTATTTTTCCCTCTCTTTCCCTATGATCCTCTGTTTTGTTTTCTAAACTCCAAATATCGGGAGAGATCATGTGATAATTGTCTTTCTCTGACTGACTTATTTTGCTCAGCATAAAATACCCTATAGTTCCATCCATGTCATTGCAAATAGCAAGATTTCATTTTTTTGATGGCTAAGTAGTATTCTATTGGAGATAGATAGATCGATAGATAGATCGATATAGATAGATATCGATCTATCTATCGATCGATATCTATCGATCTATCTACATATACCTATCTATCTATCTATACCACATCGTCTTTATCCATTCATCTGTCTATGGACATCTGGGCTCTTTCCACAGTTTGGCTATTGTGGACATTGCTACTATAAACAATATAGTGCAGGTGGCCCTTCTGATCACTATAATTGTATCTTTGGGGTAAATACCAAGTAATGCAATTGCTGGGTCGTAGGGTAGTTCTATTTTCAAGGGAGAGGGGTCTTTAAGCTCTCTTTGGTGTAAATGTACTTCCAATCTGGAGAAAGAAACCATCAACCACCCATCGCTCTGAAACATGGGTGCTATGACCCTTTCTGGAGAACAATATCAAAAATTTCTTCAGCAATCATAATTCAAAATATTTCCCAAAATTTAGTCCCTGGAGTTAAAACCAAAAGATTCCATCGAGAAAAAAAACAGGGAAAGGGACTTAATGAATAAGGGTTTGGGTAACATACTTTACTCCATTCTTGGAAATTCTTAATTCCTCTTTGTTTAAAGGAACTAATATTTGCAGGAAATAAATCTGTTTAACTTTGTTCAACCAGATATTTCCCAAACCTCTTACACTTTGTCCTCATGTTAACCATTTAAAAATCCTACTTTAATACTCCACCAAACACATTTAGGAAATTCCCATTCAAATCTTGGTGCCCAGCGTCATGTGGACCATCTTCCCAGGAACTTTTTTTTTTTTAAGATTTTATTTATCCTGGGATGCCTGGGTGGCTCAGTGGGTTAAAGCCTCTGCCTTCGGCTCAGGTCATGATCTCAGGGTCCTGGGATCGAGCCCCCCATCGGGCTCTCTACTCAGTGGCGAGCCTGCTTCCCCCCCACCTGCCTGCCTCTCTGCCTACTTGTGATCTCTCTCTCTCTGTCAAATAAATAAATAAAATCTTTAAAAAAAAAAAAGATTTTATTTATCCATTTGACAGAGAGAGAGAGATCACAAGTAGGCAGAGAAGGAGGGGGAAGCAGCGATGCGGGGCTCGATCCCAGGACCCTGAGATCAAGACCTGAGCAGAAGGCAGAGGCTTTAACCCACTGAGCCACACAGGAGCCCCCCCACCCAGGAACTTTTTTTCAAGACAACAGGAAAATGTCAAGAAACCAGAATTTAAACAACACACTTCTAAATGATCCCAGGGTCAAAGAGGGGCTCTCAAAGGAAATTTCTTTATTCTTAGACTTTAGAAAATTCACCAGACTTGTTTGTCAATAATTGCTATTTTTATAATTCCCAGCTTAAGAATTTTGCCTGAATCATAGCAAACTCTTCCAATCACTAGCCCGGAATTGTTTTGGTTTGGTTTTAATTCAAGTTTTCTTCTTGCGTTGTTCCTTGTTACTTTAATTATTATTCATCTACTTGCTTTCCTCCAGCTTTTCCACCCTAGTCAGTGTTACTATATCTTTTTCCTCTGTGTTCTTAGAAAATATCGCAAGTTTGTCCTTCTAAATTAATTATTTTGAGTGGGGGAGACAGGTTTGCAACCAGCGATGTGATTGTGTGCAACCTATGAAAATGCATGTTACTATCTGCATCTCGGCCAGTTCCCTTGTACTCTCACCTGCAGTCCCACAGTGTGGGAATTACAGAAATTACATGGGGGGGAGGGCGGGCGATAATGTCCCTAGCATGGCCTCTGGACATAGCAAACACGCGAGAAATGGAAGCTATTGTAGCTATGATTCCAATTTGCACCAGCAGTTGAGTATCCACAAAAGAACTAATGTTTTTGCAATGAAAAAGAATATGCAAAAATAGATATGAAGAGTCATAAGTGAATTCTCCCAGTAGACCAAAAAACAAAAAAGATAGCCATTATGTTTTTTCACATTATTTATTTTTTTTAACATTTTATTTATTTATTTGACACAGAGAGAGAGATCACAAGTAGGCAGAGAGGCAGGCAGAGAGAGAGGGGGAAGCAGACTCCCCACTGAGCAGAGAGCCCAATTTGATTCGGGGCTCGATCCCAAGACCCTGAGATCATGACCTGCGCCGAAGGCAGAGGCTTTAACCCACTGAGCCACCCAGGTGCCCCATACGTTTTTTCACATTATTTAGATAGTAAAAACAATAGGGAAAGAAATAGTGAGAAGCAGGAGCAAGAATCACCATCCCTCAACATTTCTGAAATGTCCTCTGAACTCTTCTCAATCCTCTCACTTTGTGTTCTCTGGTGATTTCCAGATAGTAAATAGTAGATTATGTTGGCTCTAACTTGTTCTTATCAGAAGCAAATAATCAGAGACCTCTAGCTTTAAAAAAATACAGTTGCTAAAAAAAAGAGCAAGAGAGAGAGAGAGAGAGAAAGAACATACCAGATAAGAACTGCTTTTCACGGGCACATAAACCCAACAATAGAACAGTAATGGCTGTTAAATACTAGCCTAATCCTACAAGCGAACAAATTATTGAAAATTTCAAAGTGGCAGCTTTGATTTGAAGATTCACCTCATTGACTATCTAATTCATTCCTAATGACATAATCATTGGTGAACAGTAAATGCAATTCAGAGGGTCAGAACTCTCCTATTAGTCATTAGCTTTTATATCCGGAGTGCTGTTTTACTACTGAGCCTTGTATTTTACTATTTAAAAGAAGAAGGAAGTAGCCCCATTTCCAAGGTGATGATTATTAAAGTGCTGCCACAAACGGCACATGGTTATTACAGCACAAATAGAGAGCTGTTTGAGATACACACAAAATATATTCACATCTATTCCACCAAAAAAATTTTTTTTCTCAAATAAAACTCAGCTAGAGATAAATTAATTACCTTATTATGTTCCACAAGGAAAACAAGTGTTAGATACCCTGCTGCATTGTTTGTGGTAAGCAATCAATATTTTACTGTCTAACCATATTTAACTTTACGTGTATATCTAAATCCCTTTCTACTAGGAATTCTAATACAATACTCTAAGCATAACTCATGGCCATATTCAGGTAAATTAAAGATTCCCTGAAATACACCACATGAAGGAAGTCATATTTCATCTGCATCTGTTTCTCTTATTCATTACCTAATCCTTCAACCCCCAATTCCCTCCACAGTTCTTTATTAATTTAAACAAAATATGTTCAGTTGGACTTTTCTTGGTTAGGCATAAATCTGTACACTTACCCTATCACAGACCATTAACAAAGCCCCCAAATTTTTATATAGTGAGAACTTGTAACAAAATAGGTTTCTAAAATATAACGTGATTAATTAGAGAATTGAATTTCTAGTATTAAGCTCCTTTGGAAGATTTGCTCATAGATTCAACTGTCTGTAGCTCAAATATTGATCTATTTCCTGGACTCTAAAGATGGATGGTACCAGACTGTAATGTTTGGGTTTGTAATAGTTAACCTGAAAGCCTTTCTAAAGGTAGCCAGAGAAATGGTTGAGTGATAAATATCAAGAGCTTCTTAACCATAGGAAATGTTTTCATAATCACTGGTGTGTGTGTATGTTTATTTGAAATTTGTTATCAATTCCTCTGTATTTCAAAATCTAAGAAAGGGACTAATGGAGAAAAAAGGGATAGTGGTGAAATAGAAAAAAATGCATAATCATGTTTGGTTTTATTTTCCTAAGTGTATTAATGTGATGAATCCTAAGAGAGGAGAGTGGTAGAAACCTGTCTTTTGTGTCAACTTGAAGCTACTGGACTTAATTTATTTTATTTTACAGTTTAGAAGATAAAAGAGAAATGCACATTTGACTTTACGCTTAATGTTTAAATTTAACAAATGTCTTCATCTCCATGTCCATATGACTGCAACTTCTCTTTCTCAAAATTCCAAAGTTGAATATTCTCTTAGAGCATATTTCTTAGTAAACTCTAAAATCTATACTAATACTAGATATTACCAAGGATGGCCAACAAAGTCTCAGAGAAAATCAACATCAAAGGCCAAACATCAAGGTCAATGGCCTTTACCTCATCCATCCAAACTGTGCCCAAAACCCTGCCCTACCTCATCTGGGTGACACCAAAGAAGTACAAAAAGGTTAATTGGAATTAGTACTCCAATATGAATGCATTACTAATCCAGTCATATTAATAAAAAACAAGTTATTCAATAGGTGGATAGTATATTTGTGAACAATGCCATCACATAATATTAATGATAATACTTTCTAACTCTTGGAGGCAAAGACCAGGCCATCTATCAATGGAAAACCCTTTTGCAGATTTTTCTCAAGGGCATTAAATTCTCGATCTAGTGCTTTTTCAAAATAAATAAATAAATAAAGATACTTTTATTGGAGGGGTTAGGGAGAAATGTGGAAGTTTTGCTACGGCTGGAAGTTACTAATTCTCTTCTCATGTGCCAAAAAAAAAAAAAAAAGTAAAGATTTTGCCAAAAAGCCTTTAGGAAATTTCAACCTCAATTATCATAACCTAGGCAACACTCACAAATATCAGATTTTCTAATGTAAAAATACCAGTAACATATTACATGAAACTTAATTCTGAAATCTCCACTATCTACAGTTCTTAGAAGGGAACTAATTCATCAGCACTGTTATCTCCTGGCATTGGAAATTATTTCTCAGTCTCTTATTCTTTATTTACAATAAATACTTATTTGGAATCACTTTAGCAATGGAGATTATGGATAAGGGAGAATACGTATCTTAAATTGTAGCCTCTCCTTATTCTTTACCAAAAAAACCTCAGACAAGTGACCACATTCTGTAGACTTCTCATAAAAACCACATTGCCCACCATTAAGTGTCCCTCTCTATTCACTCCCTCGTCTAAATGGAATAGCAGTCCTTAGTATTTCCTCACTTTAAATAAATCCAATTAACCTTGACCTTTTTGCTGCCCTATCTGGCTTAATCATATCCTGTCATTAAGTGAGGCCTAGAGAATGCCTGATAAGTCATGATGAACCCCAGGAAATTCCAAAATGGGATTTTAACAAACTTAAATTAACACGTGACTCATTTTAATCATTTTCATAGAGCTCAATAAAAGAATGTCACACCACAGTCAAAATTGTATCCATAGGTATAAGTGCTCCATCCAGATTCACACAGATCTCTCAGTACCTTTTTTTTTTTTTTTTTTTTTGAGAACTGCTTTCAAGCCACTGGAACACACTTCTGCGCCTTCTCACATCTGAGAGGTTCACAGGTATGAAAGCCCAGTTCCCTTGCCATGGGCTAGGGGAAAGCTGCATTTGTAACAAGAATTGATTGTTATAAAAAAGAGCAATCAAAGTAAGATATTTTGGCAATTGAAAATATGATTGTCATAACAAATTTGACAGAACAGATGCGGAAAAAAAGAAGAGTAAGTTTTCCAAAACCATGAGGAGAACTATAAAGAAATGGAAAACACGCAGGGAATCAATTGAGGAGATTCATGAACAAAATACAAGAAGAAACAAAGAAGATGAAGAAAAGAAAATAATTGGAGACAAACTTCCTGAACTGAGAAAAGAGAGAAACCATGAAATTAAAGGGAGCCACAAAGTGCCTAACAGGATGCCCTTAAGAAGACTCAAGCTCAGGGACTCCTGGCTGGCTCAGTCCGTAGAGCATGTGACTCTCGATCTCCGGGTTGTGAGTTGGAGTCCCATGTTGGGTGTAGAGATTACTTAAATTCTTTAAAAAAAAAAAAAAAACGAAAAGGCTCATGCTCAGTGATAATGAGATTTCTAATCACAGAGGATGATATGAAGATCCAAAAATGATAGCCAAAAAAAGGACAGGTTGCCTACAAAGGAAGAAGAATCACTGAGGCACCAGACTTCTCATCAGCAACATTAGCTACTAGGCAAGAAAGTAATTCTTTAAAGTCAGGAGTGGAAATTATTCTGAAACCAGAATTCTATTTCATGGCAAAAGCATTCATTTTTTGAAGAAAAGTTTACCTCTGCTAATCCTTTCTGAAAAGTAACTTGAGGCTCTCAACAGAAACACAAGAAAAAAGAAGTGGAATCTAAGAAATATTACTATTAGCACAGGAGTTTAGTGGAAACATATCCCAGGAAGAGAGCTGGATAAGGGGGCTAGGAAACAGCTGTTCCCAAATAGAATGGGAGGTCAGGGGGATCCAAGAAAAACATTTCTAAGAAGAAAGTATATTCCATTCCATTCATTTTTAGGTTGAGCTTAGCAATTAGATTAAAACATATGTTTATTATGTCATGGTGGGGGAGGTGGGAGAATGTCAATTAGAAAACTCAAGAAAAATTAGTTGTATGAGACTAAAAAATGATTCAAATATGAAAGAAACTAAAATATGCCCATATTTTATTTCAGCAATAAGCTGTGTAAGGATATTTAAGTGGGAGGAAAATATATGTAGTGGATATTTTCACACGCCTTCTTCAGGTCTGACTCTACAGTCCTCCAGCGGCTAGTAATATCAGGTGCTGACTGCTTGCATCTTCCTTCTCCACTGGGGCTTGCCCTCAGCCTCAGGAACTATCCGGCCCAAGGTTCTGTTCCTGATAGGACTATCTGAGGCCTTAGCTGCAACCACATCCCACTGAGCTTCTCTAAGAGCCCAACCCTGCCTTTGTCACTTCCTTACAAATTCACCTTCCTCAATTCCTTACCATCTTTCCTTCCTCACTTCTTTTGACTGAACCTCCCAAGAGCACTTCCCGTACATCTCAGAATCTGTTTCCAGGGAACCCAATCTAAGACCCATGTGTAAAGTCACAAAAGTAAAAGGGAGCACAGATCCTTCAGAAGGCTGCACAAAGTTCTTTCTCAATGGTGAGATTTTAGAAGTTACACAGAGAGATGGAGAGTTGGAAAAAGGGGAAAATAACAGATACATGAAGGCCAGAGGGTAAAGAGACCTGAATGCCACACAGTGGAATGTGCATGGAGAGTCTAAACTGTATGACCCTGATGAGTTATCCTCTCTGAACCTCAATGACTTCATTTGTAAAATGGATTAAAAAAAAAAAAAAAAAAAAACCTCTCTGGCCTCTTGTGAGAAAAATGAGACGCTATCTATGAAAATGCTTTGTGATGAACTTCAGATGTGGATTACTAACCAACTTCAGCCTATCATGTTGGAGCATGCCTTCAGGCCTGATAAAGTGCACTAGCTACAAGTCTACCTGCACCGAGAACTAAGAATTCTACCTTATGAGGAAAGGGGTTCAGGAGTAGAAGCCAGTCTAATAAGAGTGGTTATTGGAGGAGGGCACAATTTCAACTTCAGAGATGTCACTTGGATTTGTCCACTTACCCTCACTGCCTTCCACCCCCAATCCCAATGAACATTTTTTTTTTTAATTTGTGGTGATGGGGGGTGAAGAGAAGGAGAAAGAATGGAAGAAGAATTGGGGAGGAAAAGCTATGAAGTAAAACAGGAAGAAGCTCCATAAGACAGCACAAATAGCCCTGCTTCATCATGTGACCCCAATTTGGGAGATATTTTATCTACTTCTTCTAAGAACAGGATGTAGCTAAGGCATTCTGAGGAATCCAGAAAGTGTGATGCACAGTTGCCAACTAAGGGATCCCCCACATGGCAACAATGATACATAGTGCAAAAGGTGGAAGCCACAGAGAGCAGCTCAGTCGTGGGCTCCCGGCAGTGAAGTCTCCTGCCCGAGACTGGAGGCCAAGCAGAAGTAAGCCAGGGCAGCAGACTAAGACAACAGGGAACATATATGGTAGCCATCAGAAACACTGTGGGACTCCCAGCAATAATTACCAGACCCTTTTCCAGAAGCAGAGGTCCTGCAATTATGGGTAAGAGGAGAATCGGAGAAGTATGTGTTGTTACTGTTAATGCCATCCCATTTCAACCAGGATTTATGTAGCTTGGGGAAGCATAATAATAATTACTATTATTATTTATCAGGTAATAGCAATCTTTATAAGAAATATGTCTCTCATTAGTTGATTAACCCTGCCTAGATTAATATCCTACAAACAGGTGCTGAATAAACGTTGACTAAAAGAACAAATATGCAT
Organism: Nasua narica; assembly: GCA_028533885.1. Lineage (NCBI taxonomy): Eukaryota > Metazoa > Chordata > Mammalia > Carnivora > Procyonidae > Nasua > Nasua narica. The sequence continues at coordinate 74,968,726 of CM052799.1, forward strand.
GACTACTTCACTATATCAGGTTTCCCTGGAATTGGAATAAAGAAGATATTATGAAGGCCTAAAAAATGGTACATCAGGCTCATTACCAAAGGATGATTAGTGAATGATATCAAAGTCCAAAGACTCTGGAATATTCCAGAAGCACTCAAATTTCCATGGGTGCATCATCTGTAAATATGTCTAAAAACTCCTCTGGAATGGATAATATTTTCCATCTGCAACATCTCCTTGGGGTGGTAAATGTCATATGCTACTACCCCCTGGGTAAGTAGCATATCCTTTCCCTGTGCCTGTCTGTCTAAAATGCTAAGGAGTGTTATTTGTCATCAAGCATGTCTTTCCACGGGGCATAAACCGGGTTCTCGGTGTTTGCTAATCATTCAAAGTGTGTCTTCAGCGGCACCAAAACCTGGATCATTTTATCCTGCTCAGCTGTAGTGAGTTACAGGGGTGGTACTTTCTTCTTACTGACATTGCCAGTAATAATGTGGGTTGACATCTATGATTAAGAATTTAGGGGCCCCTGGGTGGCTCAGCCAGTTAAGTGTCAGCCTTCAGCTCAGGTCATGATCCCAGGGTCCTGAGATTGGGTGAGCAGGGAACCAGCTTCTCCCTTTTCCTCTGCCCCTCCCCCTCTCCTACCTCCCCCCTCTTTCCCCTGCTCATGCTCAAGCATGTGCACTCTCTCAAATAAATAATAAAATCTTAGGGGTGCCTGGGTGGCTCAGTGGATTAAGCCTCTGCCTTCAGCTCAGGTCCTAGGATCGAGCCCCACATCGGACTCCTTGCTCAGCAGGGAGCCTGCTTCCCTCACTCTCTCTGCCTGCTTGTGATCTCTCTCTCTCTCTCTCTCTCTCTCTCTGTTTGAAATAAATAAATAAATAAAATCTTTTTAAAACATCTTAAAAAAAAAGAATTTAAGACATAATAAGCAAAGTCTTACAGTCTAACCATATCACCTCTAGAGTCAAATTATTTTTCCCTATTCTTAATTAAAATCTTTATCTGCCCCAAGTACAACTTCTACCAATTAGATCTCATTTGCGTCCTTCTTGGTTAGGTCCCAGGACTCATTTGGGCTTGAGCTCACTTTGTTCAGAAACCTCAGGTTGAAAATGATAGATAGATGGATAGATAGATAGATAGATATAAAAAGTCTGGAAGATTGGGGAGAAATTTTCAAAATGTTTTTAAAATGAATTTTTTTACATCTTTTTCTTTTAACTATAAATGGTCTTATATATTCCCTCCCCTTTAATACACATTGGCAGTAATATCCCAACCAATTTGATCCAATAAACATGGTTCAACCCATTTTTCTTAACAAATTTTTTTTCTCCTGCAAAGTTTTCTTAAGTGTGGAACAATATTATTGCCCTCAACTGTAACATGATCTATTTCTCTGGTCTCCTTTAAGCTGTTTATCATTTGCTCTACTACTTCAGATGAAATTAATCTTCTAAAAACAGATTACACTCTAGGATGTTTTATAGCTAAAAGCTCCATCAAGACTTTTTCACAAGGTGTTAATGGAACAGAAAGCACCCAGGTAACTGAGTTCCATGTGCTGTAATAAATGCTTACTACTGCATTCGTTGAAGTCATCATGGCTGATTCACTGACATCAAGGAAGCCTCTTTGTTTCATAAATCATTGAAATATTTCAGGACCTTTTGCATGAGCCAGAGACATTCTTAGAGTGTTTAGCATCAATAACAATGAAAACCAACATGACAACATCTTAAGCAATCTGAAATATCGTACAGGGAGTTCCAGCCTGCTTCCATTGGAGGACTACTAAAAATAAGTACATTTCACTACCCTTACACACACACACACACACACACACACACACAGACCACTTAGGCAAGTTATTACTTCTAGGGTTAATTAAGCCTTTCTCTTTAATAGAGATACTATAACCAAACGTAATGCATAATGGAAATTTTAAATTTCAATCTACTCATACCAAATGGATCTAAAAGATATAAATTAGTTGAACATATGATGCATTATGAGTGAACTCAACTTGAAATACTTTACAACGGAGGATGCTGCTCAGCTTTTCTATCAAAATATCCTACTGGATATTTTATCAAAGTAGTCCTATATATTCACACAAAATAGTCCTACCGAAAGAAATGAACTTGGCCTTAATGAGAGTCATTCCTCTTTTCCAGTTGCTCAGGCCAAAACTCTTGGAATCATGCTTGATTTTTCTTTCTTTCACAGCCCACATCCAACCACTAGAAAACCCTAACAGACCTAATTTAACATGACCAAAATCCAGCTTCTCACCACGTCCACAACTACTGCCTGACCCAAGAGTCTCCAAGATGTTTTCCCAGCTTCCTTTTTTACTCCTCTATCATCCATTCTGCAAAGGAACCTGGAATGATCCTCTAAAAATGTAAATCACACTGCTTCCACAGTTTGGCTGTTGTAAATAATGCTGCAATAAAAGTCGGGGTACATGTATCCCTTTGAAAAAAAAAATGTAAATCACATCATGTCACTCCTTTGCTTCAAACTCCAATGACGTCCATCTCACTTAGAGTAAAAGCCAAAGACCTACCATAGTTTAGAAAGCCCTTCATGATCTAACTAACCTCTATGGCTTTTCCAATGCATCTCTTACTTCCCTTGCCCTCAATTATTCCAGTCTAGCCACACTGGCTTCCTTTCTGCTCTCAAACAATTGATGCCCCTCACCTTCTGCTTCAAGAAATCTTTGTACTTGTACTCTGCCTAGAATGAGTTTCTGCAAGATATCCATGTGGTGGGCTCTCTCACTCGCTTTGGAACTGTGCTCAAATAATATCTTATTAGGGAGGTCTGGCCCCCATATACAAAAGAACTCATGTTTTGGATTCAGTTTACATGCTTCTTCAGAGTCATTGTGTCCACCTATCTCTAGGCATCACCCATTTGCCCTACTTGCCAGAAGGAGTAGCCTCAGCAAATGTAATGCATGGGATCAAAGCCCTGATTTTCATCCTCATCTGCTCACCTCTTACCTTTGCTGGCTGACTGACTTGACTTTCCCATTGGAGAGTCTTAAACCCAGGTCCAACCCAACTGGACCCATTTGGGTTCAGGCTCTCCAGGAGCTCCCCTTGGAGGCTAGATAACACAACCAGAAGTGAAACACTCTGTTAGGTGGACTTTGATCAATGAGAGACAAGAGATGGAAGGAAATCAACAGAAACTGTTCTCTCTTTCTCCCCTCCAAGCACGAAGCTCCATATGGTCTCTCTGGGAAAGTCCTGAGCAATCCAGCAACCATCTGTTTCTTCTCTCGCTGTGGCCGGTTTAAAAATGCACACCTTCTTTTTCCTTGATTTCTCTGCTTTACATTTCATTTTCTCCTCATTTTTACTGCCCTGAGATTGTACCTCCCAAAAGTATTAGGATGGAAGCTCTGTGTTAGGCTTGGTGTTCTAAGGAATCTAACTCAGATACACATGTGTGCATAGACACATACATGTGCGCACACACATACACACACACAGTGATCCTCCAAACTCTAACCCTGTGTTATTTCTCATTACTTGTTATCGCTTATCTTTATGTCCATCTCCCCCTGTGAAATGTAAACTCCATGAGAGCACTGACTCTTTCTTTCATTCATTGATATAGTCCCAATAGATATAACACTGACTGGTGCATATAGACATTAAATAAATGTGTTTAGAAAATGAATGAATGAGAAGTGTGCTTGCAAGTGTGGAATTAAGCACCATTTTATTTTCCAGAAACACAGAACTAGAGAAGCTCAGGTTTTGATGCATGGCCTGCCTTTTCTGTTTTTTCATGACCTACCATTTAATGTCAGTGCTCCCATCAGGAATTTTTTCTGTTCTTTCCTTGTTTGGCCAACTCTCAGCTCAAAATTCAACTCCCCAAATTTCCTTTCCCCAGGTTAAGTTCCTGATTGACACAACCATTTCCATCAGCATTCAAATTATTTTATATAATCCCCTTAGATAGTGCACATACATATTTAGAGTAAACTTAATGCACTTTTTCCATCCTTACATAACTACATATTGTTCTAAAGTAGATCCGGCATTTCTTTAGCCCTTCCTGCAGCCCACATCTTATAGACATATAAGGATGTTCTCTCCCCTCAACCAACCCCCTCATGCTGACCTTGTCACTAATGGTAACAGCTATTCATCACGGAGTATATATGAGGTGCCAGGCATTGTGGTGGACATTTAGTCCCTACCAAGATGCTAAAAAGTTGTGAAAATATCTTAAAACTCACTCATACTAAAGTGTTTGGGACTTCATATACTCCCTTCAGAGTTATTTGCCTGGATAAAGCTGACATAATCAACAGAAATAAATCATTCTGTTACAACTTCATGCATCAGAGAGCAAGAGATTCCATGGGTAAAGCCAGGCTCTTTCTTCCCCATATTCCTCAATTTACAGCCCTGTTCAAATCACTGATTCACTGCTTTGTAACTTTCCTGGAATTGTATCACGAGAATATGCTCTGTCCTTTTATGTGATTTAAAGCTCCTTGAGATCAAACATGTCTTTCTTTCTTGGGTGTTCCTGGAAAACCACATTTGTCTCTTAACTTGATTCCAGCCTTCAGTCTCTCTCCCCTCTGGCCTGTCTGTACTTCCACCACCAGGTTTATTCTCCTAGAGCAGTGGTCTCCAAAGTAGGGGTACATAGGTAATGAGCAAAAAGATTTGTGTGTGCGTGTAGAAAAGTACTAGAAATTATACATATATATGCATATTTGCTATTATCTAAAAAATGAAAAATTGTTTGGGCTTAATGTTTTCTAAATGAATTCATGCTGGTGTCTTTCTCTGGTCTATGTGTAAGAATGTCAAAGGTATACGAGGTACCTGAGATATCCAAACAGAGGAGATGAGCAGGACCCCTTTACCTCTTTTGCATACTCAGTGCATTACAGTTTAGGTGTATATAGGTAAAAGTGGAGTTATGAAGTATATGACTGAGTTTTGACTAAACTAACCCTCACAAAATGGACACCTGGCTTAACGATTCCCGCCAAGAAATCATGAATGGAAGAGAACATCATTTTTGCAAGGTCAAGTGAACAATGAAAATGGCTGACATAACCTTTCTACCCTTAGTACAAATTCTTCAACTAACACATTATTAGATAAAATCAGTACCAAAAAATGGGCTTAAAAATTCAAAATTATCCAGATCATTTAAAATATGGACTTACATTTATTTTCATTAGCAAAGAAATTCATCCTATGTGTATATTGCATCTTGACATATTGGCTAATGATTATTATATGCATATATAGAATTGTAAGAGCTGATGATAATATGAACCCATCACAATTAACAAGACATTTTTAAAATAAGCATCTGAAACACAGAGTGACTGGCTTAAGGTCACCGGGCTAATAGAATGGTAGAGCCGGAAATGGAATCCAGGCTGTCTGGCTCCAGAGTGTGCACAATTAACCTCTACATTACCATGCTAACAACAGAATATAAGATTGCTCAGGGTCATCCTTAACATTATATCCAAGTCACTAGCTCTTATAACCACATGAAAAAGCCACACGCATTAGAATCAATCTTGATGACAATACAAAAACTATGATTTTACCGTGTAAGTTCAATTTAAATCTAGATCAAAGAAATCTATATTACTTGTCATTTGGGTTATAATCTCATATTCCAAAGCTTAAATGCCTATAAGACAGATTTATCTAATTTAAGATTACTAGCTCAAATATAAGCACAGAGTTAATACCACTTTTTCTCTAAAATAATCAGTACAAAGAGTTCTATTTTTTCCCATAGTAAAACATGTCATAGAACTTGAACTAGTAGGCAATCACTATCTTTTCTTCATAAGGAAAAAAAGCCTTTGAAATATGTACCATAACCTCTAAAAAATACAATTATCCTCTTTAAGAACTGAGGCAATTTTTTTTGACAAAAACGATGAGCAATTGATCTATAGTTCTTTTCTTCCTCAAAAAAAAATGATTGTGTATTGTGCAATGATCATTATAATTAAAAATTAAGATGGCTTGCAATAATTCCACCATTATTTGATTCAAAATCTTTATAAAATATTGGCATTTTCCAACATTTATTTTTCCTGTCTATGTTCCATTTAAGGCCAAATTTTCAAACCCAGCTGCCAAATTACACATATAATTACTGCATTTGCGCACAAAAATGTGATAATTGCTTACACAATTTCAGAGGCCAGCTTGAGGCTCCTTTCCAAATTTGTTTTACATGTACGGTTCGGTGTATGTAGTTTTATATGAAAATGGGGGAAAGTAGAATTTATGGTTCGTCTGAATGATGTGTGAAAATGGGTACAAAATAAAGCTTTTCTATAAATGTTTGGGCCTATCTTCCTATTTGGTCCCCATAGATCTTCGTAAAAGAAAAGTCCTAGAGAGCAGCTCAAACTTCAGCTAGTGTTGGAGTTACAGCAGTAGAAAGGGATAGTGTCTGATATAATGCCATAAATAGGACAGGTATCCATTTTGTCAGCTGTTGACATGTTGTCATGGAACATTCTTCTGTCTGTGAACTATTTCTATCAACCTGGATACGAAAGATAAATGTGATGCAAGGTCCACAATTGTACAGGCAGTCTAGACAACGCCACCCTCAGTAGAGCAAAAAGCTTGAGCACTGGGTGGCTAGGGATTTGCCCTTCTGACTTTGCCTGATGGCTGATACACTGTTTGGCAAATATTCACAGTGGGTGTTCTTACTGACCGGTTTGGTTCAAGAAAAGGCAAATAAAGAGGATCTTGCTGGTTATATACATTATTAGTGAGATGATCTCAGATACTTTTGTTTCTGCACAAGTTGGGTAGAAATTTATGCCCAGTTCCACATAACCTAATACTGAGGCTCGAAAATGCTACTTCTCAAAATCAAGACCTTGAATCTGATCTCTAACTGTAGCCAGATAACAATGAAACCAATCACAAGCAATTAAGCCAGAAAGAAGTTCTACTGCCAAAGAAACCCTCTGAAAGATCATCTTCCCCAATGTCCACCTGAAATAGTCATAATACTTCCTGAGCACTTGATACATGTTAAGCAACATTCTAAGCATTTTGCAGCTACCCATTCCCTCTTTATATGCTTACTAATCCTAAAAGGAAGTGCTATTAATTTCCCCATACATCTGAGGAGATTGATGTGCTAAGAATTTAAGAAATTTGCCCACATTCTTAGAAAGTAGAAAAGCCAGCTACTGGAATGCAGGCATTCTGACTCCAAAGTTTTTGCTCTTAACCCAAATAACATACTGCCTCTCAGATGGAGCCAAGGAAAATAGTAAACAAGGGATAGACTCCCAAAGGGAAGTCGTTGGACAGCCAGCATAACGGTATAAAGAATTCCCTACTGGAATGTAGTCCTTACCATTTCTGCCCAGCAGAAATAATGTTGGCATGGACTAAGGACTATGGTGTGTTGTTTCCCATTCTTCTCTTTTCCAAATGGTAATTTTTATTGCCATTATCTTGCACTTTCTTCATCATTTTATATGGGTTGTGTTATAGGTAGAAAACTCAGTATTACCCAAAGTCCCTGGACTATGGAGAGTTTCACTCGGACATGATGGAGAAGACCCCGTCTCATCCAGAGAATCAAAACTTGGAGCTAACACACTAATCTTTCAGTTGTCTCTAGTGAGAAAACATGTTTCTAAGATGAATGAAAAGAAGGGTATGTATGGGTGCTGGGTAGCCAATAGACACTTATTGATAATATATCCAGTATCTCCTTCTCCTTTCTTATGGTGCATGGGCTCTTCATACAGCAATGTAACTGGCCACTCTCATAGCAGTGACAGTTGAGTTGGGAGCAAATTCCTAAAGACGCCACAATGCTCAAGTTATTCTGTCTTGAGCTTTTTCTTTTTGTTTTCCCCAAAAATATGTTTATTTTTTTCAGTGTTACAAGATTAATTGTTCATGCATCACTCCCAGTGCTCCATGCAATACATGCCCTCCTCAATACTCACCACCAGCCTCATCCAACCCCCCACTCCCTCCCCTCCAAAACCCTCAGTTTGTTGCTCAGAGTCCACAGTCTCTCATGGTTCATCACCCGCTCCAATTTCCCCCCATTCACGCTTCCCTTCCTTCTCACAATGCCTTCCATGTTTTCCCTTATGCTTGAGCTTTTTTCATGCTCTCCCTAGTATGCCCAGCCCTGAACTTTGTAGTCCTACAGACTTCTTGAAGGATTTTGTCAATCTTGTCACCAGTCCAAACTTTTTCTTGCCAGCATGTGATTGGATCTTGTAAACTCAAAAGAATTATTTCTCAGTCTCCATATTTAATCTTTACATCATAAATTTGGAGACACATTCATGCTATTAAATCCACTTTAATGACACAGGAATATGGAACATGTATCAGAATCCACTCGAAATGCAAAAACTGACATCACATATCTTAACAGAGAGATTTCAATTAAAAAATTAGTTAACTGGAGAGGGGAGGAGCAAGATGGCAGAGAAATAGGAGACCTAAAGTTCATCTGGTCCCAGGAGTTCAGCTAGATAGTTATCAAACCATTCTAAACACCTATAAACTCAACAGGAGATCAAAAAGAAGAATAGAAGCAACTCTATGAATATAAAAGCGACCACTTACTGGAAGGTAGGATGTGCGGAGATGTGAATCCGAGGCGAGAGATGAGAAGTTAAACCACGGTGGGAGGGGCTGGCTCCCGGCAAGCAGTAGAGCAAAGGAACACAAAATCAGAACTTTTAGAAGCCCGCTCCCCAGAGGGATGTTGCTCCAGTGGCTAAGCGGAGTGAGGGGAGCCCTCACAGGGACAGTGTGGTCTCAGGAACCGCAGGGGTCACAGAAAGATCAGGGGTGTCTGAGTGCAGCAGAGCTCCCAGGTATCAGAACGGGGAATCCAGCTGCAGAGATGAGCCGAGGAGTGGGTGGTCAGCTCAGGGTCATCTTAAGCCGAGATCCAAGGCACCGTCAGGCTACTGCTCTTCCAGCATGGATCCTACAAGCAGCAGATCCAGGGAGACCCCCTCCTTCTTTCTCCAGGAGGAGCGGCATGGGAGCGCACTGCAGGAATTGGCTGGGTTTGGAGACTCAGACGGAGCCGTACGCCAGAGATAGAAACGCTCAGCCACAGGCCAGGTGAGCTCAGAGCGGGGCCAGAGACAAGGGAGGCAGGAGGGATTGATGACTTTTCTCTGAGGGCGCACTGAGGAGCGGGCCACGAGCTCTCGAGCTCTCAGCTCCTCCAGGCTGGACACTGGGAGGCCGCCATCTTCATTCTCCGCCTCCAAAGCTGTACGGAAAGTGTTCAGGGAACAAAAGCTCCGGGGAGCGAATGCGAGCAGATTGCCTGGCCCGGCCCCTGGCAAGGGCGGTGCAATTCCGCCTCGGGCAAAAGACATTAAGAATCACTGCAATAGGGCGCCTGGGTGGCTCAGTTGGTTGAGCAACTGCCTTCGGCTCAGGTCATGATCCTTGAGTTCCGGAATCGAGTCCCACATCGGGCTCCCAGCTCCACGGGGAGTCTGCTTCTTCCTCTGGCCTTCTCTCCTCTCATGCTCTCTCTCACTTTCTCTGTCTCTCAAATAAATAAATAAAATTAAAAAAAAAAAAAAGAAAAACTGCAATAGGCCTCTCTCACCGAAGATCAGCAAGAACACCGAGCCAAGACCAAGTTCACCCATCAATGAGAACTGCGGGACTCCAGAGCTAGGAAAGAAATATATAGAATTCCTGGCTTTTTTCCTATGATTCTTTAGCCTTTTAAAGTTAAATTTTTTTAATTTTATTTTTTCCTAGTCTATTTTTTTAACTTTTCCTCTTTCCTATTTTAATCTTTTTTAACTCTTTTATCTTATCAATACCTTTTTAAAAAAACTTTTTAAATTTTCATTGTTATAGTCCTATTCAATCCCTTCATTATATTTAACCTTATTTTTTGTATACATATAGGTTTTCCCCTCTTTAAAATTTTGGGATACGGTTTCTACTAACAGACCAAAATATACCCTAAATCTAGTGCATGGCTTTGTTCTAGTCTCTGGCCTGATCACATTCTTTCCTCTTTTTTCAACCAAGTTCTTATTTTACCAATTTCTTTTTTAGAATATTTTTTAATTTTCAACTTCACAGTCATTTTCCATTCCTTCATCATGTTTACTCTTATTTTGTGTGTATATATATATATATATATATGTTATGTGTATATATATATATATATATATATATATATGTTTTTTTTCTTTAAAATTTGGAAGGATGGGACGCCTGGGTGGCTCAGTTGGTTAAGCAGTTGCCTTTGGCTCAGGTCATGATCCCAGCGTCCTGGGATCGAGTCCCACATCGGGCTCCTTGCTCCGAAGGAAGCCTGCTCCTCTCTCTGTCTCTGCCTGCCTCTCTGCCTGCTTGTGTTCTCTCTCTGTTAAATAAATAAATAAAATCTTAAAAAAAAAAAAATTTGGAAGGCATTTTTCTAACAGACCAAAATACACCCAAAATCAAGTGTGTGGTTTTGTTCTATTCACCTGGCCTATATATATTTTTTTTTTTTTCTTTCTTTCTTTCTTTCTTCCTTTCTTCTCCCCGCAGTTGAGGATCTCTACCAATTTAGTTAGTGTATATTTTTCAGGGGTTGTTGCTACCCTTTTAGTATTTTGTTCTCTCATGCATTTATTCTTATCTGGATAAAATGACAAGGTGGAAAAACTCACCTCAAAAAAAGAACAAGAGGGAGTAGCAACAGCTAGGGACCTATTCAATAGGACATTAGTAAGATGTCAGAAATAGAGTTCAGAATGACGATCATCAAGGTGCTAGCTGGGCTCTAAAAAAACAAGGAAGTTACTAGTGAATCCCTTTCTGGAGAAATAAAAGCCCTTTCTGGAGAAATAAAAGAACTAAAATCTAAACAAGTTGAAATCAAAAGGCTATTAATGAGCTGCAAGCAAAAATGGAGGCTCTTACTGCTAAAATAAATGAGGCAGAAGGGAGAATTAGTGATATAAAAGACCAAATGATGGAGAATAAAGAAGCTGAGAAAAAGAGAGATAAACAACTATTGGACCATGAGAGGAGAATTCAAGAGACAAGTGATACCATAAGATGAAACAATATTAGATTAATTGGGATTCCAGAAGAAGAAGAAAGAGAGAGGGGAGCAGAAGGTATATTGGAGCAAGTTATAATAGAGAATTTCCTTAATTTGGCAAAGGGAACAAGCATCAAAATCCAGGAGACAGAGAACCCCCTTCAAAATCAATAAAAATAAGTCAACAACCCATTGTCTAATAGTAAAACTTACAAGTCTCAGTGACAAAGAGAAAATCCTGAAAGCAGCTTGGGACAAGAGTTCTATAACATACAATGATATAAATATTAGATTGGCAGCAGAACTATCCACAGAGACCTAGTAGGCCAGAAAGGACTGGCAATATATATTCAGAGCACTAAACGAGAAAAATATGCAGCCAAGAATACTATATCCAGCTATGCTGTCATTGAATATAGAAGGAGAGATAAAAAGCTTCCAGGACAAAGAAAAACTAAAAGAATTTTCAAAGCCCTACAGGAAATATTGTAAGGGGTCCTCTAAGCAAAGAGAGAACAGAGGAAACAGTTCAGAACAGAATAGACCAAAAAGGAACAGACCAGAAAGGAACAGAGACAATATACAGTAACAGTCACCTTACAGGCAATACAATGGCACTAAATTTATATCTTTCAATAGTTACCATGATGTAAATGGGCTAAGTACCCCAATGAAAAGACACAGGGTATCAGAATGGATTAAAAAAAAAAAAAAACAAGACTCAGGGGCACCTGGGTGGCTTAGTGGGTTAAAGCCTCTGCCTTCAGCTCAGGTCATGATCTAAGGGTCCTGGGATTGAGCCCCATGTCAGGCTCTCTGCTCAGCCAGGAGCCTGCTTCCCCCCCTCTCTCTGCCTGCCTCTCTGCCTACTTGTGATCTCTCTCTCCCTATGTCAAGTAAATAAATAAAATCTTAAAAAAAAATAAATAAGACCCATCAATATGCTATCTGTAAGAAACTCATTTTATTTTTTTTAAGATTTATTTATTTATTTGACAGAGAGATATATTATAAGTAGGCAGAAAGGCAGGTGAGAGAGAGGGAGAAGCAGGCTCCCTGCTGAGCAGAGAGCCTAAAGCAGGGCTTGATCCCAGGACCCTGAGACCATGACCTGAGCCAAAGGTAGAGGCTTTAACCCACTAAGCTACCCAGGCGTCCCAAGAAACTCATTTTAGACCCAAAGACATCTCCAGATTTAAAGTGAGGGGGTGGAAAACCTCCCATGCTAATGGACATCAAAAGAAAGCTGGGGTGGCAATCCTTATAGCAGATAAATTAGATTTTAAGCCAAAGACTATAATAAGAGATGAGGAAGGACACTATATCATACTTAAAGGGTCTGTCCAACAAGAAGATCTAACAATTTTAAATATATATGCCCCTAACATGGGAGCAGCCAATTATATAAACTGATTAATAACAAAATCAAAGAAACACATCTATAATAATACAATTGTAGGGCACTTTAACACCCCCCTCACTGAAATGGACACATCATCTAAGCAAAAGATCAATAGGGAAATAAAGGCTTTAAATGACACATTGGACCAGATGGACATCACAGATATATTCAGAACATTCTTCCCCAAAGCAACAGAATACACATTCTTCTCTAGTGTACATGGGACATTCTCCACAATAGGTCACATCCTGGGTCACAAATCAGGTCTTAACTGGTACCAAAAGATTAGGATCATTCCCTGCATATTTTCAGACCACAATGCTTTGAAACTAAAACTCAACCACAAGAAGAAAGTTGGAAAGAACTCAAATGCATGGAGGCTAAAGAGCATCCTACTAAAGAATGAATGGGTCAACCAGGAAATTAAAGAAGAATTTTTAAAAATTCATGGAAACAAATGAAAATGAAAACACAACTGTTCAAAATCTTTGGGACACAGCAGTCCTGAGAAAAAAGTATACAGCAATACAAGCCTTTCTCAAGAAATAAGAAAGGTCTCAAGTACCCAACCTAACCCTACACCTAAAGAAGCTGGAGAAGGAACAGCAAAGAAAGCCTAACCCCAGCAGAAGAAGAGAAATCATAAAGATCAGAGCAGAAATCAATGAAGTAGAAACCAAAAGAACAGTAGAACAAATCAATAAAACTAGGAGCTGGTTCTTTGAAAGAACTAATAAGATTGATAAACCCCTGGCCAGACTTATCCAAAAGAAAAGAGAAAGGACCCAAAATAATAAAAATCATGGAAAGAGGAGAGATCACAACCAACACCAAAGCATACAAACATATTATGAGCAATTATACACCAGCAAATTGGACAATCTGGAAGAAATAGATACATCCCTAGAGACACAGAAACTATCAAAACTGAGCCAGGAAGAAATAGAAAACCTGAACAGACCCATAACAAGTAAGGAGATTGAAGCAGTCATCAAAAATCTCCCAACACACAAGAGCCCATGGCCAGATGGCTTCCCAGGGGAATTCTACCAAACATTTAAAGAGGAACTAATACGTATTCTCCTGAAACTATTCCAAAAAATAGAAATGGAAGGGAAACTTCCAAACTCATTTTATGAGGCCAGCATTACCTTGATCCCAAAACCAGACAAAGACCCCATCAAAAAGGAGAATTACAGACCAATATCCTTGATGAACATGGATGTAAAAATTCTCACCAAAATACTAGCCAATAGGATCCAACAGTACATTAAAAGGATTATTCACCATGACCAAGTGGGATTTATTCCTGGGCTGCAAGGTTGGTTCAACATCCACAAATCAATCAATGTGATACAATACATTAATAAAAGAAAGAACAATAACTATATGTTACTCTCAATAGATGCTGAGAAAGCATTTGACAATGTACAGCATCCTTTCTTGATCATGGAGGGCATCGTGAGAAGGAAGGAAAGGATGAATGGGGGGAAATCGGAGGGGGTGCTGAACCAGGAGAGACTGTGGACTCTGAGCAACAAACTGAGGGTTTTGGAGGGGAGGGGGTGGGGGGGTGGGTGAGCCTGGTGGTGGGTATCGAGAGGGGCACATACTGCATGGAGCACTGGGTGTGGTGCATGAACAATCAATCTTGTAACACTGAAAAATTAAAATAAACAAATTTGGGGAGAAAAAAAAACTCTTCACAGTATAGGTATAGACAGTACATACCTCAATATCATCAAAGCCATCTATGAAAAATCTGCAGCAAATATCATTCTCAATGGGGAAAAACTGAGAGCTTTTCTCCTAAGGTCAGGAACACAGCAGGGCTTTTCACTACCACCACTGCTATTCAACATAGTACTAGAAGTCCTAGCCTCAGCAATCAGAAAACAAAAATAAATAAAAGGCATCCGAATCAGCAAAGAAGAAGTCAAACACCCACTCTGCAGATGACATGCTACTTTATGTAGAAAACCCAAAAGACTCCACTCCAAAACTGCTAGGACTCATACAGAAATTCAATGAAGTGGCAGGATATAAAATCAATGCACAGAAATCAGTTGCATCTCTATACACCAACATCAAGACAGAAGAAAGAGAAATTAAGGAGTTGATCCCATTTACAATTGCACCCAAAACCCTAAGATACCTAGGAATAAACCTAGCCAAAGAAGCAAAGAATCTGTACTCAGAAAACTATAAAGTACTCATAAGGGAAATTGGGGAAGACACAAAGAAATGGAAAAATATTCCATGCTCATGGATTGGAAGAACAAATACTGTCAAAATGACTATTCTACCTAGAGCAATCTACACATTTAGTGCAATCCCTATCAAAATACCATCAACTGTTATCAAATCAGGGGAATAAATAATCCTAAAATTTATATGGAACCAGAAAAGACCCCAAATAGCTAGAGGAATGTTGGAAAAGAAAACCAAAGTTGGTGGCATCACAATTCCAGACTTCAAGCTCTATTACAAAGCTGTAATCATCAAGACAGTGTGGTACTGGCACAAAAACAGAGACACAGATCCATGGAACAGAACAGAGAACGCAGAAATGGATCCTGAACTCTATGGTCAAGTAATCTTTGACAAAGCAGGAAAGAATGTCCAGTGGAAAAAAGACAGTCTCTTCAACAAATGGTGCTGGGAACATTGGACAGCCACATGCAGAAGAATGAAACTGGACCATTTCCTTACACCACACACAAAAATAGACTCAAAATGGATGAAAGACCTCAATATGAGACAGGAATCCATCAAAATCCTTGAGGAAAATACAGGCAGCCACCTTTTCAACCAACCCTAGCAAGTTCTTCCTGGAAACATCACCAAAGGAAAGGAAGCAAGGGCAAAAATGAACTATTGGGACTTCATCAAGATCAAAAGCTTTTTCATAGCAAAGGAAACAGTCAACTAAACCAAAGACAACCGACAGAATGGGAAAAGGCATTTGCAAATGATATATCAGATAAAAGGCTAGTATCCAAGATCTATAAAGAACTTCTCAAACTCAACACCCTAATAACAAATAATCCAATCAAGAAATGGGCAGAAGACATGAACAGACATTTCTGCAAAGAAGACATCCAAATGGCCAACAGACACATGAAAAAATGCTCCACATCACTCCCTATCAGGGAAATACAAATCAAAAGCACAGTGAGATAGCACCTCACACCAGATGGAATGGCTAAAATTAACAAGTCAGGAAATGAAAGATGCTGGCAAGGATGCAGAGAAAGGGGCAGTCTCTTATACTGTTGGTGGAAATGCAAGCTGGTATGGCCACTCTGGAAAACAGTATGGAGTTTCCTCAATAAGTTGAAAATAGAGCTACATTATGACCCAGCAATCACACTACTGGGTATTTACTCTAAGGATACAAATGTAGTGATCTGAAGGGGCATGTGCACCCAAATGTTTATAGCAGCAATGTCCACAATAGCCAAACTATGAAAAGAACCTACATGTCCATCAACAGACGGATGGATAAAGAAGAGGAGAGATACACACACACACACACACACACACACACACACAGGAATGCAGCCATCAAAAAACCCAAAACCTTGCCATTTCCAATGACATGGATGGATCTAGAGGGTATTATGCTAAGTGAAATAAGTCAGTCAGAGAAAGACAATTATCATATGATCTCTCTGATATGAGGAATTTGAGAGGCAGGGCAGGGGGTCGTGGTGGGAAGGGAGGGGAAAAAATGAAACAAGACGGGAGGGGGAAGGGAGACAAACCATAAGAGACTCATAATCTCACAAAACAAGCTGATGGTTGCTGGGGGTTGGGGGAGAGGGATATGGTGGATGAGTGATGGCCATTGGGGAGGGTGTGTGCTATGGTGAATTCTGTGAAATATGTAAGCCTGATGATTTGCAGACCTGGACCCCTGAAGCAAATAATACATTATATGTTAATAAAAAATAAAAATAAAAAAATTAGTTAACTGGGCAAATAAAAGAATAAAAAGAGAACTCTAAGTTATCTGGGAGGTAACAACTTCAGGAAACAGCCACCGGCCCCAAGCCTGAGGGAATAAATTGGTTGGAATTATTAAAACTTGCTTAAAAGGCGCGCTCCATGGAATTGAAACTCAGGCCTCTGAGAAGTGAGCACTGCTCTCCTGGTGCTTGTATCCCTGGGTTCAGAGGAGGGTCCTGTGGCGAGGACCCAGACTCTGGAAGATACCTGCTGCTGGTGTCTGAAGGGAGAGCAATGAAGGTTCTACAAGCGCTGGAGGAACTGTAAACCAGACTCCGACTCCGACTGTAAACCAAACTCAGAATCTAGGGAGGAACTGCCCCTACTTGGGTAAAGAAGCATCATCAGGGTAACAGTCACAGTAACAGGAAGCAAAACTTGAACAGGAAGGACCAGGTCCCCCTTTCCTTCTCCAATCATACAGTCTCCCTCTAGGGCCCCCTTGTGGCACTAAGTGGGATCAGCTTGTAAAGCAATAATGCAGTTTACAGAACCCCAGGCTCAGGATCACAAAGCAAAGGGAAAGTTTGGAGCTTCAAGATAATAACTTAATAACTAGCACAGATCAGCTCGTTTGTACTGTATAGAGGAGGAAATCATAATCCTACTTGACAAAGTATAAAAATACCCATTTTCTACAAGACATCTCCCATGATTCCTATACCACCACCAATGAAAATATCATTGAAAGAAAAGTGCTAGTTATTATTTCTTCTGGAAGATAGATTTGCATAGGTGATCCCTAACAGAGTGGATATTAAAGACTTACCTATTAGACATCTTAGTGGCCATATTTATATACATACTATTAACTTCCAGAAACAGTATTTCTGTTTCTATAGAAATCATGAGGAGACTTTTTTGCCAGGAAACATCGTAGGCATTGTGATTATTCTCCACAGATATTTATGGGGCCATCATTTGAATATCTCTATTTTCCCAGGGTGCTGAAGGAGAAAATATTGATTATGGAATATTCTGAAAGTCACCCAGTGTGTATAATAAAAAGGCATGTTGGGGTCATGGTAGAATTTTCAAAGAGGTAATGATTATGGCTTCACAATGCCTATCTGACAGTTTTTCTTTTGTATAAAATGTCTATTCATTACATTGTCCACATCTTTGTTGACTGAGATTAGACAGATTTAACAAGATAGGAAAATCTATATTCTTATACCAATTTTGACAGACCTAATAGATACAAAAATCTTTCTGATGTCTTTTCTAGAGCAGTTAAATGTAGTGGTCTACCACAGCGTTCAGAACATTCGTTTAATTGCTAGATTGGAAGGTCGGCCTCAGAGCAATATTCCTAAATGAGACCTAAAGGGTATATACATATAATTTGAGCACAGTCTGTTCTGAGGAAATTTCTTCAGAATAAATGGGAATGGGGCAGAGCAGAGAAGGAGGGTGTCAATCGCCTTAGACTTTCAAAGGCCATAAAAGGTAGGCAAAAAGAAAGAGGCAAGATATAAGGATTAATCTAAACCTCTCCCCAAATGGAGGAACAAGATAATGTGGTAAAGGCAACTCAGTCACCTGCAATCATATCACGTCCATTCTGTTTCCTATGTATGATAGTTCAGAGTATGGAAATACAGAATAAGCACTTGAGAATTTAGGATGCTCTTATAAAAGCCACGCCCAAATGGCCCAGTGGGTTGAGAGGTCACTAAAGATAATATAATATTAAAAATGTGGCCTCTGGAATCAGGTTGCCTAAATGCAACAAATTCATAGGCAAGTTCCTTAACTGACTGTGCCTCAGTCTCTCATTTGTAAAACAAGAACAATAATATACCCACCTAAAATTAATTGGGGTAAATAAAGTGTTGCAAAAATATAGCAGCTAGAGATTACAGCACTTGATTTTTCTCATGTAGTAGCTGCCAGTCTGTGATTCTATTCTACTCATTCTACTCACAGACCCTGGTTCTCCTCATCTTGTTATTCTACCTTCCCCTAGGTAACTGTTCTCCTTTACTTTGTCAGAGTGGGCTCCTAGGTCCACCCGGGAACCAGCTCACAGAAATGGAAACAGAATAGTGAGCCAGGACAAAAGGTTGTCTTTTAAGGAAATGACCCATAAGTTGCACCTAGCATTTCTACTCACATACTGACCCATACATATTGACGTGCTTCAAGGGAAGTTAGTGTTTTTGTTTTCTTTGGAGGAATATCTGAAAGTGGAATTACTGGATCATATGGTAGTTTTATTTTTAGTTTTCTGAGGAATCTCCATATAGTTTTCCATAGTGGCTAAACCAGTTGACATTCCCACCAACAGTGTATATCGTTCCCTTTCCTTCACATCCTTGCCAAAACTTGTTATTTCTTATCTTTTTGATAATAGCCATTCTAATAGGTATGAAGTACTATCTCATTGTGGTTTTGATTTGCATTTCCCTTATGGTTAAAGATATTGAGTATATTTTCTTGTACCTGTTGGCCCTCTGTATGTCTTCTTGGGGAAAATGTCTATTCAGATTTTCTGCTCATTTTTAAGCTGAATTGTTTGTTTATTTGCTATAGAGTTGTATGAGTTCTTTATATATTTTGGATACTAGCCCCTTATCAGATACATAATTTGCAAATATTTTCTCCTATTCCATAGGTTGCCTTTTCATTTTGTTGATGACTTCCTTTGCTGTGAAGAAGCTATTTAGTAAGATATAGTACCACTTATTTATTTTTTTCTTTTGTTGCTGTTACTTTGGGTGTCAGTCAGTAATAGTTATCTAAATTACAAATTCATAGAACTACTAACCCAGCATTTTCTCATCTAGATATTTATCCTACAAATATACCAGTACCCAGAGAAAATGACATATGTACAAAGTAACTCACTTAGCCTCAATTCTAATAAGAGATTGGAAAAAAAAATAAATGTCCATCAATAAAGCGCTAAGTAAATAAATTATTTATCTCACTTCTCAAACATTTTTATAGATCTTCGAAATGTTCATAGTCTATGAATACTCACCTATAATGTCTGATGATTAAATTGGCCCCAACAGAGCTGGTAAGCGTCAATCTTCATCTCACTTTACCCCAAAGCCTTATCATTTTGCCAGGTCAGTTTTCTGCCACCAGTCAGGGTCATGGAGTAAAGAAATTGCTTGTAAACACATATGTGCATAGTTTTCATTTATTCATTGAATTCATTCATTTGTTATCCATCAAGTATTCACAGCACCTACTCCGTGCCAAGCAACCTAATAAGTATTTTTGAAGTCAGGGATCTAATATGCGTATGTGTACAGATTACAGGGGTTCTTTACTAGTAAGTGATGAGCTGGAAATTCATGCTGAGCGTACAACCATTGGGCATAAGATTTAGATGTAAGTCAAACAAAGGTAGAGGTTTAGTTCAAACCTTTAGTGAGTTTGATAATGTAATGTGAGTGGAATTCAATCAGGACAGTTTTTACATAATTAATGTCTTTCATTTCATATATTAAGTGGCCCAATGTCATTATTATAACATTTAAAAGACAAGACAGTGGGGGTTACCAAAAGTTAAGGCCCTAATGTTCTAACAGCTCATGGATCCTAGTAAAAATCCAACCAATATTGGGCAATAGGTAATTAAATGGAATGTCCCAATCTACCACTTCCCAAAGGATGTTTGATGTTACAGAAGTGTCATTATGACTTTCAAATGGAAAGGATTTGTATTCAGTTTATATTCCAGTCAGGAAACTTTCCTTCCTACACTGAAGAACGTTATTATTACAGAGACTATAACCACCAAAGAGGCACAGTTCATAGAGACACAGCACAGTTCATAGAGACAATATCTAGGTATCTCTTTAAGTATCCAAGTAGGGTTTTGACAGTATTTTGGTAATATTATCACTTGCACCCCACAAATTCATTCATTCAGTAAACATTCATTAAGTTGACATAGTATGTGCCAGGCACTGTACTTGGTATTAACTTATACTGGTGTAATCAAAACAACCCTAATCACTGCCTTCAAGGAACTTGGAATCTAATAGTCTGAATCCTCCCATGCCAGATGCTCCCACCATTCTGTAATAAGCCTGCAACAGCTATACAAAGATTTAGCGTATTATTAGAACCTTATTGGTGCATTATACCTTAATCCAAAACCTATAAATGTGAGTTAGGCTGCTCATATTAGGCCTGATATTGACACTCTGTCCTACTTCCAATGTATCTAACATTTTATATAACATAATCAAAAATCATCACCACCACAACCACCAAAATAAAAAATTACAACCTGTGATAAACAAAAAACAATAGGTTCATTGTATTAGTTATCTATTACTGCATAACAAATTACCCCCAAAACTTAGCAGCTTAAGACAATAAACATTTATTACCTTGCATGGCTTCTTAGGTCAGAAATCCAGAAGTGGCTTGAGTGAATGGTTCTGGATCAGGGTCTTTCATGAGGTTGCAGTTAAAATGTCAACCAGGCAACAGATACTTGAAAAAATGCTCAATGTCATTTGCCACCAGGGAAATACAAATCAACCATGATGAGATATCACCTCACACCTGTGAGAATGGCTAAAATTGGCAACACAGGAAACAACAGACGTTGGAAAGTATGCAGAGAAAAGGGAACCCTCTTACACTGTCAATGAGAATGCAAACTGGTGTAGCCAGTCTGAAAAAGAGTATGGAGGCTCCTCAAAAAGTTAAAAATAGAACTACCCTATGACCCAGCAATTGCACTACTAGGTATTTATTCAAGGGATACAAAAATAGTGATTCAATTTTTGAATCACTTATTCAAGGGGCACATGCACCTTAATGTTTACAGCAGCAATGTCCACAATAGTCAAAATTTGGAAAGAGCCCAGATGTCCATAGACAGATGAATGGATAAAGATGTGGTATGTGTGAGTGTATGTGTGTGTGTGTGTGTATAATGGAATATATATATATATACACACACATACATAATGGAACATATATAGTGGAATATTACACAACCATCAAAATAATGAAATTTTGCCATTTGCAACCACATGGATAGAACTGAAGAATATTATTCTTTTTTTAAGATTTTTTTTTTATGTATTTATTTGACAGAGAGAAAGAGAAATCACAAGTAGACAGAGAGGCAGGCAGAGAGAGAGGGGGAAGCAGGTTCTCTGCTGAGCAGAGAGCCCTATGTGGGGCTCGATCTCAGGACCCTGAGATCATGACCTGAGCTGAAGGCACAGGCTTTAACCACTGAGCCACCCAAGCACCCCTGGAGAATATTATTCTAAGTGAAAGAAATCAGTCAGAGAAAGACAAATGCCATGTGATTTCACTCATCTGTGGAATTTGAGAAACAAAACAGATGAACATAGAGGAAGGGAAGAAAAAATAAAATAAGATAAAAACAAAAAGGGGTGGGATGCCTGGGTGGTTCAGTTGTTTAGGCATCTGCCTTCACCTCAGGTCACAATCCCAGGGCCCTGGGATTGAGTCCCACATTGGACTCCTTGCTCAGAAGGGAGCCTGTCTCTCTCTCTCTGCCTCTGCCTGCTTGTGCTCTCTCTCTCTTTCTCTCTGACAAATAAGTAAATAAAATCTTAAAAAAAAAAAAAAAACAGAAAGGGAGGCAAACCATGAGACTCTTAATTCTAGGAAACAAATTGAAAGTTGCTGGAGGGGAGATGGGTAGGAGGATGAGGTAACTGGATGATGGGCATTAAGGAGGGTATGTGATGTAATGAGCACTGGGTGTTATATGCAACTGATGAAATTAAATTCTACCCCTGAAACTAATAATACATTATATGTTACTAAATTGAATTTAAATAAAAGATTTTCTTAAAATGTCAGCCAGGGCAGCAATCATCTGAAGGCTTAACTAAGACTGGAGGCTCTGCTATCAAGGGGCTTACCCATATGCCTGACAAGTTAGCGCAGGTTGTTGGCAGGAGGTCTCACTTTCTTTTTTCTTTTTTTTTAAGGTTTTTTTTTGTTTTTGTTTTTTAAGATTTTATTTGTCAGAGAGAGAGAGAGAGAGCACAAGCAGGGGGAGCAACAGGGAGAGAGAGAAGCAGGCTCCTTGCTTAGCAAGGAGCCTGATGTGGGACTCAATCCCAGGACCCTAGGATCATGACCTGAACTGAAGGCAGACACTTAACCGACTAAGCCACCCAGACACCTGAGGTCTCATTCTTCTCACTGCATGGACCTTCTTAAAAGGCTGCTTAAGTGAAGCATGAAATCATGAAGACGTGACAGCCGGCTTCTCTCAGAGAAAGTGATCCCAAAACAAGCAAAGTGGAAGCTGTAATCCCTTTAATTACCAAATTTCAAAAGTCACATACCATCTCTTCCACCATATTATATTCTTTAAAAGCAACTCATAAAGTCTGGCCCATAGTCAAGTGAGGAAGAATTATGCTCCACCACTTAAAGATAGTTTCAAAGAATTTGTAAATGTATTTTAAAACCACCATGATCACCCTGTATGCTTTGTATGCTTCTAGTCCCCCAAATCAAAAATCCTTTAATATTTCCTACAAACCTGAAACTCTACCAAAAACAATTTTATCCTTAACTTTGGCTAGGCTGATATCTGAGGATACATCATGACTTTTGTGGATATGATAATCATGTAAGCAAGTTGCTGTTTTCACCACGAATAGATTAATGGATGCTTAATAACCGAAAAATTTGCAGTTTTCCCTTAAATATTAGTTGTCCTTTTAATGGGTCAGCCAGTCTCTCTGGAGTCTGACTTCCTAGCACTCTACAAGAGAATTTTTCTTTCCTTTTCTAAATACTTTGATCTTTTACCATTCTTTTAGACAATGTCTGAGTAGGACCTCCCATTTACTCTTTAATTCTTCCAACCAGCCTCATAGAGAAAGGAAATTGTGGAGAAATGGGAAACAAGATGACCCAAGCAAGACCAGAGAGGAATAGGAAATTACAAATGAAAAATGGTTGTGTTTTTACTTGCCGTTTTACACTTCTGCCATTGCCATAAGAAGAGCCTTCCCCAGGTACCTGCTGGTCCTTCAGCCTGCACTGCAGAATGAATATGCATTGAACAGAGCCAAACTAGGAATCTGGAGTCCTGAAGTATGAAGCAGAGCCACTCCAGCTGACCCTCAGACTCATGAGCAAGAATATTATTTTAAGCCATCAAATTTTAGTGTAATTTGTTAGGCAGCATAAACTAACTGATACATCTAGTTTTATTTAGAGGACCACTGCAATACCAATAATTTGTGACCAGAAAGCATGACTGTGACAGAAAACTACATCTCCTGCATAAACCACATTTGTGAAAAAGGAAGGGGAAATGGTTCTCAGAAGAAGGTTGTGGCAAGGAGTAAGGAGTGTGCCAGGCACACAAATCAATAGGGATACACCAGAGTCTGAAATTCCCTAACCTCCACTTGTGTCTTCACATTCAATAAAACACTTCATCCAATGACTTAGTTTTTTCTCTCACCTAAGACCCTTCTACTACAATTTAATATATGTGCTTTTTGGAGTTGATGAGATTCAAAGAAGACTGAGAAAGAGAGAGACCATGTGGTTTCAAGCA
Organism: Nasua narica; assembly: GCA_028533885.1. Classification (NCBI taxonomy): domain Eukaryota; kingdom Metazoa; phylum Chordata; class Mammalia; order Carnivora; family Procyonidae; genus Nasua; species Nasua narica. The sequence continues at coordinate 74,992,794 of CM052799.1, forward strand.
AAGGGCTCAGTGTATGACTGAGAACCTAGAACAAAGGGCCAGGTGGGTGCAGGTGGAATGAGGACTTGTACACAAACACTTGACCTGACAGGGCACACACAAGTGTGATCTAGTCTTTTCTACTTTTGCTGCATCCTGCAGAATACAATGGGAAGTGTTCTTTGAGAAAGCATGTTGGAAGACTCATTGAATATAATACCAAGAGCAAACAAGAGGACTGGGGCTCACAAAATGGCCATGACTGGCATTTCTCCTTTTTCTTATAAACCATTTTTCTGTCTTCCCTCCCTTCTCTCTCTACACATCACTACCAACAGAACTAAATGGAAAATACAAAATGAATATTTGGAGCCTATACATGTGCTATACCCACAATTACTCTAATAGCTTGTTCTTTAATCCAGAACTTTTCTGTAACATACAACAAATCATTTGGGGGTTTGATTTCTCTGAAGTGTGCCACATGTCCTGTCAAAATAACTTCTTCTAGCTGCATAACAATTGTGGGTGGCCTGTGATCACCTTGTCAGAGTGTCTTTTACACCCATAGCTGGTTGCCAGATTCCACATTACTTACTTCCTGGCCCCCCTCCTGATAACTTATGCTCCATATATCATCTCCTTCCTCTTTTTTTGCTGGCAATTGCTGGAGCCTAACAGCAATTTGCAGTTATTTATGCGGCTTAAACCTTATTGTCAATATCCTTATCCTCAATACACAACCATTCCAGTGGTATGAGCTGAGTTTTTCGGGAATAATGGGTGAGTAGGGGAGGGAGATGGGCTGAGGTTAACAAGCAAGCCTTCCTGGGATTCTCAGCCAAAACACACATTGTTGCTGAGCTGCCTTTTTCCCCTTTTTCCCTTCTTGCCTCTATTTGGGGGGGATTTTCATTTGGAATTAAAAACAGATCACAGCTTGCTGTTTGTTTGCTATTGTCAGGTCAGACCAAGCACTCAGGAAGAAGGTGGTATCACTGTGTGCATAGAATTTTCTTGGCAGTTTAATAAGAATGATGGAATTTGCCTGCATTTGCATATCACCTTTTCTCCTGGGCTCTCAAAGTCCTCCCAAAACAGAATGTAATCCTCCCAGAAGTCAGGTGAGGCATGGGACATTGTTCTCCCTTACTCCCTCAAGCCTATTTTAGAGGATATAGTCAAGGAAAACAGGTGAAAGTAAATAGGACGGAGGTCAAGGCTGATGCTTTCTTAGAGAACCAAAATTGCAGCCCTTGTGCTACTTACTATATATATATAGATAGATAGATAGATATATCTATATATATCTCCATATCCCCTCTGTATGAATTAATTCAGTCTCCACTGGACTGACAGACCCATGCTAGGGCACACGACTTGGAGAGTGGAATATGGACTGGAGTTAGACACTCTTAGCCAGGCATTTTTGTATATAGCACAAACATAAAACTCAGCCCTGAATTCTTACATCCAAGGAAGTGAATTAAGCCTTTGTACTTAGAATTTTGTCAAAGGGTCTCATTATATCCCCAGTACACAGCTGACCAATTGAAGAGACCACCAACGCCTTAACATTTAAGTGGAAAACTACAGTTTAGAGACCTCTAACAATCTTTGCAAACATCATCTTGTTTATTCAAAAAATATTTATTAAGCACTTAAGTGGAAAGCACTAGCCCCCTCCAGAAGCCTAAAGCCCTTTGGGAAGACAATAAAAATTGTAATAAATAACTGTAGCTATGGTAGGCAGCTTCTGACATGGTCCCCAGTGATTCTCACATCCTGGTATTAGTGCGGTTGTATAATGCTCACCCTGAATGTGGGCCAGATCTAGTGACAAAAGAATTCTGACACATTCTAACAAACAGAATATAGCAAAAGTGATGGCATATCACTTCCATGTTAAGATTACAAAAGACCGCTGCCATCTTGCTGTTCTCTCTCTCTCTTGCCGGTGTCCTCTCTTATTCTCTCACTTGCTCACTCTGATGTAGCATTCAACCACATTGTGAGACACCCTACGGAGAGGCCCATATGGCAAAAAACCAAGGGAGGCATCCAGCTAACAGCTTTTAAAAAGCTGAGGCCTCAATACAACAGCCCACGAGGAACTGAATTCTGCCAACAACTACACGAATGAGCTAGGAAGTAGATCCTTCCTAGCAAAGCCTTGATAATTCCTCTTCTACCATTCAAGATTTTTCTCACTTTAACCCAGTGTACCTTGTCAATAATATTCCTACTACACTCAAACAGGAATCCTTACTGTTAGATCACAGCCAGCTGATCTCCCTTTCCATGGCTTTATTCCTGTTGTTTCCCCTGTTTAGAATATTCTACTCTTTCTATCAGAATTCTCCCCCAGGGCGCCTGGGTGGCTCAGTTGCTTGAGCGACTGCCTTCGGCTCAGGTCATGATCCTTGAGTTCCGGGATCGAGTCCCACATCGGGCTCCCAGCTCCACGGGGAGTCTGCTTCTTCCTCTAACCTTCTCTCCTCTTATGCTCTCTCTCACTTTCTCTGTCTCTCAAATAAATAAATAAAATCTTTAAAAAAAAAAAAAAAGAATTCTCCCCCAAATTTCATGACTCAGCTAAAGCCCTGTCTCCTTCCAGAAGCTTTAAAACTTATGATAGAGTGCTCTGGACATAGCTGGTAAAGTAACATGTTAGCCTAGTTTGATTAGTCTGGGCCCAAATGGCCTCTTTTTCCTCCTGATTCCTGGACCGCCTCTTACCCACTGAACCTCAGGTGTGATAAATCATAGACTTCTGTTAGTTTGCAATTCCAGCAGAAACATAATAAGTTATCAAATATGCATAATTGAAAGTGTGAAATGAGTTAAGATTAAAGATCCAAGCTGAGAAGTCTAGTTTGGGGAGATTAGTTTCTACCATCAACTTTGACCATACTCGAGGTATATTCTAGAGCTGTCTATCAACTTTCCTAGGATTCTTTTGCTTATCACCCTGTCTAGTAATTCATTATTAGTCCATAGAAAGTATTGCAACTTACATTCATAAGAATGAAATTCTTAGAGTTCTCAGACACTATTTCTTATCTTAATGAATGATATAGTAAAAAATAGTGCTTCTTTTGAAGTTCATAAAAGAGGAGGAACAGGGGAGATCCCTCATGATTCTTTGAGACTCACAAGAAGGATATATGAATGGTCACGCATATAGATATATGTGTGGGTAGAGTTATGGCACACAAGAAAGGTGCTGATAACCTAAAGGTGATCATCAAAGAATAAAATAATAACTCAAGAGAAGGAGAAATATTTTTGATAAATTGAAGTGGTAAGTAATTAGGGAAATGTAAGAAGACTAAAATTTCATTCACATACTACCAGGCAACAAAAACTAATAATTAGTGATCACCTACTAGCTACCCTAGATTACATTATCCTCTCTAATTATCACAACAACCCATTTTACAAAAGAGAAAACGAAGGCCCAACCATGTTACTTTTGGTAAATTACTTCTGGTGACTGATGAGACCAATCAAGATTCTAATACCAACATGGCTGAGTCCAAATCCCATGCAACTCCCTGTTGGAAATCACAACTGGAAGACATGGCCCCATACATGTTTAAGAGGTATTATATTATTTTTCCTGATTATTACTAGATGAAAGGTAACCTATATTATTCGTCTTGAAATGATTCCACTATCTTTAAACAGCTTTACCTATACAATCTTTGTCTGTAGGAAAGGCATCTTTCTCTACGTCTCCAAGTAAAATGAAGAGCAAACTAGTCAATTCACCAATATTTCATTGTAAAGATAGGGATAGATGGTGGAATTCGAGGGAATCCGCTTATCTCACACCAGGTCTTCCAATGTCACATCCTTATTACCTTTAGAAAAAACCTTCAAATAGTTTCTTTATATCAGACGCAAGTTGTCTTCTGCCCCTGAAAGAGCTTTTATGAAGAGATATCAGCATGCTATATTTCTTAAAAAATGTTTCCTGGAGATGCAAGAGGATATAAGATACAGCCTTGCCCCAAAGATATTTCAAGTAACTGCTTGGGACTGGTACTCTTTCCTGACCTTTCTAGAGTCATCCATTCAAAGAATGTCAAATGATAGTGTCTAATTAATGTACTATATTGACATTAGACTAGCTCCCCATCCTTTCTCCCTCCTCATCATCTGACAAACCTGAGGGTAGAGAAACAGTCAGGGGGATTCTGAAACTGGATCTCTCAAGGTCTGGAAAGCATGGGCCTGGGAACCATGAATGTGTCCTGTGAACAGAGGGGGGCAGCAGAGAGCTTCTGGAAAGGTAGACTCATTAGGGAGTTTCCAAGGGGACAGCTGGTTCTGGTCATTCTGGAGACCCTGGCTGGGAGATCCTGCCCCAAGAGGTATAACCCAACTGAAGAACTTAGCCTTGCTGAGATCCCTGCCTGGTATCCGCAAATAGGACCCTCCATTTCCCAAATGACATGCTTCTGACCATGTCATCCTCTTGCCAAAAAGTCACTTTCATCAGTGGTTCCCCATTGCTTAGAACACTGGTTCTTGAGATTTAGAGTGCATCAACATCACTCAGAGAAACTGGGAAAACACAGATCACACCGGGCCCACTTCTAGAATTTCTGGTCGATTAGGTCTGGAGCAGGGCCCAAGAATTTGCTTTTCTGCAAAGGTCTCAGGTGATGCTGATATTGCTGGCTCCTGTTGGCTCAGGGACCATACCTGTGAACCACTGGCTTAGAAACTGCTTGAACTGCCCACCTACCCCCTGTCCAACTTCTCTTCTAACCACTCAGTCCCACTTGCATCCCCCCTCCCACACACACACTCTCACAATGTGTCCCACCTGGGAACGTTCTTCAGCCTCCCAAGGGAGCCATGTTTTCCCACACCTCTTAGCTTTTTCACATTTTCCCTCTCTGCTGAAACATTTTCCTTCCATCTCTTTACCTGGCTAATGCTTACTTATCTCAAGTCTCAAGTTAGAAGCCTCCCTCCTGTGAACTCCCACAGTGCCCTGCATTTCACTTTCCAGGCTATGTTATGTGTTTTGTGTCCCGACCAGTCTATCAGCCTTTTGGGAGCAGCGGCTCACAAACTTACACACTATTATAAATCTGTGGCCACCAATCTCATCTGGAGTCTCACAATAATCGTGCCACATTTCTCTGATCACCTCCCTCTTCTGTTCTCAATGATTATTTCAAACAGTCTTCACTTTCCTCAAATTCCTAACCTTCCCACCTCCTCTATCACACTCAACAGATGGCCTTGCCTACTCCTTCACAGAGAAAATAGAAGCCACCAAATAGAAACCTCTCAACTTCCCACCACCAGACCTACAAACCCATACTCACCACATCCCTCTGACCCCCTATTATAATAGAGGAGCTGCCTCTACTTTCTAATGCTGCCTAAAGCCAATCCCTCCAACTCTATTGTAGTTTTCTCCCTCCTGCTTCCTCAAAACCCCCACTATCAATACACCCTCTTCACATATCTTCAACTTCTTCCAATTTTCTCCCTGCCATTTTTAAAATGTGTTCAACTCTCTCCTCTATATATAACCATCCCCCTTCTGCTACATATCACCCTGAAATTATCATCTTATTTCTGTTTGCTCCTGCCCAGCCAAAAATGTCTAACTTTATGATTTCCATTTCCTCATTTCCCATTCATTCCATAAGATACTTTTCCTCAAACACTGTTCTTACTAAGGTTGCCAAGGACCTTTCTTTAGCTTAATCCCATAGAAACTTTTCAGTTACCCGTATGCTCGGCCCCATTGACTTCCTCCTCCAATGGTGAAGCCCTCTCACTCTTAGCTTCTGTGACATCCCAGTCTGGTCTTCGACCTATCTGGCATTCCCCCTTTAAGACCCGGTCCTCCTCTACTTTACTTGTAAATGCCAGTGTTTTGTCACACTTGATCTTAGAACTTCTTGTCTAAAGTCTGTCTGGATAAGCTTATCCATTCCCATTGATTCACTTACTCTCTATGTACCAACCACACCCTTTACTGGACAGGTCTCCAGCTCTCTGATGTCATATAACCAATTGTCTTCTCTAAGTTCTTCCCTTGATGCTCTACAGGCCCCTCCTGCTCCACTGAACTTATGATCTTCCAGTAAATCTGCTCCTTCTATGCGCTTCTTATTGAAGAAACTGAATGTCAGTAACCCTGGGGACGCATACTTGGTATCTCCCTCGGCCTCCTACTCCCATATCTCACCAAATCCACAATCCCCAAATTCCACTAGCCTCTCTCCATCTCCTCCAGCATCCCCTCTCTCCTGGATTACAGCTATAGCCACCATTGTCCTTGCAGCATCTCTGCCCCCTCCAATTCATGTTTCCCCCTTTGCTAGAGGGGCCTTTCTAAAAACAAATGTCACTGCCTTGCTTAAATGCCTCAATAGCTATCCATCACCATGGGGATAATTCAGTTTTGTCTTGCCCCTTATCCAAGCCACACTGGCCTTTTTTAGCTACTCCAAAGCACCAATCTCCTACCCACTTCAGGGTCTTTATAAATGCCATTCTCTTTCCCTGGAATGCTTGCCTCACACCCTTCTTTGCCTATCAAACTCCCATTCATCTTTCAGGGCTCAGCTTCAAATTCTCCGAGGGAAGTTTCACTGACCCTCCACTACCACATACTATATGCTGAGTCAAGGTTACCAATTAAACACTCTCATAGTATGCTATTCTATTCCTTCAAAGCACTCATCACAATTGTGGTTAATTAATTACTTGTGAAAATATTTTTCAATGCTTCTCTCTTCTTCTAAGCATAATATAGGCAGAGATCAAATCTTTCTTATTCTCTACTCTATCTGTACTACTGTTCACAATGTCTGGCTTGTACTGCGCTGACAACAAATCTTAGTTGAAAAACAAATGAATAATTACAGAGAATATATGCCATATTTTGAGATGCCACACTTCATGGTCTTGTTGGTTTGCTAATTCTCTATATTTGCAATGTCCTCTATATTCACTAGATAACAAAATAATAGTTCATATTTCTTCAGAGTTTTCTATTTGTCTGGTACTGTCCTAAATGTATTACATTCTCACAAAGTTCCTGTGAGCTAGATACTATTACTTTCTCCATTTCACAGTAGAGGCAACTGAGGCACAGAGACATCAACTATCTTGCCCCAAAATACAGAGCTAATAAGTAATAGGCTGAGATATAGGTCCCATGTCCTTAAATACTGTAATATACCATCTCTCAAGATAGATATATACAGGGAAGACCTCCATGAATGTTGGGACCTATGCATTATTAAGGCTGCTGTTACAGAGCAAAGAAGACAAAAAAATTAGATACATCAGTGGTTCTCAAAATTTAATATACATTCCAATCACCTACAGAGATTGTTGAAATACAGATTATAGGACTCCATTACCAGATTCAGTAGGTCTGAGGGCTGAGGCCCAAGATTTTGCATTTGTAACAAGTTCCCAGGTGATGCTGAAACAACTGGTCAAGAATCACACTATGAAGACTTTCCCAAGATTTTTCCATTTGGAAAAATATAGAGTACCCTTCTCTAGCAATCTTCCCTTCTATAATAAATAAATAAATAAATAAATAAATAAATAAATAGGAAAGAAAAGCTGTTCAAGAGAAATTTTAAGATGCAAACAAAATAGAGGTGATGTTTCACATTCCTCATCTGCTAGATCCTCCTCTTATCTTTTCTCCAACCTCACTGCAAGAGTTGTCATATGCACCTCCTTCTGAGGTGAAATAAAAAAATAAAAGTATTTAAAAAATAAAAGTAATTTTAAAAAGTAAAGAAATAAAAATATTTGCCTCTAACAAGATGAGTGTGTTTCCTCACTTAGCTTTTTAATTCCTACAACTCTGTAAGATCACACTATTATTAACCCCATGTTAGAGATAAAGAAAATGAGACTCCGAGAAGTTAAAGATCACAAGATCCGAGATCAAAAAGCTATGGAGAACTGACTCAGAATCAGGTTAGTGTGACTCCAAATCCCTATCCTTTCCATTAATTGACACTGTCCTTCATATTTTTCTTTTTTTTTTTTTTTAGATTTTATTTACCTTATCTTTATTTGAGAGAGGGAGAGTGTGCACACACAAGCAGGGGAAGAGGCAGAGGAGGCAGAGGGAGAGAGAGAATCTTAAATAGACTCCATGCTGAATGGGGAGCCGGGCGCAGGGCTCCATCTCACCACCCTGAAATCGTGACCTGAGCTGAAACCAACAGTCAGAGGCTTAACTGATGGAGCCTCCCAGGTGCCCCTGTCCTTTATATTTCCATTGACCTTTTTAATTCTCTTAAATGTACAAAAAAACAAAAAGTAATCTCTCTCACATCATATAGAAAGTGTCAGCTAAAAAAAAAAAAAAAAACCATCAAACTAAATCCATCTATCCCTGCAAAATATGCTTTTAATGCCTCTTTGGGTTACTTCTTTGAAATTGGTTGCTATTGATTTTAAATGTGTAGTGATAAGAAATCAAAATTTTGAACTAAAAAATTATTAGACTCTCTCTAAGAAGTATATAGCAACCCCAAAACAACCATGGCTGGTTTGTCTTTCTAGAACCACGAGACAGTACTGAATTCTATCACCATTCTGGTGTGGTTGAAGAAGGCTTTCAGAATTCCACTGCAGTGCTATGAGGCCATACATCCCCCAGGATTAATCACAAATATTTTATAAAGATGAAGTTTCGTTATATCTTTGTTCTTTGTATCTTGGCTTTTGTTGGCGCATTTTAATTAGGATCTGGTATCTGCAATAAACAGTAAACATAAAGAGCTTTGCAAAAATGTATTAGACTGTTTGTTTTCACACTCTAATGCATATTTGCACAATTTTACCATGAAAAAAGGAAAACATGCTAAGCTCTTGGGCTCTATCCCAAATGTCCTGGAATAGAATCCGGAAATTACTAAAAATGCAACCAAACCTCATCATATTCCAGCAATTAACCTAAGAAACGAGGGTCCATTCTCTGTATAAAAAAAAACATTTTGAAGGGGAGAAGTCTGTGGAGGAGAATGCTTCTCGATAAACACACGTATCGCATTCTCCAAACCTGTTTTGAAATTTGGACTTTTTCCCTTTCATGCTAAAAGAGCTTACTTAATAAACAAATTAGGTTGGGTGATGTTTTATTTTTCTCTTTCAGAGTGTTAAGAAAGTTTCTGTTTCTAAGCGAAGACAGAAAGAACGGGTAAGCATAAAACGGGGAATAAAGTAATCACACATTGCCACGTAGCTAGGGATTAATAATCTTCCTGCTAAATAGTTATAGACTAGAATGAATTATTATTAAAACAGTAGAATCATGGCAAGTGCTAATGACAAAGGACAGGTTGGGGGGGAGGTTTATTTGAACATAGCCTAATCAAAAAGTAGCAAAAACTTTTAAAAATCTCCAAATGTGGCTCCTGTGTACAATTGTTATTGAACACCTTGATAGTGTTCAAATGTGATGTAAAATCATAAAAGTGTGATAAATTCAGGGGCATAGGGTGATTTTTTCTTCTGTATCTATGCTTTAATATGTTTCCAAATAAAACATAGGATTAAGTAATTTATTTTGTTGCATGATTTATTTATGGGTTGAAACACAGTAAACAGCTGATAAAAGGCATAGTCCCAGGCATCAACTTTAAAAGATAAAAATCATTACATTTTATTAGAGGGAGACATATAAAAATGCCAACGTGAACTGTAAAGAAAGGAAAAGTACTCGCTCACAGGTCCCAAGTCTGAGTTAGACTTGGAGTTTCTAACTCCCCTATAGGGAATGATAGGCCTGAATTTAATTAGAAATCTGTTTTTTTAAGATTAAAGTTGTGAAAAAGTTAAAAGGTTGGATCATGCAAAAATAAAAATGACTCTGAGGATCTTAGGGAATTTGAGCTGGTAAACTTAGATTTTATTTCCTGCCAACTGTTTGTGGGAGGATTAAGAGATGTACAGGAATTATTAGTTTTAGATAAAAGCCAGCGTTTTATAAAGCAATTAATTTTTCATTAGTTCCACATAATTTTGGCAAAAAATAGTTTTGTTCCAATAAAGTTATTACATTTCAAGAGGTTACTCTAAAATATAGCCATTTAACTTTGCATTAATTTAACCAGATTTATAATAGGCTAAACTACAGGCAGGAAAGCAGTAATAGTTTTTTACAGAATATATTACAATTAAAAGGAAAAAATTAAGATGAAAAATATTTTAAAAACAGGTCATAAAACTTCTAAATTTCTAAGCATGGTTATGCATTTATTTAAAAGACATTCTCCTATAATGTTTGCTAAGCAGATAAAATGAATTATATAAAGTCCACCTTACGTTTTTGCAGGGGGTTATATTGCAACTATCAGAAATAAGTATTTTTATTACAGTAAATTTATTTTATATTACAAATAAATAAAATATACTTAAAGATTGGAAAAGCAAAACTTGGGGCACCTGGGCGGCTCAGTGGGTTAAAGTCTCTGCCTTCGGCTCAGGTCATGATCCCAGGGTCCTGGGATCCAGCCCCACATCAGGCTCTCTGCTCAGCAGGGAGCCTACTTCCCCCTCTCTCTCTGCCTGCCTCTCTGCCTGCTTGTGATCTCTTTCTCTGTCAAATAAATAAATAAAATCTTAAAAAAAAAAAAAGAAAAAGAAAAACTTGTTAGCACTGAAAGCCTTATACATAGAGCCATTAACTCCCCTTCCCAAAACCTTTAATGCACCCACAAAATTTTACACAGATGGCCAAAGCACCCAGATTGTTGGAGTATTCTCACCTCCAGTTTGAGTTCTTTAATCCTCACTGACATGACAAAGAAGTCTCGTTGTCTAAGTCCTGACTGGAGAATGTTTCTCGTCTCTTTACCTCCAAATAGGTTTCAGTAGTTACCACTCCATGTCTACCACCAGCCTCCTGCTTCAGCCACAACCACCTCTCTCCAGCTCACTGTGATGTTCTCCCACTAACTCCCTCAAATCCCATGCTTGTCCCCCAACCCCATTCAGGTTCCATACTGTGAACAGAAGATTTTTGCTAAAAACATAGTCATGTCACCCCTAATTGAAAATCCTCCGTTGACTTCCCTTGCATCTGGAGAAAAATCTCATTCCTTACGTTGGCCTACAGAACCCACGGCTTGTTTCCCTCCTGTCAGGCACACATTCTCTCTCACTGGGTTCCTAACAACCCCGGGAAGTTCTTTCAAGTGCTCTACAGCCAGTTCCACTCCCTGCCATGTACCAGGCACTACTGGGTAAATGCTGAATCCCCATGTTACCGCCCCTTTGCTTTTAAGACATTTGTCCCAACATGTTCTTGATGAGACTGTCAATCTAGTTTTCAGATTTTTTGGCCTGGTTTTGGGCCTCTCCTTGCCCTTTAGACTGGATATCCAATACACTTATTCATGAAGGATCTTAACTCCCCCTCAAATGCCGCTATTTTACATACCCTCCCCGATTCAGTGTAAGCCCAGAATCTTCTACATAAGCATTGCTCAGATAGGAAGTATGTTTGCTATTCATACCAGCCATGATGGGTCCAGGGATGCACCACATTCTATCATTAAACTATTCGCTAATGATTGCATTTGTACTTACATTGTCTGCCCAGATAGATCAGATAGATCATTATGTCTTTGAGAGTAAGTAATGTACTTACTTATTTAGGTCACATTAGTAGTATCCTGAGGACTTGTCAGATGTCAAATCCAACATGGGCTCAGCTCAGGACACGGGTAGGACCTTGTGATTGGGCTGCTTCATAGAGGGACATTAAGGCAGGACTGAGAAAACCAAACTAGGAGGACAAATCATTCATTCACTCATTCACTTAATTGCCATCCACACAGCAACTTCCATGTCCTGATAGCTA
>CM052799.1:75004753-75147437 GCA_028533885.1 Nasua narica
ACACGTAAGTGAGACCATAAGATAATTGACTCTCTCCGCTTGACTTATTTCACTCCGCATAATCTCTTCTAGTCCTGTCCATGTTGATACAAAAGTTGGATATTCATCCTTTCTGATGGAGGCATAATATTCCATTGTATAGATGTACCACATCTTCCTTATCCACTCATCTGTTGAAGGGCATTTTGGTTCTTTCCACGGTTTGGCCATTGTGGCCATTGCGGCTATGAACATTGGGGTACATGTAGCCCTTCTTTGTACTGCATCTGCTTCTTTGGGGTAAACACCGAGTAGTGCAATTGCAGGGTCATAGGGTCAGAGCTACTTACTTTTTATTTCTTTTCAAATTCTTGGCACCCTATCATCATGAACATGATGCACATGAACATACACACACACATTTTTGCTTTTCTGCTCAGTATCATTAAGTTCACTTTAAAAAGAATACCAGATCAGGGCCACCTGGGTGGCTCAGTGGGTTAAGGCTCTGCCTTCAGCTCGGGTCATGATCTCAGGGTCCTGGAATCGAGCTCCGCATCGGGCTCTCTGCTTGGCAGGGAGCCTGCTTACCCCTCTCTCTCCGCCTGCCTCTCTGACTACTTGTGATCTCTCTCTTTCTCTCTCTCTCTGTCAAATAAATAAATAAAAATAAAATCTTTTAAAAAGAATACCAGATCAGTGTGTATGTATTTAGAAACCCCAAAAGATAAAATGGAAAAACAATGAAAATTAACAATAGAATCTAATTAAATAGTACATTGCTGGATAAATATACAAAAATCAATTTAATTCTTATATACAAATAATAATCAAGTAAACAATAACCAAGTAGAAATTATTCCCATTTGCAATACCAATAAAAAGCATGTAATAGTTGATAATAAACCTCATAAGAAATATGCATAAAGAAAACTTAAATTTTTGAGGCACATAAATGTCTTATGTAATTTAGATAGAATATAATGTTATTGTATCAGAAAAGCTCATATGAATTATCAATTGGCCCCAAAATGATTTAGAAATATGATGTGATGTCAGTTAAAACCCTCTAAAAATTTTTGGAATAAGACAAAACCATGTTCTCGTGAAAGGACAAATGGGACAGAATTCCCCCCAAAATTGAAAAGAATAATTGTGTCAGTATTATTTTTGCATTAAAAAATTACCCCCATATTTAGCAGTCCTAATTAACAAACATTTCTTACCTCACAAGGCTTCTGAGTCAGGCATCCAAAGCAGCTTAGTTGGCTGGTTCCACCTCAGGGTCTGTCTTGGTGTTGCACCAGCATGTCGGCTGTGGTCATGTGAAGGCTTGATGGGGCTAGAGGATCCACTTCCAACCTGACTCATGTACCTGTTGGCTCAAAGTCTCCATTGGCTTCCCCACTGGCTACTGGGAAAAGGCCTCAGTTCCTCATCACACGGAGTTGATTGAGTGTACTTATGGCATGACAAGCTCCCACAAAGGGAGAAATTCAAGAGACAGAGAGAGAGAGAACTTCAATGTCTTTCATGACCTAGTATCAGAAGACACACTCCATCATTTCTACAATATATTCATTACAAGCAGGTGACTAAATTCAGCCCATACTGAAGGAAAGGGTAATTAGGCTCTACCTTATGATAAGAAGTATCAAAGAATTTGTGGACTTATTTTCAAACCACCACACTAATGAAATCAGGCTCCAAAGTTTGTGCTCTCAACCACCATGTACACTGTTTCTCTTATATTATTCTTTATGCCAGTATCTATGTGTAAAACAACTCAGAATAGTTTAAAGATTAAATATAAAAATTAAAAGCACTAAATGATCATAGGCAAATATTTTTAAATGATGTTGGGATGGATAAAATCTTTCCAAGCATGTCCAAAGTAGAAGCCAAAGAAAAAAAGAAGAAGAAGAAAGAAAGGAAAAAAGAAAAAAGTAGAATATAATTACATTGAAAATAAAGATGTCTACACACCAAAAACATCACCATCAAAGATATTAAAAGTCTAATAGAAAATTTGGAAAAAATATTTGCAGCATATATGGCAGATGAAGAGTTCCTTCCTATCCTTAATATCAAAGGGTATTTAAAATGACTAAGAAAAATATATATGCATTAGTAGAATATAAAACTGACATAAATAAGCAATTAAAAAGAAGAAATAGAGCGATCATGTGATAATTGTCTTTCTCTGACTGACTTATTTCGCTTAGCATAATACCCTCTAGTTCCATCCACGTCGTTGCAAATGGCAAGATTTCGTTTCTCTTGAAGAATTTGAGAGGCAGGGCAGGGGGTTATGGGGGGGTGGGGAAGAGAAATGAAACAAGATGGGATGGGGAAAGAGACAAACCATAAGAGACTCCTAAACTCACAAAGCAAACTAAGGGTTGCTGGGAGGTGGGGGGGTAGGGATATGGACATTGGGGAGGGTATGTGCTATGGCAAATGCTGTGAAATGTGTAAGCCTGATGATTCACATACTTGTACCCTGGGGTAAATAATACATTATATGTTAATAAAAAAATTTAAAAAAAAAAAAGAAGAAATAGAAAATGCCAATAAACACATTAAGGAAATATTCAATTTATTTGATCTTTGGTAATCAAAGAACAGCAATTAAAAATGAGATTTGTGCATTCTTTCAAGTTGGTAAAGATTGAAAAAACTACAGTATTTTCAAGATTTAGAGGGAAAAGGAATTTGATACATCCACAGGGTGTATACATTGGAATCTGCAAGGAAGTTTTTAAAATAACCTTAAGGAGTTGTAGTCCCTTTCACATAACAACTTTACTTCTAGCAATTTATCTTAAGAACTAACTGCATATATAAAGAGAGAGATGCTTATCGCAGCATTTTTTATTTTACCAAAAAAAATTTTAAACAATTCAAATGTCCAAAAACTGAAGGTTTTGTTACATAAATGACGGTGCAACAGTGAAGGATGGAAGACGATGCCATTAATAAATGACATGGAGAAAATTCATGAGGTTAAACGAACAACATATTTAAAATGGCATATATAACATGCTACAATTTTGGAAGAAAAAAATGTTAAACTGTTTTGCGTAAAGCATATGTTGATTGGGTTAAAATGCTATGTAGAGCAAAATGTCAACAGTGTTATCCTCAGATGATACAATTTTGGTTAACTTTATATTTTCATCTGTTTGTTCCTGTTTTTAAAATACTACCTGTGAAATAAGCCCAAATTATAAATCCTAACTTATTTCTTCACTGACCCTTCAGTCTTTCTCCTTTCTCCCTCACTAACAGAATAAATGATAGAAGAGGCTGGAACCTGTTATTATCAGTTAATAGTCATTAACCCCCTCACCCCAGCACAGTCTGTGCAATTTGCATGATAAAGAAATGAGTCTGAAATCTCCTGCCCAGGGATCCCCATCTGTTTTAATGAACCTACTAGAGTTCTGCTTTTGAGATAGAGCTTTAGGCAGCACATCCAAAATGATGTGTTCACCTTTAAAGCAAGTGATGGAAAACAGAGACAAACGTGAGCCTGTCTTACACACCTTAAAAGCTCACAGCAGCTTTTGTCAGTGTTGGCTATCATTTCTCAAAACTGCATCTATGTCATTTGCTTCTGTCGTTTTAGAAATGGTTGGAAGTTTAATTTTGAATATGAAAAATTTTAGACTGCATTCAAATCTCTACAAATTAACAGTTGATCATTCATATTGAAAGGGAGCCAGGGCCAAATAGATGATCCGTTTATTATTCTTATGTTCTAATGGATTAATGTTTTTAATTCAATTAGCCAAATTGTGGCAAACTTTCTATCAAGAAAAGCAAAGTCCAAGAAAACAGGTAACCATTTTTTGATACAAAGGGAGACTCTCATTGACTTCAATATTTTAAAAAGTCAAAAACAACTACATAAATTGCATAATAATACATACTTCAAAAGGCAATGGCCAACATAAAGGCACCATTCACTTTTTTTAAAGTAGAATATTCTTATATTTGAAAAGCATGAAAGATTTAGCAACACTTTGTAAGCTTTAATAGGAGAAATTTCTAAATTGCAATTTCTAAGAAAGAATAAGTGATATCTTCTTCTTTTCTTCCTTAATTAATACAATTCCATAAACTCCCTTATTCTTATAAAGCAGTGCATACCAGATCAAACCAATATAAACTTACAAAGACTTTTTGAAATTATTTGTTTACTCATTTGGGAAGATTTTTATGAATGACTTGCATTCCTCTTCCTACATTATCATTGATTATCTTTGGAAGAGATGTATTGGCTGAATGGTACTTGTCATTTCAGAACACTGAAAGTTTTTATCCTTTTAGAGCTATCAATTCCCACTGAGAAACAACTCCCTTGATGGTGTTAAATAAATAATAAGAATAAAGTTATAACATCCAATGTTTGATTCAGCACATGGCTTAATGAGTTGTAAGGTACAGTTAAGTGCCTTGAAATCTTCAGAGAGTGGGAAGGATGATGTACTGTATCAACCGTCCAGAACATAACATCCTCTTATTAGAGATTAATATTTCAATTCTTCATTTTATTTCGATATTTTCACTCTGATCTCTTTTGCACTGCCTACCTATATTTCATGGAAACAGCTAGAGTTTAATATGGAAATAAGTAAAAATTCTAAGGAGTTTAAAATACTTTGGGGGGGGTGTTTGCTATCACTGACATTTAGTAAATGCTTAGTGCATTAAATTGAATAGCATCAAACTAGTACTTAAAAGAAGCATCTATTACACGGTAGAAACAAGCTAAGCATCAGGAGATTAGG
The DNA here is from genome assembly GCA_028533885.1 of Nasua narica. Classification (NCBI taxonomy): domain Eukaryota; kingdom Metazoa; phylum Chordata; class Mammalia; order Carnivora; family Procyonidae; genus Nasua; species Nasua narica. The sequence continues at coordinate 75,009,529 of CM052799.1, forward strand.
GTCCTTATTTCAGCTCTCTTTTCACTACCTGTAGGGCCACTGGTTGATCATGTACCTAGTCTGGGCCTCGGTCTTCTCTTCAAAAAGTGATAGCTAATGAGACTATTTCCAGCTGCAATATTCTTTGAGAACATGAAATCCAAATTGAGAAAGACCTGTATCTGAAAATGTCCAAGTAGAGTTCCTTGTGCTAAAATATCAATGGACTTCCTTAGAAACCCCAGCCTAAGAGCACTCGATCTATGAGACCTCCAAGTTCATACACTGAGAAAACCAAACTCCCTCCATACACTGAGAAAAACAAATTCCCTTCCAAGGAAGATAATCACTTTCAAATGTCAATTCACCTTGACTGAATGACGTCATTTGTTCAAATGCTTTTAGAATCAAACCAGCAATTTAGTCCAGAATTTTCCCATCCTGAACCAAAGAAATCTATTTTTTGTAACTGGACATATCAAAGATTGTCATCTGCAAGCTATATGTAAGTCCCCAAGGGTTAAGATATATGGAAAACAAAATTAAACAAAAGGTCTTCCATGATTATTTGGGCTAACACCTTCTTTCCTTTTCAATACCATCAAAAATTCATTTTCCAAAACTAAGTTGGAGAGTTTAAAAACTTCTACTATGATTTCACTCCTGGTACATCCTACTCCCAAGATGAAAACATTGAGGACCATTTTGTTTTGTTTGGTTTGGCTTTTGAGACTTTTGTACCAGAAAAAGCTTTGCCTCCCCTGAGAGATGAATGCCCTTCCTCCTTTCTGAGGGCTGATTTATAATTAATTCATCATGCGCCCCTCTTACCCAGCGTGCCAAGAAGCTTAGACATAGGGTTGAAACTCAATCACAGCATCCACATGAATAGTTACAGTTAATATATTTCCTTTGTCCTTTCCTCTATGTCCTGCTTTTCTACTCTCTTAACCTTGTTGCTAGGTCATGTTTTATAAGTCATTGCAAACTCTTGAGAAAAGGTGAAGTATAAAAAAATACAATTGTAGAATGAGCATAAAATATAAAAATTAGTCTATCTCCAAAGTACAACAACCTTCACCTCTGTACAAGGATATTAAAATTAAAAGTGAATTTATTTGGAAGTGAACTGCATGATATCAGCAAAATTTAGACAAGTAAGTAATTTGTTTATTAGATGTTCATCAAGTGTTTCAATTTATTTTGCTTTATTAATCTCTCAGGGAAAATTGAGACCTCTCTGAACACTTAGAGTGCTCAATTAAATTAAATATCTTGTAAAAATACATATGACTAATTTTTAAATGAATGTCTACCTTCAAAGTGAAAACAAAACCCTTTAGAACCAGAGGCTCTGTTTTATTTAGGGAAATACTGGCTGCTCTAACACACCCAAAATGTGTAAAGACTCAAATACATTTGAAGTTTATTTTTTGCTCATCTAAGAGTCTGGGGGAATTCTTCCTAGTTAGCAGGCAGATCTCTATGTAGGGCTTTAGGGACCTGGATTCCCTTCATCTTTGGCTTTGCCATTCCCTAGGGCATCCAGTTAGCAGAAAGGAAAGAGAGCCTAAGGCATTGACCTAAAGACAGTGTATCACTCTCACTCCTATTCCACTGAAGACAAGTCAGGTGGCCACATGTAGATGGAAAGCAAGGGAGGGAGGAGGGTGAGTGGAGGTTAGGGAGTTAGAACTAGGAAAGAGAGTTCAGGGCTCCATGACCATTTTCCAGGAATGACTCTATACAATGGAAAGGGAGTATATAAACTTCTGTGGGCAGCTTGCCCTGCCCACTACAGGTTCATGCCTTTCTATTCTTTGTTTTCTTTTTCCCAACTCTCTATGCTCTATGCAAAGACACTCAAACACAGAGTGGCAATTTGGCAGCATAACTTGCTCCATGTCAGATTAGGGTGCTGACAGAGAAGAATTGCTGAGAAAAGGCAGTTGAACAGAATCAGGAAACCACACCAAAGACTCAAGAGACAAGTAGACGTCCAGCCAGATATCATGAGTAGACACCTTCCTTTGAGGCTGTTGAGTCCATGAGAACCAAATAAACTAGAACAGACTCTATCTCACTTTCTTTTCATCAGTGGAGGTTCTGTTTAATGTAATACAAAATATGATAACTTTGAAAGACTCTGCTTATTAATAAATTTAGAAATCAGAAAATTGCCTTTGTCAAGCCATATATCCTGATGTTTATTCAGGAAATATGGTTATCATCTGGGTTATAGGTTTAGCCCAACCAATAAATAGCTGTGTAGCTTTAGACAATCCCCTTTACCTCTATGCACTCAGATTCTTCATTTAAAAAAAAAATCAAGGGATTGAACCAAATGGTCATGTATATCGAACCAAGATCCAAGTGGAAAAACTCTCCCATCTGAGCAGCAATACAAAGCTAATTCACCTTGAACATATTTTTAACAATAAATTCTAACATCAGTGATAAATCAATCTATTGTAATACATATATCCATTGACTAGATTTCGAACAGGTAATGGTTTGTTAAATACATAAAATAAAATAGAATAGAATAGAATAGAATAAAGTAAAAACAAAAATTGCCTATAGTGAGAGTTCTTCTTTCCATATATCAGAGTACATTTTGCCAAATTCCAAATCTACTGCTATAGAATAAGTAGAATCTCCATTGGTCTTTACCTCTTTAACAACCAAGACATTGTATTTAAATGAATCACATGAAACTTCCTGCACAACTTTTTAACCTAGTTATCTAAAAGAGAGTACACTAAACTAATCAAAATGTGTTATGAAAGTAAATACCAGTCTTCACCCACTGGGTGTTCCTTGGGCCAGTTAGAATGTCATTTAGTAAACAACCAAATGCCAGCTTAGTGAACTAAATCATAATCTACTTGCCCAATTGAGTAATTCTGCCTTCCTCAGGGAACTACTGCAGCAGGGTCATGTGCGCTTTGCATGCACTCTCCCCTAAAAGAGTCTGTGGTTGGGCACCTGTCCCACTCCCTTCTCCATGGTCTTCTAAGAACTTCATCAGAGTTCAATATCCATTGTGCTGCCCCTCCAAGTAGCTTCAAAAACCAGCCCTCAACATCTAACGTTCAATGTGAGAACAGGATAGTGAATCTTTGGCTTTGGCCTAATTTGATTTCCAAACCAATAAAGGTGCTTGATGCAGTCCCAGAAATTGGTAGGCATCAGAAGAAGGGAGGGGTCAGTTCTACCTGGGTGGGGGTCTCAGCGGAAATGTTAGGAATGGTTTTATAACATTTAAGAAGGCTTTTCAAAGATAGGAGGAGCCAAGGAGGTAAACTAAAAGATGCATAGGCTGGAGAAATAAACCAGGACCAGATCATGAAGGACCTGGTATGGGAGGCTAACGAACTTCAACTCCATCCTGTGGATAACGGGAAAATGCCTGAAGGTTTTTAATCATCAGGCTAATATGGTAAAATTTTGCATTTTATGAGATTGTTATTTTGGCAACAGTGTGGAGGATAAATTATGGGCCAGAATGGAAACGGGGAACCAGTTAGGAGACAATTGTGGTAGTTATGACGATGCCAGTTTAGCCAACACACTGTGACAAAGTTCCTAACCAGAAATCACCCCCCACTCCAACCCTTAGGCAGGTTCACAAGCAACAGGAAATTTCACACAGACAAATGCTCCTAATCTGTACATAGATGCTTCCAGGCAGTAATGTTAGCTCAAGTTGTATTTATGAAATGCGTAGAGCTAGATGAGAATGCTTTCCTTTTTATTGATTACTTTCAATTACACATTACCTGGGATAGTCTTTTGCCAGATATGCCTTATGATTTAGATCAGCCCTCCTCTATCTGTGGGAAAGGACCAAGCTTTGTGTTTTCTTTTTCCAGGGCTGCAGACTGACACTTTCATCAACTACAGTAATGGTAAATTACTAGGAAAATGAAATGAAAAAGCAAAAAATACAGAATGCAAACCCTCTTTCTAATTTTATTGAGCAAACATAAAATGATTCTGTCAAATTGCTGTCAGAGTTTCTGAACGTTTACTCCCAGTGTCTTCCATGGGCCAGTAGGAGTTTGCAGACTGGCACAAGGGCACAGACCCCACTATGAGTAGCCCAGGTCCAGATGGGCATAGCGAGAGGTATGGAAACACAAGAAAATTGATCGCCTCCAAGAGCATCACAGACACCCCCCTCATTTAATCTCCCTGAAGAGACTGAATAATGAAAGTACTAAAACTATTAGACAGAAGTGGTCAGACACAACGTCCACATTTGTGTCACGAAACAATTTAAACAAAGCAGCATTTTTATTAGATTTGGGTCATTGGGGGGGTGTTTCCCTCCTACACAACTTTGCTTTAAGCAACCACTGAGACCAATATTTAAACATGTTAGCGCTGATGAGCAATGCCAGAAAAAATATAATCAAACAAAGTGACTAAATTAATAATTTATACACTAACAACTATGTGAAAATATAAGGCATGAGGAATTCAATTAGAAAAAAATGTAATCCAAATTAGAGTGCGTCTCAATTAAATTAGATTCCCCAACAGTGCTGTAAGTTTAGTTAAAGCCCATAGCACTACAATGACCTTAACATCACTAATGGCAACTTGACTTGGAGCGTATGTGGTATATTTGAAGCGCTTTATAAATACTTACGTGGATGCTGGGCTTCAGCTTAAGTGGTAACAAGACTCTTCCCAGGTTGCTCTTTATAGTGTAATAATAATAGATATTTATTGAACATTGGTTATGCTTCAGAGACATTGTTTCTTTGCATATACCCTAATAGCCCTGTAAGATAAGTATTATATTCTCTCATTTTAAAGATAAGAAAATTAAAGTTCAGAGAGGTAAGCGCCTTGTGAAGAGTGGGGACCAAGTTGAAACCATGTCCCCCTGATGCCAGAGCCTGTCCTGGACATCCAGAACCAAAAGGCTCTGCTACATTCTGCCTACATATCAACAGCTTTGATGGAGTTTTGGCCTTGAGGCTCTAGACTGCCTGGGTGGAGTGACTTTCTCAACTTTGTTGCCCCTGAACCTCACAGGGTAATAAACTCCTAACAAGGTGCCACCATCCAGGGCAGCCCTATCTCTGTACCCGCTGGTCTTTTTTTTTTTTTTTAACTTTTTATTTTGTAATAACTTGCTACTTATTTTTTTAAAAAAAACTGCAAAAGTAATACAGAGGATTCCCATAAGTTCTTATCCAGTTTCCCCTAATGTTAGCATCTTATGTAACCACAGTATCATTAATAAAGTTGGGAAATTAATATTGTTACAATAGTATTAACTAAGCTATAGACCGTATTTCATTTTGGCAGCTTTCCTATCAGTGTCATGCTTCCTATCCCTGATCCAGTCCTGGATCCAGCATTGCATTTAGTTTTATTCTTTCCTTAGTGTCCTCCAACCTGCGACACTTGCTCCGTGTTTCTCTGTCTTTTACAATCTTGACACTTTGTAAAGAGTATTGTCAGTTACACTGTAGACTATCTCTCAATTTAGATTTGCTGGATGTTTTGTTGTGATTAACTTGAAGTTATGGATTTGGGGGAAAAACACCACAAAGCTTATATGCCCTTCCCAGCACATTATGGCAGAGGATGCATGTTGTGAATATGTATTATTATAAAGTGATACTACCCTTAATCACTTGATTAAGGTGTTGTCTACCAGGTATCTCCACTGTGAAGTTACTATTTTTTCACTGTGCAGTTAATACAACCTTATTTGGGGGAAGATGCTTTGAGATCATCCTGCCAGCCTTTTTAATGTTGACATAATAGGTTGCTTGTTAATTTTGGCATTTAGGACACTGACCTCAGAATCACCCTTCTTTGTGACCACTCAGAAGAAGGTTGGGGTGGGTGATCAGAGAACAAATCTACTCATCACAGAGAAGGAAGAGTGGCCCCTACGGGACCAGATAGGGGCAGAGTGGCAAAGTGAGAAGGGTCAACAGAGAAAAAATAAAGCCCTAGAGAACCCCAAGAAGAGACTACCAGTTGTCCTGTACCCCATTTTTCAAAATTCCCTTATTCCTGTAGTAATTTAATCCTGACTCATCCTCAAGTTTTAATAAGACTGATGACTTCCAGCTTGAAATTATATTTCCCAGTGAGATACGGTCCTATGACTAAGTTCTCAACAATGTCATGTGAGCAGAAAGTGCTGGGTGCATACCAGCAGAAGGACATTTCTTGTCCTCTTTCCTTCCTCTGTGACCCTAGAGCAGGACTTCTTACTCATTTTGTGTCATGGACCAGTTTGGCATGCTGGTGAACTCCCTGAGACCTTAACAGAATGATGTTTTAAATAATAAAGGTACAAAGGATTATAAGGGGAATTGAAATTGATCATAATGAAATACAGTTGTAAAACGTTTTTAAATAGATGTACATTACTCGATGTACTTTTTATTGATAAATCACATAAAAAGATTTCACAAGGGGGTCTAATGACTAACATAGATTCAAAGTGATGAGTATAAATGGTATTTTGAGATAACTGCAGTAACTATAATATGAAATGAAAATACCTTGACTGGTGACACAGTCACTAGTCCTGCTAATACTACTGTGGTTTGCTGCCTGTAATTGAGAGATACGCTACATTTCCATTAGAGGTTTTCCTACTCATATTCATAGACATCCTGAATTCCATCCGTGGCCCCCAGAATAGAGGATACTGGAACAAGATAGAAGAAATCTGAGTCCCCGGATGACCCTTGGAATAGAACCACCTATCTGCCGTAGTTTCCCTCCCTATGCACTTCTGGAATGCTCCTCAAAAAGAGAGAAAATTCTATGTTTTTTGAGCCACTTTGCCATCCCTTTTTCTGTATATATCTCTTAGTTATAATAGTTGAGCTGTGGGGCACCTGGGTGGTTTAGTCGGTTGAGCGTCTGACTCTTAATTTGGATGCAGGTCATGATTTCGGGGTTGTGGGATTGAGCCCTGTGTCAGACTCCATGCCCAGCATTCCTTAGTTGCAGTCGTAGCATTCCTAAATTCCAGCTTAGGAACCTCTCTCCCTCTCACTCTGCCCGCCGCCACACCCATCCCCACTCATGCTGTCTCTCTCAAAAAAAAAAAAAAAAAATAGTTGAGCTGTACTCCAACTAAACAGTTCTCAAACATTTTAATCTTTAGACCCTTTTACAATGTACTGAAAATTTTATTGATGACCTCAAACATGTTTTGTATGGACTATATATATCAATATTTACCATGTTTAGGAGTTAGAACTGTGAAATTTTTATTTTTGCTCATTAAAAAATAACAATAATAAACTCATGACATGTTAGCATAAGTAATATTTTTATGAAAACTAGCTGTATTTCCAAAAAAAAAAATAGTGAAAAGAATAGGCACTGTTTTACATTTGTGAAAATCTCTTTAGTGTCTGGTTTAGTAGAAGACATCTGGGTTCTCATATTTGCTTCTGCATTCACTGTGTTTCACTCTGTTGCTTTGGTTGAAATATATGAAGAAAATCCAGCCTCACACAGGCATGGAAAAGACTAATAGCCATTTCAGATAACGGTGGGCTTTCTTTTTTGATACTATACAAAAACCTGACAAGCAATAGTTTCTTAAGTTTGTTATAATGTGGAATAGGAAACCCTATCACCAAACTTTTATACTCTGTCCCATTAAAATCCTTTAGTCTGTAATTTGAATGCCTCTCTAACCCTTACATGGTTTTGTAACATCATGAATTGGTCATTTTGAATGTATTGGCTCACTGAGTTATGCAGATCTTCTAAATGTTGACACATGTCATCAGACAATATCAAAGAATAACATTGCTTAACATTACCGTAGGTCTCATCAAAAAAAAAAAAAGTTTTTAAGAATTGAGAGTCTGTCAGACTCATGGTGGTGGATACGAGTCTTCCAAAATTATAATTTTCACTTGAAAGCTCAAATGTCATCATTGGCAACAAATACTGTCAGTTGTTTTCCTTGAAGTGACAGGCTTACTTACTTCATTTTTGAGGAAATGTCTGCCAAACACCATAGCTTGTCTATCAGTCGTTCTTTCAAGTACAAATGGTTTTCCATGAAAAAGTGGCTAATTCATCTTACAGCCCCAACAATTGCACAAGCCCTTTTTCTTGAGACAACCGTCATGCGGCAGACGTGCCTTATGGGCGCCTCTCATTTTGTCACCCAGAGTTTTAAAAACACAGACCCATGGGTTAAAATTTGATAAAAATTAGTTTTATGTTATTAATAAATTTAATAAAATTTCTCTTTCTTTATGAAGGGAATTCTTAAAAAAAAAGATTTTATTTATTTATTTGACAGAGAGAGAGAGATACAGTGAGAGAAGAAACACAACCAGGGGGAGCTGCAGAGGGAAAGGGAGAAGCAGGTTCCCCTCTGAACAGGGAGCCCAATGCAGGACTTGATCCCAGGACCCTGGGATCATGACCTGAGCCTAAGGCAGATGCTTAACTGACTGAGCCACCCACTCACCCTTATCAAGGAAATTCTTAAATGAAACTGGTTTTTTATCTACATGCTGCGAGAGTGTGGCAGTAAAGAATACCCTCATTGCTGGTATTTTTTTATCACAGGCTTGATTTGTGCCGCCATTTGAGACGCCAGCAATTTTGCCTTGTCTTTGCATCTGTACCATCAGTGGGAATGTCAATACAGTGAAAAGCCCAAATAAAATCTTAGTGTTATTATGGAAATAGTTTGACCTGCGGAATGCCTGAAAGACATGTTAGGACCCAGAAACCTGACTTTGAGAATCACTATTCTAACTAATACAACTTCTAGGCCCTAACTTCTAGGCAATAGATTAGATGGGTGTTGCTACAGGAAAAGGGACATAAAGTAACAAGAAATGAGGGGCGCCTGGGTGGCTCAGGCGGTTAAGCGTCTGCCTTCATCTCGGGTCATGATCCCAGGCTCAGTTGGTTAAGCGTCTGCCTTCAGCTCGGGTCATGATCCCAGGGTCCTAGGATCAAGCCCTGCATTGGGCTCCCTGTTCAGTGGGGAGCCTGCTTCTCCCTCTGCCTGCTGCTCCCCCTGTGTGCTCTTTCTCTCTGACAAATAAATATAATCTATAAAAAGGTAACAAGAAATGAGTCAGTGTGATGTTTAACACTCTTGAACAATGATGCTAGCCAGGCCAATCCCTGGGACAGTCAGGAACTTGATTCTGCAGGCTGCCCCTGAACAGGCCCACATCTGGGTCGCATTAACGTCCCTGACCACTCCTGTCAAGGCTTTACCTAGCCAGTAATGGCTCTCAGGTTTACAGTGTGGAGATCTGGCCCTCATTTTTCTTATTGTTTTTTTCCATGTAGCCTTACCCCCACACTCCACTTCTTTTCCAACGGTCTGTTTTCTGAAACTGCTCTTAACTCCACCTCTGTCCAGGTGTTTTCTGGTGGGATGGGTAGGGCCATCACATGACCCAGCTCTCGGGCCACAGCTAATCAGTGCAGAGGTGGGCCCCAGACCAGCAGTGCCCATAACCCCTTGCTGCAAATGTTGACCTTGGGGTTGCCAATTGGTCAGTCTTTTTCCAGATGGGTGAAGCTGTGGGATAGAAACCAGGGATTCTAAAACATGGCATGCCTTAGAATCTTGTAAACCAAACTGGACCCCACTCCAGATTCTGATTCTGCAAGTCTGGGGGGTAGAGGCTAATGCTGCTGGTCTGGGGACCATAGTTTGAGACTAACGTGAAGTTCCAGAACTATGAGGGTTCAAGATTATGGTTAATATCACACAATTAAAGAGGTTGGGGGGAAGAAATCTGTCTAGAGAGATAGAGAGACAGAAAGAGAAATAAAGAGAGAGATAGGGAGAGAGTGAGAGAGAGAGAGAAAGAGAGAGCCTGAAATACAGAAGTGATATTCAAAGACGATATCCTGGAAATTTTCAAAGGCTGTTTCCTGTGGTTTCTGAATCCCAGCCACATGCCTGTGTTTGGGATCCTTGAAAGCCCCTGAATCCTTATAACAAAATGTGAGTTCAAGCTGAGTTTGTGCCCCATTAAGTCCAGTATCTTCTTAACTGATACACCATCTCAGAACCAGTCCCACAAAACTGGCTTTTCCCTGAAGTTCTATTTGGAGCCATAAGCCAAAGCATGGAAATACAATGGATGTCATGAAGCCTCTCACAGACACATGGAGCTTCAGCCAACATCTACATCAAAGTTAGTGAAGAAGACCCCCAAACACCAACAGTATTCTCCATTGTAGCTCAGGAGGCAGTATACTGGCTGGAAAGGTAGGCTCTGGGTGAGAATGCACTGGTGTGAATCTGACTTTGCTACTTTCTGGTCTGTCCTCACTGATCTTGTATCTGTAGAAACAATTGCATGGACCCTGTCTGTCTCTGGTCTCTGTCCTCTGGATTTGCCTCTTGTGCTTGATCTCTCCAGGCTGTTATCTCAAGCACAGCTCCTCCCCCCAGGTCTAGCTCTAAGGGATCTGGCTGATGGTTTCACCAGGAGATAGATGAGACCTCCAAGCCAACACGGTTGTAATTCCAGCAAAGACTGAGAGTCTTCAAGGGAGTGACTTGGCCCCAACCATCTGGGCAATATTTCCAAAGCAAAACAAGGCCTGGGAAGGTGGATTTTAGCAAGCTGGTAACAAGGGGCTGCTTGCTGTGCTGAGGTACAAGATGATGGAAGTAAAGTGAGGTGGGAAGAGTTCTGACCCTAGGTTCAGGTGTTACAGTGGCTTCTTATGCAAAGTCCATGGCTCCAGGTACGGGCAACTGGGATCAGGTAAAGAATCTGATAAGGGGGAGACCCCACTCCAGCTAGAACACCAACAATGCCAGACTTTGTCATCACCTGCCACTCAAGTATATTGAAAATCAGTCGTGGTCTTCCATTTCTTCCATTTTTAGCTTGGTAGGTCCCGTGTCCTAAAAACTCAGGATAGCCACCTCTCACAGGGTCAACCCCTATAGGAAGCCAACCCTGGTGTCCTAATAAGGGATAATGCAGAAACACTGTTAATCCAAGTTCTATACCCTGTGAATATTTCCATCCATCACCCTCATCTTTGTCACTCTCGGAAATCCTATCTCATGCCCTCACATGCTTTTATGGCCCTGTTCTTCTCCCCCCAGTTCATCTGGCTTCCTCTACTACATTGATAGCCGATATCTCTGTTTTCTGGGACTATTTGTCATGGCTGAACTGTGACCCTCCTCCAGGAACAGTGTCTCCCTGATAACCTTCTCAGATTGAAGCTATGGATTCCCCTACAATCCCATCACTTCCCCTGAGCTTTCTCATTCAGCCATCTCATTCATTCCATCGTTTAAGTTACTGTCTATGTAGTGATGACTACTAAATCTTTATTTCCATCCCATGTTTCCCTCTGGCCACCAGACTCATATATCTAACTGTCTTTGGCAATCCCTGAAGTTGTCCCATAGGTGTCTTAAAATGAAATGCTCTAAACTGAACCCCCTATTCTTAGAACTGCAAACTTATTTTTCCTCTTGTGTTTTGTCCCTCAGTATACGGCCACAAAGCAAAGAACAGAGGCTTTCCACCAACAACTAACACCAACTTGGCAGCCAAAATGCCAGCTAAGCTGCTCAATGCCTCACCCAGAGAAACTATAAGCTGACACATGGTTATTGTTGTTTTAAGTCACTAACTGAGCCAATTGAGGTTATTCACTATGCAGCTTGACACTAGGGTGGACAATAGAACACACTGATGATGAGAAATGGTATCCCTTGCCCTCATGAAGCTTACAGACTACTCATGCTCTAGTCTTTCCTTCACAATCATCAAAACATTGGGACCTGGTCATAGTCTACTACTCCAGACCAAATATTACATTGTCTAATAAATATCCATGGGGAGGATCATTCAATACCCTTGATTTATAGCTCCTGCACCTCTTTAGTTCCTATAATCTATACTTTCCCTATTTCAGCAACCCACTCCTGTGATCATGCTGCGTTCTTGTCCTCATCTACAACTCACCATCTGTAAAAAGTTCAACTCTAATATACAACTTTTTAAAAAATATTTTATTTATTTGACAGAGAGAGCAGCAGAGGGAGAAGCAGACTCCCTGCCGAGCAGGTATCCCGATGCAGGACCCTATCCCAGGACCCTATGATCATGACCTGAGCAGAAGGCAGACATTCAACTGACTGAGCCACCCAGGAGCCCCTAATATACACCTTTTTAAAACCACAATGATTAGTTCTCCCCATCTGGTTATTTCTCTACTCTTATACATGCTCTGATCCCCTCAAGAGATCCAGGTCCAAGGAGCTCTTCTGTTCCCTCCCAATCGATCAACCCTTTCTTAGGTTTATTCCCTTCCTTATTCAGGTTAGATCCCATACTGTGTCACATCAACCATTTTTCTGCCAGAATTCTCATGTAATCCTTCCTTTTTGTCCCCAGACTTGGATATTTCCCCCACCCACGGGCACCCCACTCATCCTCCTCAGCATTAATCTCTATGCCCCAAAGATTGTCTACAATGAATACCTATACATCCGTCTCCGAAGACTTTTTCCTAGCTCTGGAGAGACTCCATCAGAGTGCCCAGTGCAGGGCAGGAGTGCTCCGTTAATGCCCCTGGAAGCAGCCCTCAACAAAGGGTGGGTAAGGACATACGGAAACCACCACATTTGGCAGCACAGCTGCCATTACCATTGACTGGAAATTCTCCTACTTCTACTGGGCTTCTTTGCCTCTCATTTCCCAGCCCAAGGAAGGAATGTCCTCACTCACTGTCAGTATATCTCTCTTTTTGTTGAAAGATGAAGTGGGAAAAATCCTGTAAGAATGTCATTAAACTCCTTTTCCCACTCTTCTCCCTGCCTTAAAAGAAAACAAACAAATGAATGAATGAATGAATGAATGAATGAATAATCATCCTTCCTTGCCTCTTTCTCTCACCCATTTCCAAGAAAATTTGTCCCTTCTATGAACAGCTAAACTTTCACCAGGACTCTGGATCGTATCACCCCCACCGTCATTACTATGGATCTCAAATCACCCCTGAACTGACACATGGGATGAAAACATCTCAGCTGTCACTGTAATTTACCTCCTGGCAGCATCTGATATGACTGACCACTTTTGAAACTGTTTCCTCCTTGTCTGTGTCTGTGTCATTCTTCTCTTGCAGTTTTCCCTCTGAATCTCTGATCACTCCTACTCTGTGTTTCCACTAATCAGATACATCTTAAGCATCTCTCCACCTACTTCCATCTGCATGGTCATGATGCTAGTTTAGAATACCACCATCTCAAACCAAGGTTACTAGGTGTTTCCTCTACTAGTCTCCTCTGCTGTACCTCACCCCATAGCCCAAATCTTTTCTCTAGACCATAGCCAGGATGCTCTTTCTTTAATCAGGGTCACTGCCCAGTTTAAAGTCTATCAGTGACTCATCAGTTTGGCTTGATGGATGTCAAGGTTAGCAGCAGAGATAGGAGGTGTTAGATCTAATCCCTTCCCACACTCTGCACTGCCTTGGAGAGGTATGATGCTCTTCCACTGGGGAACTTCTGGTTCTATCTTGGAAAAATCTCACTGAAGACAGTTGTGCTTGAATACAGGGCTTTTGATCAACCTCATCCAACTTTCTAACCCAGCAACAAGTGTGTAACACCACATACATTGAATCATCCTTTTGTCTTGATATCTCACCAACCTCTAAGCCCTAAGCCCTGCACATCAGTTGCAACTTTCTAAAACAATACCACCAGATTGATATTGTTTGACAACAATTGATTTCACAATTGTTAAACATTCCAATTCTTATGTCTTCTAGGTCTGCAAGAGGTCTTCTAGGTCTCATGTCTTCTAGGTCTACTATGCAGAAAGGTAAATTTGAAAATAGTTTCAAAAGCACATATTTTTCCTTTGATTTTGGTCCCCAAGAATTTCAAAATTATATCTTTTTTTAACTTAATAGATGTCCAAAACTCCTATCTACAAAACTTTGTCCTTACTTTCTATTTATGTCATGCTCTTAAAGTCTTATTTGGATTTCCCCACTGATATGTTAGTTTTCTACTGCTGCATACGAAATTACCACAAATTTAGTAGCTTAAAGTAATACACATTTACCGTCTCTGCTTCTGTAGGTCAAGAGTTGGGCAGAGCTTAGCTGGTTCTTCTATTTAGGGCCTCACAAAGCTGCAAGGTGGGTGGTGGCTGGACTGCATTCCTTTGGGGAGCTCAAGATCAACTAAAAGCAGAATTTCGTTTTGTGCAGATGTAGGACTGAGGTTGCCACCACATTGCTGGCTGTCAATCAGGCTCCATCTCAGCTCCATGGAGGTCCTTCTAGTTCTTGCTATCTGGTCCTCTCACTCTCCCCCCATGGCAGCTCACTTCTTCAAAAACAGAAGAGAGCTTTTCCAGTCTGCAAAAACAGTCTTAGAAAATGTCATATAATCAAGGAATCACTTTTGCCATATAAAATAACTTAACTGAGGGAATAACTATCCCATTATATCCACAGATCCTGCTCATACTCAAAGAGAGAGGATTACAGGGTGTGTACACCGAGAGGCATGGATCTTCGGGGCCATTTTAGAATTCTGAAAGCCACACCTAATCTTAAATTTTTATTTATTAGGCAAAAATATTTGCATGATTCTATTGATTCTGAAATATATGTCAAATATTTTGAGAAATAAGTTATATAGAATCTTAAGAGATCATCTCACATTGTATGATAGATAGATTCTAAAAATGCCCCACCCCAATTATTCCCTTCCCTGTACCCATACCTCATGCAGGGTGACAATGAAGCTCATCCTAGAGATTTTGAGACTGTCTTATATCTTGCTTCGGCCAAGAGAATGCAGCTGCGGTAACAGTATGAGAGTATCGAACCTAAACTTGAAGAAGATCACATGTTTTTGTTCTCTTTGTCTTGAAACCACACCATTGCCATGGTAACAAGCCCAAGATCACCTGCTACAGGATCACGTGCACTGTGGGACAAAGATAAGCTCCCATCTTGGGGAATCCTAGACCAGCTACCCCTAGCTGACCCACCAACTGACCACAGACCTAGGTGAGATCTACTCAAGTCTAGCCAAGCCTGTTCCAGATCAGCAGAATCTCCCTTTCAACCCATAAATTCCTAAGAAATAATACATGACTGTTGTTTAAAGCTACTAAAATTTGAAGTTGTTTGTTATACAGCAATAGCTAACTGATGTATGTGGGGAAAGGCAACAAAGGACTTGGCTGTGGGTGGAAGTAAAGTATCCTAAAAAAGCATAATTCATTCACAGTATCCTCAAATTTCTGTGTTTCATGTAAGAAATCACTAGTGCTGATGATGGGATGTTTTCAGTCTGTGTCTAAGTAATCTTCATTCAAAAGACTAATGTGTGACCTGCAGTTCTTTCTACAATGAATAGAGCAATAAAGAGATAGAGAAATCAAATAGCAAAAAAAAGAATTCTGCTGTGCTGTTCTAGACACAGCTGCCCTAATAGAGAAATGTGCAGTTTCTACTTTCCTTGCAGTTTTTCAGTTCAGAATTACTTTAAAATAAATCCCAATGAAAGCAGTAATCAATTATGTCAAGAAGAAAACAAAGTTTGATCTGAAAATACTAACAGAATCTAACATTTTAGAAATAAATTACTGTGTCATGTCCTGTGGCAACATTGTATCAAATTGCTTAAAGATAAATTGTACCATCAACTCCTGGGTGTCTGTGTGTGGATTACCCTTTTTGTAGATTATCAAGGGCAAACATTTAATTTCAAGTTTCTATCCCTCTTCTCAGAGTATTTCTCTACCACCATTCTGAATACTATCAGTCATTGCATGGTAAGGGGACAGAAATTTAGTGAAATACAGTGATAATTCACTTACACTGCATTCTATAAGAATAAGTTGTTCAATATAAGTAAATTTCCAAGATAGCCTAAAAGTTATCCAAGCGCCCTCGCTTTTTAAAAAAGCTGTAACCATTCTGATACAAATTTTGCTAGAACACATTTTACATTTTCTTTCCTTATGAAACAGAACGTGCTTCGCTCCTAAAACCTTTATTTATTCAAGGTACTTTAGATGTTAAAAGGAGGCAAAGGTGAATCACATAGGATTCCAACCCAAGCGGCTCAGAGTTGAAGAAAAGAAAGTGGATAAAAGACATGTATGTAGAAGATTCTAGTCGCAAGGTCATGAGAATAGTAACAAAAAGTGAGATACTAATTCAAAGAAAATATTGAATGCCTTTAATGACATGAGAGAAGGCTTTGTGGAGTTGAATCTCGAGAACAAGAGGGCTGGGCCCAGGGTGAAGCCAGTGAGGTCCTTGCCCCAAGAACAAAGTTTATGGAAGTACTAAAAACTCAGCAATCAGGCCATGTAATATTTTTTTTAAGACTTTATTTATTTTTTTGACAGGGAGAAAGAGATCACAAGCAGGCAGAGAGGCAGGCAGAGATAGGGCAGGGAGCAGGCTCCCTGCTGAGCAGAGAGCCCGATGTGGGGCTTGATCCCAGGACCCTGAGATCATGACCTGAGCTGAAGGCAGAGGCTTTAATCCACTGAGCCACCCAGGTGCCCAGGCCATGTAATATTTTAATGTAATGTATGATTGTTATAATGTATAATTATTAAAAATCAAAATTAACACAGAAATATCTATAATGAACAAAATGCCAAAATTTTAAGGAAAGACTGCGGAGGTTATAGTACCATGCAAAGCCCTACTGGAGTCTGAGGCAAAAGGAAAAATCCATAAAGACTATCTGGTTTGGTGACTAAAGAGCCCACTAACTTAGGAAGTTATGTATTTTCTGAAATTATAGTCTATTGTGAAAAAATAATAGTCAATGAAGAATGATAATTTTTGTGATCATTTGCCTCTTCTTACAATTTTGGGCACCACACCCTGAGTGGAATATCGAGTAGGTAGATTGCACATGCTTCAGTGACTTGCTGATAGGAGCAGATATTGGCCTCAGGCACTTTGTCTTCTAACCAGATAGTATTTTTAGATGGAATCTAAAAGCTGATACCAACCTTCAAGTTGTGAGTCAGAATATTGGGTCAGAACTGTACTGCTCTAATAATAACATTAACGTGGTTTTTTTCTACACTTTCTGCTAGAAACAGCTCTCTCTAGGCAGCCTGAGGCATTCATCTGCCTTGGGGGGAATTGGGATTTTAAACAGGAATGCAAAGAAAAAGAAAGCTATAGTTTGGCCTCTGACTTGGAAAATGGAATTTTCAAATATGCCGCTAGACTTAAAAGCTGGGCCTTATCAAAACAAAAGGAATTTCTAAATTCCTTTATGTCCCCTTTTAATTTATCAAGGAGACGCTGACTCTTTTTAGAGTCTCAGCGAGTCTTCCACAGGGAAGATAAGTATCCCATCCACACTCTGCCAAGGCCATGGGGTAAAGAGGATGTTCTAGGTAAAGAAGATACTACATACAGAAAATGGAAAGACCAACACTTCCTGCTTCCCATACAAAGGGATTTAGGGAAGTGAGAAACAAAAGAGGAACGAGATGATCTCTTCTGGAAATAACATTTTGAATCACTTATCAGCCTTTTGGCTGATCAAGTGTGGAAATGGCATGTTTAAGAGTTAAAGGGGATAAAGACTGGAGGGTATTTTTCCAAATGCAGTGTGAAGGGATGGGAAAACACTCCTTTACAGGCTGTCCTGACTCCAACTTCAGGGACAGCCCCATTCAAGTCAAACAAGAGCATGGTTAGGCAGAGTTAGAGCTGGGGTTGATTTTTTTCTGAATCTAAGGTGTGGAGAGAACTCAAAAGTTCTCCTATGGCCCCAAGAGGAGATAGAAAAGAAACTGAGATGAAAGCCAAAGAGCTTTCTGGAACTCACCATGGCAAGGGACAAGGTCACCACACGACAGAGACCATGTGGTAAACAGCTGAAGCCATGACCAGGGGAGGGTGTGCCAATGTGAACCATGGCAAGGCCAAATAAATAGGTATGCCAATGGATGCACAGGTTATACAGTGGATGGTCACATGTGGGAGACTTCCATGTCCTGACCAAGCCAGGAAACTACTCTAGGTTTTACACGTGACCCCTTTATCAGTTTGTGTAATTTAGTCTATTCTCTTGCCCTACATGGTAGGATGCAACCACGTAGACAAAGGACAGTTTTACAAAGATCAGATGAGCCAGAAGACACCATGAGATGGACACTGTCAGTGCTCTGCCCAGTGCCCCTCTTGTATCCCTTTACAAGTTCTGTGTGTACCAACACCCACCCACATAGACTTCAAGTGTGCTTTTGCCTGTAAAGCCTGCATCTGACACTCTTCTTTGGAGGGATGCCATCAGGCTACTGGAACAGCTTTATCCACCTGCTACCTAGAGGGAGAAGTGTCATGGGAGTAGACCTTAGACAATGATTCATGGGGCGGCGGATGTGTGAAGGGAACAGGAAAGCCCAATCTCTTCACCTTCAGTTCTTAAATACTTTGAGAAATAATTTAAGATTACAGAGTTCCCCTGCGGGATCAGGTTGAAGCTACCATCCACCTGACCTTGCCTGAAATTTCACCATTCCCTGGCTGGCTCCTCCTTCTCCTCTCTTACTGGTTTCTCCTGTTTGTTACAGCTGCTCTTGTTCTTTTTGAGTTTCCTGAGATAAATGCTAACTTCATTTATTTTTATCCTTTTCAGTATAATAATTAAGTCTATGAATTTTCCTCTGAGTGCAGTTTTGATGTATCATTGTGAGTTTTGATATAAGGTAAATATAATAGTCACATATTTCTTTTTTTTTTAAAGATTTTATTTATTTATTTATTTATTTATTAGGGAAGAGAGAGAGTGAGAGAGAGCATGAGAAGGGAGAAGGTCAGAGTGAGAAGCGGACTCCCCATGGAGCTAGGAGCCCGATGTGGGACTCGATCCCGGGACTCTGAGATCATGACCCGAGCTGAAGGCAGTCGCTCAACCAACTGCGCCACCCAGGGGCCCAATAGTCACATATTTCTAAATAATCTATAATTACTGTCTTGATTTTCCTCTTTGATATAAAAGATAAATTGAAAGACTGCCTTGTAATGTGTTTAAGTTTCTATTGGGTTACGTATAAATAAATATCCACAAAAAAGCCTGTATGTGGATGTTCATAGCAGCATTATTCATAATAGCAAAAACCCAGAAACAACCCAAGTGTCCATCAACTGATGAATAGATAAATGAAATGTATAATATGTATATAATGGAGTATCGCTTAGAAACAAAAAAGAGTGACCTTCTAATACATGCTATAACATAGATAAGCCTTTAAAACATCACCTTAAGTGAAAGATGCCTGTTGCAAATGACCACATGTTGTATGATTATGTTTATGTGAAATGTCAAAAATAGGCAAATCTGTAGAGACGTAAGTAGTTTCGTGGTTGCCAGGACTAGGGGAAAGAAGGAATGAGATATGAATGTTAATGGGTATAGGGTTTCTTTGGGATTAAATAATGATAATGGCTA
The DNA here is from genome assembly GCA_028533885.1 of Nasua narica. Classification (NCBI taxonomy): domain Eukaryota; kingdom Metazoa; phylum Chordata; class Mammalia; order Carnivora; family Procyonidae; genus Nasua; species Nasua narica. The sequence continues at coordinate 75,029,003 of CM052799.1, forward strand.
AACAATTGTCAATATATGAAAAACCACTGAATTGTACATGTTAAAAGTAAATTTTATGTTATATGAATTATATGTCAACAAAGCTATTATTTTTTTAAAGACACTGTTGTAGCACAAAATGTTTAAAAAATTGGATGTCCTCTATCCATATACTACAACCACTGGATCCACGTCCATATATCCTACATCCATAAATTATTTGCTCATATATCCATACCCAGAAAAAAATAGAGACTTTTTTAAATATAGTAACTTAAATAAAAATGCACAAATAGGTATACAACTAGATAAATTTTCTATTGAACACACCAGTGAAACGACTACCTACATCAACACAAAGGACTTTTCTGTCACCTAGAAGGCCCCTGAGTATTCTCTCCAGACACTACTTAGGAGCACTTTTTTAGAGAATCCTCATCTCGAGGTCTGCTTCTGAGAAACCCAACCTCAGATAGTGTGGCCCCAAGGGTCCTTTTTCTTTGTCCTCATCCAAACGTCCAGAAGCCATTCTTGGGAAAAGAGAAGCAGAAAAAGGAAATCCAAGAAGAGCCTAAGCTTTTACCCAAAGGCATTATAGTTAAAAGTTATACTTTGAATATCCTGCGTGATTAAACTGAAAGGAAACGGCTGAACCTGAGGAAGACTGAAATAGTAATTAGCAAGTGGACATTGCCATAGCTCTTCAAGGGCTAGGGGACTGTGAGGAAGGTCAAAGCAGATATAGAGAAATAAAGCAACTACCAGTTTCCCCGCAGTCTGACGCCAGGTGAGTTCATTAGGGGACCCCATCAGAGAGACACTATGTAAAGCCCAGAACTCAGGGATTGGCACATGGCCGTTTATCCACTGGAGGGGAGCTGGTCAGCACTGCCTGTACTGTGACCCTAGACGAGTAATTTACCCTCTCTTGGCCTTTATGTCCTCGACTACAAATAAAAGAAAAAGATGCTGAATTGTATGTGGTTTTCACATCAATGGTAATCTAATTGTAACTAGTTTAAAGAACTTCCACTTCTACATCAGAAAAGGCAAATACTCATCCATATAAATGACCAGAACAGCCTAGGTTCCAGCCTCAGAAAAGTGGCGACGGAGACATCTAGGACAGCCTTCCTGAGGGCAGTGAAAGGGGTCAAGTTCTCCGGTGGCCTTCAGCTGCCTAGGACTCACAGGATGCCGTTGAGGAGGTAAGTCCATCCCTTGGTGGAAGAATATGCTCAGCTGTAATCTAAACTCCTCTCCAGTGAAAAAGACTTGAATGTGGTCAGCTATACGCCAATAGTTGGAGAGGGCTACTTTAAAAATACAACAATCTGGGGCGCCTGGGTGGCTCAGTGGGTTAAAGCCTCTGCCTTCGGCTCGGGTCATGATCTCAGGGTCCTGGGATCGAGCCCCGTATCGGGCTCTCTGCTCATCAGGGAGCCTGCTTCCCCCTTCTCCCTCTGCCTGCCTCTCTGCCTACTTGTGATCTCTCTCTCTCTGTCAAATAAATAAATAAAATCTTTAAACAAATAAATAAAAATAAATAAATAAAAATAAAAATACAACAATCTAAAAAAAATAAATAATAAATAAAAATAAAAATACAACAATCTAAAACGTTATAGTGAAAGAAGCTGGGTGAAAAGGAGACTAGTGCTAATGAATATCATGCTGGTGAGATTGCTCCTACAGGTGAGTATTCAGTCCTGACATTGTCCAATTATACAGGATGGTAAAGCCCATCTCAATAGAGAATGAATTCAAAGCTCCTCTAAGTAATATTCAAGATCATTCATGATCTGGTTCTTTAGACTCCTTCAAAGTCATTTCCCATCAATTCTGTGTGCTGTTGGGTCAGAGTATTGCTCTGCTATTTCCCCAAAACATGCCCTGGGTTTTTGCACCTGCTTCCTCTGTTTTGGACTTTCTGTATATTTTATATTCAAGAACTCTTATTTTGCTTTAAGGGGTCAGACTCACTTAATAGCCAAATGGGTTGATCATGTTTTTAAAGAATAAAACTATAAAACACAGTTTGGGGAATAATTGGAGAATTTGAATATGGCCTGGATATTAAATCATAGCAGGAAGTATTGCTAATGGTATAATGGTTATGCTGTAGAATACCCCTACTTTTATTTATTTTTTTTGAATACCCCTACTTTTAAAAGATACACATGAATTACTTAAGATAGAATGCTTGACATCTGTAACCTACTTCCAAATGGATCAGAAAATATATAAAGAGAAGATAAGGCAAGTACAGCAAAATGTTAACAATTGTTTTATCCAAATGGTAGATATTCAAATGTTTCTTGAGTTGTTTTTTTCAAACTTCCTTTATGTTTAAAAATTTTCATAGTGAAAGTTGGGGGGTGGGGGTAACTAAAGTAAGTTCTTGGTGTTATCCTAAACCAACTGTAAGGAATATGTGGATTTTTTTTTTTTTTTAAAGAAGCTGCCTTAGATGTTGTCTCCTCAGTAATGTCATCTTCACCTTCTGCCTTGTGGACTCACATCTTACCCCAGTACAAGTACCAAAATAAAGCATTCTTATTGACATATATATAGTACAATTATTTGCCAACTTACTGTTTGTGTTTGGTTCTCACTATTTTTCCCCTCTCTCACTTCTCAGATGCAAGCAGGAGGCAAGGAACTTTAGCCCAAAGTACCAAACTTGGAAAACAGTTTGTTAAGCTGTAAAGTCATATTTTAAGTGCTTTCGGTCAAGGTATAAAAAACTTCCAGCTTGGGACACCTGGGTGGCTCAGTTGACTAAGCAGCTGCCTTCAGCTCAGGTCAGGATCCCAGGGTCCTGGGATCAAATACCGCATCAGGCTCCTTGCTCGGCAGGGAGCCTGGTTCTCCCTCTGCCTCTGCCTGCCACTCTGCCCGCTTGTGCTCTCTTCTCTCTCTCTCTCTCTCTCTCTCTCTCTGACAAATAAATAAATAAAATCTTTAAAAAAAATTTAAAAAAAATTTCCAGCACTGGAAACTCAAGTAATTGTGGGCAGGTTTATGAAAAAAGTGGTAAAAAGGGGCGCCTGGGTGGCTCATTTGGTTAAGCAACTGCCTTCAGCTCAGGTCATGATCCTGGAGTCCCGGAATCGAGTCCCACATTGGGCTCCCTGCTCAGAGGGGAGTCTGCTTCTCCCTCTGACCTCTCCCCTCTTATGCTTCCTCTCTCTCATTCTCTCTCTCTCTCAAATAAATAAATAAAATCTTTAAAAAAGAAAAGAAAAGAAATTTTTTTTTTAAAGTGCTAAAAGAGAAGTATCTTGAGAAGCAAAATCCAATTTCGATTTGGGAGAAGGCTAGAGACTTAGGATAAAATGGTAAGTAAAACAGACAATGTCTAATGTTCTAGATTAGAGGTTGGCAAGTCTCAGAGCTGTGGACAAAATAAAGCTCACTACCTATTTTTGTAAATAAAAATTTTATTGAAACATAGCCACATTCATTTACTTACATTTTGTCTGTGGTTTTTGTACTATAGTAGCAGGGTTGGGTAGTTGGGACAGAGAATTTGGGCCCACAGAGTCTAAAATATTTACTATTTGGACCTTTACAGAAAAAAAACATGTTGACTCTTGCCTTAGATCATACAGTATTGTGTGGAGACAGATATTAGTTAAAGAACTACAAATAAATTAAAAGTATAGCTATGATAAGGGCCAGGGGAACCCATAATAAAGGAACTTGGCCTATTAGAGCAATAAGAGAAGGCTCCCTAAGGGAAATAAAAATTGAGGTCAAAGCTAAAGGTTGAGTAGAAGCTGATCAGGTGAAGCAGAAAAAGAAGACCATCTCAAGCAAAGAGAATATCACATGCAGAGGCCCTATGGGAATATGGGGAATTTGAAGGAATAAACAGACTTTACTGTGGCTATAGTTCAAAGTAAGAGGGGAACATGGTGCAGGGTAAGACTGGAGAAGAAGGCAAGGGTCAGACCACAAAAGACCATGTAAGCAGGTATGGAGGTTGTCTTTAAGCTTAGAGTAAAGAGAATCCATTGATATATTTTAAGCAGGTGAGTGATATGATTCATTAAATTCTAAAAAGCTCTCTCAAGCTTTCTATGGAAGAGATAACAGTGGTGTCATATTCCTCGTTGCCTAAATTCCTACTTTGTTATCCTGCTTTGTCACTCATAACCACAAAGACAGGGGGCCTGATTTTACCAAACCACCCAGGGACTTGAACGTTGTCTCTGAACCTCAGGCCCATAGCCCTTTCCATCTGCTATGTCCCTTGCTATAGCCTGGGACCATTTTTGCCTGAACCCAAGCTGATATTTCCAGGATTATCCAGCCACAGGAGAGATATCCTGTGTTGTACCTCCACTGGCCTGCTCGGACTAACACAATTGTCTGACACCACACCTACTCAGGACCGAGTTTCCCTTGCCTGCCTTACCCATTTCCTGCAATCAGTCCACTGCCATTGCACTGGGTATGTGGAGTTTCCAGGCTCTCAAGTCTTGTTGGTGTGGCTGAAGCAAATGTTTATTCAGAAATCCTGGCTCATCTGCTTTTACAGTTCGATGGCTACCAGCAGACCTCACCACTGCTGATTATTAGATCCCTGCACCCTCTGCAACCCCTGTGACCACAGTGAATTGCTCCAGCACCTATCCAGTTATGCAAACCATGACTTGGAAGTCATCCGTGGCACCTTTCTCTACCTCATGTCCAATCCATCACCAAGTTCCGTCCACTGCGGGCATACATAGCTCTCGAATTTGCCCACTTCCTCATCTCAATGGATTAACTGACAAAGCTTTGTATCTTGCTTACATTTCATGTGCGTTGGGGGCAGCTGTGCTCTGCCGCATGATGTCTTCACTCTGTGACCCAAGCTGATGGAGTAGCCTCCATCCAGAAAATTGCTGGCGGTGTGGCAGATAACAAAGAACATGTCAACCTCTTACTGTTCACAAATGCCCCTGTCAGCATCACTGCCATTGGGAAAGAGTCTCAGGTGTGCAGTCTTTTGACCTGCACTGAATCACACAAGGCCTCTGCTTGTCCTTGAAGCCTTCCTTATCTAGAGATAAAGAGCCCATAAAGCCTATCCTGGGCTTATCACCTTGTGTAGGAATATCTTATAAAGGTAATCATAAATTTACCATGCTAATCCCAATCCTAAGTATTGTCCAGGTGAAATTAAAATTTACATTACTACAAAACCTGTATATTAATATCTATAGAAGTTTGATCAAGTACCATCAAAACTGGAAACAGGGGCACCTGGGTGGCTTAGTCGGTTAAGCGTCTGCCTTCAGCTCAGGTCATGATTTCAAGGTCCTGAGATCAAACCCCACATTGGGCTCTCTGTTCAGGGGGGAGTTTGCTTCTCCCTCTCCCTCTGTTCTTTCCCCCTGCTTGTGCTCTCTCTCTAATAAATAAATAAACCTTAAAAGAAAAAAAAAAACAAAATTGGAGTTAGAGATGGAAAAAGGTTTCCATCCATCCTCATGGATCTCAGATTGTCTTTGCTCTTGTCCGTGTCCGTCTTTCCTTCCTGATGGTCTGGTTAATGTGTTTACAACAACTTTGGGCCCAACACCCTCACCAGCCCTGCTGGGTCCCACGGGGGTAAGTGTAACTGCCTTACCAAGTCATGCACAGTGGCTCTGTTCCTCTGTTGATCCTGACAGAACAGCCGCCTTAATGCCTTTTATGTGATGACAGTGCTAGGCCTTAATGCATGGAGTTTTCTCTGTCTTTCGTTCTTTTTTTTTCTTTTTTAAGAGAAGGGGAGAAGTGGTGGGAGGGGAAGAGGAAGAGAGAATCTGAAGTAGGATCCACACCCTGCATGGGGCTCCACATGGGGCTTGATCTCACAACCCTGAGCTCATGACCTGATCAAAAGACAGATGCTTAACCGACTGAGTGATCCAGGCACCCTGGTTTTCTGTCTTTTTAAAGGATGTTCATGGGGCGCCTGGGTGGCTCAGTGGGTTAAAGCCTCTGCCTTCGGCTCAGGTCATGATCTCAGGGTTCTGGGATTGAGCCCCACATTAGGCTCTCTGCTCGGCAGGGAGCCTGCTTCCCCCTCTCTCTGCCTGCCTCTGCCTACTTGTGATCTCTCTCCTCTCTGTCAAATAAATAAATAAAATCTTTAAAAAAAAAAAAAAAGAATGGTCTTCATTACAAAAGAAAGAGATGTGTCTGAGGGAACCCACCTGTGGAAAGTCACAACTACAATGGGGAAGTGCATGCCCACTTGGATTTGTATCTATCAATGTAGTCCTTATGTACTGACATGTATATGCTATCTACTCAAACTTTCTGCCATGATTCATGCAGACAAAAACAGTTGCAGGAGACCTTGACCAAGGCCTCACGGTAAGTCTTGCCAAAAGCATGGAAAATGTCATTAGCTCCTTCTTCTCACTCAGGTTTGTCTCTCACTGTAGACACAATTCTTGAGGCTTCTCTCGGCAACCTGCCCCCATCTCCCCAGCAAGAGTTCTCCACTCTTGATTAGAAACAGAAGATGGCCAAGTTCAATGCTGACTTGTACTTCCCTTTCAGGAAGCTCTTATTCACCTTTATCCTCCCCAGATGTCCAATGTCCCTTGACACCAGCCCCTACTATCAATACGAGTTATAGTTTATGCTTCTCCCAAACAGTTACAAGTGTGACATGCACATTTCACCCAGTATTCACCAAATTAATGTATAGAACCATCCTACAACCCTTACATCAATACCATGAAGCCTCCATCTGCCAAATCAGAGGAATCCAGTTCATTCCAGAAGCTGCCCTTCCTTAACATGTGCTGAGACTCATTCATCTCATTCATGTTCTGGTGTCTTAAATCCTATTGGGGTGAGGGTGGGGGATTGGAGGGTTTATTGTTTTTTAATAGGACAGGAAGTCAAATACCTTACTAAGAAGTCTCATGAAATAATTTGGACTAATGTGTAGACAGCTAAAATGGCCCAGGCAGCTTCAGCAAGGTGGTGTCCTGAGACCGCTACCTCGGGCAAGTAGAGAAAGGAATGGGGAGAAGGTCATAAATATATTTTTATGAATATATTAGGCCAGGGCTGTGGGAACTAACCAGCCCTAGACTCCATGATTGGTTCTTTAAAAAGGATGCCCACCAGCTGAATCCCAGTATAGAAAAAGCCATACTTGGGCTGATGTTGTTCAGGACATGGAGATTGATAGGTAAAGAACAGTTTTTAACTGATGTCAGTAAAACTCACTCTAAGCCCTAATCCTCCAGTGAGCATAGACTTCCCAGTACATCACCAAGCTTGATTAGGCTCAGTTCAGGAATAATTCTGGCTTAAGCCTGCAGATTGAAGGCCTTTAGTACCTGCTGCTAGGCAGAAATGGGACAGGGAAGATATAAAGCTACAGATAATTATTTTTCTGTGATGGGTAATGGTTTTGATTAGTTCTCTAAAAGGGTTACATTCCAGCACCAATCTTTAGGGAAAAGGCAGGTCCTCAGACAAGAAAGTGGACGTTTGGAGGTGAATAAAGCTCTCCTGCCCCTGATTTTAAAGAGAGAGAGTTTCTAGGCATGGGCTTCTTCCTGGTATATGCTAGAATGATTATTGACACCTTGAGAAAAAGTTAGAGCTGGTCTGCAAGATTCGAAGAGCAGGCCATGTTTTAAAAAGACACCAGATATATGGCCTTACAGTACTCTTAGTATTTGTTATTACTGTTTCCTGTTGTTACCTTTCATCTCACGCAATGGTTCTCAACCCTGGCTGCATATTAGAACTACCCGGGGAGCTTTTAAAACTACCTCCCCTCTGAGCTGCACTAGAATAAATTTAATCAGAATCACTGAAGGTGGGGCCCAAGCATGCTATATTCAGTATCTATCCCAATCTATTTAAAGTGTGTGTGTGTGTGGGTGTGTGGGTGTTTATACACATGCACATATATATGTAAATATAAAATCAGTGTGTGTATATATATATATATATAAAATCTCTGAATATGCATTGTGTTTGTATATATAATCAGTGTGTGTATATATATAACCTATATATATATATGATCAGCATATGTAAGATACATATTTAATCAATACATTCACAAAAATGGTTATATATATACATATACATACATATGTGTGTGTGTTTAACACTCCAGGTGATTCTAATGTGCAGCCAGAATAAAAAACTGCTTCAGTAACCTTTCTTGTTGGAATAGTAACCTATTCCAACCCTGCCTCAACTTTGCTACTGAGACCATGTAAGGCAAATATGCAAAATCAGGATGATCATGACAGTGGTTTTACTGAGAAGAATCTTAAAGGAGTTGGGGTGGCTAAAAATTTGGGGTATAAGATCTAGTTTCCCCACCCCATACAAACATTGATAATTTCTGTGCATATCAATGGTTTTCTAAAAGACAGACACAAGTTTTCTTGAGGTGACTAAAAATGACCTAATTTGTTTTAATAATTCTATAATATATTTTTTAAATTTATTTCCACCAAGAGTTGACAATATTTTTATGAAAAGAAAATGTGTCTAATGTTTGGTTTCCCGACAAGCCAAAGGATGATATTTAGGGGATGGTAAGTAAGAACCTCCTCAAAGTATCTCAGCTAAATAACATGTATAGTTATGTAAGACCAGCCCTTCTTCCTTGCCCTTTTCCTCCTAAATAATAACTTATTTTTTAAATTCCTCATCCATAAGCCACAGTTCTGTCTTTAAACTTTCACACTGGTTATATTACATGCAACAGATAACTGACACCGGGTGACTGGTTTTTTCTTTTTCTTTTTTTTTTTTTTTAAGATTTTATTTATTTATTTGACAGACAGAGAGAGAGAGAGATCACAAGTAGGCAGAAAGGCAGGCAGGGGGAGGGGAGAAGCAGGCTCCCATGGGACAGAAGAGCCCGATGTGGGGCTCGATCCCAGAACCCTGAGATCATGACCTGAGCTGAAGGCAGAGGCTTTAACCCACTAAGCCACCCCGGCGCCCCGGGTGACTGGTTTTTTCTTAAAGCTATCTCCTGATAGTTTATTTTATTGTAGGAATGCAGTATAAAATACATATAACATACAAACTATGTGTTAATCAACTGTTTATGTTATTGCTAAGGATCCCGGTCAGCGGGGAATCAAAAGTTATACGCAGATTTTCAACTGCACAGTGGGTCAGTGATCCAACCCCTGTGTTGTCCAAGGGTCAAAAGTATCGTGAAATAATTACCACAATAAGGTTAGTTAACACCCCATTACCTCACATACTTACCATTTGTTTTTTGTGTGGTGAAAACATTTAAGATTTCCTCTTAACAACTTTCAAGCATATAATACAGTTAGTTGGCTATAACTATTCATTGCTAACTACATGCTGTACATTAGATCTCCAGAATTTATTTACTTTTAATTGGAAGTCTGTACCCTCTGACCAACATCTCCCCATTTCTCTCAGCCCCCAGCCTTGGCAACCACCATTTGGCTCTTATTTCTATGAGGTCAGCATTTTTAGATTCCATACTGAAGAGAACATATAGCATTTGTTTTTGGGTTTTTTTTTTTTCACTTAGCATAATGCTTCCAATGTCCATCCATATAGTTGCAGAAGATAGTATTTCCTCCTTTTTTGTGGCTTATTTTCCAGTGTGTGTATCTGTGTGTGTATGTATGTGAGTGTTTCTTCATTTATCTGTCAATGGACACTTAGGTTGTTTCCATGTCTTAGATATTGTGAATAATGCTCTAATGAATATGAGAATGCAGATACCTCTTCAAGACAATGATTTCATTTCCTTTAGATATATAGCCAGATGTGGGATTGTTGCGTCATATGGTAGTTCGACTTCTCATTTTTTCAGGAACCACCATACCATTTTCTATTGGGGCTATACCGATTCGCATTCCCACCAATAGTATACAAGGGTTCTCTTTTTCAAAAACATTTTTAAAATCTACCCTTTATTTGTTTAAAAAAACCCATGAAGCCCCTTATACCATATACAAAAATTAACACAAAATGGATTAAAGACCTAAATCTAAGAGCCAAAAGTACAAAACTCTTAGAAGAAAACAAAGGGGCAAATCTTCATGTGTAGATTTGGGGATAGTTTCTTATATATGACGCCAAAGCACAGTCAACAACAACAACAAAGAGAGATAAATGGACTTTAAATTAAAAACTTTTTGCATTAAAGGACACTATCAAGAGAGTAAAAAGACAAACTACAAAATGGAAGATAATATTTGGAAATCACTCATAGGATAGAGGTTTAATATCCAGAATATATACAGAACTCTTAGAACTCAACAACAACAACAAAAAAAGACAAACAAGGCAATTTAAAAATGGGCAAAGGACTTGAAGGGACATTTCTCAGAAAACAATACACAAATGGCCAATAAGCACATTCAAAGATGTCCAACATCATTAGTCATCAGGGAAATGTAAATCAAAACCAAAATGAGATACGACTTCAAACTTAATAGTATAGCTATAAATAAATTAATGAACAAATGGATAAACAAGCAAACAGAAATTATGTGTTAGCAGGGATGCAGAGAAATTGGGCCTTTGTACATTGCTGGTGGGAATGTACAATGATGACCAGTCACTGTGGAAAACAGTGTAAGGGTTCCTCAAAAAGCTAAATATGGAGTTACCACATGACCCAACAATTTCATTCCTAAGTATATGCCCAAAAAGAATTGAAAACAGGGATTCAAGTAGATAACTTGTCTGCCAATGTCACTGCAGCACTATTCACAATAGTCAAACAATGAAAATAATCCAAGTGTCCATTGACAGATGAAGGGATAAGCAAAATGTGGTTATCTGTATAATGGAATATTATTCAGCCGTAAGAATGAATGAAATTCTGACACATGCTACAACATGGGTGGAACTTGAAAACATTATGCTAAAGGAAATAATCTAGACACAAAAAGGAAAATATTGTATGATTCCACTTATACAGGATATCTAAAATAAGCAAATTCATAGGGACAGAAAGTAAACTAGAGGTTACTAGGGACTGAAGAAAGGGGGCACTGGGAAGTTATTGCTTAATGGGTACAAAGTTTCTGTTTGGGGTGATGACAGAATTTTGGCAACACACAGTGGTGATGGCTGTACAACACAGTGAATGCAATTAATGCCATGTAATGTAAAAATGGTTAAAATGGCAGATTTCATGTCATGTATATTTTACCACAATAAAATCCCTGAAACCAACTATTTTATTTACTATCCTCTCCCAATTTCCACTGTCAGATAAATGTCACTGAGATTAATAAGAAATGTGAAGTTACTTTTGATGAAAGCAGGGAATGCATTACTAATTTATGCCAAAGACCAAATACAGCTCTTGTCAAAGTATAAATATTACCGCTACATGGCATTAGTTCACAGGACACTCAAGAGACCACCCTGAATATGGAGCAAGGCTTCACAGACTACTGATCTAGAAGGAAATGTATTATGGAATATATATGCTCTGATTTTAGAAAGACAGATTTCCTTTTACCTTCTGATTTAATTTTCTCTTTAAGACAATCCTATTATATATGGATTTATTATAGTTGAGATTAGTTCTTAAAAAGAAAATAAACACAGAAGGTAATGTGGGTTTTCAGTAAGAAAATCAATTTAATTTGTCATTATTTAGAATTGGTGTTTTAAAGAAGAAACCCATTAATTCAGACTATCTCATGTTTTTACATTGGCAACCAGGTCATCATAATACAGAATATTTAAATATTGCCAATAGATTCCAGTAAAATTTTGAAACATGGGAATACAGGTAATATTTTTTTTGGAATCACAGGTCTTTCTTTATGCTGAATATATATTTGAGAATGCAGAGAAACAATGTATTTCAAAGCCCATTAGAAATTCAGATGCAGAATTTCCTTTCATCTGATCGTGTAGAAGTGGATTAATACAGATAATATGAACAGAGAAAAATAAAAAGATGTCATGTTGGATATTCAATAATCCATTACTCAAAGATAAAAGTTTTCTAATAGCCACTAAAAGGAAAATCAAAGAATATATAAATTTTAATTTAGCATAGCATTGTATCACATCATAGCTAATGGGAAGCCTCCAAAGCATCTAGCAACAGATGGATTACTGGTCAGTTACTACGAATTTAGAAATGCCAAAGGTAAAGAAAATTGGACTGCTCCAAAAAGATTTTAAATAAAAAGAAGTTAAATTCCCCACAGTAAAAACCTTATGGAGAACTGTTATAAATTTAGGCACTACTGAATAAAATTGCAGTTAAGAAAGCCAATTATTTTTATAGGGAAAATAAATTTTCCTATGATAATTCAGATAAAACTGGTAAATGGATAACTGCCTTAATAAACGGGAGAAAGAAAGCTGAACATAACAGCAATTTATACAAAACAAGGATTGATAATGAGGAAAGAGATAAGGAATATCTGTAAAGTATATTACAAGTATATAAATCTGAGAACATGGTGAGTGTGGTAGATACAGAGAATGGGGAGGGGGTTTGAAATTTGAAATTTCTTCTTAAATAAAAAGTTGTTTAAAGATAAAAGAGTATGCCTCCCTTGAAAGGGTGCATACAGAATCATCCAAATTTGAGGGAGGACTAAAACAGGACCCGCAATTTCTGTTGACACGTTTTAACAATGTGGACAACTCAATCCCACTTTTAAGTCACTGTATTTTACCAAATTGTTCCTAAAGAATTAACCAGTCCTGTGAAAAATAATTTACTTAACATTGGTCAGGACTTAATTATAAATGACAAAGACTCTCTTAGGTTGGCTTAAGCAGACTAGCATGCTAGGTTGGTTACCATACCTGGGCAAAAATGTTAAGTGCTGAGCGTAAGAATTGGTGATCTTTATTTATCCCTGCCTGGATTTTCTTTCCCTTTCTTCTTATCTCCAGTCTTTGCCTCTAATGTCTGCATCCATCTTCAGCTGGAGAGAATGAAGCCAAGCCAAGCCAGGACTAAACTAATTAGAAACAAGACAAAGAACAAGAGGGAAAGGGTCTCTTTATGGCAACAGAGTCCCCAGTTCCAAATGCTGAGATCCCCAATACCATGCAGGTTTTTGAAACTCTTCTGGTTCTGCTAGCTATTGCCAGATCCTTCAGATAAAGGCCCACTTTTGGCTCAGGCTAGCTCCAGGGGGTTTCTGTCACTTGTAACCAAAAGTATCCACACTTATATATCTCTCTGGATAGTGCTGGAGAACTGAATTCCTGGGAGAGGAAATGCATGGGAAAGTAAATGTGAACCTCATAGTTCAGGACCTGTTACTAGAGGCGGGGCTGTAAGTGTTACTTAAGTGTTTAAGTGTTACTGTAAGTGGGGCTTCCCGAGAGGGGCTGGTGCAAGGAATCTGTGAGGTATGAAAGTGGACAGAAAGTGAAGGGAGCCAAAATTACAGAGTTAAAGAAAGGAGATGGAGTTAATGATATGGATACATTATACTGGTCAGCAGAATCATTAATTCCCACACTCGACAAGCATTTACTCAGCACTCTTTATGTGCCAGGTGCCAGAGAGACCAGCAAGATTTAGGATGTACACTCTTGTCCTCGAGGAATTCATATTGTGGTAGGGGACCCAAGAGTTTCTCCCATTACAGTTCTAGAGTTTTAGTGATATGGTCCAAAAAGGAAGACAAAGTAAAAAGTTACTGAGTCTCAATTTTGAAAGAGATTTGTCCCAAAGGGAAAGGTAAGGCAGAATTCATGTAGAAGTGACGGTAACATGGATATTGACAGATGGGTGTCCTTAGCACAAATAAAGTGGGAGGGTAGAGGAGAGAAAGCATGGGTAAGCAAACACTCCATGTAGAAAGAAGAAAAGAGCAAAAGCACAAGAGTGTGTGGACATCATTTTTGCCAGAATGGTGGGTTCCGCCAAAAGATATACTCTCTTAAATATCAGGCCCAGAGATTTAGACAGTGTCTGGGGGGGTGGGGGGAGGGGAGCGTGAAGCACAAGGGCAGGTGTATAAACAAAATGGAGCCAGATTAATAAAACAATGAAGGTAAAATGAATTGACACTAGCAGGGATGGAAGTCAGGACAGTTCCTCAGAACTCTACTAAAATAGTACAGATGAGAGGTAATAAGTAAGTCATTTGAGAAGTCACGGAGGAAAAGGGGAAATAATAATTTTGGAAAATGTAAAGGAGGTGGGGCAGGCCTTGGCAACACAAAAGGAAAGGAAAGAAGATGCCTGAGTTGTATGGCCGCTCACTGAGCTGGGGGTGGAAAGAAGGAAGAGCACGTTTGCAGGGGAAAAGGATAGTTCAGGCCATCTCAAGTCTCAGGTGTTTTGTGAACATCCTGGAGTAGAAGACCAGGAAGGAAGTACTTAAGTGTGAAACCCCAGAATTCCAAAGCGAAGTTGGCAACACAAGTTGAGATTCGATAGTGGTCTGCAGAAGGGGGGTAGTTGAGCTCGAGGAAGTGTAGGGCAGAAGGAAAGAAAGAACAGGTCAAGAGACATAAAGAAAACAGAAACTGCCCCTTTCTGGTTTTATTTCTTTGTACTTTTATAAAGCACTTTGAAGCCTGCCTGGAACCAGACAAGTATTCAAGGAATGTTGTCCTGGAGGATCAACAGAGCCGTTCTAATGAATGGGGTCAGTTAAATAAATAAATGTGTATTTTCAGGGCAGGGTATTTAGCTGTTGTTTAAAATCATGCTTTTGGAGAATAGTGAGAGGACTTGGGGAAATGCCTTTAATTTAATATTAAGAGAAAAATCAGAACATAAAATAGAAATTTTACTAAGTAAAATATGTAGATACATACACAAACCTTGCAGTAAGAAAAAATGTTCACAATGGTTATCTCTGGATAATGGGAATAATAGAGATTTAAGCTTTTTAATTAAGAATTTATTTTCTTAAAGATTTTGTTTATTTGAGAGAGAGAGAGAGAGTGACCGAGAGAGAGAGTGCACACAAGCAGTGGGGAAGGGTAGAGGCAGAGGGAGGAGCAGGCTCCCCACTGAGCAAGGAGCCCAATATGGGACTCCATCCCAGGATCCTGAGATCATGACCTGAACCAAAGGCAGATGCTTAACTGACTAAGCCACCCAGTTGCCCCTCTTCAGTAAGAATTTAATTTAAATACTTAAATAAGTTTTTCACTGTATTGTCTGTATTTTTATGGCAGGTAATATTTTATAGAGAGAAAACAATTTCTAAACAAAAAAAAATTGATCAGTAGCCTCAAATCACGTGGGAAGGCCACTGGTCTTGGCATCTGATGGCAAGTTTTAGCATAATAGCAATGGTGGAAGCTAATTTAAACAAATATTGCAAAATATTTCATCTCTATAAAAATAGTTAAAGAAATAGAACATTACCAACATGGTTGAAGCTTTCTGTGCCCTCCTTTCTAATAACATTTCCTTTCCTTTCCTTCCTGTAAGAGGTAGGAATTTTTCAGACTGCTGTCCTTAAAACTACATTGTGGAGACTTAAGTGAGCAGGTGGCGAAAGAATGGCAGCAGGGACCTTGGAAGGCTCCTGATTTGGTGGTAAAGTGGAGGAGAACAATAGGAAAATAGCTTGAGGGGAGTGCAGAGTGAAGGGAAGGTTTTTAATTTAGAAGAGAGCAGAAGTGAGCATGTTTCTGGCAGAAGTAAAGGAGCCAGATAGAGATTAAGGATTCAAGAGAGATGGGAAGCTGTAACTAAACAATCCACTCTCAAAAAGGTAGGAATGATCGAAATTGGCACTTCGAGGGAAGATTTAGCTACATCCTTGAATGATTCATTCTGATCGTTAACACAATTCCATTCATTCAGTTTGATGTGTTTATTTTCCTTGTCCTTCATATATTCCTTCAGGCTAAAATATATGTTACATTAGCATAAATCTTTTTTAAGCGGAAAAATCCCATTAGAAATTTTATAAAAGCAAAGAAATGGTTAAAACTCAACAAAACATTAGCTGAACACAGAGAGAAGAACTTTGTTGCAATTCCTTGAAGAATTGAACCCTGTAAAAGAGACAATTTCTTCATTTTTATTTCAAATAGTGCCACAAGCATAAATCAATTTGTGGTCCCATTTTTACATTATTATTGAAAATGAATAAAAAGAGCTACTTGGCTGTTCAAGATGTTACTCTATTTTCCTCAACAAGATTATGCAATAATACCCAAATCTTAACCAACAGAATGAGTTGGGTTATGGAACAAATTATTCATAGAGATAGGACTCGCCTCATAAAAGTAGACTCTCATGAAACAATATGAGCAAGGTCTGAGTTTTATTAGTTGCGCCCTGAATATCTCATTCCTGGTTCTGATGATGGTGAAATACATTGACTCAGCATTTGGTAATATTAAAATGGCTCTACTCTATGCTTCTGAAGGCTTTAAAGGATCTGGTCTCAAGAATCCATTTACAATATTCAGTTGGCATGCCTACCTATATGCTCTGAAAACATTTATTAAAACTAATTAGCACTAACCTGTATTCTTTATTTAAAGGATAAGGTGATCCAGGATATAACAGCTGTCTCCATAACTATATTCACCTGATATTAAATTGCTTTTGTATATGTTTTAGGCAAAATAATAAAGTATTATGAACTCAGGCGGTATCTCATTATTTGCCACCAAAAATTATTAACCACTTAAACTATTTAGAATTTTCTTTCATTTAAAAGACATGGGGGCACCTGGTCATCTCAGTTGGTAGAGCATGTGACTTTTAATCTCGGGGTCATTAGTTCGAGCCCCATGTTGGGTGCAGCAGATTAATTAATTAAGGTAATTAATTAAAAAGCAAAGTAACTAATTAAACTAACTTTAATTACTTAATTAATCAAAAAAGAAAAAGAAAATAAAAAACATAATTGTATCATGGTTCTGTTTCTGAGATATATCACATGGACATATGTTTAAGTCTCAAAATTTTACATTAAGAAAAATAAAGTCACAGACAAGTCTCTAAAATTGTTTTCCAGATGACTCACTTATTAGTTGAATGATATTATTTATACATAAGTTTCATAGGATTATACACTTATTTTAAAGAACACCAATTTTCCTATATGGGGAAATATTATTTTCCTCGTTGTGAATATTTTGAACATAGTTCCAAAAGAAAAACTAAAATTCTTCTTGGTGAACTACCATTGCTCTTGGGTAAGTTATTTAACCCCTGAGCTTAAAGCAGCTTATCTATAACCATCAGTCACAGACTTATAGGCTCCCACGGATAGATCATCATACCCACAGAGAAAACTCAGTCATCATTGACTGTGAAGGACTTCGTGAATGCATATTGATGACCTGTAATTTTCAAGCTCTAGCAAGCATCAGAATCACCAGGAGAATTTAAAAATACAGATTACTGAGCACCAAATCCGGAGTTTCTAATCACAGTATTATCTGGAGTAGGCCCCAAGAATCTGTATTTCTAACAAATTCCTGAGTGATGCTAATGCTGCTGGGGTAGGAACCACACTTGGAAAACTAATGTGAACAATCCATTCGTATGTGCATACCTGTAAGACACTCTCACAATGACAATGCCACTGATTTTTGAGGATTTCTCATCCACAAGGGCTATCCCTTTTCCTCAGTATTTTGTCCTTTTGGATGGGTTCTAATGTTCATCTCAGCCAGGAGCAATGACATAGGAATTAAGGGGTATCCTGAAGGATTTACAATTTGTTATAACTGTTGTCTCATTCTTTTCCTCTCTGAAGTTGACCCAAGTCCCTAGTAAAAACTAGGGACTAGCTTCTGACCACATAACCATCCTAAAATGGAGTAGTTTTTTTTCTCTTCTTTATGGACAGGAATATATGTTTGTCAGAAGACTCCAGTAACATTTCCTGCATGAAGATTCTATTATTCTCTTAATATGAAAGAAAATTGTGGGCTATTAGTAAGCCAAAAAGGATAAATTTGAAATCAATGGACCAAGGAGACTTTGTGTTGAGTCTGAGCTCTGTGTTAGTCAGTTTAATACAGGCAATCCAAATCTTTCTAGTTATTTTTAACAGAAAAAGAGATTTAACATGGGGAGCAAGATGCTTGCAAAATCATTTGAAAGAGTTGGGAGTATCAGGCATCAGGAAGTCTGATCTAGAAATCAGAAAGCTGTTTCCCAGCACTGTATCTCAGCACCCATGAGTCTGGGGATCAGACACTGAAATAGCAAATCTGGACACCTCAACTCCCTTTAGATACATATCTCCATTACTTCGCTCTTCAAGGAAGTAAATGGTGTTCACCTCATTTCTGCTTTCCAAAGCTAGGACACATGAATCTAATTGATTGAATATAATTTGCAGCCAGAATCCAAGCTGTAATTTTTAGATTTCTAGCCTTTAGGAAGATTTACTAAGATTAAGGACAAATGCAGAAGAAGCTGATAAATGTGCTGATATATTTTCATGATGATTATCTACTACCATATGAGAAAGTCCTGATTTATGCTGGTTATGTCCTCTTCTTCCTTCTCCTCCTTCTCTTGCACACACGCACATATACATATGAACATGTGGGCACAGTTAGGCATGCATCCACCTTCCTCATTTTTGTAAGTGGGCTTCATTGTCCTTCAGTTCATAAATCCTTGCACTAATTTTTATTCTTTTAATCACAATGTTTTCAAATTGGAAGAGACCTAGATCATCTAGATCTGCCTCCTACTTTGCAGATGAAGAAGGCCAAAAGGCATATAACTAGTAAGTGGCCGAGCAAGAAGTCATAATCAATTCTACCATCCTGGACCTATTCTCCTTCCACAAAATATACATTTTTGCCACTGAACTGTGCTGATTGTTCTTTTCAGGTCCCTTATTTTCATCCCTTCATCTCTACCTCTCCTGCCACCATCTTAGCTCAGGTCTTTAATATCTCAAACATAGATTTAACAAGAGATGCTGAGACAAAATTCCTGCATTTCTCCACTCCAACCTACCCTATAATCTGCCACCATCTTCATTCTCTGAAAAATCCTTCACTTTGGCATCCCTTACTTTTTTTTTAAGATTTTATTTATTTAGGGGACACCTGGGGGACTGAATTGGTTAAGTGGTTGCCTTCAGCTCAGGTCATAATCCCAGGTTTCTGGGATTGAGTCCCACATCGGGCTCCCTGCTCAGCGAGGAGCCTGCTTCTCCCTCTGCCTGCCATTCTCCCTGCTTGTGCACTCTCTCTCTCTCTCTCTCTCTATCAGGTAAATAAGTATAATCTTTTTTTAAAAAAAAAAAAGATTATATTTATTTAGGGGCACTTGGGTGGCTCAGTCAGTTAAATGTCTGCCTTCAACTTAGGGCACGATCCCAGGTCCTGTGCCCCTTCCCCCTGTTCATGCTCTCTCTCTCTCTCTTTCTCTCTCAAATAAATAAATATATATTTTTTAAATTTAAATTAGAGCAAGATGGCGGAGGGGTAGGAAACCTAAGTATCGTTGGGTCCCAGGAATTCAGCTAGATAGTTATCAAACTATTCTGAACACCTACAAACTCAACAAGAGAGAAACGAGAAGAGCAGCAACTCTATGAACAGAAAAGCAACCACTTACTGGAAGGTAGGACGTGCGGAGACGTGAATCCAAAGCGACGGGAAGATAGACCGCGGGGGGAGGAGCAGGCTCCCTGCAGCCGCAGAGCAGCAGAAAACAAAATAAGAACTTTTAGAAGTCTGCTCTGCTGAGGGATGTCACTCCAGAGCCTAAGCAGGGGTGAAGCCCTCTTGGGGATAGTGTGGTCTCAGGACCCATGAGGTCACAGAAAGACCAGGAGTGCCTCAGTGCAGCAAAGTTCCCAGGTATCAGAGCGGGGAAGCCGGCTGCAGAGATGGAGCTGAGCAGTGGGCTCTCAGCTCGGGGTTACCTTAAACCGTGATATGAGGAACAGCCGGGCCACTGCTCTTCCAGCAGGGACCCAACAAGGGGCAGATCTGGGGAGACTCACCTTCTTCCCCAGGAGGAGCGGCACGGGAGCACGCGGCAGGAATCCACTGGGTTTGGAGACTCCAGACGGGGCCGTGCGCCAGAGACAGAAATGCTCAGTCACAGGCCAGGTGAGCTCAGAGTGGGCTGGAGACCAGGGAGACGGGAGGGACTGACTGCTTTTCTCTGAGGGCTCAGTGAGGAGTGGGGCCCTGAGCTCTTGGCTCCTTCTGGCTGGAGACTGGGAGCCGCCATTTTCATTCCCGGCCTCCACAGCGGTACGGAAAGCGTTCAGGGAACAAAAGCTCCTGAGAGCGAAACTGAGCAGATTGCCTGGCCTGGCCCTTGGCAAGGGTGGTGCAATTCTGCCTCAGGCAAAGATAATTGAGAATCACTGCAACAGGCCTCTCTCCCAGAAGATCAGTAAAAATATCCAGCCAAGACCAAGTTCACCCATCAATGAGAACTGCAGAATTCCAGCTAGGGGAAAGAAACACATGGAATTCTTAGCTTTTTCCCCATGGTTCTTTAGTCTTTCAAAGTTAATTTTTTTTTAAGATTTCATTTATTTATTTTTTTGACAGAGAGATCACAAATAGGCAGAGAGGCAGGCAAAGAGAGAGGGGGAAGCAGGCTCCCTGCTGAGCAGAGAGCCCGATGTGGGGCTCGATCCCAGGACCCTGAGATCATGACCCGAGCCGAAGGCAGAGGCTTTAACCCACTGAGCCACCCAGGTACCCCCATCATTTTCACTATTATTTCATATTGTCCCTCTGGTCAGTCCGTTTCTGTATGTAGTGATAATGGTCCCAAGATTTTTTAAGCCCCTGAGTCTCAAGCATTTTTTTTGCTTCAGTGCCCCTAAGAAATGGTCATCCCTTCATTGGTCAATGAAGGTCACCCCTTCATCGCGCCCCATGGGAACAGTTTCTGCAACGGTGGACCAGGGAATATGCCTCCATGTCTGGGGGTGGAGTGGCTTGCAAGTGCCCCCTCTGACTCCAAAGATGAAGCTGGAAAGCTTACTCCGTTCATTAGTCACTCTTCTAGGGAAAGGTAAGTGCTACCACGACTGAGCACACTCCTACTGTGTGCAGAAGCATACAGTACTGAGTACTGAGTACTGAGCATACTCCTACTCTTACATACTGACTCCTCATACAGTTGAGAAATAACAGATGGGACAACATGCAGGATATAGTATCCAAGGTAAGAAAGAAGACTGAAATCACTAGTAGAACACACCTTAGGAAAAACAAAGCTATATAGAAAGAATGGCTTCTCTTTAGAATACAAATTGGTCACAGGATGAAGTCTGATGGGGGAGAGCACTGTGGATTATCTGGATGGGCTCCAGGTAATCACAAGGGTACTTGTAAGAGAAAGAAGAAAGGAGAGCCAGAGAAGAAACAGCAGCAGAGTCAGAGCCATGCATCAAATTGGGGGAAGGCGCATGAGACCCAGAATTCGGACGGCTTCTAGAAGCTTCTAGAAACAGCAAGAGGACAGAGCTCCTCGCCTAGAGCTTGCTAAAGGAACCAGCTTTGCCAACACCTTGACTGTAGCTCAGTGAGACCCATTTCGGACTCCAGACCCGCACAACTGTCAGATAATAGGCATTGTTTCAAGCCATTGAGTTTGGTGAACTGCTGTAGCAGCAATAGGAAGTGAATACAATCCCACCGAGTTGTTCCTTGTCCTGGCAGAACGGCGGGCCCCTTCCTGTGGCTTCATGATGTCCTGCGGGGCCTGGCCCTTGCACTTCTCATCTCCCCGGTACCCCACCCAGCTCTCTGGGGTTTGGCCATCCTGGCCTTTCGGGATCTTCTGCCTTAAATTTTCCTATTCTCTCCACGCACCCCTGCAGCCAGTTGCCTCTTGTATGCCCTACAGATCTTGGCTCCAAGGTTCCTGTGGACGTCCATTCGAGAAGTGTTTACAAAGTGCTGGTCAGTCTTCTAGGGGCTGGAAATCCACAACAAAACAGGAAGGGTCTCTGCTGTCCTAGTGGGGTGGACATAGGCCGTCAGTAAGTACCCAAATGATTCCACAAAGTCACTGCAGATAGCGAGGGCTGCTACAAGGGCCGAGTTGCCCCCTGTTGTTCAAGAGCCCTGTTAGATGGGCTGGGGCCAGGCCTCTCCAAGAGCAGCCAGCCATTTGAGCTTGGACCAGAATGATAAGCCGCCTCTGGCCCTAAGAGCCTCTTACTCAGAAGGGCCTTCCCGGAAGCCACAGGCCTTGGCAGCTCTCCGTGAACATTTCCATTGCAGTGCTTACCTGGTGTTGTAGACTGAACTGGGTCCCCTCCAAATCCAAATGTTGAAGGCCTGACCCACACGTGACTATATCTGGACATAAAGCCTTTATGTCTTTATAAAGCCTTTACCGAGGTAATTCAGGAAATAAGAGGTCACAAGAGAGAGCCCTAAACCAGCAGCTTCCTTACGAGAAAAAGAAAACAGGGATTGTGTGCACACGGTGAGTAAGAGGACACCTGCAAGCCGAGGACAGAGTTCTCACCAGAAACCAACCGTACTGTCACCTTTATCTTGGACGTCCAGCCTCAGGAACTGTGAGAAAATTCTTGTTTTAAGTCGCCAGGTCGGTAGCATTTTGTTAGGATAGCCCAGGCAGACTAAAACGGCTGATTTGTAATTCGACGTTCCTTTGACCACTGGGAGAGAGCCACCTAGCTAGTCTCTCTGTTCCTCGTCCTGTCCTTCCTATGACCTAGGCTCTGCACGGTAGCCCAAGAGAACTGTCTAGAACGTAAATCAAGATTATGGCACTCCCAATTCAAATCTGTCCAGGGATTCCCATGCTACATAGGACAAACTCCAAATTCCAGTTCATGGCCCTGCTCTTCTGACACTTCCCCGCTTACACACACCAACCAGATAGACCCTTCCTGTTCCCAAGCTCCACCCACTTTCCGGGCTCAGGCAGCCTCCCCCGGAAAGACTCTTTACTTGGCCAGACCTCCTCCAGGGTCAGCTCCACCCAAGCTCCAGCCTCAGGGCCTTTGCACTTGTTCTTCCCTCCGCCTGGGGCACACTCCCCATCACTGCGTGGCTGTCCCTGTCTGAGGCCCCTCCTAGTGACTCATCCCCCACCTTCAGTGTAGCCCTCCATTCACGTCACCTGGTTCTGTGTCTTTGGTTTGCACTGTCCAAAATGGTCAGTGTCCCTGTGGTTCTACACCTCGCTCCCCCTCCCATCCCGGGTGCGTGACTCTGCCTTGCCCACTCTTGAGCCCCAGAGCACAGGGCCGGGCCTGGCCCACAGGGCACCTGGCTGTGGAAAGTACAGTGGGTGACGTGGCATTGGGTTGGCACCGGCAGGCCAGGGAGCCAGGGCCCCGGGGGAGCCAGCGCACGGAACTAGGCAGAGGCGGGCCCTGCAGCCCGGAGCTGCCCCGGGCGCCCCTTCCGTCTGGAAGACCGAGGACAATATGGTGGCTCTGGAGTTTCCACTCGCAGAGTATGGAGCACCGGAGGAGGTCTGGCCAAGTAAAGAGTCTCTCCGGGGAGGCTGCCTGAACCCCGAAAGTGGGTCAGTTCCCAGCCAGTCGCCCTTCTACTTCCCCGCTTCTCCGCTGGAGGGCCGCCGCTGGCGGGGAGCACACGCTGGGCCCAGAAATTTGAACCGCGTGTCCGCCAGCAGTCAGGGGTCCGGCCGAGCGGGCGCGTCTTCGCGGCCGACCCTGAGCGCCAGTCCCTGGGGCCGCCCGCAGTCCGCACGGCCGGGGGGGGTCGCGCCGACCGGGGTCAAAGTTAAATTTTTTAAATTTTATTTTCTTCTTATTCTATTTTTAAAAATTTCTCTGCTTTCCTATATTAACCTTTTTAAACTATTTTATCTTACCAATACCTTTTTAAAAAATCTTTTAAAATTTTCATTATTATAGTCATATTCTATCCCTTCATAGTATTTAAAGTCAGGAAACTGACAGATGCTCGGGAGGATGCAGAGAAAGGGGAACCCTCTTATACTGTTAGTGGGAATGTAAGCTGGTGCAGCCACTCTGGAAAACAATATGAAGGTTCCTCAAAAAGTTGAAAGTAGAGCTACCCTATGAACCAGCAATCACATTACTGGGTATTTACCCTAAAGATACAAATGTAGTGATCTGAAGGGGCATGTGCACCCGAATGTTTATAGCAGCAATGTCCACAATAGCCAAACTATGGAAAGAACCTACATGTCCATCAACAGATGAATGGATAAAGAAGTTGTAGTATATATACAATGGAATACTGTGTAGCCATCAAAAAAAAAAGAAATCCTGCATTTGCAATGACATGGATGGAAATAGAGGGTATTATACTAATCAAAATAAGTCAGTCAGAGAAAGACAATTATCATATGATCTCTCTGATATGAGGAATTTGAGAGGCAGGGCGGTGGGGGGGCGGTTCCTGGGGGGAAGGGAGGGAAAAAAATGAAACAAGATGGGACTGGGAAGGGAGAAACCATAAGAGACTGTTAATCTCAGGAAACAAATTTAGAGTTCCTAGGGGGCGGGAGGGGAGGGATAGGGTGACTGGGTTATGGACATTGGGGAGGGTATGTGCTATGGTGAACGCTGTAAATTGTGTAAGACTGATGATTCACAGACTGATACCTCTGGGGCAAATCATACATTATATGTTAACAAAAAAAAACCTTGTAAATACAATTTGCATATCTGAAGTAAATGGCTAACAAAGTGAAAATATATTCGGCCCCCTTGGTAATAAAATACTTGCAAAGTGATTAAAAATTTTTAAAATAAAAATATAGAAATTTTAAAAATTAAAAAAAATTTAAAGGTTTTATTTATTTATTTGAGAGAGGACAGAGATAGCAAGAGAGAGCAAGGTGGGGAGAAGAGGGAGAAGCAGGCTCCCCCCTGAGCAGGGAGCCCAACGTGGAGCTTGATCCCAGGACCCTGGGATCATGACTTGAGCCAAAGGCAGATGCTTAACCAACTGAACAACCCAGGCACCCCTGGCATCCCTTACTTGATTGCTAAAATAGCTAATGTTGCTGAGAGGAAGAAGTTTCAAATTCCTTAGCTTGGCCAAATTCCTTAGCTTAGCAGCCAACCCCTCTTATCTTATCCAGTTTCACTCCTGTATGAGAGGATTGGCACCACAGCCACTTAATGAAAGGCATGTATTTTAAAGTACCAGGAGGAACCCAGAATAAGAAGTGGTTGAGTATTAGGCCAGAGACATTATTAGGAGTCAGATTTGATTTTCTTTTGTTCAGGTCAAGAAGGCTTGCCAAGCAATATATGTGAGAACTTGGAATAAGGTACAATTTAAGGCCTAAACAGAGGAATAAGACTGAATATTAACTCAGCAATGAGGTAGCCCAAAACACAGGGCTTTGAACCAAAAGACCTAATTTTTATGTAAAATTTCAACACCACTGAAAACATTTTGAAGCCTGTTACTTAACCTCTTGGAGATAACTTCTTTATTTCTATAATGGAGACAACGATTGATACCTGGTTGGAGCATTGTTAAAAGTAAATGAAATAATATGTATGCAATAATTCAAGACAGTACCTAGCATGTATTAGGTATTCATTCTTTTTATTATCTTTTCACTCCTTTATTCATTCATTCTACAAATATTTGTTCAGCAGCTACAATGTGTAAGCACTATTCAAAGAGCTTTCCAAGTACTGTGCAAGAATATAGTGAGGAACAAACTATATAAAATCCCTGGCCTTATGGAGCTTCCAAACTAGTGGAAGATACAGACAATAAATAAGTGAGCCGAAATAGAATTACAAACATGGGTGTGTGCCATGAAGTTAAAGAATAACGGGGTATAAGTATGACCAGCAGATGGAACCAAATTTAAATTGGGGATGGTTAAGAAAGGCCTCTCTCCGGAAATGCCATTAAAACTGAGGCATAAAGGAGAAGAAGTTAAGTAAGTGAAGGATATGATCAGTAAATGCCAGTTATTTTCTCTTCCTGCATTGGGCCAAAGAGGTGATTCTCTTTAGTTATCTACACATGGCAATACAGAGGTCATACCAAACATGCTGGCTGTAAGAGCTGAAAGTGATCGCCTTGAAGGTGAAGAAGAATGCAGAAGGGTCAGGGATGTCTGGAGCTGGTTCATGCTGGCCCACAAAAGCTGATGGTACACATCTCTTCCCAACTCTGTGTCCAGCCATGCAATTGGCTATGGATGGCACATTTAGGATGTGGAAATTGGCATACATTACAAGTGAAGGCCTTTCTTCCTCTAGCCAGGTGGTTGTTAAACATTAACCACCACGCCACTGGACAAAGGGCCTATTGTACTATTTGGTATTTTGAAGTATGTTCTTTGATAAAGATAAAAATTAAATTTAAGAGAAAATGAAAATTTAAACACTGGATTAGAATATGAGATCATTCTAATTATGAGTAGTATATATTAGCCAAAGGCCAGTCGTGAAAGGAAAACCTGCACTAGATATTTCAAACAGAGATATTCAATATAGAGATTTGACACACAGGCACTGAAAGGTTGAAAGTGGGATGCTGAGGTAACCTATAGAAAATACCAGGGATGCTACCACCTCTAGAACTAAGAAAGCAAAAAGGATGAGATGGTGTTTCTAGAACCTAAAAATTCTGTGAGGTTATAGAATAGGAAAAGACACCCTCAGGGAGCTGATTTTTGCTCAAATCTCTGAGAAGGAGCATAGCCATGTGGGTGCTAGAAAGTCAAGGGCTGGATGATAATAGAGGTGAGATTCTAAGGATAGTATGGCAGGTGGTAGGACACATGCTTGATTGGGTAGGGATGAGGGAGGGCTGGTAGGACTGCTCTTCCAACAGCACGCCTGCTGCATAGGCCCCTGAGCGTCAGCGGCAGGCTGATTTTGGAAGTACCAAAGGAAGCTGGAGGCTATGGCTATTCCTGTTCTCTCCTCCTGGAGGCATGCAAACCTGAGCTGGAAACCAGGAGAGGACCCATTATCCCCTCCTCCTGCCTTCCAACCTCCAATCAGCACCTCCAACCAGTAGAATACATCTGGAAGATGTTATTTTGGAGTCCGAGTCCCAACATCACAGAGCAGCCTATATAAATAAGTGGGCTTGGGGCTGAGAAAATAGACAAATAACTAACAAGGTAGTTGTGTATAATTTCACAATTCATAGTTGAAACTCTATGGGACCATAAGGACTGGTTCACAGGCTGAAGTAGTTAAGGTATGTTTTTACTATCGGAAGAATCAAAAGAGTTTCATGACTTTCTTGGGAAACAGATTGGGAGACAATTCTCCATGGGACTCTTGCAGTTCTGCATGTTTTAGGAGCAGGAGCACTGGCAATTTTGTTATCCACTCTTTTTTTCAAGACCGTGTATATAACAGATAGCTTTGGAAGGTAGAGATAGCATCTCTCTCTGGACGAGAGGAAAGTTTGCTTGCTGCCCAGTAGAACAGAGATACTATTTCCCACCCACTCCCCCCACCCCAAAGGCAAATGTTGGAACAGTTGTTTTGCATGAGTCATGAAGGAAAAGCTTATGAAAGGCTGGGGTTTCCTAAGCTATGGTTTCTCAGCTATGACACGAAGTTACTGCGTAGGCATCCATCAGATGTGCTCCACATCACTTTTGTGGGACTTGGGGAGCAAGAGGACCTTATGGGAATATGAATTTCATGGTGCTTGTTGTGATAGGAGTAATAAGAGTCCTTTGTCTCTGCCCCCGGAGTCCCCTGTCTTCTGCCAATATCCATGTGGCAGGCTAACCTATTTGCTCACAAGTAGAATAAAATCTCTGGTGCTCTACAGTTCTTGGGAGAATCTTCCACCCGATTCGACAGACATTTACTGTGAAGATACTGCTTACCCAACTTTCAAGGACAGGCCCAGTGCACGCAGAGGAGCACACTCTGCCTTCAGACAAGCCACAGTGGAGAGAGAAAGGGGTGTGCTCTTCCAACATCTCCTCAGCTCCTCCACTGCCACTATCCCACAAAACCTTAGCAGAGTGGAGAATGCTGATAAAGTCAGTTACCATAACCATACCATAACCATACCATCTGCTGTCCGTCTTTTGAAATATTAACCATCTTCATCTGCCACTGTCTCCTTTCTTACAGTTTTTGTTATTTGGGTTTATTCTTTGCTGAACTTTTGGCGGGATGTTGGAAGGGGGAAGCCGTCAGAGGTCTTCAATCTGCCATACATAAACAGATGTCCCTAAACTCTCATTTTGTATCTGACGTGCCATGTGTGGTTTTTGTTTCTGTACATATCAGTGAACTATAATCTGCCCTGTAAAAGGACAGCTGCCTTGATATCATTTTAGGGGTGGAAATGGTATTATGCCTTCACCAATAAAAGCTTCTTCAGGAACTTTATTCCCTTTGCGTGCAAAAAAAAATGCTTTGACTTGTTAGTCATCATTAACATGGACATGCAAATGAGCTTCAGGTCTTTTGGATAGGGAGAAAAACCAGAGGTCTCCATTTATGATCCCCAATGATGATTTGTGGTGGAGGACCTCCTGAAGGAAAAGGCTGAGACTGGGGTCTGGCAATTCTGACCCACTTCACAATCTTATTTGGAGCCAGATGAATTTTTTTTTCCCCCAGACCTGAGTTGTGATCTCTGCAAGTCTCTAACTTTCCAGGAAATAAATAATATTGAACCCAGTAATCTTACTGAAGCTTCAAAACCCTGACCCATCCCTTGTAATGAAGAGAGAAAGCATGGCTTCTGCATCTTCTGCCCGTTAAACGAGATTAGTTTACCTTTCCACCAGCTTAAACAAAATAGCAGCTCAATGGTCCTCCTAGGACTAGCCAAATAAGAAAATAGTGCTCTAATCAATGTTACTGCTAGGCTTAATAGTTTTTTGATTTTTGGTCTAAATTTTATTGCTGTCAGTTGAGTATCTCTCTTTAAGCAATTCTATTTGCCTCTCAATTATGTGCATATGTTTCATGTAATATATCTCCTTGTGGTAGACGAGTAAGGGGACACCAGGACATTGGTTGTTTAGTTTTTCTTGTTGTTACAACCAATGGTTTCTTTATGATCGTTTTGTTAAACTAGACATTTATTAGGTTTTTTATTTGGGGTTCAGTGAATTCAGCAGTGCTGGCCACTTATCTCCATGTTCAGTATTTTCCTCCCATCTGATGAGAAAGTTGGTAACAGTGTCTTTTCATCAAGGTGCTTTTAAGGTAATTTTTATGTTTTTGTTTAACATGGCTCAAAGAGCAACCCAAAAAAATCAAGATACAGATGCTGATTAAAATACATGGCTGTCTGCTTCCCTGCATATTGGCCCAGTGCCTGGAAGGATGGCGCACCAGCAGGTGGGTAGGATTGTGGCTGATACACCTGACATGAGAACGGACGATAATGAAACCGAGGCTGCACTCCAGTGAAAATCAGGGCCTTCGTGTCTTTGACTAAATCACTTCAGATCAAGCCTCTATTATGGCAGTACTAACTAGTGGTTTCAAAATTAAAATCAGGAAGGACTTCAGCATCATTATCATGTTTCCACATATTGCAGAAAGTTTAGACTTGGGGGATGAAATTGTGAAGATGAAGGAGGAAAGGAAAACCACTCGGGTAGATTAAGAGCAAAAATGGCTCCAATTCTTTACCATCGTCCTTCGCCATATCCCTCTGCAGTGCCCTCCGACTCCGGGGTGGTCAGGGAACTTGTTGGGGCCAATGGGATATTACTAAATCTTTGCATTCAGCAGCTTGAAAAAGCACTTACTTGTCTCAACCTGCATGCCTGCACTTTTGCCATCACCTTGAGAAAATGAGTTGACTGGCCTGCTGGTGGATGAGAGGCAAATGTCCAGTCACCATTGTCACATGGCAATAATGAGCCTACCATCTGACACATCATCAGATGATCCAAACTGATGAGCCAAATAAGTACCAATTCGTTTTGGCCACCAAGATTTGAGGTGGTACCACTGAGCATTATCATGGTAATTAAGAACTACTACTACCACTATTCAAATAAATGAAAAAATGAATAAATGAGTGAGTGAGTGAATGAATGAATGAGTAAATAAATAAATAAATAAATATTCATTGAGTGGCCAATAGGCTCTTTAATGATACAAGGATGAGGAAGGCATAGTCACAGAGTGCCTATACATTGGTAAGAGACAGGCTTGCTAACAAATACCTTAATGTAGGTTAGTGTTAAATTCAAGTACAGATATCTTGCTAAGAAAGCATTATTCAGTTTCAAAGATTAGAAAGAATGCTTACAATGTGGGAATTTATTGTATTGAAGTGGGTATGCACAAACGTACACCTGCATAGGAGGGGACATACAATCAGGGAAATCTGCTCAAACTACAATAGCAAAGTGGGTGTTTACTGGTCTGATGTCTAAGGTTCAAAATTTTCACACATCTGTTCATTTGGTGTTGGGGAGAGGATTCCCTGTCATCTTGAGCCCCAATCAGGAGGTCACTTGTCCTATCAATGGGAAGGAAATAAACCTGCTTCATCAAGGTTTGTGCAAAACTGTAAATAACTAAGGGAAAGAACACAGAGCCAGCTAGCCAGAGAATAAGAAAGATCCAATTAGAATAATGAGTTGAAGCATCTTTGTCTAGTACCTTCCAACTCAAAGTCCCATTCATTGACCAGAAATATAACCTTTACCTGGGAACTCATTAGAAATGCAGATGTCAAGCCCCATCTCAGACATACTGAATCATAATCTTTATTATAACAAGGATTCCAGGTGATTTTGATGCATGTTAAAATTTGAGATTAAAGTTTGAGAAGAACTGTTCTAGTCCACATGCTGGAATTAATCGCCAAATGGCTTACACAAGGACAGAGATATAGGAGCAAATGAAAGCCTCAGTCTTTGATAGGGTGGACATTTGAATAAATAATAAAGAGATAATAAATATTATTTTTAAAATAAAATAAATGTAATAAAAATATTTTAAGTTGCTATATCATCAAACAGTAATCACAGAGACCATTTCAAACAATGCTTTTCAACCTGAGGGATGAGACCTAACAGAGGACAGTGAAATCCATTTAAGTCCATTTCTCAACCCTGGCTACACACCAGATGATTCCCATGGTTGGAGGTTGCTTCTTTAAAATCCAAATGCCCAGGTCCTTCCCCAGATCAATTAAATCACAATCTTCAGTTGGAGGCAATTGAAGGGACCAGGGACAAAGGATAGACTCAGGCATAAGTATTTTTAAAGCTCCCTAAGTGATCTTAATGTACAGTCAAATTTGAGAACCACTTTGAGAACCACGGATTCAGGTCACAAGTAGCAATTCTTTTCATAGCTAACGTAGAATAGCAAGGAGTGGAGTGAAATGCAATAGAATAGAATAGAATAGAATAGAATAGAATAGAATAGAATAGAATAGAATAGAATAGAATAGAATAGAAAATATCAATGTTTCACATGCAGTCAGGGTATTATTTTGAGACATTTTGTTTCATATATATGTATATATAAATATACATGCAATAGATTATATTATAAAATACATTTCTAATCTTGGTTCACTGCCAAGAATTTTTTAAACTACTGTTTTGAAGTGAACATTGATCAAGCACATAAGCAAAGATGGAGAAACATTCACAAATGAAGGTCTTAATAAAAAAAGAAAAGTTACATCTCAGGAGAAATCCAGACAAGACAAGAATAGTTTAGGACACAAAGATTACAACAGACCTTGAATAGATAAAAAAACAGAGGAATCTGGAATGTATTGGACTAAAACTTAGACCACTCCTGTCTGTTCTAGGTACTCACGCTCAAGCCAAAGTCAGTGGAAACTATACATCATGAACTTTCAATAATGAAGGGTCAATCACTCTCAGTCTGTCATATCCATAAAATCCTAACTTAGAGAAAGTTTTTTAGATATTGTTCTAGAGGTAGCCAGAGTATGTGGGTAGTGAAATGACTAAATCACGTAGGGAATACTCCTTGTAACAGTGGTTCTCAGCTTTGGAGCCCCCTTGAAAATCTGCTAAGAGGAAGGGGCTTCTTTTACAAAACTAACATATTCAGTTACATACAGAATTTTGCACGGAAATAAAGACCCACCCTCAACCCATTCATGGGTCACTTCACAGTGGTTATGCCCAGATTAAGAGCCCCTCTAAGGATGCAGCTTTAAGAAAGCTTATTTCCATGTGAGTGTGCTACAAATTATTCAAATATCCATTAATTGATGACAAGTTGATATGCAGGGTTTTCATCTCACAGAATTAATAAAGCAGGGAACAGATTTAGTAAATGAAGACTTGCAGTAATCAAAGGTGAGGTCCCAGTGGTCCAGTTCTAAGGTTCTGCTAGTGGTGCAATACACCTTGCCTGTGCCAGATAGAGCTTTCTATACTTCCTTTGTGTCCTCTATCTCTCTCTTTCTGTTTTAATCTTGTGTGTGTGTGTGGGGTCGGGGGGTGGTAAAATAAACTTAACATAAAATTTATTCTTTTTTAATTGTAATTTTTTAGTGGTGTTAGGTACATTCTCATTGTCGTGCAATCAATCTTCAGAGCTCTTTCACTTTGCAAAACTGAAACTCTATACCCATTAAATAAGAACTCAGCATTTTCTCCTCCCCCACCCCTCCACCCCCAACAATCACCATTCCATTTTCTGTCTGTATCAATTTAACTACCCTAGGTAATTCATGTAAGTGGAATCTTACAATATTAGGCGTTTTGTGACTAGCTTACTTCACTTAGCAAAATACCCTCAAGGTTTATCCATGTTGTAGCATGTGTCAGAATTTCCTTCCTCTTTAAGGCTGGATAACATTCTACTGTATGTATATACTACAACTTATTTATTTATTCTTCTGTAGATGAACACTTGGGTTGCCTCCACCTTTTGGCTATTATGAATAATGGGGCTGTTTTCATGCTGCAAAGAAACTCACCCATGAGAACAGCCAGGGAGAAACCCAATTTAGGAGTCTGAAGTATCCTAAAATGAAACAAAGTAATGTCTATCAACCATCAAGAAGGAGGAAAGAAAGTGTAAGCCTCAGATTTTAAACTGCCACATGATAACTTGATGATGGAATGCTCTTTTCTTACAGAGAAGAGCTAATCTTTAAATGTCTCTTTTTTCTGACTAGATAAGTAATACCTTTTTTTAAAGTAGGCTCCATGCCTAGCACATGAGTCAGAGGCAGACATTCAACTGACCGAGCCACCCAGGTGCCCCAAAATAATACTTGATTATAAAAATAATATATGTTCACTGTAAAAATTTGTAAACTATAAAAAAAAGAAGGAAGAAGAATGTCAAAATTGTCCCTAAACTATCAACCAAGAGATAATCACTGTAAAGATTTTGATGGTTTTCTCCTAGTTTGTCGGCTATCTTATATGAGTGCTATTCAAAAAATATATAGCTATAAATAATTTTTTAAAACCAATTGGGATCATACTGCATATAATTTTGTATCCCTTTTCCATTTACAATGCCACATTGTTGGTATTGTTGTGGTACTGTTGGTGTTTTTTGCAAGTTATTAAAATTCTCTGTAATGTCTATATAATACTCGATTTCATGGAATTATTATTATAACTATTTAATCATTTTAAGTTATTTCCAGTTTATCTACTATAATCTTCTGGTAAACGTCTTTCTATAAAATAGTTTTTTGTATTAGTGATTAATTTCTTTTGGATAGGTAACTGAAAGTAGATTTATTGGGTCCAAGGGTATGAATTTGTATAAATCTCTTGTGTATATACCAAATTACAGGAAACTTGCAATCAATTTAGCAATACATATTAAGAAATTTATGTAAATTTATACCTTTGGATCCAACAATTCTAGAGTATCATCTTTTATTAGTCTTAGCCTATTTTTGAGACCAAAGAACAATTACTATTTTTTCTTTAATTTGCATTTTTTTGTAAGTTTTATGGCCCTTTGTATTTCTTCTTAAAAGTCAAAGCTACGGACACAGTAAAAAGAATAATAAAGAGTTATAAAGGAAATAATTTTATTCTTGGTATATTAAGAATTTCTATCAGGAATGAATTTTCAGGGGTGCCTGGGTGGCTCAGTGGGTTAAAGCCTCTGCCTTCGACTCAGGTCATGATCTCAGGTCCTGGGATCAAGCGTTGGGTTCTCTGCTCGGTTGGGAGCCTACTTACCCCTCTCTCTCTGCCTACCTCTCTGCCTACTTGTGATCTCTCTCTGTCAAATAAATAAATAAAATCTTTAAAAAAAAAAGAATGAATTTTCGCTTTATTAAATAACGTTTTCAGCCTCTACTGAGGTGAAGTTTTTTGTTTGTCCTAATAATATGATATGTATATATGATTTCCTAATATTAGAGCATCTTTATAGTAGAAGTCTAAATGCAACTAAAAATGGCAGATTATGATTTTAATATAACTGATTAATTCCATTTATGAACATCTGTCAGTTGTGGGCTTTGATCCTATTACATAAAATTGTGTATTACATTTTTTAGGTTTGGTATCAAAGTTTCATTAGTTTCATAAAATTTCTTGAATAATTTTCCAATAAAATTTCCATATCCTTTGCTTATATCCACTTCCTATGAAAACTAATATATCTTGGGGCGCCTGGGTGGCTCAGTGGGGTAAAGCCTCTGCCTTTGGCTCAGGTCATGATCTGAGGGTCCTGGGATCGAGTCCCGCATCGGGCTCTCTGCTCAGCGGAAAGCCTACTTCCTCCCTCTCTGCCTGCCTCTCTGCCTACTTGTGATCTCTCCTTCTCTCTCTCTGTCAAATAAATAAATAAAATCTTAAAAAAAAAAGAAAACGAACATATCTTTACATTTTGCCTTCTTTTTCAAAGAAGTACCTAATGAATCTATCGATGTTTCTATTTGTTTGTTTTTTTATTAATCTCTGCTTTTATCTTTATCAATTTCATACCCCCGTCTTTTCTCAGTTTTTCTGGTTGAGTTGTTTTCCATTTTGTTTGGGGGATTTTTTTTTGCAAAGAATTATATTATATAAAAATGCTCAAATATTTATGATCAAATGACAATCATTTGTCATTTAACTCCAGTCATTTAACTCCACCTGACTCTTAAAAGAAGGAAGAAATAGTTAAATGCGATATTATTCCACGGAGAGTGGAAAAGGCACAACTTTTATTTGTGGAGCACAAAGTCTAACATATATATGTTAAATCAGCCTTAGTAATTAAATTATTCAAACTTGATATATACTATCCAAACTATTTTAGAACTATTTTGGTTGCAAGTGGCAGATTCCACTTGAACATTCTTAGAACAAAGGAAGACTCATTGGCTAGATTGGGTGAAGTTCCTGTTATTTGCAACCAAAAGAGTCCTAAATCCATGATAATGCATTCTAGGAGGATTTCTCCTATTTCTCCTCCACAATACTGGCTTGTTATTTTGCAGTGTCAGTTTTGCCCTTTACTCCCTTCTGTGTAGATTTTAACTCTGCTTTTGTATTTGGGGTTTTCTTATATTTTTATTTCTCATTTCAATCCATTTCCTTTCACAGACCTCTTTATGTAGGTCTTGTCATTTCTGTTCTCTTCACAAAAGGTCATGTTCTTGGGCATCTTTTTTATTATTCTAAGCATATATGTAGTAAAATTTTAATGTATTTCTTAGAGATTTTATTTTTTCAGAACCATGATCTTTCTTTGAATATTAAAAGGTGGGATTTCTGTTCACAGATGCTACAGTATTTTCACAGGAACCCCTAAATTGAAACCCCTTTCTCTTCATGTTGGCATTTGGAGTGCACTAATGTTTGAGCCTGGTGTTTTCCAAAAGACTGAGTGAATGTCCTTGATTAAACCTGAAGGTCAGATTAATATGCAAAGTCCCTAAGGTAGGACATTTTAACCAAGGATGGCACTGCCACAAGAGGAGAATTTTGAAATATGGGTAGGCATCTTGGTTTGTGGTCAGCAGGCAGGCAGAATCATGCCCCTGTCAAAGATATCCATGCCCGAATCTTTGGAATTTTGTGAATGTTACCTTAAATAGCAAAAGGAACAGATGTGACTAAAGTTATGGATGTTGAGATGGAGAGGTGAGCTAGATTATCCACATGGGCCCATCTAATCATGAATCTTTAAAGCAGAGAACCTTTCCACCTTTCCAGGCTGTGGTGAGAGAGATGTGATGATAGAAGGGTCAGAGAGGTGTTACCTAGGAAGGACCCAACCTGCCGTTACTGACTTTGAAGATGGAGCAAGAGGACCACTAGCCAAGGAATGTGGGTGACCTCTAGAAACTGGGAGCAGCCTCAGCTGACAGTGAATAAGAAAAGGAAGGCCTCAGTTCCACAACCTCGAGGAACTGAAGTCTGTCAACAACCCAAATAAACAGGAAACAGACTTTCCCTTATAGCCTCCAGAAAGGCATGCAGCCTGTTGAGATCTGGATTTAGGCTGGTGGAATCGGTGTCAAATTTCTGACTTAGAGAGTGAGAAAATGTAATTTGTGTGTTTAAGAGACCAAATCTATTGTGGCAGCCATAGAAGTGAGACAGATAGTCTTAATGACAGGCAGATTCTATTTTCCAAAGATAACACAGTATCTCCCTTGACATTTTTCCCACTGAAAAGTGGGTTATGCCCTTGACCTTAAATCTGGGTGGGTTTAGACTCACTTGTAGTCAGGAGTGCAGCAGAAGTGATGCTGTGTGCCTTTCAAGGTAAGGCCAGCAAACGCTATGCCACTTTTCCCTTGTTCCCCAGAGCATTCATCACACTCAGAGCCCTGAACTGCCATGTGTAAGTCTTAATTATCTCCAGGCCACCAGAGGCAGTGATGAAACCCAACCACATGAGGCCCGTGGAGGTGCTCTGATGAGCAGCCCCAGGCTTCCAGTCATCCAGCATACATGACCGATGGAGATTCCAGCTCCCAACCGTTCACTTGTCCCCAAGCCTTGGAGTCTTTAACCGTGAGGCCCAGGCAGGGTGAAGCATAGAAAAATCATCCTGCTGTGCCCTGTCCAATTCCGGACCCACAGAATCTGTGAACATAACAAAAACAATTAGTTGTTCTATGTCACCAAGTTTGGGGTAGTTTGTTGCACAATATTAATAACTGGAATACAGGGGGCATGACCTGAGTCAGTACTCAAGGCCAGGGGACTTTGTCCCACACCAAAAAAGAATCACTTCTGCAAAATTAATAGCGTTGCTCTGATACATTAATATATATCTACCGGTCTGATGTTGGATTTTTCTCCCACGTTCAACATTGGTTGGTCTGACGAAGCAGTTTGAATTCTTATTTGAAGAGTATAGCATATGAGCAAGGTCTACTCACCCATTAGGCAGTCTTCTCGATGCCCTTTCTGTCTCTACCCTATTTATAGCACTTTTCACTGGGTTAACTAAAAATCCCAGTATTTAACCTGTTGCCTTCCCCCTCTTTCCACCATGTTGTTTCTGGGAGTTTTTTCTGGATGCCTAGAGAGTTAGGTGCTGCTGAGATTAGGTGGGGGAAGAGATGGTGGATGACAGAACTGTAGTCCTCACTGGCTCAGTTGCTATTTATGGTCAGCAAAATATCTCCATGTCAGAGTTAAATCGAGATGGGATAGGAGACCCATATTTTTTCCCCTGGTTTTTTAAATCATCTGTCATAGTCTGTATCAGAGGGAAGACCTTAAGGGAAGTAGTTTAAAAATCTATTTTCAGTCCATCATTATCGATAAAACAGTTTGGAAATTCCACCTGGACTTCAACAACTGTTCCCACCTCATTTTAAGTCCACGGTGCTATTGCCAGTCTTTCCTCTTTTCTGTATCATTGTGGGCATTTTAACGGGAAACTGTAAGGCAGCCTGTAAGATATCTCTAGACAGTCTCTTTGTGAGCCCAAATTGTAGATATGCTTTTAAAGGCTTTTGCCCTAGGAATATACCTCTCAATATTTTAACATAGATATAGAAGTTAAATGAGAGAATAGTCTGATATATGGAATTTAGCTCTTCTCCAGCTTTTCAGGAATACATCTGTTCATGTCTTAAGGCATACATAAATGAATTGATAATTGGATATCAGGAGTTGGCTGCATATGTGACACTTATTATGACACTACAGAATTTGGAAGGAATAGCATTATATTGGAAGGAATAGCATTATGTTCTTTAGGTATTTTCGATAGAATACTGTTTCAACTTCTGGTGTGTCTATGTAATTTAAGTTGAATTTGATATCTAATTAATTAAAGATAGTATAACCTCTAATGTCCTTCAGATAAGCCAAGCTAAATGGCAAGCTGCAAATGATTCCATATTAATCCATTTTAACTGTATAGGTAAATAATAGTTGAGAACAGCTGATCTTTGGAGGGTCTGCAAGTTAAAAAGTAAACAGAAACATAATATGTCAGTTTGCCAGGTTCATGAGGCCGACTCATTTGTGAGGAAATAGATCCCGACAAAGAACCATCAGTTAAAGAAAACTACTAAAATTTGAAACAAAAACATAGGAATAAAATATTGGCACTATCCATAATACATCTAAGAAAATGTGTTTCTTTTTATTTGGATTACAACATTGCAGCCTTTTTGAATGAAAATTACTTTATTCAACCACCTATTAAACATTCAGTTGTATTATGCTTTACATTACTCGAGGCTTCATCCATAAGATAAAATTCCCAAAGTAATTTTTCTAACTGAACCCATAACTCTTTCATCACCCACATCCCTGAATATGCATGATTTCCCATTACTGTTTATAGTTAGGACTTCTGTCTTTACAGTATATGGGCACAAAAAGCTATGTTATATTTGCCATGGGAACTATAATTTTTAAGGTCCTTGTGCTTGTAAAATCTTTACCTTTATTATATTACCATAATGTAGATTTTGTATTTTATAGAGGATTACATATCAAGGGAGGATGGTGGTGTACCAATGCATGGCCTGAATTGTTAGTTACGTGATGGTGTGTCTTGTTCTTTTAAAGCATCAGTCAGGGAGCTCATACAGTGTCACAAGCAACTTGACCAGCTTCGAAAGTTGCTACCTTGGGCTTGCCTTTGCTCATTACTCCCCATTTTTTAGTCTCTCTTTATATTGGAATTATTCACCATGTCTTGTCATGGGACTTTGCATTGCCTCCCACTAAAGTAAGCACGGTAGACTTCCAAATCATATTGACATGGAACTTAGCCCTATATCTTGCTTTAACTAATAGAATGTGAGGAGAAGTAATAGCATGTCAGTTTGGAGCCAAAGCCCTAAGACTTCTTTATTGTTTCCATTTGTTTTACTTGCACTTCTGTCATCTGCTTTGAGCAGAACATGAACATCCCCTATGTAGCTTTGGTCCCCGGAATGAAGAAGACATGTGGAACAGACCTGAACCCAGCCCAAAGCCTGGAGTCCAGCCTAGCCCAGTTTGGCACAGCCAAGCCCAAATGAGATTATGTGATCCATTGCCAACCTGCAATCCCTGAGCGAGAAAAATAAATGCTTCCGTAAGTCATTGAGATATTGGAGTTGTTTGTTATGCACCATTATTGTAACAATAACTAATTAATACCTCTCCCGTTATTGATAGTTCTTATGCATTTGTTGCCTTGTGTGCAGGCTTAGTGCTTTTGGCTGGCTATTCAAATGGTTGGAATCACCTGGAGCATGCCAAGGACCACATGAGATATTGCTGCTCTGAATTCCCAAGCTAGCAAAGAGATGTTGCATACCTTCAATGTTCGTATTTCAGTCACCAGTTTAAAGGACTTCTAGGTGGGCATTCATCCTAACAAAACAGTCTGGTGATTTTGGTGCTCAACTCATCCATTTGAATTGTTAGGACTTCTGTGTAAGACAGTCTGCCATCTTACATTCATATGTCTGGAGCATTAATGCATTTGGGCAAACCCCTGGACGTTCGGATGAATTAGCATGTGAAGCCAAGCAAGTTTCTTCATTTCAGTGGACTAAGTACTTATATCTTATTTAAGTGGTGAATAGACTCTAGAATAGTCCCCAATAATAGTGAAGCAGAGAATCTAGGTAAACCATGTACCAATTTAGAAACCGCAGAAACTGTGAGATTATAAATGTATGTTGTTTTAAGCACCTACATTTGTGGTAGTTTGTTACACTGCAATAGAGAAATAAAATACTGTTCAATCATGTAGCAAGTTGATGATTTCCATAATGTGATACATATTTACTTTTACCTCATATCAAACATTTATTGAATACCTACCAGATGCTAAGCACTTCTTAAAATACTGCTGATATGGAGATGATACTGTTTACCCCTGAGGAACTCACAGTCCAGGAAGCGTCAGACATTCATGCAGCTGGTCATAACGCAATGAGACAAACATTATAACAAGGATATGAACTAAATGGTATAAGCCATGCTTATTTACACTTTTCTTGGCACAACATTGTAAGCCTGCACCTGGAAAAAATGTGAGGGTCTCATATGGAATACAGACACTGTAAAATCACTGTTGAAAGGTGTTTACTAAGGAACCATCTGTACACACCTGACCAAGAAGAAGTAATCCAATGGAAATAAATGCTATCACAGAGAACAAAAGCTTCAAAGAAATAGTTTTACATAATTGTGATCATGACTCCTTTGTCCTTCTACAGAACTGTTGAAAATCAACACTGATTATCTCTCTCTTATGAGTTCTTTCTCCTTATAGGATAATGTTTTGAGATATAGTGTTTCAGAATAATAAAGCTAAGACATTACTTTTACTATATTGCAATTTAGGCATATTTGTGGGTATATCATAGAAGTTTGGTCAGTACAACAAGAAATACCTCTGTCTTTCTGATGCCCAAAGTAAAGGCCAGGATTTGCTAATTTGTGGGTGTAAACCATGAATCCCAACCATTATTGCTATATCTAGAATAATATGCTCTTTCTCCAGACTGCAGATGTACTTTTCTGATACTTTCCTGATTAAGACTCCAAGATATAAAATAATATTAAAACAAAACATACTTTTTAATTGAATGTTTACAAGATGCTTAAATACCTTACTTAATAGTAGATTATCTCAATTAATGCTCACAACAACCTGATAAAGGCTATTATTATCCCCATCCATTTTACAGATGAAACTAAAGCCACAGAGTTTAGATAACTTGCTTGAGATTATACTATTAATTAGTAATAGGACCTGGGATGTGAAGTTGGACAATTCTAGTCCTGGTTCTACACACTTAACCTCTATTCTATTCTGTTTTCCAGTGTCTCTGACAGTTCCAAGATCTTTGCAGGCAACTTTGAGCACGATGTGCTGGTGATACTAAATAGCGTAATGATGCAAATATGGGCCTTGCAGTGTCAAAGCATGTGATATTCTTCATATAGCCATAAATATTGACATTGTTTCTTCTAAGGGTTAAGTGAATTTATCTGTTTTAAAGAACTGATCTAAACATTCTTTGGTGAGATTCTTCACATAACAATTTAGTAGAATATAATACCTTATACATTACGTCAGGTAGGGTTAAGAGTAGGTGGCTCAAAGAAGAGAAAAGAAACCTCAGTGGTTTAAAGAAAATAGAAATTTATTTCTCTATACTTTAAAGGTGTAGTGGGGCAATCAGTTTTGGGAGATAGCTTTCCCTGAAGCAATTCAGGGGCCCGGTTTCCTTCCACCTTGTTGCTCTGCCAGCTACTATGCTCTGCCATGTCTGCGTTCCAGGTGACAGGAATAAAAAAGAGGCAGTAAAGAGCAAGCAATTTCCTTTTAAGCAAGTAATGTGGAAAAGGTACACATTGCAACTTCTTACACTTCATAGATGAAAACAAAGTCACATGGCCATACCCAGTCACAGGGCAGAATGGGAAATGTAGTCTCCAGACAGAAGGCTCTGTGCCAGCTAAAAGTCAATTCCAATGAAAAAAAAGAGAAAAATAAATTTGGAGGGGAAGAGGAGCCAGCTGTCTATTACACACAGGTAGGCAGATACTCCATGTAAATCAATTACTGGTTTCAGTATTTTTTTTTTTTTTAGTAGAATCTCTGTAGAATAATGTCATTTTTGTTTTTTCATGACTGGCATGAGAGTTAAAATGGCTTTAAAGCCTAACATCACTAATCAGTTGGTTGAGCACTTACTGATACCTACTCTTTAATTACACAGTTAGTAAATGGATAATTATTCTATATTAGGTAAGAGCATTTTGAAATTATGTAACTAATGGAAGGAATGTAGTGAACACGTGTTGCTTTGTCTGCCAAAATTTGTCCCCATATGACAAATAGTCATGAACTTTCTTTAGAAAAATATCCCCCTCCTTGTGGTTGTCTGTTGGGGAGGAGTGAACCTTATAAATGCTTTCTGACCAAAGCTACCTTAAGTAGTTTTTCTCTGCATGCAACTGCTCGGACTTTTTTTAAATGATTTTATTTATTTATTTATTTATTTATTTATTTATTTACTTTTTGAAACAGAGAGATATAGAGAGAGCATGAGCAGAGGGAAAGGTAGGGGGAAAGGTATGGGAGGGGGAAGGGGAAACGAGGGGGAGAAGCAGACTTCCCGCTGAGCAGGGAGCCCAACCTGGGGCTCCACCCCTGGACCCCGGGATCAGGACCTGAGTCGAAGGCACTTGCATAACCGTCTGAGCCATCCAGGCGCTCCTACAATTACTCAGACTCTTTATTACCATGGTGTAGATTCCATCCCATGACCCCAGCCCTGGGGTCTGGTAACATGATCTCTTTCTTGCATCTCTTCACCTGGGGATAGTATAGCTTCCTTCTGCTGTTGCTAATCTTACGGCAACCTCCTCATTGCTGGTTTGGTCCTCACCTGCATAACTCATTCCCTGTATTAGATTCCCTCTGTTGTAAATAAGTAAGATGGTTTCTAGTCTCCTGGTCAGACACTGACTGGCCTACTCTATGGGGCTATTCCAGTTCTAGCCACATTCCTCCAGCCACGTTCCTTTAATCCCAATTCTCAATTCTCCCAGAAAGAAGAAACCTTTGTTTCAGGTTCTTGATTAAGGTTGGAGGTGAGGAGAGGGCGAGGTGACTGAGGCTTGTGGAGATATTATGCACTAAAGCAAACAGCTCCCAACCTATCTGTTACAGGAACACAGGATAGGGAGGGGAGGGGGCCAAACAGCCCTTGTTATCTCATAAAACTTTTAATAACTTTTATTATTAGCCTCACAGTCTTTATTATAATTTTAATTATCTTTACAGTCAAAATAACTCAAAGTATCTTATTTTCTTTGGAGTGAAAGGCTTTGGCTTATTGTTATCCCTACCTGAGGTTAGCTGCATTTAAAGGATGGCTCTAGGAGATGAAAAGTTTTTCAAAACCCCAGACACAAAAGAATTAAAGAATTTAGATTTCTTGATATGAGTGGTAACTGTATCCTCTAGCTCTATCTAGTCTGAGGATGGGCCAGAGGAAGTCCCAAAATGAGGGTAGGTTTCAATTTTTGTCCTCATAGATGCAGACACCATGATGGAATTGGATGCACACAAGTGTTACCGAGAAAGTACTAGTGAAGGATAAAGGGAAGGACGTGGAAGCTGGACTAGGGAGAGACGAGACAACAATGCAGGTTCTGACAACTGTAAAAGCTAAGAGGGAAGGAAGCAAGATTGACCCAAAAGATCCGAAGACTGCAAGGAGTTATAAGAAAGTTTTGACCAGGCCAGTGGGGAATCTTGGAGCCAAAACTGCCCATTAGAGGAATCTTGTATCCCTCAACAATAGGCCTGCACTAATACCCCTGCTGTGCTCAATCACTGATTAGGAGCAGCCCAGGGAAAACATAATCTCAGCATAAACACAGTGGTGGATCTGGCAAGATAATAGTTGTGGCTAAAAGTCAACTGTGCTCCTTACAGCAGGAGATCTGAGCAGACATTTCCTTCGACGCTATACCAGGTACTACTTGGGGAGGAGATGATTCCTAATGCTAGCTCCACACACAGCCCATGCTTACCATACCTTCTCACTACCATGTTGCAGAATGTGCGTCTTGTTACTATGTTAATCCAGGTCCCTATGGCAATTTCAGGATCTGAACATGGCCTATTTACCAGGTGTGGTGAGGTGGAGTACAA
Source organism: Nasua narica (assembly GCA_028533885.1). Lineage (NCBI taxonomy): Eukaryota > Metazoa > Chordata > Mammalia > Carnivora > Procyonidae > Nasua > Nasua narica. The sequence goes on from CM052799.1 coordinate 75,072,955, forward strand.
AAGAGTCAGGAGAGGGGAGGTGGATGTCGCCCTGGCCAAAAAGGTCCAGACTGAGTGTCCTCTGAGGCAGAGGCCTAGGAGAGGGCTTGTACCTTTCCTAGAAAACATCTACATTTGTCTGTGTGTGTATGAGTGCACTTCACTTTCTGTCATGCCCTGAGACAGAGAATGCACATAGATGCCAAGGCAGAGAACCAAGTTGTAGCAAAATTGTCTTAATTGCTATTTTTCTAAGAATGCTGATATTAACTCAAATTTAATGTTTCTACCTTAAAATATGAATTGTATTATAAGTAGCATAACTCAAAATGAATTTTCATAAATGTTTATGTTATATGGAGTTATTAATCATCAGCTTTATTATTGTAGTTTCTTTTTCCTAGATTAGATTGCAGGCCAGTCTCAGCCCTGTCAGGGTACTCCATAGCAATTAGGGACTAACGGACCCCTCAGGTTTTCTTTTGTAGATTAAGGATGTGAGAAGCTAGAGAGAAGCCGAATCCCTAGAGCTACTGTTGTGGCCTAAAGGATGGGGTCATTCTGTGGTTCTCCAAAAGGCCAGCTGGGCCTTCCAGTCTGAAACCACCCAAAACAGGTGATGGGAGATGACTGGGCTGGTTTTCCACATCTCTTCACTACCTGCCTGACAATAAACCTCTCAAGTAATCTGGGTACATGTATGACTCTTCCTTGCAACATGGAAAAACCTGACTAATTCTCAGTACTCAGTATTTCAGGAGAGTGATAAAGAGGATATGAGGTGAGATATGGGTGGAGCTAGAGAAGAAAGCCCATTACTTGGTGACTGAATGTGGTAGGATAAGGAGCAGTCAGGGGAAGCTCCCAGGTTTTCTCTTTGGAGTCTTGGGGGGATGAATGCACTAGTAACAGAAGATAGAGGACATAGAAGAGGCAGGTTTGGAGGAGATTTGAAAAACTCAGTTTGAGCAGGTTGGGTTTGAGCTGCCTGTGAGGACACTTAGAACACATCTCCAGCAGACAGATGGATACATAGGTCTACTCTGGTTATTTCTGCTGCCTAACAAACTACCATGAAACAGTGGTTTAACACGACATTTTTATTTGCCCATAATTCTACAATTTGGGCATGGTGGAGAATAGCTCATCTCTGTTCCACGTGGCATCAGCTGGGGGAACTTGATGGGGCTGGAGAATCCATTTCCAAGATGGCTCACAGATTCACATGTTGTGTCCAATAAGAACACAGCTGGGGCTATTAGCCTGGGTCCTTGGCTATTTGGCCTCTTGAAATGGCTAGGTTAGACTTCTGACAGCATAGTAGTCTTGGAGTAGTTAGATTTCTTACATGGTGCTTCCTCCAAAGGGCAAAAACAGAAGCTGTTGTCAAAAACAAAACTGAACGAACAAGGAAACAGATTTTATGCAGACTATTGCAATAGATAGAGTACCCAGATTTGAAGATCAGAGTGTCTCAGCAGAGCTTTGCCTGGTACTTTTACAGGGAGGAATAGGCAGGTTATGTGGGATGACTAGGGAAACTGAAGGACCCCCATGAAAGACGGATTTTTTTGCTGCCTCTTTTCTTACTAGGACCTATATCCTCACCCTACACATGCCTTATAGTACAGATAATGTACATCTTCCTTGCAAAGGTCAAAGAGTTAATGATTTCTTTGGAGACTTCCAGCACAAAAGATAACATCTAAGGAGTGACCAGGTGGGGTTTTCATGAACATTTTCCCAAGACTCTGGCTCCAGGGCATAAATGACTAATGAAAAACACTTAAACACTCATCTTTGTTCCTGGATGTCTGAGGAGACATGTGCACAAGATCACAGTCTTCAATAAAAACAACACACCCCCAAATAAAGAGTCTCCCAGATGCTCTGTCTGCACTCTATGTCTTCAATAAGCTCTCTTGGCTTGCATTTGATTTCTATCTGTGCAAAGACAAGGGCCTTCTTGGCTGGTCCTGCAGGAACCCCTCTGGGTCCTCGGACCCAGTCAGCCTGCATCAGTTGGAATAGTTTTGTAATCAGGAGATGTCTTAGTCAGCCAGGGCATGTTTATCTCTGTGTCTAGCTAATTTCAAGGCAACAAACAGTTCTAATCTCAGCTAGTCATCCATGAGACAAAGGATGTTGAAAGGTTTGTGCCTGACCTTGTCAACAGGTTCAAGTAAAAAGGGAAAGGTCTGTTTTTGGTCTTATCACAGGTAAACATGGAGTCATCTGCCAGTTTTTTGAGAAGGAGTGGACAGAGTCCCATCTAAGTCATGTGGGGAACGGTGGTTCTTTGTGGTAAGCCGTTTCCCAGAACACAAACAGGTGGGGGCATTTCTTAATCATTTCTGTTTTCCATGAGTACTGGTTCCAGTAAATTTCAATGTTGTCACTGCAAAGTTTTCTTATGGCTTTAGCCTGGAACCTGTAGTCATTTTTGCCACATGCTATTGTTTAAAGCAGTGATGGGTCCAGCCCAGATTTAAAGGGAGAGTATTACACAAGGGCATGGATATTGGGGTTCATCATAGGCCACCAAAATACAGTTTCCCATAGAGTCTGACCCTTGGACTGGATGTGTTTAGAATGGAGTACTACTAGCATATCCTGGGTGGGAGCTGCAACTATCAGCTGTGATCACTGTGTGTGTGTGTATATATTGGTAAATGTAGAAAAAAGTCTATCAACATTTCAGACCTATCAGTTTGGAGGCTTCAGGGTTGTGATTTTCCTAGTTTTCCAGAAGCCCTTGTTAATACTGTTTCTTGCTTAACATTTATCCCAACATTTTCTGGAATTTTGTTGCTAGTTGTGTTTCTTGAACATCATCTCCGTATTCACCTCGTTTAACAGCAGTGATGACAGGACTTAGCCAGAAAAAACATTTAATAAGTTTTTACATTTTAATTATTTGCCCTGATTAGACCCGGCAAGAGGCATTAACTTGACCTGTCCAGCTCCTGCAACAGAGGGCCAATAGAAAGAGAGGGAATTCTTGTGTGAAGGGGAGGGTTTTGAACAAAGGTCCCCCACATACAGGGACCCCCCACGGGGAGCTAGCTAACCTTTGAAAATTTGACCTTTTTCTTAGTTTCCTTCTTCTGGACGCAACAGTATCAATTTCTTTTGGAGCTCTTTGCGAAGATAGGCTAATAAAAGACCATAAATCTTTTTTTACTAGGTGAAGCATTTACCACTCTAATTAGCATTCCCATTTAAAGGCTTTCATATTCGAGAAACAAACACTAGCATTCCGTGTGCTAAGGTTAAAGGGAACCTTAAATCATGCGTAAGTAGAGGTGGAGGACAAAAACATAGAGTTTAGGCATTGCCTGTCTTCTGATAGTCATCAAAATTTTACCGAGATACCACAATGCTGAAGACACATACTGACCTAGGTTTTAAGACTAGAGATAAAATCTGAGCCCAGTATTGTGGATTCGTAAAACAAAACAAAACAAAAAACCGAATGTGTGTTATAACAAAGTATATCTGCATAAAATGTTAATGACTTCCCAAAAGCAGAGTACAGTCTGTTTCAGAGTAAGTGACAGGCTGGGTCTTGAAGCATGAATAGGAGTCTACTCAGCTGTAGAAAAATGTTCAACGGAAGGCCATGTACACGCAGCTTGTAAATGTAAAATCTGAAGCAGGAGGACCAGCCTATTGGGAGTTTCTCAGAGGTTGACATTTCTCTTACTCTCAGTCCCACCTTGGGAAGGTGGTGGTGGATGTGAGTGGTGAAGTCCCGGTAGCAGGTTCCTAAGGCTGCAGCTGCGCGCTGGTGGTGGGGGGGGGCAAGAGAGAAAGGATTAGGGAGAAAGTTTGGGAGGGGTGGAAAAAGGCCTCCCGCGCATGCGTCCTAGTAGCCTGCCGGCTCAGCAGAGGGTTTGGCCTGCGGCTCACTCCCCACGTCGCGCCTCGCATGGTCCCACAGACAGGGCCCCGAGAGCGAGCGCGTTGGGCGATCGCGCAGTCTCCAGGCCCGGCGGGCGCCTGCGCACGAGCGTCCTGAGCGCTCGAGCCGCGGGGTTATTAGAGGTGGAGCGCCGGGAGGGCGCGCAGCAGGAGGCGGCCGCCGTTACGGCGCGAGCGTGGTCACGTGGTCGTTGGTCACCGCCGCCGCCGCCGCCCCCTCCCGCCCGGTTCTCTTTCTGGTCGGGCCGGGCCCGGCCGGTTCCACGAGCGCCCGGCAGAGACTGAGGGAGAGAGAGAGAAAGAGGAGGGGAGGAGGAGGAGGATTCAGGGAATAGGAGCTGGGGAGCCCTTCTGCGCCAAAGGTAAAACAAGATAATAATGATAATCGTAAAAAAAAGCCGAGCCCCCTGAGCCCCTCTGCCTCCCTCCAGTGCAGCCCCACATGCAGTCGCTCCCGCCCCGGCCTCCCCCTCTGCCTCTCAGGACCTTTCCCGCCTCTCCCAGCGCTGCTGCTGCAGCTGCCGCCGCCTCACGGGAGGGCCTGAGGGTGCTGCTGCTGCTACTGTCGCCGCGAACGGGTAGTCGCACCGCCCCCGTTTGTGCGCTTCCCCCGTACCGTGGGGGCTGGGTGGTGGGAGGGCGGCTCCTCTAGCTCCAGGGCGGGTAGGGCGAGGGGGCTGCTTCCCCCAGTCCGCCTGCCTTCCCTGCCTCGGGAGGTTGGGATCTAGGCTGCAAGGCCAACTGCTGCAAGTGGGCAGAGCCTGGTGGGTGGATTGTGGCTGAACTTCCTACTTGGTAAATTTCCCGTTCATATCAGCCCTGGGCTGCACGCTTCCTTCTCAGGCCGGAAGCGAAACCGGCCCGGAATCCCCAAACCTTTTAAAATGCAGCTTTTAGACTAGAGAAGCCTTTCATCTTTGAGGAGAGCAACATGCCTCTGTTTTAGTACGACTTAAGTTTATTCACCTGTAAGAATATGCAAGTTGAGGCCTTTAAGGATATGAGAAAAACTTTGTGAAAGTTGATCCCCGCCTTCCCCTACTTTTCCTGGAAAAACAAACACAGACCTCCTAAGCAATTTTTGGTTCTACAAATGACCTAGAGTTCGTTCAATGCCTATTAACTAGTCTTAGTTTCAGGAATAGGATTTAAAGTTCACATCCTTCAGGTTTTTTTCTGAATAATTTTCGGAAATGAGTTCTATTTGTCGGCTCCGAATTGGACTAAATCCCGAAATTGCAGCGTACAGGTTGCACAGCTTTGGGCCCAATTGCGCAGAGATTTCTAGAACCAGTCATTGTTTGTACTTTGTACAACAAAATATAGTACAAAGAAGCTATATATTATAATATCTGTGTGCTGGTGCACAAAATACTGACAAAGCAGGAAGTAGTAAATATAGGCATTGTTGAAAACAAACTTGATCACTTAAATTCATTTATACGTTAGTCATTTCTCTAAATGAGCTTTTCTGATTCCACGTCTTGGAATTTTCATACTATATCTCTAAATTCAAATGTAAACTTGAGCATTTAAAATTTTTACAACTATCTGCAGTAGAGTCAAACAAGTGCTTCTCCAACTTTAATGTGCATAGGAGTCCCTTGGGGCGCTCCTTTAAAAATGCAAATTGATTTGGTAGATCTGTGATGCATCTTGATATTCTGCATTTCTTATAAGCTCCTAGGTGGTACTGGACAAGGAACAATTCTTGAGTATCAAGGATGTGGATAAGGTGTGTACTAAGAAACAAAATGGCATGTTAATGATAAAGTGCCTTAATTCATCCTGAGTGTAGAGGTGGTTTGAGAAAAGGCAAAAGGCAGGATGAACTGAGAACATTCCCCTTAGGGCCATCCTTTATGAAGGTGAGTTGGCTATGTTGGGATACCAGGGGAGGGACTAGTAGTTTGGAGTGAGTTGCCCCAGCCTGGAGAAATGCAGGTATCACCTGGGCATGCTGTGGTGCATACATCACCTGGCCTGTGGTGGAAGCGTTTTTGTATTACTAGCGGAAGGACTCAGCTATGGATAGTTGGGTTTTATCAAGTTATGGACTATGAATCCTGTGTCTCTGAGTCTGTGGATGGGATGAAATTTTCTTTTATTAGTTAAGTATTGAGTGTTTGCTTTTTCTCTCAGAACCAGCCTCAGGTGAGCAGTGCATTCCTGAGCCTTGGAAACAAGCTTGTAAAGAATTTAGGGTCTCCACCTGCTGAGGTTATCCTGAATGGATTCAGAATTTCTTCCTAATTTAATCAAGAAAATGTAAATTGGGAAGTTGAAAGATATCATATTTAACCTCATACTTTGTCTATAAAAATGGTTGTACCTAACTTTTTAAAAACTTTATTGAAATGTAATATCAATTACTTTTAGCACCGTAATTTGTATAGTTTTCATTCCAGTCCTTCCTTTACCATTGTTTCTTCATGTTCTTAAATAGTATTTATGATCGTGCTTTTGAAGCATGAAGTGCCAGACACTGTTCTAAGCACTTCATGTATCTTAACTCCTGTGATGCTCACAATAATCTTTAAGGAAATTGAAGCAGAGTGAGGATATGCTAATACAGAGCGGGGACTCTGGCTGGCTGACTCTACAGTCCATACGTTAATGAATCTTCTGAACGTAGCTTTTATGGAAGAAAATAAATTAGTGATACTTTTAAAAATCCCCCTTTCCTAGTATTGTTGAAAATTATGAGCTTTTCTTTCATTTTAAAATCCAAACTTGTCATCTTTTAAAAAATTTCCCCATCATATAATGAAAACTTGCTTCAGTGCTTGTAATCTTTTCTGAATAAGATATCGAAATTTGCAAAGCTTTATTTTGTTTGCACCTGTTAGCCAGACCAATCTCTTTCAAGTTTGTAAGTCACTGTTAAATGTGAAAGTAGTGTCTGCTTCCTTTTGACTCTGCAAGTTTTCGTTCTTCATTTTTGCCTATGCTTCTCTTCCACCTTTCTCCTTTCCCCCCTCTATGCATACATAGTAGACTTATCCTGTATTTGTCATCCTAATATTTAGGATTTTTTGGGAGGGACTGATGGGTCACTGATTTTTTATTTGGCCAGTAAGGACGATAACAATCTAAGAATGAGTCATTGTTACCATATTTTATCACTGGGAAAGTAATAAGGACAACTTCAGTGTCATTTTGTCTCTGACCACTGAAAACTTTGTCCTGTATCAGCACCAGTCTGAGGAGTGGTGCTTATACACTTGGTCTAAGACATTTCTCTTAACATGGACAGAGGATTAGAATGGCAGTAATGTTAGAGTGTATGTACTGGAACTTGAGAAATGAGATTTTGTGGCTGTGGGCAGTTGTGGGAGGGGGAAGTGAGAGGAGAGGGCCTCTGGGCTGATTCTCGTAGCATTAATTCTTCATTAACTGGGATAATGATTTGGGAAGTAAGTCAAGATAACAAATTCCTGTTGTAAATGTTTTTTCAAAGTTCATACTCTGTTGTGATGTCTATTGTAATGTTATGCTGGTCAGTTACTTAGCCTCATAGTGTCTCACTTTTCTCAACTTTAAAGTGAAGATGATAATAAGTACCTCAGAAAATTGATTTGAGGATTAAATGAGTGTATTTGTGTGTGTGTGTTTGTGTGTGTGTATGTATGAGTATAGTATATATACATATATAATGCTTGGTGTCTGACACATAATTAATGCTATTGTGTAAGTGTTAGGTACTATGTTTTACTATAAATAATCTACAGTGTGGCTGATCATATCCACATAATCAAGACTGTATTTGAATGAACTTCATGGGAATTATACGTTTATTTGGTATGAAGCTGTATGGGCCAGCAAAACAAAATTTGTACCTTTTGGATTAAATACAAAATTGGTATTGCTCTTATTATTGCTCTTATCCCTTTGGGGGATTAAATATGAATAAATATGGTTTGGCTGCTCAGATCTTTCAAAACAAGGAAGTAAGTCTATAGAAGTAATAAAAGATTTTTTAGTGTTTATATGAAAGGATTGGTTTAAAATTTTCTGGTGTAGTGTTGTGAAGCCTAGAACAAGCTAATCTTATTTCTGAAGGCTCTTCTGACTATAACTTTTACCTCCCTCAGCAGACTCCTTTGCTCCTTGAAATAATCCATCTGTCCTTGCATACTCCAGACCTGATCTATAGCCCCTTATCTAAAACCCATGGTGGCATATGTGTCTCAGAAGTAAAATTTTTGGAATTTAGAAAATTAATATGGTACATATGCTGTATATCATGAAACTCCTATGGATAGGAACAATCACCCCATAGTTGTATATATGAATTTTTCCAGCAAATTTATACATGTTCACACTAAGTAGAATAAAAAAGACCATAAAAAACCTCATGTTAGGCTGTGTTTTGTTGACAGCTTAGAAAACAATTTTAGTTTTCAGAGTTTTTTGGATTTTTGGAATTGGAGATAAGGGTTTGGGATCTTTCTCTCTAAATATATTTTATAATTTATCATAGTACCTGTGTCTTTGATTAGAAAAAGAATTGGAGTATAGGATTTGTGTGTTAACATTTTCTATTTTTAGGATCTGTTATGGGACCTGGCATACAGTATAGCACCTGTCTTGGGACCTGGCGTGCAGTAGATGCTCATTAAGTGTCCACTAGTTTGGACGAAAAACATCTGAAGATAATATCATTGAATTATTGTTCTGTGCTACATGGGTGTCTCTGACTCCATTAAGATATTTGGTAATTGTGGATTTACAATTTTTCTTAACTCAGTTGCCTAGGGAAGGTGATTATTAGATTACTTTTTTGAGACAAAAATAGATTTAAGAGTTTTGAAAGAGGCATTATAGATGATTGCAAATTTTTATAAATTTGTGTTGACAAGAATGCTTACATTTACCTTTTTATGGGTCATGAAGTCTACATTGAGAATGGTTTACTTTTTAAAAATGATTGGATTTAGTTTTGTATGATAACTTATGACAGATTAGTTGTGGTATATCTAAAGAAAATGTTGCTGTGCATGAATATCTTAGGTTGGATAATTACAGTATAATAGCCTGACATTAGAAAAAACATTTTTTTTTTAAATTTTCTGTTACAAAGGGTAATGCCTATTTATGAAAATGTTATAAAAAACATGATCAAAGGTAATGGTCCACACTATTGGGAATTTTTTCAGTTCTCTTAGGGGGTTATGTTGTCTTGAGAGAGGCTGAAAAAAAGTCAGATTTGTACTGCAAGTACTAGTTTAGAAAATCAAGTTGCACATGTTGGTTAGCAACAAAGTTTTCTTACTATTACTAAACATCTAAGTAAGATAAAAAGGTTGAACTAAAAGCAGTTTGGGTCTCTACTTCTAAATACGGATATTGAGAATAATTCAATCAGTGAGAAGTAAGTCCCCGCTTCTCATGTAACCACCTTGGGGGAGATGAGATGCACCTGCCTTCTGATGGAGTTGGGGTGGTATAGCACTGCAGGAAGACTGAGCCTAAGTTACAGGTCCTGGCTCTAGATGGGTGCATTCTGTTTGCTGTTAATTAGTGGGGATCAGAATTGACCCCTTTAGATTTCCCAGAATAGGTACCTTTGGAGGTATTCCAGTCTACCTTGTAGGAATTCAAGAGGAATTACTAACATTACATCTCTTGCCACCCTGGGGTGAGATGATGGATTGATGCTCTGGATTTGGTGGGGGTTGGGAGAGAAAGTGGAGTTGATAGGAGATGGGTAGATGGTACCACTATTTCTCTGTGCATTGGTTAAAATTTGGTATTTTAGGCTGTGTTTTGTTGACAGCTTAGAAAACAATTTTAGTTTTCAGAGTTCTTTGGATTTTTGGAATTGGAGATAAGGGTTTGGGATCTTTCTTTATGAAGTTCAGGAGTCTTGTAGTGAGAATACTCATTTTGATAGATAGGTATGTATGGCATAGGGAGGCTTGTGATAAATTGCCTCCTCTCTCCAGTCTTCATTACTCTTAATAGTTCAGGGGTTAATTTTAACCTTTTTACCTGTGCTTTTGTGTGTATGTGTATTGTGGATATATATGGATAAACACAGGTGTAGATACACCTGTTTTTTAAACTAAAAGTGGATTTATGTTATTACTTGTGTTTGTTTTTCATTTAATATTTTCTATTACTAATAATGTTATTCTCCCACACACTTTTTAGTGGCTCTATGACTGTTTCATTGTGTGAAGGTACTATTAGTAGTCCTCCATTGTTGGACACCTATATTCCTTTCGATACTTATGACAAGAAGTGCTACACTGAACATTATTGTAGCTAATACTCCTTTGTGCCTATACATTATTATTGATTTAGGAAATATTTGTGGGTGGAATTATTAGTAAGTCAAAAGATATGCCCATGTTTAATAGTTTTGAAACACATGACCAAATTGTACCACTTTACCCTTAACTACAAGCTGAGAGGCCCTGTACTTGCTGTTATTGGATATTATCTTCTTGGCTTTATTTGGGCATACTTGACGTTATACCTCCTCCTCTTCTGCCTTCATATAGACTAACATTTATGTAGTTAAATCTTGTTCTTTATGAATCTTGTAGGCTTTTCCTGTCTTTGGTTTATATGGCTATTTATATTTTAAACTATTTTTATAGTTTCAAATTTTGAGTTTACAGTTATTCCAGAACATGGTTAGTTTTGTGTGTGAAGTAGAGGGTACTAAATTTTTAAGCTTTTGATTAGTTTTTTTCAATACTACTGAATGAATGATTTATTCTTTCTGTATGGATATCAGAAGCTTTATCATTTTGTATTTTATACAGTCCTACTGTATTTTATTTTTTATTGGTGAGAATGAGATTTTTCTCTGTGTCTGTGTGTTTATTTTTTCTACTTGTCTATTTTTTCTACTGGCTATTGCTGGTCAGTAGAAGAGCCATTGATTTTGTATGTGTGTATTTTGTAATTAGTCACTTTCTGAATCTATTTATTACAACTGGTTTTCAGCTGATTCTCTTATATTTTCCAAGTAGATAAGCATACCATCTGATACCAGCCATTTTTGCAGAGGTTTTTTTTTTTTAATGATTAATTTTCATTTATGGAAGCTGTGTTGGAATGATTTTATTAATTTCATTGACTTGAAATATGATGTTTTGATATGGTGTCACTGTGAATTCATCTACCCAGTTCTATGAAGGATTTAAAAATATTTGGAAAACCGCTTCACCAAGTGATCTTATGGACTGACTGTGTCCCCCCAAAATTTGTATGTTGAAATCCTGCTCCCTCACTGTCCCATGTGATGGTATTAGGTGGTGAGACTTTTGGGAAGTAATTACAATTAGATGAGGTTATGAGGGTGGAGCCCTCACGAATGGGATTAGTGCCATTATAAGAGTCAAGAGAGAGTTTGCTTCCTCTCTCTGGCATGTGAAACATGTGAAGATACAATGAGAAGTCTGCAGCCTGGACAAGGGCCTTCGGCCAGAACTTGACCTTGCTGGCATCCTTATCTTGGAGTTCAGACCCCAGAACTGTGAGAAATCAATTTTTTGTTTATAAGCCTTCCAGTCTATAGTACTTCGTTATAGCAGCCGGAACTGATAATCTCTAAGGACCCTTCTGGCTCAGAAGTTCTGTGATTCTCGTTTTATGTTAAGATACTTGTGGTACTTTAAGTTAAAGTGCCTGCAGCTTCCTTTATAATTGTGGCTGTCTAGTTCCACTGCCCAAGCAATTATTCTGAGGTTTTACATTTTCATCTCCTTAGAGCTTGAAGATTTCTTTCTTTGTGATTTGGCAGAAATTAAAAGGGAATACTGATAGACTATAGAGATCAAACTGTGCAACATTGGGTTTGTTTATTTGCAGTATCAGGTATCATGATTTTCTTCCTCTGGTCAGGTAGTATAATTTTCTACTTTTATGGTGAGTTTTCTTTTCAAGCTGTGGTCTTGCTACGGTCTACTTAAAGTTCTCCAAGCCAAATTATATAGTTGTCAGAAATGAGTAATGAAAGCCATTGGGAAATGATAGACCAGGAAGCAATGAAGATAGGACAAAATAGGAAAGATAGGGATGGGGAAGTGCCTGGATGTATCTCTTTTTTTCTCTGCCCCCTTCTACTTTCTGGTTACCCTTTTGTATTTCTTTGCCCTTTTAATGATTTTCTGGCTTCCTGTTTATTCTCTAGGTGCCTTCATTTTCTCTTTCAGAGAATAGCTCCACTACCTCCTTTCTGCTTTGATCAGGCTTACAGATGCTTTACCCCAGTCTGCGAAGTAGTCCTGAGCAGTACCCCTAATTTCCTTCCTTTTTGTCACTAAAACTGCCTGCATAATGCTCTCACCAGTGGCCATCACGCATCCTGCCTTGCAAAGGGTGTGGCAAAATGTTGATTACACTTGGGTTTCCTCATAATGTAAAACTGTTTTGGAAGCATTAACAAAAAGATAAGTTATAAAGACAAATTGTGAGAGAATTGTAGAAAAATATCTGGGTGGCTGAGGAGATTAATGTTATAGTGATAGATATATTAATATTACATAATATTATATAGTGAGAGATTAATGTTATAAAGAGAGAAAAAGCTCCTGAAGAGTCTATAATCTTAGATCTCCAATCCTGATTTCTTTTGTGAGCTTTAGACCTGTGATCTGATTGCTTGTTGGATAACTCCACTTTTGATGGCCTATAGACAGCTCATGTTCATAACTGAATTTACCATCTTCTCTTATAAAACCTATTCCCCCTCCCACATTAATTATCTCAGTGGATGACTCCACCATCTTTCTGGTTGTTGTTCTCATGTAGTTCTCATGTAACGGCATCAGTCTCAGTGGATTATAAGTCTTGAATCCGTGTCTCTTTATGTCCACTACTCCTACTCTGGTTTATCATCTCCAGATCATCATCTTTTGCCTTTGTCCCTGTAAGGCTTTCTGACTGGTTTCCCTGGCGTCAGGTGATCTTTATGAGCTCTCAGCTGATTATCTTACTCAATAGCTTAAAACCTTTCAGTACTCTTCCATCACTTATTGCTCAGTCTTGTATCTCCTGCCTCCTGTATAACTTCATTATAAAACACTGAAATCTTTGAGGTTTTGGAACTATTTAGGATTTTGCTTACCTCAAGCCTGGAATAGTCTATCTCTTGATTTTACTAACTCTTGGGAGGTCTTAGCTGAAATACCACTTTTCTACAGAGCTTCTTACACCACTAAATCTGCGTTGTCCTTTCCTGTTTGGCTAGATATGCTGTACTACAACATAACATTTATTATGTATTATAATTGTCTTTTTCCCTAGTAGTCTTTGTCCTACTTCTGACTGCTCTGTCACTACCAAAACCATGTATGCCATCTTTACTCATACTCCTGAAGCTGTGACTATTAAAGTAGGTGTCCCATACCATGTACTGTTTTAACTGCTGAGCGTATAGCAGTAAATAAGTTCCAGTTATTGACTGCTGTGTGATAAACCCCCTCCAAAAATTAGTACCTTAAGACAACAGTAATATTTATTTACTTATGATTTATAATTTGTATAGGATTTGGTAGGGTTAGTTTATCTCTGTTTCACTTGGTGTAGGCTCACTGGAAGTTAGAGTTTCTACTTCCAACATGGCTCATTCACATGGCTGGCAGTTGATGCTGGCTGCTGGCGGGGAGCTAAATTGTTGATCAGAGCACTTGCATGAGGCTTCTCCATGTGGCCTGGGTATGAGTGGTGGGTTCTGAGCATGAATGTCTTAAGAACAAGCATTTTAAGAGGTAGGAAGTAGAAGCTGACAATCTGATGAACATTACTTCTGCTTTATGTTATTGGTAAAACTGCTCTGTTATTGGTTAAACAGCCCAGAGTCAATGGGAGAAGAATTAAACTCCATCTCCTGCTGAAGAAAATAAAAAAGAATTTGTGATTGTTTCATCTGTTATACAGACCTAAAAAACTAAAAAATCAAACTACAAAAATTGGACGAGTTAAATCCTATCTATACTTTTAACCTCCCAAGAATCATGATAGTAGATCACTAAAGAAAAATCAAACGAAAACATAGTGAAATTAAAAAAAACTAACTTCTAATCCTACCCTATGTTTTCTGTTATTCATATAGTTCCAGAATTTTTAAGTTTTAATTGTGCATATACAGTTTTGTATTTTTCTATTTTTGTTTTTATAAGTCTTCATGCAGTGATGTTATTACTCAAGTATATTACTAGAAATGGGATTATTATTTGTGTGTGTGTGTGTTTAGGAAATGGGGCTATTGTATAAAAGGAATGCATGATTTAGATTTTGATTATTGCAAAATGGCCTAATAGAAAGATAATGTTAATTTATACCCTAACTTTAGTGCAGAGTATAAATTATATTTGCCCATAACTTGGTATCAGAAGGCATTATAAATCATTGCTCTTGGTTAACGTCTTGGCACAGATTGATAGATTGCTTTTATTTTTTTATAATTGCTTTTATTTTTTAATGCCTTTTTGGGGTTTTGTTGATTTTTAAGAGCTCTTTGCATATTATAGATTTTAACTCTGCCTATTATATATTGCAGGTATTTTCAATTTTGTTTAATTTTGCTTGTGCATTTTAAAAATTCTTAACAAAGAATTATTAAATTTTTATGTAGTTCCATCTATTAGTCTTTTTCTTTACTATTTCTTGGCAGAAACGAGATTAAACTCAGTTCCTTATTTGTCATCTTTTTACCACTTTGGCTAAGATTCCGGTAGCTTCAGATACAGAATTTTTGTACATTACACATGTGTCTGGTGGAGGAAAAAAAGATCAATAGACTAATAAATTCCATAGCATTTATACAGAAATGTAGTGAATGAATTTTAGAATCTATCCATCTCTTAATGGTCTTATGATATAATGGAATTGATCTGTTTCGGGATTTGTCAACATTCTATCCTAGAGTATATGAGTGAATCAAGCTGAATAAAGAGGTGTTGTTCTACATCAGTGTTATAGTTACCCACAAAATAAAACCTTTAGTGATTGAAATATAAAAATGTGAAACCTATTAAAATTGAAAACAAGGTAATATGATCAGCTATAGTATATGGATAAAGTAATTCTCTGAAAAGATAGAGAAATGCTAGAATTTTTTTTTTCCGTAGGAGCGAACATGATAGTGAGAAATTACCAGGTCAAAATGTACATGAAAGCAGGAATTTAGAGAAGTAAGCAGAATATTAAAACTGCTTTTCGGGGCACTTGGGTGGCTCAGCTGTTAAGATCTGCCTTTGGGGGTTGCCTGGGTGGCTCAGTGGGTTAAAGCCTCTGCTTTTGGCTCAGGTCATGGTCTCAGGGTCCTGGGATTGAGCCCTGCATTGGGCTCTCTCTGCTTAGCGGGGAGCCTGCTTCCCCTTGCCTCTCTGCCTACTTGTGATCTCTCTCTCTCTGTCAAATAAATAAAATCTCAAAAAAAAAAAATTTGTCTTTGTCTCAGGTCATGATCCCAGGGTCCTGAGATGGAGCCCTGCATCGGGCTCCCTGCTCGGTGGGGAGCCTGCTTCTCCCTCTCCCACTCCCCCTGCTTGAGTTCCCTCTCTGGCTGTCTCTCTCTGTCAAATAAATAAAATCTTTAAAAACAAAACAAAAACCCCCCTGCTTTCCTCTGAGGATATTTGCTACATTCTAGGAAACTTTTACTTTAGTTTTGAGGAGCTCACAAAGTACAGGATGTAGAAATTAAAACCCATATATGCCCAGGGAGGGGAGTCTAATAGAATATTCCTTCCCTATAAAACTGGACTCCAAAAGAGCTATGCTTAGAGGATATGGTTAAACCAAGATTAAAACCTCATGTTCTTGCTCACAGGAGGCTGTAAGAATATTTGCTTTGGAATTGAAAAAAATACCTATTCCTAAGAAGTTCTAACCATAAAGCCTTCCTCCTTGATTTGCAGCTCAAATTCAGTGTCACCTGGTCTAACAGAATCTCAAAATGTGAATTTAAAGCTGGTTCTAGGTGCTGGCCAGAAGGAAAGTCCTCTCAGGTTGAATACATTTTTATCTGCAGTCCTAGGAAATTCCCATAAACAATTTTCCAAAGAATCCTCTCACAATAAAATATAGCCAAGCAAACAAGGAAATAAGATACCATGAGTAAGAAGCAGCAGAAGTAATTGACAGAAATGAACCCACAAAAACCTCAGATTTTGGACTTATCCAGTAGAGATGATAAAACAACTGTTATGTTTACAGAAAGGTGGAAAATATCTGCAGGCAACTAGAAACTTGGGAGATTTGAAAAAGACCTGAACAAAAATTATAGAAATATAAAATACAATAATTATAAAAACTCAGTAGAGGGGTGCCTGGATGGCTGAGTCAGTTAAATATCCAACTCTCGATTTTTGGCTCAGGTCATGATCAGGGTTGTGAGATTGAGCCCATGTTGGGCTCTGTGCTCAGTGTGAAGTCTGCTTGTCCCTTTCCCTCTGCTCCTCCCCCTCAACCCCCCACCCCCACAGCTTGTATGCATGTGTGCTCTCAGATAATAAAATCTTTAAAAAAAAAAACAACTCAGTGGATGTGGTTAGCAGTAGATTAGATACAACTAAAGAGAACCAATGAACTGGACATAAATTGTTCAGAATGTAGAACAGAAAGACAAGAAAATGGGTAAAAAGAAAGATTACAATATATAGGACAAAGAATGAGAAGGTCTAACAGTATTTCATCAGTTTTCTTTCTTTTTTTTAAAAAATATTTATTTATTTGAGAGAGAGAGAGAACATGAGATGAGAGAGGTCAGAGGGAGAAGCGGGCTCCCGCTCAGCAGGGGGAGATGTGGGACTCGATCCTGGGACTCCAGGATTATGACCTGAGCCAAAGGCAGTTGCTTAACCAACTGAGCCACCCAGGCACCCTCATCAGTTTTCTAATGGTAGAAGGAAGAAATAATAGGAAAGGGAGCAGTGTTTGAAGAGAGAATGGCTGAACATTTTTCAGAGCTGCGAAAAACAACAGTCCACAAATTTAAGAAGTTCTGAGAATTTTAAATACACATCATAATAACATGGAGAACACCAGAAACAGAATATCTTAACAGTTGACAGACAACAAAAGATGGATTAAGTTTAAAGGAGCTGTAGTGCTTATACTGAAAGCTGACTGCTCAGGAGCAGAAACGGAAGCCGGGAAACAGTGGGATAATATCTTAGCGTACTGGAAAGAAGTTGCTGACATAGTATTTTATAACTAATGAAAATAACTTCCAAGAAGAAGGATGGAATAATGACATTTTCAAATGGAATTGTAAAATAGTCTCTGTGAAGAAATGTATAGATCTGTTTTTCTGGTTGATTCTAGTATTTAGAATGAAGACCTTTAACATAGCTAAGCAATTTTGAGTTTCTAAGAAAGTTGTTGTGTTTACACTTGGTAAACAGACCTACTGTTTGGCAATACTTGTACTAATATATTCCAACTTTTTGGATCTTTGATCTTCAGTATTGTTGTAAGAAGTCTTTTGTGGTAATTAATGCATGCCTTTAAGTCTTGCTGAACCAGTGATGCAATTTTTAATATATTTGAAATGATCATAAGTCAAACCAAGAAGAATTTGGAGAAAACTGTGTCTTGGTGTTCACAAAAATAATTCATATAATTGACTTTATTCTCCTTTCCCAGTCCTAAATATAAACTTCTGTAGAAAAAAAAAAAGTGGGAGATATTTTTTTTTAAACCCATGAACAAAGTTAGGGTAAATGCAAGTCTACTGTGGTGGGAAGAGCAAACAGACCTTAAAATTAGTTAGATGGACTTGGATTGGAATCTGCTTCTAGCATTTATTAATTCAGTCTTGATGATGTGACTTAAACCTTCTGATACTTAGTTTTCTCATTTGTAAAATAGGGATACTTTGCAAGTGTATTAATACAGTGAGGAATAGAGTAATGTTTGAAAAAAAACCGAGTACAGTTCTGTGACTCTTATTGGGTTCTCAACGAATTGTTACTAATGAGTAACACAGATAAGTGAATTGAATCTGGCAAGGAATTTAAAATTGTTTTCTGTACAAGTGATATTAAAGAGTTAATCATACTTTTAGTGTTGACTTTCTTTAGAAAGTTAAAAAGATTGCTATACGTACACACAATCACACAATATATATTTATATCTGTGTATGTGTGTGTGTGTGTGTGTATTTCTATCTCCTGAGGTTGAAGTTCTTGATGACAGTTAATTTATGGTAAACCTGAATATTTTAGTAATTTAGTCCATAAAACATACTGTACTTTTCAGAAGTTAAAGAAATTCGTTGGCCTCCAGTAATTTAGAGTAAGAGCCATCAGAGCACTCTAATTATTGCTATTTGAATTGGGACTCTGACTTCTTTATAAAATATTTAGACCTAGATTTTCTTTTCTCTTTTTTTTTTTTCTCTTTTTGTTGTTTGTAGTCAAGATGTGATATATAATCTTTTTATGATGTGGGATTACTTGTACACCTTGCAAATTATTTTCTTATTATTTTTTACTCTTTATTCAACATATAGATATTTCCCCTCATTGAGTAGTAATAATTATATATATATCAGCCGATTGCATTTTTAAACCATCCTTCTTATAGCAAGCTTTAAAAATTATATAATGAAGACAATTCAGGAGTTTTTGTTTTTGGAACTTGACATTTTTAGGATGTTAGTTATAGTCATATGTTACATTTACAGCTTTTGAGTTTATTCAAGTTATGAAGACAATGACTAAAAACAAATTAGGCATTTTTTGTCTTTCAAGAAGTTCTAGGATCGCCAAATACTTTGAAAATGGTTTGGGTAAAGACATTGACAAAACTTTAAATAGAATCACAAACGCTTCCTATTAAACATGTAAGTGTTTTAATTTTCTTGATTTATGTGAGACACTCGTGATGCAGAAATTGAGTAGTAGTGAATTTTTGTGGGGTTAGATCATGTGATATTGGTATTCCTCCAGGACTGCTTTTGATCTTAGAGGTAATCCCTTGTAATCACAAACTTTAAAGAACCTTAAGATTATACTTTCTAAGCTGATATATTTTGCATTAGTAAAAATACATAGGATTAGAGAAGAGACTGTATGAAACTCATGTAGACATTTTTTTTCTTGTTTACATTTGACTTTGTATTTCATATTTTGAGCTTTTGGTTGTTTATATTCTACAGGCTGATAATTTCTTTTTAACTAGTGGTTGTACTGTGTGAAAAATTATAGGTTAAATTTGAATGAGCCCCTGTTTTATTTCTTCCAATCTTGTATATTTTGAAAATGAGTGTTATGATATCAAATTCTCTGTGAATTAAAGTCATTCTTCATAGGAATAGAAATTACTATAGTTTTAAGTCAGGATTTATATGTCTTTTTAGTGCTCTAGTTTGACTTTTTTGCAGAACTGAAGAGGTTTGTAAGTATAATCATATGTTTACATTTTACAACACTATTAAGAACACTGATAGGTTAAAAAAGTAACCTAGGTGTTTTTTTAAGTTCATCTAGTAGTCCATTAAGAAATAACACTAGACTAAAGTAGGCTTTTCTAGTTAGTAAGGATTGCTTATATAAAATAATGATATCAGATTTCACTAGGTTGCTTTTGTATTTTGCTGAGAAAACATTCCATTTATGAGATACTAAATAACATTCTGTGTTTTTAGTGGAAATCCATAGTCTCTCTATAGAATTTCTCAGAAAGCTTTCATTTGAAACATTGTGGTATTTTGGTCTTAAATCATAATTATCTTTTATTAAGCAGTTACACATGAAATTATTCAGAAATCATTGCAGTTTTGAGAGGATCAATAAAAAGTTTGGTGAAAGTATTTTTATAATTAGATTGATTATATTAATAAAATTTCAAAGTTTAATGATAACAAGGAATTATTGTTATATAATTAGCTGCGATGACATCGTGGTTATGTAAGAAAATCTTTTTTTTTTTTTTTTAAATATTTTCTAAGTAAGTAGGGTCTAAAATGACAGGAGGTTTGGGACAGGTAAATATAGCAGAATTTGATAATTTGTTGAGTCTGGGTCATGTGTCTATAGGGGTTTGTGATTTTATTTTCACTTTTTTGTATATGTTTATAAAATTTTATTATAAAAATTAGAGTTTACGTGGGGTTGGGTGAGGGGGAGCAGGGAGTTACTGCTTTAATTGGTACAAAGCTTCTATTTGGAATGATGTAAAAGTTGTGAAAATGGAAAATGATGGTGGTACCATTGTGAATGTACTTAATGCCACCAAATTATACAATTAAAATTGCTAAAACAGTAAATTTCATGTTATGTATATTTTACCATAATGATAAAATGTAAGTATGTTGTAAAAATAATTCCCAAGAATTCCCAGGAATCCCCAAGAATCATACTTTAGGGAAAACTTTCGGAGGCATGTAATATTTAATTTTATCTTTATTTTTCTCTTCTCATTGACTTCTTTACCCCTTCAGTTTGGAAAGAAAGGGGAAGGAAAAATGCTCCTGTCATGTCAGCACTTTCTTAATGGATTTGGGTTCTAGAGTACCATTCTAATAGCATGTTAGTGATTTGTGAGATCAGTTTAGTGGGTTGCTTCCAGCATTAAAACAAGTTAGAAAATACCAGGTGCGTTGTGTACAGTGAGTGTAAATATGGTCATTAAATTTTTCTTTCAGTTGCATAACATGTATATGTGTACTGAGTTGTGATGTAAACTTACTCTCTCTGTGGAGTAGATATTTTTTAGAAAGGAATAATATCAACATTGAGGATACGGGTGACTGCATATTAACTAGAAAGCAAATGTCAAAGTTTTGCACAAAGGGGCTAGGATAATAACTCAGATTTCACAAAATTTTAAGACATTAATCAGTCAACTAGGAGGAATAATTTACCAAGACAATCTGACAAGGCTATTCTGTCAGCATATGATGATCAGTACTGTACAAAATGAGGGGAGTAGGTTGGTTGGTAGCTTGGGGAGGCAGATCTCATTTTTGGGCTTTTGTAGCAGTGAGAAATTAATTGGTAATTATGAACTTTTCTAGGTAGGTTTTTATCTGTTATTTGCAGATCTTGACACATAGTTGATGCTCTTTTTAGTTATACAAGTATTATTTATGTTAAAAATGTCTGAGTTTGATGATATTAAATATGATTTAAAATATTGGCAAAAGATTGTCATGTCATTTTAACCTTTTTTTTTTTTTTTAAGAATTCTTTGGTTCATTTTTAGCTTGAAGTCACCCACAGGGAACAATTTCCAGAGAAAGCAAGGGAGAACCAGACTCTAGAGCCAGATAAGACTGAACTCAAATTTTACTTCTACTAGTTGCTGGTTAAGTTGCTTGGAAAAACTATGTTTGTAACCTTTTTGGGTTTCCATTTCCTCACTGTGACAATGCCTTGGGGTTTTAAGTAAAATGAGGTAATTTGTGTAAAATGACTGGTAGTGTGTAGTTGCTCAGGAAATGCTTGTTGTTAATGTCAGGTCCCTTTTCCTTCACATATCTCATTCTTCCTAAGTCTGTAATCTTAAATTGATCTTTTGCTTTAGTTTGGGGATTATTGTTTAATACTTTTCTATGGTGATCTAGAACAATTTCAATGGTTAAGAAATATTCACAAAATAAAACCAAATAATAGACGTTTTCTATACTTTCGGAGTGTTTCATTTCCTGAAACGTTTTATAGATGGTGAATGGTTACAGAGTTATTTTATTAAACTAGTTCTATTTAGGGAATTTCATGTAGTAATTATATGAAAGGGGAGTTGAGAGGT
Source organism: Nasua narica (assembly GCA_028533885.1). NCBI lineage: Eukaryota > Metazoa > Chordata > Mammalia > Carnivora > Procyonidae > Nasua > Nasua narica. The sequence goes on from CM052799.1 coordinate 75,094,579, forward strand.
CCTGTAAAAATCAGTTGTTAACATTGAATGCTTTACAACTTGTGCTCTTATTATTTATATTTAAAGCAATTCTTTTCACTTTAACATTTTATGATCTTTTAAATAATTTATGAGATAAGATTAATGGTTAAAGGTATGTCTTTTAATTGATTAGTCTAGTTGGATTTGTCTTGCAAAAGGACTGAATTTTGTGGATTTGAATAAGTCACTGACAGGAGGTCTTTAACATTTTTTTCCCTCCGAACAGATGTCTTGGCCTGCAGTGACTCCAACTCCCATAATCCTTCCAATTTTCTCCTCTACCAAATAAGTTTTTAAAAAGCAACATTTTTATTGTGATTGACTTAATTCAGGCAAACATTGCAGCTGAGGGAAGACTTCATTCCAGTGAGGAACACTTTGGTATGAATAAAATGTTAGATTCTTTATTTTTACTTCATGAATTTAATGTATGGTTCCCTTTTGCCCTACTCCCCCACCTTGTATTCAGAATAATAATTTTTTGTAGTAAGTTTTCTTCCAGATTAAAGTTTTTATGCTCTAGTGTGCTGAGGTACTGCACTATCTGACACATTTTATTTTAAATGACATTTAAAAACCGAATCAGTCAGGATTCATCCAGAAAATAGTAGCCACAGTGTCTTTCAACAGAGGAAAATTAATTCAGGAAGTGGTTGTACAGGTAATTGCTGAGAAGTCTGTTGGGACTGTGAGACAAACCAGATATTAGTAATAATCAGAGACTCTCTGATACCAGTAGGGCTTGGGGGAAGATGAGAAAAGCTAGTGTTGTTAGAGTTCCAAAGCCAGAGCTGTGTTGTGTTGGGGAACTAGAGTCATAGCTGGGGCTTCATGATAGGAGCTGAGATGTCAGAGGGTGGGACTGTCTGGAGGGAACTGGAGTTATGAAACAGACAAAACTTCAGCCAAGGATGTGTCAGGGAGTGGGGAGAATGGAGGAGAAATACTTTGGCTTCTTCCTCTTTTGCCTTCTATCACTTGTCACTTCCCACTGGTCAAATCTCCCTGGAAACCAGACGGAAACCAGAGTTTGCCTGTAATACAGAGCAGTACAGGCTTACCTGGAGAATGGATCAGAAAACATTTATTATTTTAGTGCATGATATTCATCAACACTCCTGTGCTCCTGTGTAGTATTAGCTATTAAGAAGATCTACCTAAACAACAACAAAAACCAGCCAACAACAACAACAACAAAAAACTAACAAAAAAATCCTTTCAGTGTGTGGTTTTTTTTTTCTTTTCTTCCCTCCCCCCCACCCAATGGAAAGAAAGAATTCTCGAAACCCGTATTATGGTTAGTATTTTGGTTCAATAAAAACACTGAGTATCACTATTTAGGTAAATAAGCTACAAAGTGGAAAACACTTGGTTCTTGGTATTGTGGTTCTCATAGTTTACTGGAAGAAACTTTTAAAAATTGATTTTTAAAAGATTTAGAGCATGTGTGTGTGCAAGTGGCAGGGAGTGGTGGATGGAGAGGGAGAGACAGAGGGAGAGAGACTCTCGAGCTAACTCCATGCTGAATGCGGAGCCTGACACGGGGCTCAGTCCTGCAAAGCCGAGATCATGACCTGAGCTGAAATCAAGAATCAGTTGCCCAACTGACTGAGCCACTCAAGCGCCCCTGGAAGAAACTTTTAAAACAGGGATAATTTTAAAATTTTAGTAGAATGTGTGATAAATTAGAGATAGAGGATACGTTTTTGGTAGGAACTCAAGGGCGGGGTTGTTAATCTAGTCTTGTATTTTTGGAATGTTCTCAGGAGTTGGAAAACTCGAGGCTTTAAAGGACTGGTCAGAACTGGTAAAGAAGGGATGCTGCTGGAAGGAGGAGAAGCTTGAGCAAAGGGTCAACTGCTTGAAAAAAATAAAGGCACATGCAAGAAATTTCAGTCACTGTTGCTGGAGCTTCAAGTTTGACTTATAAAATGGGCCTGGGGAGCCAGGGAGAGCTCAGGTTATTTTTTTTCTCAAGCTGATAGGGAGCTGTTGGAGGGCTAGTGAAGTGGCCTCATTAACTTTGTTGTAGCTGTGCTCTTCCCGTAAGTGTGAAAGATGCGTTCAGGAGGGTGTCATCTAAAGGTGGGAGACCTAAGAGAATAGTACGCTGGTCCAGGCAATAGAGGAGTAATGGACATACACTCTTCAAAGGTGGCCTTATGTCTTAGTCATTCACATTCACTTCATCTAAGTGCCTCTTGGTACCAAGCTTTTCAATCCATGCTCTACGTTAATATACCCTTCTTTTATGTTACTTGAAAATTCAAAGTAAATCATAAACTTTTAAAATAAAGAAATGGACGAAGTGTTGTTTTGTTTTCAAATTACATATGCCTCTTTGGATACTTTATTTGTTCTTTTTGAGAATCCTAGAGTCAGAAACAGGAATTAATCACAGACTCTGCTCTCTAGAAGCAGTCCTAGAATACACTCAGCTAATCAGGCTCTAGTATGGTTCGGAGTGCTGGAGAAGGGTGCCTAGTTCTAGAGCCAGGTTATTGTTACTGAAGTGTTGTGGGTTGCAGCAATTTCCTGTAGAAATTTACTTGAAAAAAATTTCCTGTATTCCCTAATGTAGCTTCTGATATTGAAGAGTGACAGATTTGCAGTGTGACATTTAATTTTGGTAAATATATCTTTTGAAATACCAAAATCCTGCATTTGAATATGATCCACTTTACACATTGATTTTAATGTATACTCTGTAATTCTGATAATGAATGTGAGATAGATGTTATTATTAGTGCTGTTTCCTTCTTTCCTTCCTTCCTTCCTTCCTTCCTTCCTTCCTTCCTTCCTTCCTTCCTTCCTTCTTTCCTTCTTTCCTTCTTCTTTCCTTCTTTCCTTCTTTCCTTCTTTCCTTCTTTCCTTCTTTCCTTCTTTCCTTCTTTCCTTCTTTCCTTCTTTCCTTCTCTGGTCTGGGACTGCTACTGTATAATAGATGAGCAAGATAGGTTTTATCATCACGAGGCCTATAATCTAATGAGAGGTGGTCAATGCACATTAATTCATTATACAAAACCCGAAAAATAAGTTAAATAGAAATCCAGACACTGTATTGAGGGAATTAAGAGGAAGAAGATATTTCCTGTATTTTACTGTATCTAAAGCATGTATTTCCCCCCACATTTTAGCATTTTTAAAAAAATTGACAGATGTCTTAAAATTTGATAGCATCTTAAACTTGAGGAAAAGTATATTTTTAGAGAATAAAGGCATATAGGTTTTAGAGGACAAGGAATTTAGTTACATTGAACAGAGTTCTAGGAAAAAGCACCTGGGCAAGAAAGCCATGATGTGCTAAAGTAATGGTAGGTGCTTTGGGGAGGCTGACATTTTTAGTGCTCAGGAATGATATAAGAAGTGACATTAGGTATGTGGGTTGAATTCACTTTATAAAAGGTTTTGAATATAAAGCTGTGGAAAAAGGGGAATTTTATTCTGTAGTGAGTGGGAAGCTATTGATGGGTTTTAGAAGGGGAAGATATGGTACATATTACATTGTGAATTTCTTGTCCTGTTTTTGGGAATATAATGCTATACTGGAGAGAAGAGGAATTGAAGGGAAGGAAATTATGCTGATTTGAAATAATGACTTTATTGAAAGGAAAAGAAAGATGTTATGGAGGTAGAACTGACAGAATTTGTGACTATGGGGGAGGGGGGAAGGGTAGGTGGTGGTGAGGGAGAGGTACCAGAATTACCAGTATGGAAGAGGAGGAACGTTAGCTGAAATAGAATGCGTTGAAGTCAGAAAATGAATTTGAACTTTGTGACTGATGTGACTCCTGTCTTTGATGCAGCAAAAAGAGGGAGTATTTAGGTTTGGAGGTCAGCAGAAAGGTCAGGGCTGATGGCAAACATTTAGTAGGTATAACCTAGATTGTGTTATAATTGAATACATTTCAGAGATTCACGAAGAAAGTAAAGGGAGCATATTAAGAATTATATATATGGATATTTATTTTTTAACATTTTTTTTTTGCATTGTGAATACTGCCATGCATTTAATGAATAAGATATACCAATTCTATACAATCTCTTTCACAGGATAAAAGCAGAAGGAACACTTCCTAAATCATTCTGTGAGACTGGCATTACTTTTTTATTTTAATTTAAATTCAATTAATTAACATATAATGTATTATTAGTTTCAGATGTAGAGTTCAGTGATTCATCAGTCTTATATAAAACCCAGTGCTAATTACATTATGTGCCCTCCTTAATGGCCATCATCCAGTTACCCCATCCTCCCACCCCCTCCCTTTCAGCAACCTTCAGTTTGTTTCCTATGATTAAGAGTCTCTTGTGGTTTGTCTCCCTCTCTGATTTTGTCTTGTTTTATTTTCCCTCTCTTCCCCTATGCTCCTCTGTTTTGCTTAAATTTCACATATGAGTAAGAGCATATGATAATTGTCTTTCTATGATTGACTTATTTTGATTGAGTCCTCCATCAGGCTCCCAGCTCAATGAGGAGTCTGCTACTCTCTCTGCCCCTCACCCCACTCTCACGTGTGTGCTCTCTCTCTCTCAAAAAAATAAAATCTTAAAAAAAAATAATAATATCCTCTAGTTCAGTCCATGTCATTGCAAATGGCAGGATTTCATTTTCTTTGATGGCTGAGTAGTATTCCATTTATAGGTGAACCACATCTTTATCCATTCATCTGTCAGTGGACATCTGGGCTCTTTCCATAGTTTGGCTATTATGGACATTGCTGCTGTAAACATTGGTGTGCAGGTGCCCCTTTGGATCATTACATTTGGGTAAATACCTGCTAGTGCAATTGTTGGGTCGTAGGGTAGCTCTATTTTCAACCTTTTGAGGAACCTCCCTACTGTTTTCCAGAGTGGTTGCACCAGTTTGCATTCCCACCAACAGTGTAAGAGGGTTCCCCCTTCTCCGCATCCTCGCCAACATCTGTCATTTCCAGACTTGTTAACTTTAGCCATTCTGACCAGTGTGAGGTGGTCTCTCATTGTAGTTTTAATTTGTATTTCCCTGATGCCAAGTAATGTTGAGTATTTTTTCATGTGTCTGTTGGCCATTTGTTGTCTTTTTTTTGAGAAATGTCTGTTCATGTCTTATGCCCATTTCTTGATTGGATTATTTCTTCTTTGGGTGTTGAGTTTGCTAAGTTCCTTAATAGATTTTTGGATACCAACTCTTTATCTGTTATGTTATTTGCAAATATCTTCTCCCATTCTGTCAGTTGTCTTTTGGTTTTGTCGACTGTTTCCTCTATTGTGCAAAAGCTTTTTTTCTTGATAAAGTCCCAATAGTTTATTTTTGCCCTTGCTTCCCTTGCCTTTGGAGATGTGTCTAGTAAGAAGTAGCTGTGTGCAAGGTCACAGCAGTTGGTACTTGTGTTCTCCACGAGGATTTTAATGGATTCCTGTCTCACATTAAGGTCTTTCATCCATTTTGAGTCCATTTTTGTGTATGATGTAAGAAAATGGTCCAGTTTCATTCTTCTGCATGTGGTTGTCCAGTTTTCTGAACACCATTTGTTGAAGAGTCTGTGTTTTTTTCCATTAGATATTCTGTCCTGCTTTGTCAAAGATTAGTTGACCATAGAGTTGAGGGTTCATCTGTGGGTTCTCTATTCTGTTCCATTGATCTCTGTGTCTGTTTTTGTGCTAATACCATACTGTCTTGATGATTACAGCTTTGTAATAGAGCTTGAAGTCTGGAATTTCTGGACTTTGTGGGAATTTGCCCAGCTATTTCCACATTCCTCTGGCTGTTTGAGGTCTTTTCTGGTTCCATATAAATTTTGGGGTTATTCCATTTCTGTGAAAAAAGTTGATGGTATTTTGATAGGGATGGCATTGAATGTATAGATTGCTGTGGATAGCATAGACATTTTAACAATATTTGTTCTTCCAGTGCATGAGCATGGAACATTTTTCCATTTCTTTGTGTCTTCCTCAAATTCTTTCATACATGTTCTATAGTTTTCTGAGTACAGAACCTTTGCTTCTTTGGTTAGGTTTATTCCTAGGTATCTTACAGTTTTTGGCACAATTGTATATGTGACTGACTCCCTAATTTCTCTTCTTTTTTTTTTTCCTTAATTTCTCTTCTGTCTCATTGTTAGTGTGTAGAAATGCAACTGATTTCTGTGCATTGATTTTATATACGGCCACTCTGCTGAATTCCTGTATGAGTTCTAGCAATTTTGAGGTGTAGTCTTTTGGGTTTTCCACACAGAGTATCATGTCATTTGTTAAGAGTGAGAGTTTGACTTCTTTGCTGATTAGGATGCCTTTTATTTCTATTGTCTGATTGCTGAGGCTAGGACTTCTAGTACTATGTTGAACAACAGTGGTGATGGTGGACATCCTTGTCATGTTCCTGGCCTTTTCCTGGGAGAAGTTCTCAGTTCTTCCCCATTGAAGATGATTTTCACTGTGGTTTCTCGTGTATGGCTTTTATGTTATTAAGGTATGCTCTTTCTATCCCTAAAATATGGAGAATTTTTATCAAGAAATGATGCTGTATTTTGTCAAAATGTTTTTCCTGCATCAATTGAAAGGATCACATGGTTCTTGTCCTTTCTTTTATTAATGTAGTGTATCACATTTGTGGATGTTGAAACACCCTTGCAGCCTAGCAGTAAATCCCACTTGGTCGTCGTGAATGATCCTTTTAATATGCTGTTGGATCCTATTAGCTAGTATCTTGGTGAAGATTTTTGCATCCGTGTTCATCAGGGATATTGGTCTGTAATTCTTTTCAGTGGGGTCTTTGTCTGGTTTTGGTATCAAGGTAATGCTAGTCTCATAGAAAGAGTTTGGAACTTTTCCTTGCATTTCTATTTTTTGAAACAGCTTCAGAAAAATAGGTATTAATGCTTCTTTATTTTTTTGTAAAGATTTTATTTATTTATTTGACAGAGAGATCACAAGTAGGCAGAGAGGCAGACAGAGAGAGAGGGGGAAGCAAGCTCCCCACTGAGCAGAGAGCCCAATTTGGGGCTCGATCCCAGGACCCATGACCTAAGCCGAAGGCAGAGGCCTTAACCCACTGAGCCACCCAGGTGCCTCTTTAATGCTTCTTTAAATGCCTGGTAGAATTCTTCTGGGAAGCCATCTGGCCCTGGACTCTTGTTTTTTGGGAGATTTTTGATTACTTCTTCAATATCCTTGCTGGTTATGGGTCTGTTCAGGTTTTCTATTTCTTCCTGTTTCAGTTTTGGTAGCTTATAGATCTCTAGGAATGCATCCATTTCTTCCAGATTGTCCAGTTTGCTGGTGTATAGTTGCTCATAATATGTTCTTATAATTGTATTTTTTTGGTGTTGGTCTTGATCTCTCTTGTTTCATCCATGATTTCATTTATTTAGGTCCTTTTTCTTTTCTTTTGGTTAAGTCTGGCCAGGGGTTTATCAATCTGATTAATTCTTTCAAAGAACCAGCTCCTAGTTTCGTTGATCTGTTCTGTTTTTTGGGTTACTATTTCATTCATCTATGCTCTAATCTTTATTCTCTTCTCTTGCTGAGTTTAGGCTTTATTTGCTCTTCTTTTTCCAGCTTCTTTAGGTGTAAGGTTATGTTGTGTATTTGAGATCTTTCTTGTTTCTTGAGAAAGGCGTGTATTGCTATATACTTCCTTTTTAGGATCACTTTTCCTGCATCCCACAGGTTTTGAATAGTTGTGTTTTCATTTTCATTTGTGTTCATGATATTTTAAAAATTCTTTCATTTCCTGATTAACCCATTCATTCTTTTGTAGAGTGCTCTTTAGCCTCCATGTATTTGGATCTTTCCAAATTTCCTCTTGGGATTGAGTTCTAGTTTCAAAGCATTTTGGTCTGAAAATATGCAGAGAATGATCCTAGTCTTTTGGTACTGGTTAGGATCTGATTTTTGTCCCAGTATGTAATCTATTCTGGAGAATGTTCCGTGTGCACTCAAGAAGAATTTGTGTTCTCTTGTTCTAGGATAGAATACTCTGAAGATATCTGTAAAGTCTGTCTGGTCCAGTATGTCACTCAGCAATTGTTTCCTTGTTGATCTTCTGTGTAGATGATCTGTCCATTGTAGTGAGTGGGGTGTTAAAGTCCTTCACTATTACTGTATCATTATTGATATGTTTCCTTAATTTTGTTTTTAATTGGTTTATATAATTGGCTGCTTCCATGTTAGGGGCATACATATTCACAACTGTTAGATTTTCTTGTTGGAGAGACATTTTAATTAAGATACAGTGTCCTTCCTCATCTTTTATTACAGTCTTTGGTTTAAACTCTAATTTATCTGATATAAGGATTTCTGCCCCAGCTTACTTTTGATGTCCTTTAGCATGATAAATGGCTTTCCATCTTCTCACTTTCTATCTGGAGGTGTCTTTGGGTCTAAAATGAGTCTCTTGCAGACAGCATATTGATGGGTCTTTTTTTTTTTAAGACTTTTATTTACTTGACAGAGATCACAAGCATGCAGAGAGGAGGAAGCAGGCTCCCTGCTGAGCAGAGAGCCCTATGCAGGGCTTGATTCCAGGACCCTGAGATCATGACCTGAGCTGAAGGCAGAGGCTTTAACCACTGAACCACTCAGGCACCCTGGGTCTTTTTTTTTTTTTTTTGCCTGTGTCTGATGCCCTGTGTCTTTTGATTGGAGCATTTAGCCCATTTACATTGAGTAACTATTGAAAGATACAAATTTAGTGCCGTTGTTTTACTTGTTAAGTCACTATTTCTATATATCGTCTCTGTTCCTTTCTGGTCTGTGTTACTTTTGGGCTCTCTCTTCCCTTAAAGGATCCCCTTTAATATTTCCTGCAAGACTGGTTTAGTGATCACAAATTCTTTTAGCTTTTTTTTGTCCTGGAATCTTTTTTTCTCTCCTGTTTTCAATTACTTCCTTGCTGGATAATGTATTCTGGGCTGCCTATTTTTCTGACTTAGCACCCTGAATATATCATGCCAGTCCTTTCTGGCCTGCCAGGTCTCTGTGGATAGGTCTGTTGCCAGTCTAATGTTTCTACCCTTGTTGGTTACAGACCTCGTTTCTCTTTGTCTCTGAGATTTGCAAGTTTCATGGTTATATGTTGTAGTGTTGACCTATTCTTATTTATTCTTTTTTTTAATTTTTTAAAAATTTTTTTTAAAGATTTTATTTATTTATTTATTAGGAAAGAGAGAGAGTGAGAGAGAGCATGAGAAGGGAGAAGGTCAGAGTGAGAAGCGGACTCCCCATGGAGCTGGGAGCCCAATGTGGGACTCGATCCCGGGACTCCGGGATCATGACCTGAGCCGGAGGCAGTTGCTTAACCAACTGCGCCACCCAGGCGCCCCTCTTATTTATTCTTGACGGGGAGTCTTTGTGTCTTCAGGACTTTTTTAATTTTTAAATTTTATTTATTTATTTGACAGAGAGAGAGGCACAGCGAGAGAGGGAACACAAGCAGGGGGAGTGGGAGAGGGAGAAGCACACTCCCTGCTGAGCAGGGAGCCTGATGTGGGGCTCGATCCCAGGACCCTGGGATCATTACCTGAGCCGAAGGCAGTGACTTAACCAACTGAGCCACCTAGGTGCCACTCTTCAGGACTTTTGAATGTTTGTTTCCTTCTTCACTTTAGCAAAATTCTCAACTATAATTTGCTCCAATATACCTTCTGCCCCTCACCGCTCTTTCCTCTTCTGGGATCCCAACTATTGTAATATTGTTTTGCTTTTTTGTATCACTTATCTGTCAAATTCTCTGGTTGTGATCCAGTAGTGTTTAACTCTTTTTCTCAGCTTCTTTATTCTCCACCATTTTGTCTTCTAAATCACTAATTGTTCTTCAGTCTAACTCCTCGTGGTTAGAGCCTCCATTTTTGATTGCATCTCATTAGTGGCCTTTTTGATTTTGACTTGATTAGATTTTAGTTCTTTTATTTCTCCAGAAAGGGGTTTTCTAGCACCTTCTATGCTTTTTTCAAGTCCAGCTAGTATCATTATAATCGTTATTCTGATCTCTAGTTCCAACATCTTACTTATATCCTGATTAGGTCCCTGGCAGTCAGTACTGTCTCTTTTTCTCTTTTTTGAGGTGAGTTTTGCCATCTTTTCAGTCTCTCAAGAGAAGAATAGATGAATGAGAGATGAAAATACTAAAATGCTAATAGTGACTCCAGAGAAATACACAGTAAATAAAACAGAAGACACCAGAAACAAAAAAGAAAGAGAGAGAGAATGTAATATGATTGGTGAACAAAACAGAGTAATATACTGGATCTTGTGTGTATTTTGTTCTGTTCGTTAGAAAACTAGATCCTAAATTTGTAAGTAAAGAAAAACCTATACATGTACACAAATAAATGCAATGAAGGGGTAGAATGTAACTGTAAAAATGAAAATTAAAAGACAAATAAAAAATGAAAAAAAAGAAGGTATATGAAACAGGTGAAGAGAATAGAGTAATACACTAGATCCTGTTTGTATTTTTGGTATGTTTGTTAGAAGAAATTGCATCCCAAAATTGTAAAGAAAGAGAAAGTTATGTATATACAATATAAAATTAAAAACAATGAAGGATAGAATGTAACTGTAAAAATGAAAATTAAAAAAGACTTAAAGGTTAAGAAATTGGTATAAAAAGGAAAGAAAAAATTGAAATTGAAAGACTAAAGAATCATAAAAAAAAAAACACATGAATTCTGTATACTATTTTCCACTAGCACTGGAGTTTTGCAGGTCTGTGTGATTGGGAAACTTAGTCTTGGCCAGGATGTTCTTGCTGATCTTCTAGGTGAAGGGTTTGTTGCACTGATTCTCAGATGTCTTTGCCTGGGCCAGACCTGCACTTCCCTGCCTAGAGGTCAGGCTAAGTAAGTGGCCCAGGTTGCTTTGTGTGGCTTTTATTCCCTGAAGGCTTTCCCCTCGGCTTTTAGAGGATGAGAATTAAATGGTCGCCTTCCAATCTCCAGTCCTAGAGCTGAAAGCTCAGGGCCCCACTCCTCAGTGCACCGTCAGGGAAAAACAGTCAGTCACTCCTGTCTCCCTGGTCTCAGTCCACACACCATGCTCCCCTGGCCCATGACTGAGTGTTTTTTATCTCAGCCACATGACCATGTTTTGAGTCTTAAAACTCTGCAGGCTCCTGCGGTGCACATGTGGGCTGCTGCTCCCAGGGGAGAAAGGGGGAGGGTCTCATCCTCTGCCTGCTGTGCCCCTGCTTGGAGTGCCATGCCCCGGTTTGCTGTTTATGGCCACCCTGAGCTGTAAGGCCACTCCTGGGTTTGCTGATTGCAGCTGGCTTTACTGCTGTGATGCCTGGGAACTTTGCTACACTCAGATACCCCTGGTCATCCTGTGACCCGAGGGATCCCGAGACCACACTGTCCCACCTAGGATTCTGCCCTACTTCCATCACCTGAGTGCCTTTCAGGCAGGGACATCCCTCACTAGAGCAGACATCTAAAAGATTTTGTCCTCTGCTGCTGTATCACTTTCCGGTGCTGGCTTAATGAGACTCCCTCTCCACTGTGGTCTATCTTCCCATATAGTGCCTAGGATTCACTTCTCTTTACATTTTTACCTTGTAGAAAGTGGTTGCTTTTCAATTTGTAGAGTCGTAGCTATTATTTTCTTAGATCTCCAGTTGAGTTTGCAGGTGTTCAGAATGACTTAATAGCTATCTAGCTGTATTCCTGGCACCAGACAAAACTAAGATCTCCTACTCCTGTGCCATCTTAGACTCCTCCCCATTTTTTAAAAACAATTTTAACTGCTATAATTCACATGCCAATCAATCCATTTATTTTAAAGTGTATAATCCAGTGGCTTTGAGATTTTCAGAGTTGGTCAGGTATCATTACAATTAGTTTTTAGAACTTCTCATCTCTCTAAATATGTTTTGTGCTGCTTAGCCATAGGCTTTACCATTTCTGCGAAAGGCTATTGGAATTTTGATAGAGATTGCATTGAATCTGTAGATTACTTTGAGTAGTATTTATATCTTAAGAATATTAAGTTTTCCTACCCATAAACATAAAATATCTTTCCATTTAATTAGGTTAACTTTAACTTCTTTCAGCTGTCTTCTGTAATTTTTCAGTGTAAAGGTCTTTCATTTCCTTGGCTAAATTTATTTCTGGTTATTTCTTTTTGATGCTATTATAAATGGAATAACTTTTAAAATTTTCTTTTTTGGATTGTTCATTGCAGATACACAACTGATTTTAGGTGTTGAAATTGTGCCCTGCAACTTTGCAGAAATTGTTTATTTTGGCTAGTGGCTTTCTTGTGGATTCTTTTGGAATTTTGTTTTATATATAGGATCATTTCAGTTGTGAATAGAGATAGTTTTACTTCTCTCCCAATTTGGATGCCTTTTACTTTTAAAAATTTTCATTTAATTGCTCTGGCTAGAACTTCCAGTAGATTGTTGAATTGCAGTAGTAAATATGGGCATCCTATTTTTTTTTTTCCCTGATCTTAGAGGTAAAAAGTTCAGTCTTTCACCATGAGTATGCTGTTAGCCTTGGAGTTTTCATAAGTGTGTTTTATCCTGTTGAGGGTAGTTCCCTTAATTCCTAGTTTTCTAAGTGTTTTTATAATGAAAGGGTGGTTTGGATATTGTTAAGTGCATTTTCTGCATCGTGTTTTTTTCCCCTCTTTATTAATGTGTATCACAATGACCAATTTTGTTGTGTTGAATCATCCATGAATCCTGGGATAAATTCCACTTGGTCATGAGGTACAGTCCTTTTAATATTCTGCTGGATTTGGCTTGTTAGAACTTAGTTGGACATTTCTGATTTATATTCAAAGGATATCGATGTGTAGTTTTCTTTTCATGTGAAGCCTTAGTCTCTCTTTGGTATCAGGGTAATGCTGGTTGCTTAGAATGAGTTGAGAAGATTTTTCTTTCATTATTTATAAGTTTGAAAAGAATTGGTGTTAATTTCTTAAATTCTTGATAGAATTCACCAGTGAAGCCATCTGGTCCTGGACTTCTTTATCGGTAGATTTTTGATTACTGATTCCATCTCTAGTGATTTAGGTCACTGAGATTTTTCTTTTTCTTTTTGAGTCAGTTTATGTAATTTGTGTGTTTCTAGAAATTTGTCCATTTCTCTGGGTTATCTAATATGTTGGCATAAAACTATTCACATTATTTTCATATGATCCTTTTTACGTCTATAGTAATGTTTCTACTCTCATCTGTGATTTTGGTTATTTGTGTCTTTTTTTTCTTTTTATAGCTAAAGGTTCATCGATTTCATAGATCTCAAAGAACAGCTTTTGGTTTTGTTGACTCTTGTGTTTATTTTACTTCTGATCTTTATTATTTCCTTCCTTCTGATAGCTCTGTGTTTAGTTTGCTCTTCTTTTTCTCAGTCCTCAAGTTAGGTTACTGATTTGAGCTCTTTCTTCTTCTCAATGTAGGCATTCACAATTATAACCCCCATCTGAGCATGTCTCACTGTGTGATCATGAGTTTTGATGTTTGTTTTAACTCATTTCTAATTTCTGATTTCTCTTGTGATTTTTTTCTTTTACCAATTGGTTGTTTAGGACTATATTAGTTCCCATGTATTTGTGAAATTTCCTTCTGTAGTTGATGTCTAGTTTTATTACATTGTGGTCAGAAAAAGAAAATTTGTATAATTTCAGTGTTTTTAAATTATTGGGACTTGTTTTATGGTGTAACATATGGTCTTTCCTGGAGAATGTTCCATATACACATGGGATGAATATATTCTGCTATTCTTTAGAGTGTTCTATATATAGCCTATTAGGTCTAGTTGGTTTATAGTGTTGCTTATGTCCTCTATTTTCTTATTGATCTTCTTTCCAGATATTTTATCTGTTATGAGAAGTAGAGGATTGAAATCTCCCAACTATTTATGTGGAACTGTTTATTCTTCAGTTCTGTTGCATGTTTTTTGTTTACTTTTACAGTAATTACAGAAAAGGAGCACTTGCCTCTGCCATTTTGTTGTGTGTTTCATGTATGTCTTACTCCTTTTTTGCTCCTCCATTATTGTCTTTTTTTTGTGTTTGGTTTTTGTAGTGAATCATTTTGATTCCCTCCTCATTTCCTTTTGTGTATATTTTTAGATATTTCTTTGTGGTTACCATGAAGATAACTACTGATCTTCTGAATTTATTGCAGTCTAGGTCAAATTGATACCAGCTTAACTGTAATTGCATACAAATCTCTGCACCTATAACACCTCCATTCTCTTGCCCTTTATGTTGTTTTTGTCTCTGGTTATATCTTTATACGTTGTATGCTAATACCACAGATTAATAATTTTTAAAAATGTCTTTTTCTTTTAAATCTTGTAGGAAGTAAAAAAATGAGGCTACAAGTAAAAAGTACAATAATAGTGGCCTTTATATTTTGCCCATGTGTTTACCTTCTTTGGAGGTCTTTATTCATATGGCAATGAGTTATTTTGTAGTGCTTTTCATTTAGACTAAAGGAGTCTCTTTAGCATTATTTGTGGTATGGGTCTAGTGGTAATGAACTGTGTTAACTTTTTTTTTTTTTAAAGTAAGCTCCACACCCAGCATGTACCCCAGAGTGGGGCTTGAACTTAACGGCCCTGAGATTGAGACCTGAGCTGATATCAAGAGTTAGATGCTTAACTGACTGAGCCACCCAGGTGCCCCTATCTGGGAATGTCTTAATTACTGTCTCATATTTGAAGGATGGTTTTGCTATATACAAAATTCTTGGTTGACAGTTGTATTAAGCAGGGTTTTCCAGAGAAAGAGAATCAATAAGGTGCGTATGTGTGTGAGTGTGTGTGCATACACACATTTACTTAGACATTTATTATAAGGAATTGGCTCAGGTGATTTTGAAGGCTGAAAGGACCATTATCTGCAGTTGTAAGCTGGAAACCCAAGAAAGCCAGTGGTGTAGTTCTAGTCTGAAGGCTTGAGAACCAGGATTGCTGATGGTGTGTTTTAGTCTTGCTGATGGCAAGCTCCAGATCTAAGGAGAGCCAGTGTTTCAGTTCAACTCAAAAGGAAAGAAAAGACTAAAGATCCAGCTCAGCGCAGTCAGGCAGGAGGAGTTCGTTCTTACTGAGTCTTTTTGTTTTGTATTGGTTTTTGATTATCTGGACGAGGCCTACCTACATTGTGGAGGGCAATCTGCTTTACTCAGTCTACCAATTCAAATATTAACCTCAGCCAGAAACACCTACGTAGACATATCTTAAATAATGTTTGTTCAAATGTCTGGGCACTCTGTGGCTCAGTCAAGTTGACACATAAAATGAACCATCTCAAGGTTTCTTCTTTCAGTACCTAAATTTGTTATCCTACTGCTTTCTGTCCTCCATGGTTTCTGATGAGAAATCAGCTGTTAATCTTATTGAGACCTCCCTGTACTTGATGAGTTACTTCTGTCCTGCTGCTTTCAAGATTCTGTCTTTTGGCTTCAATAGTTTTATTAGAATGAGTCTCTGAATTTATTCTACCTAGCATTCACCAAGCTTCTTAGATTTGTAGATTCATTGATTTCATCTAATTTGGGAAGGTTTTTGACCTCTTCAAATCTGTTCCTTTCCTTTTCCTCTCTTTGGGACTCCCATATTGTCTGTTGGTCAGCTTGATGTCTCACCAGGTCTCTTGGTTCTGTTCACTTTTCTTCATTCTGTACTCTCTCTTATATTCAATAATTACAAATATCTACATTCAAATTCATTGATTCTTCTTCTACTTGCTGAAATTGCTCTTGAGTCAGTCTAGTGATTTAATTTTTTTCCATTGCAGTTATGCTTTTCAATTTCAGCATATCTGTTTGGTTCCTTTTTATATTTCTGTCTCTTTATTGATACTCTAATTTTGCTTATACATGGTTTTTATGAATTCTTTTTGTTGTTTTTCTTGTTTTCTTTAAGCTTTTTGAGCATATTTAAGACTGTTTTAAGGTCTTCGTCTAGTAAGTATGATGTCTGGATTTCCTCAGGGACATTCTTATCAATTTTCTTCTTTTGGATGGGTCATACTTTCCTGTTTCTTTCTATGCCTTGTGATTTTTTTTGTTGTTGATAACTGGGGATGTGAATATTATAATGTAATAGCTCTGTAAATCAGTAGTCTCCCCAGTAGTCTCCCTTTTCCTCAAGGTTTGGTTTCTTTTTTGTTTGTTGAAGGATCTAGTAGTCCATTTTGTTGAGTGATTTTTTTCAAGTCTTTTTTTTTTTTTTTTGCAAAGACTTTATTCCTTGTCACATATGATCAGGTAATTCAGTCTTCCTTAGTTTATGTTCAGCCAAGTTTTGACAGACTGCTTTGAGTGCCAGAAACTAAAACAAAAACCAAAAAAGTTCTAAACAAACAAATAGAGGAATAACTCTCCTGGGCTTTGTAGATTGACTGTTAGGGCAATCCTTCACTTAGCCAGGCTTGCACTGAGTCCAGTGGTCAGTCCAAGGAGGAAATTAGAGATCTCTCAGGTCTTCCTTTTTATTTATTGATTGATTAATTAATTAAGACAGGGCAAGTGAACACAAGTGGGAGGGAGAGGCAGGGGCATAGGGAGAAGCAGACTCCTTGCTGAGCCGGGCTTAGCCCTTTTCGGGACTCTGAAATTGTGATATCAGGTCTTTTCTCAGCATACATATTGCTGTGGGTGTATATGTTGTCTTCACAGTTCCATCTCTACCCTTAATTTGTCAAAGAAATTCTCACCAACTTTTGCACCTGTGCCTTAGGTAATTTATTGTATGTTTAGGTAGTAATCTTTTGTTTGGGGCATCTTTAGGTTGTCAATTCTGCTTGCTATGTTTTCAAATGACTACTAAGTTTTTAGCTTGAGCTCTGAGTTAGGTGAAACAGAGATGAGCAGCTTGCATCAGTTCTTCAGTTAGTACCCAGATAGGTGAGAACAGATATTCACATGAATTTGTGAATAAAGTCTGTTCTGTGGGCGCCTGCGTGGCTCAGTTGGTTGAGCAACTGCCTTCGGCTCAGGTCATGATCCTTGAGTTCTGGGATCAAGTCCCACATCAGGCTCCCAGCTCCACGGGGAGTCTGCTTCTTCCTCTAACCTTCTCTCTCATGTTCTCTCTCACTTTCTCTGTCTCTCAAATAAATAAATAAAATCTTAAAAAAAAAAAAAAAAAGTCTGTTCTGCTGTCTTTGGGAACCAGGTTCCATACTGGGAACATAGATTAAAGTTGCTGCTGTGCCAGGTTTTGAAATTGTCTTTTTCTTATTTGTCATTAGCTTGGTTGTGAATCTTTACCTGTTTTCCCTAGTTTTAACGACTTGGTTCTGATAGTTACTGCTTGTTTTTTGACATTTCTGTCAGGTGAGAGAACTTGAAGTTCCTTACCTTGCCATTTTGCTGACTTTATTTTTCATTGTTTTGATTTGTAATTTTCTGATGACTAATGATGTTGTGCATCTTTTTAGGTGTTTATTGGGCATTTATATATATCTTGTTTAGAGATTTGTTTATTTAGATCCTTTGCCCAGTTTTTACTTGGGTTGTCTTTCTGTTATTGAATTTTGAGTTTCTTTATATATTTTAAATACAAGTCACTTATATGAATGATCTAGAAACATTTTCTTTTATGCTGTGGGTTGTCTTTTCACTTTGTTGAAGTGAAGTGTTAAGCTGTACATTGAAGCACAAAAGTTTTAACTTTTTAGTGATATTTATTTTTTCTTTTGTTACTTGTGCTTTTGGTGTCATAGCTCCAAACTGTACATAAGGGGGAGGTGACGAAAAATGCGAGAGTAAACTACTGGTATCTGTTATTAGAATGACCACTAGTATGTGCATGTTTGACCTTTGAAAGGTGACACCTTATAGGTGACACTTTATAGGTGTCAGTTGTATGGAATTACGGTTAGATTTCTCATAGTTATAATCCATTTTACGTGTCATGATTTTCTCTTGGTCATTGTAGATGTTTTCTGTGGTATCTGTTCATCATAGGTCCTTGTCTGAGAATTGATGCTTCTGCTTCAAGAGTAGGCCTCTATAGCTCTATAGTGTTTGTACATTAGAACCTTCATATTCCTAGTGCATATAGCTGTTGGGACCATAGGTAGACCCCTGTGCTAACCTGGGCTAAGCAGCTTTTCAACAATTTAGAATTTTGGAAGGAAAAGATCCAAGTTAGATTCTGTTGGGTTTGTATATTACTGTATATTAATGTATATTACTGAGGTATGGACAACCATGGTTAGCCTATGGTCATAGAGAAACAGTGGAGGGGACTGGTGTGCAGAGAGCAAAATGAAGCCCACTTTCAGGGAAAAACTCTCTCATCTTTGAGAGGCAGTTTAGTTCCAGAGGTTAGAATAGCTTTAATTCTTGGCAGCTTTGTAGTACTTGATTTCCAGCTCCCACTGTAATTTCTACTTATCAGTTCTGTGAGATACCTTTATTTCTTTTTAATATAAATTTCACTTTGGGCTAGGTACCTTTGTATAGGTTTCTGTTACTGCCATCCAGAAAATTTTGTCTAAGAGAGTGGCATGTTGAGATGAGTATATCCACTGAGCAAAGAGAAGGGAGTGAGGAGACCATTTCCTGTGAGATGTTTATATAATTTTAACTTGTAATGCTGGGCAGTAACAGAATGGTGATGATGATGATGATTTTTTTTTTTGGTGATGATTATTTTTAATGTGGATTTGAGTGCTTACCTGTGATTCAAATTTAATTAGGCATGTGTTTTATATTGCTTATGTTCTTTGGTGTACTGGCTTCCTAATATAAAGAACTTTTCTTTGAAAATAATAAAGTGAAGATAATTTAGCATTATTTGTAAAATTGAACATGCATGTGTTCCTATGTCACGTGTATGCCTGTGACATAATTTCCCTTTTAGTTTGTGAATAAAGGGTCTTATATGTGTGCACCAGGATATATGCTCAAGAATGATTTCTTAGAAGCATTATTTGTAACAGTGTAAACTGAGAAATACTCAAATATACATCAGTAGGAGGAAGGATGAAGAAGTTGTGCGTACATTAATGTGTCCATACAGTCATATATTGAAGTGTTATAGAGCACTGCAAATAAATGACCTATAACCACATATACTCACACTGACTATCTTAGAAATATACAATATTTAGTGAAAACCAGTGTGTCTTCACTGAAAAAACACATGTCCAGGCATACCTTGGACATACTGTTTGTTTGGTTCCAGATCTCTTTAATAAGTAAATATTGCAAGAAAACAAGTCAGATGAATATTTTTGGTTTCTCAGTGCACATAATAAAAGTTATGTTTATACTGTCGGTAGGAATGCAAGTTAGTGCAGCCACTTTGGAAAACAGTGTGGAGATTCCTTAAAAAATTAAGAATAGAGCTACCCTATGACCTGGCAATTGCACTGCTGGGTATTTACCCCAAAGATACAGATGTAGTGCAAAGAAGGGCCATATGTACACCAATGTTCATAGCAGAAATGTCCACAATCGCCAAACTGTGGAAAGAGCCGAGATGCCCTTCAACAGATGAATGGATAAAGAAGATGTGGTCTGTATACACAATGGGATATTACTCAGCCATCAGAAAGGATGAATACCCAACTTTTGCATTAACGTGGATGGGACTGGAGGAGATTATGCTGAGTGGAATAAGTCAAGCAGAGAAAGTCAATTATCATATGGTTTCACTTCATTTTGGAACATAAGGAATAACATGGAGGACATTAGGAGAAGGAAAGGAAAAGTGAAGAGGGGGGACCTGGAGAGGGAGACGAACCATGAGAGACTTTGGACTCTGAAAAACAAACAGGGTTTTAGAGGGAGAGGGTGGGGGCGTGGGTGAACCTGGTGGTGGGTATTAAGGAGGGCATGTATTGCATGGAGCACTGCGTGTGGTACATAAACAGTCATGGGACACTACATCAAAAACTAATGATGTACTTGTATGGTGACTGACATAATACAATAAAAAAGTTATGTTTATACTATATTATAGTCTATTTAGCGTGCAGTAGCATGCCTAAAACCAACGTACATACCTTAATTTAAAAGTACTTTCTTGCAAAAAAAAAAAATACTTCATTATAGAAAATGTCAACCATCATCTGAGCTTTCAGTGAGTCATAATCACTGATCACAGATCACCATAATAAATATGATAATAGTGAAAAAAGTTTGAAGTATTGTTTGAATTACTAAAGTGTGAGACAGAGACACAAGGTAAGCAGCTGTTGGGAAAATGGTACTGATAAATCTGCTTGAAGCAGGATTGGTACAAACCTTCAGTTTGTTTAGAAAAAAAAAGCAGTATCTGTGAAGTGCAATAAAGTGAAGCACAATAAAATAAGGTATGCCTTGATGATTCTAGTTTTAATGGGAAAGTTCAAAACAAAAACTAAACCTAGTGTTTGATTATACAAAAACAGGGTAAAATGTTAAGGAAAAGTGAGAGTATGATTAAGAAAAAAATTAGGATGGTAATTGCCTATATGGGATGTGGGGCAGGTTATAATTAGGGATGAAGACACCAGGAACTTAAAGATAATGTTCATATTTTACTTTTTGGGACAGAGGTGAGTTTATCATATTTATTTTATTATTGTGCTTTATAGTATATATTACATGTATCCTTATCAGATTCTCTACACACATCAAATACCTCATTAAACAAAGGTAAAAATTTTTATAAATATGTTTGGTATGTGTGTGTGTGTGTGTATGTACACACACACATATATAATTTACAAAAAATAACCTTCATAGAAACAAACTCAGCATTTCTAAAACTGAAATAATCACAGTCTTTAAAAATTAGGTGTTCTCAGGGTGCCTGCATGGCTCACTAAGTTGAGTGATTGACTCTTGGTTTCAGCTCAGGTTGTGATCTCAGGGTCGTGAGATTTAGCCCTGCCTTGGGATCTGTGCTTAGTGCAGAGTCTCCTTGGGACTCTCTCTCTCTCTCCCTCCCTCTCCCTCTGCCCCTCTTGCCTTGCTCACATGCACTTTTGTGCTCTCTTAAGGGTTACTTTTGACTTGTTTATCCTCAGATTAGTTTATTAATTTAATTTACAGGTATCTGAGTGCTGCAGATATTGTAATAAACAAAACATATAATGAACATTTTCCAAAAATAAATGAGTGAAGCAGTCTTTATCTTTTCCTCTCTCATAACATCAAGTCACTCAACAGGTTCTTCCTATTCTTATCAATACGCCTAGGTGAATCTGTGTTTTCTGTTTAGAGTCCCTGGATTTCAAGTCCTTACATGTCTGCATTGTTTCCTGACTGCCTTTTCTGTCTTTATTCTTCCTTCTTTTTAGTTCATTCTTCTCCTTCTCCTCCTCCTCCATTTATTTATTTGTTTGTTTATGAGAGAGAGAGAGAGAGAGAGAGAGAAAGAGCTTGCAGGAATGCCAGAGGGGAGGGGCAGAGGGCGAGGGAGAGAGAATCCCAGCAGACTCCCTGCTGAGTGCTGAGCCCTTCGAGGCAGCGGATCCCATGACCCTGAGATCACAGCCCAAGCCAATAACAAAAGTCAGACACCCAGTGGACTGAGTCACCCAGGCGCCCCTTAGTTCATACTTCTTACTGATACTAGATTGATCTTCCTAAAGCATTGATTGATCATTTTACACATTTCCTCGGGAATCTGTGATAGTAAAATGTTGAAGTACATATTCTTTAAGTGAGGTACCAGTCTTCTACAAACTATTTTTTACCAAGGGTCCACACTTCTGTTTGGGGGCAGGAGGTTAGGGGGAGACACACAGATACCTCTCTTACTGACTGTTTCACCTTGAGGCGTGGGCATGAGAGGTGTGGAGGTAGCCTGCCTGATATTCTTACTCTTTGTGCTGCTGATAGCCTTCAGATTTCCCCTAGCTTCAAATAGGGTAGTTTTTTTGTATTTGGGATTCTCAGAGAAACTCATGTACTTTGCAACAAATGTAGTAGTTTTTTTGTTGATTGTACTTCAGTTAAGATTTTGTTTTCTGTCTTTCTGGTATTCCTCTTAGTTTCTGGTCTACCTTCTGGTTTTACAGTGTGGTCAGTGTTGGAATCATTCAGTAGAATCAACATTTCATTGTGCCACTATCTCAGACAAGGTTCTTTTGGTGCCAGTAACAGAAATTCCTACAAGACTGCTTAGCCCAAAGTAGAATTTATATTTAAAAAAACCCACAAAGGTATTTCATAGAACTAATGAGGAGGAATTACAATTGGTATTTACAGGAAGTTGGAAATCAGGAACCATGTATTTCAGATCTAATTTCTGTAGATTTGGTATGAGATAGGGAGGCTACAGTGTGAGTTGAGTCCGCTATCTTGATTGAGTTTGATTTCCAGTTTTAAAATCAGTTTGCTAAGTAGATTCCTTTATAGATAGGAAGTTTGGTAGAAGCTATTTCCATCATGAATGTCCAGTTGCATATCTCTAGCCTACTTTTATATATAGATGTGACCAATTTAGAAGTGTTAGAGTAGAAACCTTCTACAGGTGGGGACATCAGTTGAAATACGTAAAGTAAGCTATTTAAAACTCTTTATGATATTGAAAGTTTTAAGAAATGTGCACCAAAGATCATAGTGTTGGCGCTTTTAGGAAAAATAAGTATTATTAAGTTTGAATTAATTCAGTATACTAATACTAATCAATGTCAAGAAAAATTCACTTAGCAAGAAAAAGGCAAAGTAACTTGAGAAGAATGTAAGTCAATTTCTCCATTTATGGTTAGGGTTTTTATAACTTCTTGGAAGTAGCACACATGTACCTTTTTTCTTGAAGAGTTGCAGTGGCAGTCTTCTTTTGGAAAATTAATGATTTATTTTGCTGGAAAGATTTAAATTAGTATATGTTATCAAGCTCTGGCGAGGATATTTGGAAATCACAGGTATTATATGCTGATGGTAGTATAAATTGATACAGCTATTTGGAGAACAGTTGTGCAATATTCAGTAAAGTAGAAAATATACATGTATATACTTTCATGTATACCTTAGAACAGTGGTTCTTAACCAGGGCGTTGTTACCTCCCAAGGGACATTTGGAAATACCTGTAGACCTTTTTGGTTGTCACATCTGGGGAGGCATCTAGTGGGTAGAGATCAAGGATGATGCTGAATATCCTACAATTGACAGGACAGACTCCCACAACAGAGGATTATTTAATCCAAAATGCCCATAGTGCTGAGGTTGAGAAACCTTACTTTCGAGAACAAAGTTCACATGTTCTTATATGTGAAAACGGGTTTGCTTAAGGCTGTTCTTTAAAGCATTGTATTAGTGCAAAATTAAAAACAATCTAAATGTCCATTAATGGACGATTGTATAAATAAGATGTGGCCTGCATATGTGATTCAGTACTTCATAATAGGAAGTTTCATATTAGGGAACTATTAACTATAGTGTTCCTATTATGAAGTAATAGGAAGTACCGAATCACATACCGTTGAAAGAAATGAAGTAGGGGCCCCTGGGTGGCTCAGTTGGTTAAGTGTCTGCCTTTGGCTCAGGTCATGATCCCAGAGTTCTGGGATGGACCCCCCCCTTCTTTCTCTCCTGCTGTCCCTCCCCCAACTTGTTTTTTCTCTCTCTCCCAAATAAATAAAATCTTTTTAAAAGAGGAATGAAGTATATCTATATTAGTAGATCTCAAAGATAATGTTGAATGAAAAAGCAAGTATTTTTTTTGTATACCATTTATGAAAATTGAAAAAAATATACAAAATGTGACTCTTATTGCAATGTAAATAAAAATGTAGAAAATGTAAAAATACATGTCAGCCTCATTACTGTGGTTGCTAATAAGGAGGTGAAAAGAAGGGCGCCTGGGTGGCTCAGTTGGTTGAGCAACTGCCTTCGGCTCAGGTCATGATCCTTGGGTTCCGGGATCGAGTCCCACGTCGGGCTCCCGGCTCCACCGGGAGTCTGCTTCTCCCTCTGACCTTCTCTCCTCTCATGCTCTCTCTCACTTTCTCTCTGAAATGAATAAATAAAATCTTTAAAAAAAAAAAAAAAGGAGGTGAAAAGAAGGAAATGGCACTAGGAAAGATGAATGGTGGACTTTATCTCTACTTACTCTTTTGTAATTATACATAAAGTGAAACATAAAGGTTCATGTTTATGGACTTTGAATTCATAATGTGAGTGCTATTTGTTATAAATTCTGGTTGGGGAAACGTAGATATTTGTAATATTATTTGTTTATTTTATAGTTCCAAAATTTCTCAAAAAAAAAAAGAACCAACTTATCTAATGAATTCCATTTACAGCTTTAGCTACATTTAGGCTTGATGGCACTTAGTGTAGCATGCTTTTTCTTTTTTCAGTTTTTTCCGCTCAGGACGCTAACTTGGTTTCTTATGGAAAGAAGTATAACTGTTTTAAGGTATTCATTGTTTATTTTATTTATGTGTATAGTTGTGGAGAAGCTATATTTGCTGCCATTAACCACTGAAGTTGTGCTTAATTCACAAAAGTAAAAGCCATCAAACAGAACTCCCAACAACTGTTTTTGTGTATTAGAATGTATAGAAATAATTGGGCTTTCAGCAGAAACATGAAATATTTCTCCTATTTGGACATTTTGTTGCATCAACTACTTTTTATTGTAAAAGTATTTGATTATAACAGTTTAATCTTTTCAGTAACTACTCAGGGAATTAAATTTAGGTATCTAAGTGATTCTAGGAACTTTACCCATAAAATGTACTTTAAAATCTGAACTCAGGTTTTCTAAATAACTGTGAAAATTTTTATAAATGTTATTGAAGAGAGAAAATGCACATAATGTCCAACATATATTTTTTGGAATATAAGGATCAATTTTTTTTGTGATAAAATATATTCATATTAAAATGGAGATAGTGCATGACCTGTAATTTTTTTTCTTAAAGTGATATCATTGTCTCAAATACAATGTAATTAAAAGTTATAATAACTATTCATGATACCTTTGAATTTAAATTATGTCAAATTAAATAACTTAGATTAAAATTGCATTTATAATTATATGGAAGTTTATAATTTTTTAAAAAATAGCATTTACCAAAAATTATCCCAAAGTTTAGAAAACCCACTAATTTAAATTTAAAAACTTAAAATAACCTTTAATGATTTTTATTTACTTTTGTTAGAACTTAAATGCAAAAATAATAACCCATATTTCCTTACATGTAAATGGCAATGTAATCAAAAGGTGACTGAAAATTAATGACTTTATTTTAAAAAATACAGTTCTTAAAATTTTAGATTAGATATAATTTTTTTGTTAAAGGATTTAATACAAATGATAAGAATGGCTTAATTATAAAATTCATAAAGATAATTTAAATTCAGAATATTTAATTTAAGATAATTTAAGCTCAAATTTATAATTATGAATAGCTATGACTCTTAACTGTATAGAATCTGAAATAAGTTCTATAACCTTTTTAGGTAATTTTCATAATTAGGTGAGAACAAGGCATGAACTATCTCCATTTGATTTTCTTGCTAATATTTGCAATTTAATACTAGAGTTATTCCTTAATTGCTGAATAAAGAGTCATCTATAACATGGTTACTAATTATTTTTCTATAATACAATATGTAATTTTAAAGATTTTATTCAAGAAATGAGTGTTGGTTAAAAACTAAAAACAGCTTATTAACGGTGTGTACGTAAAGGTAGAGTTAATTCTTTGGTGGATTCAGTGTTTATGGAAAAGAATAGTTGATTAAACCTAGGAATTTATTAGAATTAACTTTTCTTCATGTGTAAAATTTGTACTCCTCCAATAAAGGCATGAGGTTCTGGTTTGAGCAAAAAGGTGAGACCCTTAATTGTACCCTTTTTAGTGCTGGCTCTGTGAAGAAGTAGTACAAACATTGTGCATTCTTTTCAAGTTGAATTTTAGGGAGATATTATGGAATGGGAAAGAATTAGCACACTTATTTTAAAATAATACCCGTTGCTGAAGAAAATTAATGATTGCCATTAGCTATTTTGGGTTCTATTCCCAATATCCCATTTATATGAGTATATTGCTTATTGGAGCACTTATTAGGGGTGTTTTGTTGGGAAAACTTTTGATTCTCTGACTTAGGTTGTAGATACCAGTAACTTTAGTTCTTGAGTGTCCCTGTAGTAAGCTCAAGGGGTGCAAAGTACTAACCTTTATTTATCCCCAATTTTAAGCCATTTACAAATGTTTATGATGAAGAATTTTGGCTTTGTGGCTTGTTTTTATGGATGCCATAAAAGATCCTTGATTTGCTTTTACTTAAATATTTTAAAAGACTGGTGATTTTTAGTATTATCTTAAAAACTTATTTACCTATTCACTTCCATGTTTTAAGTAAGGATCAGGAAGTACCAGTGAAAAGCTTACAATTATGGGAACATTTTCTGCATATGGATGTGTGTGTGTGTGTGTGTATGCGCACAGGTATATTTTTAAAGCCTGCCTTTTTCTCTCCACAGAGAAGACTTGAAGCAGCCAAGAATACACACAAATTGAATAAAAAACTCAGTGATATTTCATTTTTCTTTGTATTGGAATGATTGGTGATCAAACTTGATGTGGTTTACCAAAATTTTAAATTATGAGTGTGTGCCTGGGTGGCTCAGTTGGTTAAGCAATCTGACTCTTGGTTTAGGCTTAGGTTATGATCTCATGGGTTGTGAGATTGAGCCCTGCCAGACTCCACCCTTAGGGTGGAATTACCTTGAAGATTCTCTCCCTCTGCCCCTCCTTCCACTCTTGGGAACGCCAGTGTATGCACGTGTCTATGCTCTTTCCCTCAAATAAATAAATAAATCTTAAAAAATTGTAATTATAAGGCCAAATATTCTCATAGCCTGGCCCTTGAGTCTTGTTGAAACAATGAGTTAAAAAAGCAAGAACAGGGGCACCTGGGTGGCTCAGTGGGTTAAGGCCTCTGCCTTCGGCTCAGATCATGATCTTAGGGTCCTGGGATCTAGCCCCGCATTGGGCTCTCTGCTCAGCGGGGAGCCTGCTTCCCCCTCTCTCTCTCTGCCTGCCTCTCTGCCTACTTGTCATCTCTCTCTCTGTGTCAAAAAAAAAAAAAAAAAAAACAAAAAAAAAACCAACAAAAACAAAAACTTCACCATGAATTTCCAGCTTAAATCCATCTTTATTCTAAACCACAAAGTTATGGTGTTTTGTGTCTTTTATGTGGTCAGGCATTAACTTTGAATCAATATACCTATGGAATTGTTTGGAGAAAACTCTCTCTTCTTTAAGGACCTTACCCCGAGCTTTTCGAAAGGCTTTCTGCCTTTCTCATCCTTCACTTACTTATCAGATGGATGTTTTAACTGTTTAGTCCAGTTTTACTTTCTATTTATTTTTCTATATCCTGAGATTATAGTACCATATGAATCTTACTAAGGTTCAATAAGCAATTAAATTTTTAAAAATCTTGCTTAATTGTTTGAATTTGGTGGCACTGAATCAAATAGGTTAATACATCATTTCATTTAGTTTATTTGTTATGTATGCCTAGTGATTGTCGTCTCAGTTGCATGTGGTGGGGAATGACGCGAAGAAGTAGCAGTTGATTAGATTTTGGATATCTTTTTCCGTTTATATTGTTACACTTAATCTACATATCTTTTCTTGTATATTTTTTGATGCTGTTTAACATGTTCTTTTACTTTTTATTATATCTGTTCTATAAAATTGAGATCTCATCAGGTTATGTGTGATGCTTCAATTAGACGTGTGTCATACATTCGAAAAATGACCAAACACTTATAGAGATATTAGTTATGATTCTTCCTCGGGAGGTGTGATGCCATAATTTCTGTTTTTCAGGTAGGTTTGAATTTATATTTGATTTCTGCTAGATGTCTGAGCAGGGTCTTTTAAATGAACTGCATTTAGAAATAAAAGAATCTGTTCTGCTTAGTGGATTTGATAGGTAAAGTATGGTGCACTATTATGTAGCTCACTTCACATTTGAAAAGGACAGTGAATGGAAATTGGAATCCTGTTCATTTCAGAATAATTTTTTTATTATGTTCATTTAGCCAGCGTATAGTACATCATAAGTTTTTGATACAGTGTTCAAGGATTCACTAGTTGTGTATAACACCCAGTGTCATCACAATATATGCCCCCCCCTTAATACCCATCACCCGGCTACCCCCCACCTCCCTCCCTTCTGAAACATCAGTTTGTTTCCTAGAGTCCAGAGTCTCTCATGGTTTGTCTTCCTCTCTGGTTTGTTCCCATTTTCAGTATAATTGAAGATATTTTTAGCTTGTGCTAATATAAGAATGTATTTCTTTTTGTTTCATAAACTTATACATTAAATATAACTAAAAAGCACAATTTTGTGTCAGTGGCCAGTATGGGCAGAGTTTAGTGTTTAGTGGAAGTATGGACAGAATGTTTCCACTGGGAGAGGAAATCATTAGCTCTTAAAACTTGGTCTCTAGTAACCTGAGTCCATTTTGTTTCTGTTTTGTTTATTTAGCATATGTCTAGCCCAAGTTTGTTTTTAAAAATTATGGTATAAAAACAATTATGCTAGTCAGGAATTGTGTTGAGGTAATTGTGGTGGATGGAGCCTCCGCACTGATAATGAGTTAATAGCCATGTATTTACCTATATCTTTATTATCTTTTTTCTTATATCTTAGATTGTCCAACTGTGTCTTCAATTAGGCTGGGAGATTTTCAACCATTATTTATTTGAATGTTACCTATACTCTGATCTCTCTTTTAAATTCTTTTCTAATCTTGATCTACTTGTGTTTTAAAGCATTGCTACTTAAAGTGTGATCTTCAGATCAGTGTTGGTTTGCAAACTGATCTCGTTGATCTTCAAACTGATCTCATTGGTCTATGATGAATTATGGGCAGAAATTTGAGGTGTAAGGTTTTAGAAACTTTTAATAACAACTTGATATTCCTGTGACATCCAAGCACAGATTTTTTAAAAAATTCACTTTTATTGAATTTTACAGTTTTTGTCTGCCATGGATTAATAATTTGAAAAATGGCTTTTCACAGATGGTTTCAGTATTATTTTGTTAGACCTTACTCTGTTCTTTGTATTTTTAGCTGCTTTTACATATTTTTTCTATATCTCTCTGAACTGAATTTTAGATAGGTTTTAAACATCTAATTCTTTCTCTACTTGTATCAAGTCTGCTATTTAACTTTTTCCCTGAATTAATAAAACTTATGTTTTTGATTTCTTGAGCATTTAATTAACTTGTGTATATATTTTAAGCCTTCCTGGTGTTTGGAACATCTTTATTGTATAATCTGTTCAGTAGTTGAAGAATCTGTAGTCTAATCCTGCTGTCTTTTGTTCTTTTGTTTGCGTTGACTCATTCATTGTGTCTAGTGTATTTGTATGTTTTGTGACTTTTTTTTTTTATTTGAGTTTTTTTTGAAAGCTGCTGTATTCTTTGAGGCCTGGATTGAAGTTATTTTCTTTCACCAATAATTTGCCTATGTTTTCCCCAGAGCTTGGGGGTATTAACAGTTTAGGAGTACTTCAAATGCATTGTCATATGAGATTTATTGGATTATACATGTAGTGTATAATCTGAAAACCTTTTTGAAGGTTACACTTTGTTGTTACTGTGTCAAGAGAATTGATAAAACATTCTTGCCATAACAAAATTATAGAGCTGGAGTACAGCTTAGGGGTTAGGGATAGTGGGGGTCTGGGGTGGGTATGACTGCAGGGGGTAACAGGAGGGAGATCTTTGTGGTGCTCTTAACCTGAGGGTGTAGCCCTTTGGTGTAACAACTTTATATAGGTGTTTCCTTTTGGTAGACTTTTATTGGAGTCTGTCTCCTGAGTCTGTGTAGCCATCAAAATGTAAGCTCTATTTTGTGCAGTGGAACACATACTCTCAAGGTAAAAGGTGGTTTCTGGTTTTGCTTATTCTACTTTTGTTTATGGCTTATGTGAATATTATACTTTCTTGCTAGCTAAGCAGTTCATTGAAATAGATTTTTCTACCAACTTTAAAAAGTAACATCTAATAGTATCAAGGTATCTAGTCTGCCATGCTGCTGGAAATCTGTGTCCCCATCTATCTACAATTTTGTTTCTTATCAAGTATGTTGCTATTTTGTGCCTTAGCTTTCTTATATTTTTGTTATTATAATAGGCATTTTTCGTTATCTCTTTTTTCTTTATCTCGTTGGTCTGTCAGACTTATTGTGTAGGCTCCCATCACAGTCTATGCCCAGGTATGTTTTCTAATCTCTTTTTCTCCTGTTCTTTCACTAGCATATTATGGTTTATTAAAGACATCCTGAATTGTAGTTATCATTCTTTTACTCATGTCATTCCATTCTGATTAAATGCTATCTCTTTTTTTGACTCCAACTGCTTCTTCTAGCACTGTTGACATTTTGGGCTGAATAATTCATTTCTATGGGGGCTCTCCTGTGCACTGTAGGATGTTAGCGGCATCCCTGGCCTCTGCCCATTAGATGCAACCAGTGACTTCCATTTGTGAAAAACAAAAGTGTTTCCAGACATTGCCAAAGGTCCTTTGTAGGGGGTGATGTTTACCATAGTTGAAAACCACTGCCCTAGCCCTCTATTGATTTGATATCGATTAAAGAGCCTTCCTTTATTATCCATGCCTGTGGTTTTACCTTTTGGAAATTTGGTAGTACATATTGTCCTGATTGTACACTTGCCTCTTTTTACATTTGATTGTGAATTTCTTTCTCTCTCTCCCCTTCTCCCTGTGTGTGTGTGTGTGTGTGTGTGTGTGATGTGTACATGTGTTTGTTTTTTATTTGACCAAGTTTTAGAGTGCAGGGACCATATATTTTACTTTTTTATTTGCTGTTTTGGTCCATTCAGTACACATATTAGTACTTTTAAATATATCAATTGCTTTCCTTTTTCCTGTTTTTCTGTTTTTTTATATGATAGCAATTGGGCTTAGGAAATTGAATTACTCTAGAAAATGTGGAGAACTTTGAGGTGTTCCAAATTATGAAACTTAGAGACAATAAGTCTCCAACAATGTAACAGTACAGTAACAACGTAACAATGGTATGATATCCAGTAATAGCTCTGGAAAATTCAAGACAGTGCAAGATAATTGTAAAGAAATAAGAAAGATATAATTTCTGTTAGATGTATCCATTATATAAGTAACCAGGAAAATATGTGCTAGAGCAGGAAAACATTGAGAAATACAGAAGGTGGAAGGATTTGTAGAAGCATGAAGTACGAATGATTAGTTCTACAGACTGATATGAACGAAGTAATCAATATGTCAGGGTAAATTGTTAGGAATGATGGATGTAGCATCTGGCTAGGAGTGACTTGTATAAAGCTGACAAATGTGATATGTGAATGTTAGTAAGTTGAAAACAAGTTGGGCACAGAGAGGTTAGCTGCTTACTACCAACTAAAGAGAAACCTACACGTTTTGCCCCAGTTAGGAGAGATATAGCTCAGTTATAGATTTACCCCCACTTTTTTTTTTTAACTATGAGCAAATTCTAAGTAAAAATGTAAATTGAAGCTTGAATCTAATTACTTTTATAAGGTGCTTTTTCTCGTGCAGGCCAAAATCTTCATGAAAAGTAATCATAAGTGGTGCACCTGAGTGGCTCAGTTGGTTAAGCACATTTGCCTTCGACTCATGTCAGGGTCCCAGGGCCCTGGGATTGAGTCCTGTGTCAGCGGGGGAGCCTGCTTCTCCCTCTTCCTCTGCCCTCCAATCATGTGCGCGCGCTCTCTCTCTCTCTATCTCAAATAAATAAACAAAATCTTAAAAAAGGAAGAAATCGTAAGTATAGTATGTGTTCATTGTAGAAAAATTAGAAAGTGGGGAAAATGACGGTTAGTTACAGTTCCCAAAGCCTAAACCACTATTATCACGTAGATTAGTTCCATTCTCTTGAATTTTACGTGATCTCAGTCTCTCTGTGGATATAGATATACGATGTGTCTATGTGTATGTATAAATATATACTGTGTATATATATATATGTATATATATATTTGTATTGGTGTGTATTTATATTTATATAAAATAAGGATTATTTTATATGAAAGGTTTTATAGCCTGTTCTTCATTTAATATTATGAACACTTCTCCATATCAGTAAAATTCTAAAGTGTGATATTTAGTGACTACATAGCAGTCTATTGAGATTATCCTTAAATTCATTTAAACATTTACTTAAACATTTAGGTTTTCTTTGACATACACATGTTATGTACATGTACCAAAACTTGCAGTGAACCACCCTTATGAGAAATTTTGAATGCATCTCCCATTTTCTTTGAAGAGTTGTAACCTCCACTGCAGTCTGTATCTTATAATTTTCCCTACAAAATTCATTTTACCTGTCTTCCTTAGTAAGAAGAACCCCAGTATTATAGCTGGGCCTTATTACCAGTGTTGGAGACTATATTTCCTATACTCCCAAATGGTTAGGTGTGGCCAAAGGACAAAGCTCTGGTTTATAAGCTGTAGGCTGAGATAACACAGGAAAGTTAGAAGGGAGCAGGGTGGGCCTTTTCCTCCCCTTTCTTTTTCTGCTACCTGCAATGTGAATATATTAGCAAGAGTGCCCTTAGTCATCTAGGAGTATGAGGCAACTTGGAGTAGAAACAGTATATAGTAGAGCAAAAAGATGAAAGGAACTTAGGTCCTCAATATTTGGAGCTGCCACATCAGCTTTTGATTGTTTATTTCTGGACATTTACATGGGGAGAATTCTCTCCCTTGTTTTCTCTCTTGTTCAAGTCATTATATTATTATAACTTAACATTTTTTGGCTTGGGAAGGATATGACCTAATCCTATCTAATAAAGGATACCATTGTTTAAGGATGGTACTTACATAAAGGATACTCTATGTAGTAATGTAATAGGTTAACTATAAGGAAACATGCACTGTGTCATGGTAGGTTTTGGATCTGTGTTGCAAACAAAAATCTACTTTAAGACAGGAGAGAGATTAATTGGTATTGAAAGGAAAGTACTTAAAATGATACATAATTTCTGGATGTTTTTGTTAGCTGTATTGCTGAATCTTGTTCCCAAGTGCTTTTAATAATTATCACAAATATTATTTCAGAAAACACTTGGTAGCTTTTAGGCAAAAGCAAACAAAACCCCTCCCAAAACCCCAAAACAAAAACAACCCACAAAACCAACCACAAACCATTGAGGATTGTATATTGTATCTGAATAATCCCTTCAAGCCCTATGAATTTTTAATATTAAATATCTTGGCTAGTCACTTTGACAAAGTCAGTTCATAAATGTGATTTTCAATATTCTCTTAGTAACTTTATTGGGCAAATTTTGATAAATGAAAAAAGCATTTTTTTTTACTGTAAATTTTTTTTTTAGTATTCTAAGAAAGTTCATAACTTTAGTGAAATGAGTGAGGATACACATTTAAAAAATTAAACTTTTTTTGAGCAGCGTTAGATTTACAGAAAAATTGAGCAGAAAGTACAGAGTTCCCCCATGCCCCTTTCACGGATACACATTTTCTTCCCCAGGATATTCCACTTCACATAATGTTATACATATAACAAAAGACTTTACATCTCTGAACCAAATTTGTACTATTTTATAGAAAGAAAGCCATACACAACTAAAAATCATTTTACTCTAACCTTGGGTTTCCCCATCCTCAGCACTATTAACATTTTAGGACAGATAATTCTTTGTGGGGGGTCTCTTCTGTGCATCATAGATGTTTAGTAGCACCCCTGATCTCTACCCACCAGATGCCAATAATATTCCCTAGTTATGACAACCAAAAACTTATGCAAACATTGCCAAGTGTCCCTTGGGAGGCAAATTGTTCCCCAGTTAAGAACCATTGCTCTAACCAATTTATGATGTTTTAGAATTTGCTGTATTTTTTAGGTTGAGTTCAGAATTAAGGGGTCTATAGTTCAAGGGACCTTTACTCAGAAGTTGTGTAGATAAAGTTAAAATCTTCCCTTACACTTGAGGACCATAGACAGTCTTCTTCTTCAAATGTACTATATTGTTTGACTTTATCTGTAATGTGTAAAACCTCATTTTAGAGTTCTTATTTCCTTGTGAAAGGCTATCATAGTTTGGGATCTACTATTTATGTATTTCAGGAGTACTATACTGTGGGTAGATACAAACTTTAAATGTCCAGCGATTTATGAGGTCAATTGTGTTTGACTCTTTGTGGTGCTCTAATTAGATTGTCATTATATTCAAATTGTAACAGTTAAGTGATCTCACATATTCTATCAAGGACTTTGAGCTTCTCAAATTGAGGATAGCATTAGATGTCAATCATTTTGTCCTTCAGAGTTTTTGCCTTTATATCTGAAATCCTGCCAATTGTAACAGCTTGTGTGTCAGTTCCAATAGAGGAAGCTAGTTTCTGTTAGCTTGTACTTAGTCCACTAAAGACCTCTAAAAACTTTACTACATAGTTTACAAATAATAATGTCCACTTCCCATTGCTACCTTGTACAATTATAAAGCCTTGTTCACTAGTGATAAAATCTCATCTATAATAATTAAGGTTATTCTTATTGTTCTATCTCTGCAGAAAATTTCTAAAGACTTGGTGAAGATAGGAAAACTATCAGAAAGGCAGTGGCACCATTATCCTGTAAGTATTGCTTTGAGAAAGAAGTTTAAGTTAAGAATATTTTAAGTATCCAGTTGTTTGGGGGAAAATATATTAGGCAAAGATATTATATGTAAAATATAGAGCAGGATATATTATAATCATATTAATAATTTATAAGAACTAATCCAATGCAGTCCTTTAAAAATTGAAAATGTGTTCTTATGTATTGAGATGAGGATTTTACCAATAGCATTGAAAAATATTTCTAATTCTAACAAGGATTGATCTAGTTTATGTACATTTGCTTATTTAAAACTATCAGATTCCAGAAAATCATTTTAGTTTTGTAGGCTTGTGATTTGTTTGGGTGACTTATTGTTTAGGTTATTTTGCAGAATTATTTATTTGCTGATTTATTTATGTATTTCATTATTTATTTATTTGATTATTTAGTAAATTATTTATCTGATGAATTATTAATACATCTTCATGACATGCTTTAAATTATTTATAACTTAATTTTGAGTTTATTGCTTTTAGAGCCTGCATTGTTACTGACTAGTTTTGATTTTTTTCTTTGCGGTTCTTTAAAATTAAAGTATTAGCTCTAAGGCAAAAATGTATTCATTGCAATGCCCATGGATTTTTTTTTCTTTTTTTTTCCTTAGTAATTTATGGTAGAGATGAAATTTCAGTTATGCTTTGTTTAGTTCTAAATTTACCTGTTTAGGGTTACTGATGAGAGAATGTTTATGTGTTGTGTGCATACTCAGTGTAGAGTCACTTAGAAATTAATGATATGGCCTATAGTGTGTAACTGAGATTGAACATGTAAACCTCAGTCCACATTATCCTTTGTATCTCTAAAGGGCAGGTCTGCATTTCTTACTTGCTTTAGAATAACTAATAGAATCTTGTTACTTTATTTTAGAGGCAAATCTATTTTACTACTGGGATATTTTTAGGAAAGTTCAGAGAAATGAAGTCAAACTTAGATTTGGATCCTTGAGATATAAATTTGACTGATGTAGCCTTTATTTTTAAAAATTCTCATTATATGTCTATTTGGCAAATAGCATGATGTTGATATAGCTTTTTATCTCAGTCATGGTGACATACTTAATATCATATCATATCCCTTTGGAAAGTTTTGTACAACTTCATTTTAATGAACTAAAATAGACACGGGCTTTTATAAATGAAAGCTATAATTTCTCTGACTTTAGCTCATAATTCTCTTATGTAAATTTCTATTTTTAACCAAATAAGGTATGTGTTCTTTCATCTGATTCTATTTCATAAGGTAGTGCAGTTATTAGTGCTCTGTCATTGAATGGGTTTAATGAATAGGTTAAGTAGTTGGGGTAAAAGAATGTCATATGTACAACTTAGTCTTCTGTGTTTGCTTGTAGTGAATTATTGTGTACTTTACACTTTTAACATTTCAGAGAGAGGCAGCATTGTACAATTCAAGTTAGGATGCTGTTTTTAAATTTAATTTGATTGAATTCATTCATTCATTCATTTATTTATTTATTTAGAGAGCGAGCGAGTGTGTGAGCAGGGGACAGGGTGTAGTAAGAAGGGCAGAGGGAAAAGGAGAGAGAATCTTAAGTAGGCTCCTCACCCAGAATGGAGCCTGATGTGAGGCTCGATTTCACCACCCTCAGGTCATGACTTGAGCTGAAATCAAGAGTTGGATGCTTAACTCACTGAGTCAAAAGGCACCCCAGGATGCTATTGAAATATGATGAAAATGGCCTCTGTAGTCAGGTTTTACTATGGAATGTAAATTATGCACATATATATATATATACACCCACATTTCTTATTTTGAAATATTGAATATATGAATGTTTAATTAGAATATTGCTTTAGTGTCTATATGAAACATATGAGTTTGCCTTAAAGGAAGTGGTTTCGTTTGATTTATGTACATGGATTTTAAAATGTGTGTATTATACATATCTGTGACTTCTGTTTTGGAGATGAACAACCACAAATACTGTCAGATATGGAATTTTATTTCAAAATGTGCTTCAGTATGCCAATGTGGACTTCTTTTGAAGAAAGAAGCTGCCTTCTCCAGTATTGAATAAGATCTTACTATGTTGTCACAATAATATGCCCAGCCACACGATTAATATGTATTTGTGGAATATTAGCTGTGTTCTCCAGGTGGTCTTCATTGGAAGATAACTATAACGTGCACGCACACACATATGCATATATATGGAAAATTTTCTCCTAACATCAAAACAGTTTTTTAGGACTGGTTTTTGGAAGGAGACATCAATGGAGAGTTTCATAATAATAGCATTTACTGAGCACTTACTATGTGTAGGTACAGTGCTTATATGTTTTACATGGATTGTTTTTCTTCACAGTGAGATAAATACAGTTATTGTCTTCATTTTATGAACGAGGAAACAAACTTGGGGATGTTAAGTAACTTGCTCATTGCCACACACATGGCAGTAAGTGATGGCGCTGGGATTAGGACTCACTGACTCTGACTCTCAAGGGTTTTTCTTAGCCCATGACAGTTTTGTGTGTATAGCTGGTATTCACCAATTTTAGGTGCTTTCTTTGTTTTTGAGAATATAGTTCTTTATTTCTGATAGGTTTAACTTGCCAAGTATAGTCGCTTTGTGTTATACTTGGTCATCTTTTCTAAACAGTAGGCAGTACTTGAGCTTCTTGAATTTTCTGATTTGATTCTTCTTGTAATCCCATATAGTGGAGGGGAATACATAAAAAGAATTTGTGCCTCAGGAAGATTGTATGGTTTGCCTGGTGGATGTGCAACACTCAGATGTTTGGACTCATAAGCCCAAGGCCATTTCCAGGGCTCTGTTAGGTCAAGTCTGTTTTCCTCATAAAAATAATGGTATTAGCAGGGTTAGACACATATTGTTAAAAGAATGTTTAGGAGTCTGTTGCCTGGGCTTTTATAGAAATGGCCACAGATGTACTATTAAATTAAATATAGAGTTTAATATAAAGTTAAGTATTTTAACATGTGTAAAAAGGATGAGAAAATAGCCAATTGTAATTTTAAACACTTAAATGTAATTATTTACAAGATTCTGTAGAGCCTCTTGGCGTAAGGAAAAATATTGTGAATTTCGCGTGAGGCTAAGAGAATGGGATCTTTCTATTCTGTTTGCTACCTGAAGACAAAGATAAGTCTTTATTATCCTGGGTCTGAAGCACATGGAAGACATCAGAAAGCAGATGAGCTGGGGTTAGCAGTAGAGTTTGGGTGATTTGGGTGGGAGTACCATAGGTAGCTATGCATTTGTATGAACAACAGGGTATACTGTGTGGATCAAAGTTTTTAAGTTAGAGTTTCCAAGTAAATAATTAATGTTACATCATAAAATCCTCAAAATCTGTGATTTAGATAATATGAAATGCTGTAATAGCTAGGATGACCGTATAATTTATCTTCCAATTCAGGACACGCTATTACTAGTGTGATAGTAATATCTCACATGCCTATTGAGTAGTTCCTAACACCCTTATACAACATGTACTTAAGAGGAATCTTCATTCATGTACAGTACCTTTAAAAATATTCGATTCTGTGAGAAAACTGACCTCTTTTGCTAGTATTTATGTATTTTTGTAAGGCAACCAAGGTGCTTTGTGGCTGTAACTTTTATCAAGTGTGATTGATGTTTCACAGCTTTTGGAGCCTATTTCCAAGGAGAAAGTAAAGAGGTATTATTGTGGGGGTGCCAAAGTTGTTCATGGTATAGTAGAGAGTTCTAAAATTTCTCTTCATATCATACCTTACAACATTGTCTGTGCTTATTTTGCCTTGTAAATCTTTTAACTGGTGACATATTTAATGTTGTACTGAAAACCAATCCTATTTGTTTTACCTTCCAGATTTATAATTTTATGTTGGATGATCTGGTAATTTTCCCTCACCCCAAAAAATCTATGTTACATGTCATATGTATTGATATGTTGGCAATTTTGCCAAAATATTTTTAAAAACAGATGTTTTTCCTTGTTGAAATTTTGTATAGGAAAATAGGAATCTCTAGAAAGGGTTTTTTTTTTTTTTTTGTAGTTTTCTTTTTAATTCCCTCTTGACAGGTATTTATCTAAAATGACATTGCATTATTAAAGTCATAATTAAATTATTAAAGTTCCAATTTATTTGCCTCTAGAGCATAGATGATTTGTTAAGTTGAACCAGGTAACCACAGTGACATATTTGTGTTTGTACAGTAAAAAGAAAAAAAATTCTTGTGCAGTAATTCTTACTCATTCATATATACAAAATATCAGAACTCTTTTTGTTCAGAAAGGCCTATTATGCCTGGTAACAAAGAAAGAGCTTATATTCTGCCCTGAGTTTGTCACAGTATAAAATACTTCATAAAATACTACTATAGTTGTAAGAGTAGTAACATAACTTCTATCTTGGCTCTGAGAATGGCTCCTTTATAATTATGACAAGTGAGTGTACAGCCAAAGGTCACGTTAAACACAAATTCTTTCTCACCTCGTCCATTTATTGGATAGCATGTGAAGTACTGTGGGTCCATGCACTGATATTTTAAGAGAACAACCCAAGGTTGTTCCTGTGGAAGTGTTTCAAATACTTTTCTCCCTAACCTCCCATGCAGTTGCTAAATTTGGCACAACTGGACTAATTAAATAGAACCTTATTAGATTTAGAGTTTGCAAAATAAAAAAGGGGGCTCATACGGTAAAGATTTCTTGGGGCAGCTAAATAATACTGACATATAAGTCTTTAATTATACTGAATATTATAATGCAGTATCTTAATGTTGATGTTGCTCAGTGAAACCAGTGACTACCAAACAACATAGCAACAAAAACAAAGTAAAGGGGCGCTTGGATGGCTTAGTGGGTTAAAGCCTCTGCCTTCGGCTCAGGTCATGATCTAGGGTCCTGGGATCGAGCCCCGTGTTAGGCTCTCTGCTCAGCGGGGAGTCTGCTTCCCCCTCTCTCTCTGTCTGTCTCTCTGCCTACTTGTGATGTCTCTCTATCAAATAAATAAATAAAATCTTAAAAACAAACAAAAACAAACAAAAAAACCAAAGTAAAATCCACACCAATGAAATTATGTAAGCATGGCATGCCTATACATCTACAACTTATTGATTATATTCTATTTTTGACTTCACATTGACTAAGAGTTGGAATATTAAAAAGATTATATATAGGAAAGCTTTCTATTAAAAATTATATAAAGATGATCTAGAGTGGTTATGAAATCTCTTTAAGTCATTCTCTTTACACAGTATTAAGAAATACAGGCCACAGAAAGCATGTTTGGAAGAGGATAAAATTGGCAAGTTACAGTTTTTTTGTATAATTGATAAGTGTGTGTTTTTGAAACACTTTTTTTCTATTGTTTTTTCCACCATAGTATGCTCTTTGCTATAGGACTTCTAGAGTAATGATTTCTAAATAAGAGCATGCTGCCTCAAAGGGGAATTTTGGAAATTATGCTTTTGTTTGTCACAATATTGTTGAAGTGTTTTTGGCATTTAATGTATGTAGCTCAGGGATTCTACATATCCTACAATGCATGGGGCAGTCTGAGACTACAAAAGATTGTCCCGAGTACCACGTGACCTCTCAACATCTGCTTGCTTAAATTCTCTTCAAAGATAAAGTGGTAATGCTTTCATATATGATAATACTGACAACGTTTTTTAAGATGTTACATGAAGAATCTTCTACTTGAGGGGAAGTTTGTGTGGAGGGGAGGCTCAAGGAAAGTAAAGAAATCCTTTCAAAATTCTGTGTAATTTACTTCACACATTCTTTCCACATCCTGATTTATAATAGCATTTCTAACTGGAAATTTAGTTGAAAAGTTTTCAGTTCAGTAATGCAGTTTACTGGAGGCTCACGGATAGTGATTGCAAATATGTAACAAGATATTTAAGACTTTTTTAACAACAAACTGAATTTTAAATTAATGGAACTCGTTGAATTTTATTGGTTAATAAGGATTGTTTAAAGATATTTCATAATTGCAATCCTAAATATTAAAATTTCATTTTTTAGAATAATGATAGTAAATGTGTTGTTAAAATTTTATTTTATTTTTTTAAAATTATATTTTAAAATTATTTTTATGTTGCCTTATGTTCAGTATTATCTGATACAATTCCAGGAGTTTATTAAATAACTTCTCTGTAACTTTTTTTTTTTAAAGATTTTATTTTATTTATTTGACACAGAGAGAGAAATCACAAGTAGGCAGAGAGGCAGGCAGAAGAGAGAGGGGGAAGCAGGCTCCCCTGAGCAGAGAGCCCGATGCGGGGCTTGATCCCAGGACCATGAGATCACGACCTGAGCCGAAGGCAGAGGCTTTAACCCACTGAGCCACCCAGACACCCTTTAACTTCTTATAGTATACTTCTTTACTCACTCTATTTACTATTTTCTATTTTAGGAAAATATAGTCTCTATTGTATTTTAAGTACTAGAGACTTAATGTATACATGCCTTGACAATGTGGTGGTATTACTGGGATATATTGTAATCACACTGTACCATGTCTTAGCATAGGTATTTGTTGGACACCACACTTAAAGATAAAACCCAGGTCAATTGCACTAACATTGTATTTCATAATTTTTTCCATTTGAACAGTATGTAATTTGTCTTT
Organism: Nasua narica; assembly: GCA_028533885.1. NCBI lineage: Eukaryota > Metazoa > Chordata > Mammalia > Carnivora > Procyonidae > Nasua > Nasua narica. Next base: position 75,135,778 of record CM052799.1, read on the forward strand.
TAATCTTTATTTCAGTTAAGCGTCTTTCTATATCTTCACATTAAATGAATTTTTGTCTGTTATCATTTAACACTAATTTTTATTTTACAGTTCTCCTATACTGCTCCTTTTTTAATTTTCTTGTACTTGTTATGGAGAATGACTTATTTTGTCTCTTAGATCTAAATTTATTTATTATATATAGGTGCAGATATGTGACTTTTTTATTCTCCCATCTTAAGTAGCTATGTCTAAGCATTTATTTAATGAAGTGAGTATTTTGATATAAATTACTTTCATTTTTCAATAATATTATGATTAGGGAATTAATATTGGTTTTTTAAAAAAATTCTGTGTGTAGATTTTATTATCCCTGAACTTCATTTCAGGGTAGTACAGAGAACAAAAGGGGCATTGGATCTAGTGGAATTGAGAACCACTGTTGTAGAAATGTATGCTTATTCCTCATAGCTCTTCCAACTCATGTGCTTAAAGAATACTTCCAGATACTTCCAGATTAAATTGGAGCTTCTATCAAAACTAACAATTCATGTAGAATTAAATACTTCAGCATTAAACAGTCTTCTGGTTAGGAATATTGGGACTTAGTCTTTGATATTTTTGTAAATGAAAATTAACTGCATAAGAAGTGTATGTAATAATGGAGTTGAAAAAAGATTTTATTTCATTCATAAGACTATCTGTCCACTCAGAGTGGACACAGTTTTTTACTTAAAATTTGAAAAATAACTAATGCTGATTAATCAGTTTGGGGGTATTCTCAAATCGATGAGTGATATAACCATTTAGAACCATCTTGAACTGTTATTTATATCTCAAAATTATTCTCTCTCTTCATAGAATCTATACTGTTACATTTTGCTATTGGTTTCTTAAATGAAACCTAATTATAAAATAATCCAGTTAAACCCTTTTATGAGTGAAAATGTGTGTGTATGCATGCATTTTTTGTATAGATACATGGTTTTGTTTATCTTCAAAGTGACACTATTTATAAAGCATATGAGCATAACTTTAGAGATGAATGTGTAACAGTTTGGCAGTTGTTTACTGGTTTAATGTAGAGACTCATCTGAAGACTAATAGCCATTATCATGGGGTTTCCCTCCAGCCTCACAGGCATCTTTGCCTAGTCAAAGAGTACTTGCTTCTAATTGCTTCCTTTAGTACCGTTTACCGTGGTTACTGTTTTTTTTTTTTGTTTGTTTGTTTTGTGTTTGCTGCTACTGCCATTTTCATTCATGCTATGAGGTACTGACATGATCTAGAAGGTCAAGGATTTGATACCCTCTGAGGTTGGATAGCTTTGCTCTGGTCCTTATCTGTGATTGCAACTCATTGTCTTTTTTCTGGTTTCACTTCCTTACTATACGCACATACATCTTAGGAAGGGTTAAAATGCCCTTATTTTACTCTCAGATTTGATTAATAGTTTGGTTGGGTATAGGTTTAGGTATGGGTTTAGGTTGTAGGTAATTTTCTTTTAGAATTTCGAAGGCTTTGTTTCACAGCATTCAGTGTTACTTCCAAGAATTCCATGGTCTTTTTTTCCCTCACCACATTGTTTTCTGCTGTGCATGACCTCTTTCTATTATTCTGAGAGCTTTTTAATCTTTATCTCTGAGTTTTTGTCATGGTGTGTCTTGGAATGGATTTTATTCATGTTTATCCTGGGACTCGAGAGGATCCTTTCATTCTGGAAGCAAGTGTTTTTCAGTTTGGGGAAGTTATCTTGAATTAATTCATTCTCCTATTAGTTTTTTTCTAGTTCTCTTATTTGGAGATTTGTCACCAGGGTAGTAGAGGTGGCATGTGTGAGGCTGAATGTTATTGGACTGTGGACAAAATAGTTTGCTTCTCCTCACTATCTTTTTTTCTCTTTTCTTTTTTTTTTTTTTTTAAAGATTTATTTATTTGAGAGAGAGCGTGCATGGGGCATGGGGTGGGGACCAGAGGGAGAGGGAGAGAGAATCCCAAGCAGACTCCCCCCTGAATGTGGAGCTCCACATACCATGACCTGAGCTGAAATCAAGAGTCAAATGTTTAACCAACTGAGCCACCCAGGCACCCCTCCTCACAGTCTCTTATGGTAAGTTCTCCGATAAGTCACTTCCCTTGATATGCTATTTTGTAAAAATTTGAGATCTCTTTGGGGTTTGGGAGGGAGAGGAAATTGGCTCATCTGCTTAATCTTTTCTGAATCAATTTTTTTTTGTGCTGTTTGTTCCTTACCTCTTTTCCTGGCTAACTTGTCCTGCAAGATGCAGCACTCAAAAGTTTTCTCTTTTTAGTGATATCACCTCACCTTCCACAAATCTTTCTGGAGCACCTATTATACCATGTTGTAATTATTAGTTTATTGTTTATATTTGTAGTAAAAACAGGAGTTGTCCTATTTTTACCAATATTTCAATAAGAAAATAGTATTTCTTGAATGAAAACATGAACAAAATATAAGAAATGAGATAGATGATAGGCAGCCACAGTACAGTTTTGTCACAATAATTGTAGTTATTTCTTATTTTAATCGTATTTGATTATTTGATAAAAAAATAAAAATGGAGATTTACTTGTAGTAAAATACTAATACTGTTGGTGTCCTGTGGTAATCAAATTAATGCTTTATATTGAGGCTAAAGTACAAAGTAGTCATGAGAGTTTCAGTGTAAGGGAGCATATTTTTAAGGCATTTGATTAAGAATTAAGCTTTAAGATATTAAAAAAACTAGTGAAGAGTTGTATATTAAGGGGAGTACAACAAAATCATAGAAAAGAGATAAGAATGGAGAAAAATTCTTGTCTTTTTGATTAGCATAGCATTCTAATAATTCCAAATAAAAAAGTTAGAAATTCTAAGAAAACAAGATATATTTGTTTTGTGAAAACTTGCCATATCCATAGATAAAAGGAAAACATCTAAATTAGCACTTGGTTTTGTTAAAAGACCTTCTCACTCTCTTGAATTCAAGTTTCACCATCAGAATTACCTGTTATCTTTTTCTGGAATATTTTTCTTTGATCATAATTTTGTTTTATTAATTTTAACTTTAATGGTAGGATATAAAGTTATAATTTAAACTATTTGACTCATGACTCCTGTTTTCGTACAAGTTAAAATAAATCAATCAGGGATGCCTGGGTAGCTCATTCGGTTAAGCATCTTGATTTCATCTCAGGTCATGATCTCAGGGTCCTGGGATTGAGCCCTGCTCAGTGGGGAGTCTGCTTATCTTCTTGTCCCTCTGCCCCTCTCACCCAACGACATGTGAGCACATCTTCTCTTTCTCTCAAACAAATAGATAAATCTTTAAACAAGAAAAGTAAATCAATCGGGAAACATGTACTGAGTACATAGAAGTCCCCGGTTGGTGTGAAGACAAGTTGAAGAGGTATTCACTTTTGAAAAGGTATGCTTTCTTAAGATGTAGACATATAAGGAGTGGCAGGTACAAAGTTCAGTAGGATGAGAAATGTCTCAAAATTCTATATGGTTACCCAGATGGGATTGAGAGTAATTTAGCTACCTTTAGTAGAATGTTGACATATTCTTATGTTATATCTTAGGCATGTTGTATTTTTTTTTAAGATTTATTTATTTATTTGACAGAGGAAGAGACAGTGAGAGAGAGGGAACATAAACAGAGGGTTGGGGGAGGGGGAAGGAGAGGGAGAAGCAGGCTTTCCACTGAGCAGGAGCCTGGGGTCATGACCTGAGCTGAAGGCAGACATCTAAGGACTGAGCCATGCAGGTGCCCCGGCATGTTGTATATAAAAGCAGTAAGGATTAATAACTTGATGAAGTTACTTAATTCATTTTTAATATTTAATATTTATCTCTTATTTTAGTCTGTAGACCCAGTATCTTTAGGGCCTAGTCATTGTTCTCCATGAGTTTGTCAGCTAATTAGAAATGTTCTTAAAATTACATAGAATTATTCTTGGGCTATTGTATTTTTCACCTATTTGTTCATATATTTATGTTCTATAGGATATATATTAAACTATTACTATCATTATATACTATATATATTATGCTGTTATCATATTCATGTACTATTATAATGTTTTTATAAAATCATTCAAGTCTCAGAAATTGGGATTACACCAAAAATGATAGGTGGTGATTTTTTTGCTATATGGTAATCTTTTGCTTCATAAAGCATGGTTTGACTTACTTGTTTTGTGTCCATGTATTTTTATTTAAATTCATATTTTTTCAACAATCATTGCAAGATAAAGTTAGATATTTTTTCATTCAAATTCACTAATTTTTTTTTTTGTCTTATAATTCATTTGCAGTTTCATGAAATTTTTTCCTCAGGTGTGCCAGTTTCACACATACACTGTCTCTACTACCCATCTCCCACAATTTCTCCCCTCTCCTTTTCTTATCTTTTATTTTGTATCTCACTTTATATGGTAGATGACACAGAATCCAGTACACACAAAAAATGTTATGAAAACTCAAATTAAGTGCAGAAAGATCTGATGGAGAAAAAAATCTAATTATGTTATTGTGTAAACTTTACAGTGGTGTCTAGCAAGCTAGAACTGCTTAACAGATGTGATTGCTTCATTGTTTCAAATTTATGCCAATCAGAGTTGATAGGATTTGATCACACTGTAGTGGATTTATGAGATAAATTACAATATTGCATGACATACTTCAGATAGAAAACATCAATATAAGTTGAATATGATTTCTTGTGTAAGATAACAAGCCAGTAATTGTTTAAATCAGATGGTTTCTACTTTGAAAGAGTATTTATTCATTTTTGTGAAAATTAACAGAAACTTTGATATTTCTTCATGGTGACAAAAGTGTGTATTAAACTTTTGGTGTACAAATGTGATTGTCAATGAGAAACATCTTGTTTCTATTTAGTTATAGATGACCTGTCAAATTTCCAAAAGGCCTATAAAGAAGTGAGGCTGAACTTAAAAGAAATTGGACTGCACAAAATTCTAAAACAAGATAAAAGGCTTGTCATTGTGATACTGACTTCTTTAGAGTAAGGTTTCATTAGATAGTCTAAAAGCTTCTTGGAATCAATCAACTTCCTTCCTTCCTTCCTTCCTTCCTTCCTTCCTTCCTTCCTTCCTTCCTTCCTTCCTTCCAAGTAGAAGTTTAATACCTCATGTAAACAAAGAAGATGAAAAAGAACACATTCATTAATGAAGTGAACATCTTCCCCATGGAAATTAGAGCCAAGGAATGGGAGTCAAGTTCTCAATCAAGCTTGTTTTGTTCTAACAATAAATGATAGAACCATTTATTTCAAAAACCCTGCTAAGATTGTTTTTAACTTTCCTTAGGGAGTCTACCTGGTGGAATTCCTCAGTTCAATTTTGAGATTAAAGCATGGAGTCTCTTGAGAACTTGATTTGAAAATGTTACTAAGTCGAATCATTTGTGGAAAGAGAGTGGAATTTTTAGTTTCTTAAATGGGAACTTAAAAGTTTTAGGATATGGAGACTAGCCAAACCAGTGATTTTTAAGAAGGTAGATAGACCCTCATGTTTCAGGTAAGGATTTTGTAAAATCTTTTTAATTTTTTTCAGAACAAAATTATTTACATCATGGCTTAGATTTAAAATACTCAAATATTCCAAATATTTATAATAGTACAAAGGATAAATAGAACAGGTATAATGCATGTATTTACCATGCAGAATTAGTATGTTAACAGTTGCTGTGTATATATTTTAAAAGCATTTTAAAATCCTTCCTTTCACAGAGATTACCTCCATCTTGAAATTGGTTTATATCTTACCTGTCCGGGTTTTTAGATTATTAGTACATTTATGTGTTCATCAGCATTGCTTTTACTAAATTAGAGTATTTATGTAGTTTGCTTTTTAAAAATCCTTTTAACCTAACATTGTTTCTGAGCTATTCCTTCTATTTATACATCTGGTATGTTAATTTTAACTGTTCTTCAAAACTTCGTGATAGGACAATGTCAGTACCAGTTTGTGTATCTGTTTCCCATTCGATGGACATATAAGGGTCAGGATACTTTGCACAGACTTTTCCCACAGATACTCATGTGGCTCTGCAGGGCTCAGCGTTTTCAGTACATGGGACAAGTTGCTGTCAACTCTTAGAGCATTGTATCCAGGTTCTGGTATTAGGCAGTACCCTCAGGCAGTTTGGTGCTGCTAGAGCTGTGCATTGCTCCATGTTTTCTTACTGAAGTTCCTCTGTTGCTAAAAGCCAATTGCAAAGAAGCCTGCCTACAGTCTTGTTATGCTGCTCTTTTTAGAAAACATTCTTTTATCCTTTCCCCACTCTGTATATAAAAACATGAAATAGCTTTTTTTGTGTTTGTTTGAAAAAGATCCCCTTTGCTGTATTTTCCACTTTTGTTTTATTTTAACCTGTGGGAGGCTGGGTCCTGTGTTGTTTGGGGGTTTATTTTTCCATTGCAACAGGTACATGGGGTCTGTGCCTAAATAAGACATTGTTTTGCTTAATATGAACAATATGATTTTGTTCCCGGATATATAACTGTTCCAGTTACTTACTGTGAAATATTGAAAATGATGAACTCTTATTTGTGAATATTTTGGAATTTTTTGGGGGGGATTATTTGAAAAATTTACCTAAATTATATTATTTGGTCTCAAATTTATATTATAATTTTTCATTAGGCTTTATTTTAATGCATTTTACATTTTGGTAGACATCATATATTTAAAAGTAACTTAAACCTGTATTAAGCACTTAAGGTTTGGATTGTGATGCACTCTTAACTGTCGAAGAGGAAGCTGTTAGTTTATGAAATTCTGGGACTGTGTGTCCAGCAACTTGAAGCTGCCTCATACAAGGCCAAATATTAGAATATTAATGTTATTAGCCCTTTCACTGAAAGTATTTCTTCTTGAAATAAAAAAATTTGAATAAATTACTAGGGGTGCCTCATTTCTTGTGTATCAGTAATTTCAGAAAGCTGAAAAATGTTTATGCTGTGTAATAAACAGATGCTCTTCCAACAATGCAATACATCATGTACCAAAAATGATCTCTGTTTTAATCGTAGATGCTGATTTAATGAGACAAGACTAGCTTACATCAAGAATGGATTTAGGATGTGAATTTTTTTTTTCTTTTGTACTCTGTGTTTTTTCTACATAATTAATAGACACAACTTTTAACGTCATTGTCATAATTTTTTTGGAGTATTTTTTTTTTTTTGATTTACATGTATTTTCTTTTTTGAATTCCTAGGAATATGTAACTGTCTCATAAACCCATTCAAAATGGGAAAATAATTTTAAAGAAGGTACCTCAGGTGCTCTGTATTAAGTTTGTTTTGCATGAAAAAAAATCTTATATGTTTTGAAGTTTCTACCTTTTTTTGAAGGAAGACTGTATAATTTTTGATAACTTATGGGAGAGTTTTAGGGGAGACAGACTGAATTGACTGCTGTAAGATGGTAATGCTTGAAGTTTAAAGTCTCTTTGATGCTGTGTACTTAGGTTACTGTCCACAGAGTCACTGGAACCTTTCCTAATCTATGAGAGAGAGAGAGCTCTACTTTCATTTCCACTTCACTTGATTTTATTCCCTCAAACTGAACTGCAGTTGCTAACTTTGAGCTCTTAAATTCTTCTGCATCTGGACTGTACATCTTGATTGACAAATTTGCCTTTGCGTATGGTCAGATAATTCTAAATTTGGAAAAATATTCCTATTGCATGTTTTATTCTGTTGAACCTATTAGAGTTAAATGTAGTTTCGATGCGTAGGGAAGAATTAATGATAGGAAGATACAGAGTTGGTAAATTATTTATTCTGGCCCCGAGGAGGCTGAAAAGCGGAGTGAAAGACTAATAAATCATTTGTGGTAGTGCTGGTTGTCACTTCCAATTATTTTAGACGGTTTTGTGATAAACTGCAGCACCTGCTAGATATCTGCACACCCTCCCTTGATGCTGGTGGTGCAGCTTGTTTAGTCGATTATCAGAGGCAAGTTTGTGTAAAGTTTATTTAGGTTGGAAAGGAAATTGCTCTTTTTAAGTCAATTTTGTTGCCTTTTCTCATTGTTTTGATTGCTATGAAAGGATATGTGTGACATGGCAGAGAATCTGGAATGGACATAATGTCTCCCCTGCTTTAGCCAGGGGAGACTATCTTTATCTTTTGTTAAATTAAATACTTGAAGGATTGAGCTTCTTTGTTATTCCCAGACTAATTAAAAACTACTTCCACTGAGATGATTAGCATGCTAAAGATCAAATCATCTTTTTGGTAACACACCATATAATAGAGGACCACTGCTGCTGTTTGACCAGACCTTTTTTCATCATTCTTTGTTTTCAATGGCCAAAGCTTTGAAACCAGTAGCTCTAAAAGGTAGTGAGGTCCCTCTGTGCATTGGATCTAAACTCAGCTGCTGAGATCCTTGGAGGCATGAAAGAAAGGAAAGCTCCTTGAAAGGAAGCTTAGCTTAGACTGTCCGGTTCTAACAGTAATGAAATACTGTTTCTCTAAAACTCCTTTGAAAATAAACTGAACATCATATAAGGTGCATGCTTGAAATTATGGTCAGTTCTTCTGTTTCCATCAGAGTTTAATAATTGTTTATTATTTTGTGCCCAGAGCATAAAAAAAGTTTAATACATCAGAATAGCTTTGTTTTCAATGAGATTTTCAGGTTTAATATAAAAGTATGGGATATTTGAGAGGACTCTTATATAAAGAAATAATGTTGACAACTGTTGTATTCATTCAGTCACGCTTTTACTAATTTATTTCTCCTCATAAACTTTTATTTATTTTTAAAGATTTTATTTATTTGACAGAGAGATATCACAAGTAGGCAGAGAGGTAGGCAGGGGGGCGGGAAGCAGACTGCCCACTGAGCAGAGAGCCCGATGCCCGATGCGGGGCTCAATCCCAGGACCCTGAGATCATGACCTGAGCCGAAGGCAGAGGCTTTAACCCACTGAGCCACCCAGCTGCCCCTCCTCATAAACTTTTATTAAGCTCGTGTGAACCTGCTCTCTGGGAACAACTACCAATGTTAGTTATAACTAATTCTTTCTTAGAGTTTAGCAGGTACATGTACTATGCTAAGCATTTTGCATATATTAACTCATTTCAGTACTATAAGGCATTTACTTACTGTTCTTATCCTTATTTTGTGGAAGACTCTTATGGAGTGATAAGGCCATAGTCATTTTATTTTTCCTTTGAAGTCTATAGGTACAAGGAGGGCAGTGTTTATGATAAATCTTATTACGTTTGGAATTTCAATCCAAATGGTATAATAATAAATATCATTTATCAGGCATTTAAATTTGTTTGGTATTATATATTATTTTACTTTTATTCCTTCATAATTATTATTTTACTTTTATTCCTTCATAATTATTATTCTTATGATAAAAACATTTTTTTTTTAAGAAATCGAAGCTTAAATAAATTAAACTGCTTGTCTTGGGTTAAGAAGCAGTTTAGAGGTTGAGGAGCTGGGATTTGAATCAAGATGTGACTGCCTCTGTACTCTATTTAGTGGTAACAAACCCGAGTGCTGATAGTCTTTTGTTTGGTAAGCAATAGAAAGTAGGGAAGAAAGTAGCTAGTGGGAACCCAGGCGACTGGAGAGCTTTTCCAGAAGTGGGCTCAATGTCACTAGATCTAATAGGTTTTTTTTGTTTTGTTTTGTTTTTTTGAGAGAAGTTAAAAGTCTAGATCATTTGGGGATCCTTAGTGTCTCGGTCAATCAAGTATCCGACTCTTGAGCTCAGCCCAGGTCTTGACTCAGGGTTCTGAGATCAAGTTCCATGTTGGGCTCCATGCTGGGCATGGGGACAATCAGTCAATCAATCAAATCAATCTAGTTCTTTTTATTTGAAATGTTCAGATTTTAAAATATTGGTAACTTATTCAGGTTGAATTGTTTACCTACTGGATGTGAATGCCTTTGTGACCTTTGCATATTACTTTTGGTAGAATTTTTTTTTTAAAGATTTTATTTATTTATTTGAGAGACAGAGAAAGTGAGAGAGAGCATGAGAGGAGAGAAGGTTAGAGGAAGAAGCAGACTCCCCGTGGAGCTGGGCACCTGATGTGAGACTCGATCCCAAAACTCAAGGATCATGACCTGAGCCGAAGGCAGTTGCTCAACCAGCTGAGCCACCCAGGCGCCCACTTTTGGTAGAATTTGTTTTAACCATAAGTTTGCCTTCTAACTTTAAACAATTGAGAAGTAGTAAAAGTCTATGAAAGAGTATTAATAGGATAGTAACAGTAAAATTTCATACTTTGGGGAGATTAAAGGCTAGGTGAGACATAATTATTCATTATTTTAGTAATTTTGTGTAGTTTATGATATACTTCAGATGAGTTTTAGTTGAACTTAGATTTCAGATTATCATGGGATGCTACTAATTTAAATACACTCTAACACAGAACATAAAACCAAAGAATAAAAAAAAATTAGAATTTGAAAATCTGAGCAGGTATTAAAATCTATGTTAATAGAAGCTTCCTCAGTGTTGTGGCTTTGGTAACAAATCATGTTATTCTCTCCTTTCGCTACTCATATTCATTTATTTTCTTATGGTATGAATCATGTGGAGATTTAAGATGCATGTAGTTTTTCATTGAAATGCCTTTATTACATTTATAGGTAGGCTAATATAACATAGAATGTTGTGACTTTTAATGGAATTTCACACAATTAGAGGCCTTCATTTATATGGAATATTACCCTGGAAACAGTTTTTAGTGAAGAGGAAACAAAAGTCAGTGGTTAGTTGTTATGGTTTTATTAAATGCTTTAATGTTAATTAACATATAAAGTATCCTTGGGGCACCTGGGTGGCTCAGTGGGTTAAGCCTCTGCCTTCAGCTCAGGTCATGATCTTGATCTCAGGGTCCTGGGATCCAGCCCCGCATCGGGCTCTCTGCTCATCAGGGACCCTGCTTCCTCCTCTCTCTGCCTGCCTCTCTGCCTACTTGTGATCTCTGTCAAATAAATAAATAAAACTTAAAAATAAACAAACAAAAAATAAATAAAGTAAATAAAGTATCTTAGAGAAAACTTCAATGTCATTTCATCAGTGATTGAAAAAAAATTCAGACTAATTACTTGTTAGAGTAGAGGGTTCGACCACAAACCCAGATTAAAGACCTAATCTACTGTTAGTTGCAAATTCACTATTTCAAAATAATTTTTCTTATTCATTTATTTAAAATTTTTTTTTCTCCCCAAATATGTTTAATTTTTCAGTGTTACAAGATTGATTGTTTATGCACCACACCCAGTGCTCCATGCAATATGTGCCCTTCTCAATACCCACCACCAGGCTCGCCCATCCCCAACCCCCTCCCCTCCAAAACCCTCAGTTTGTTGCTCAGAGTCCACAGTCTCTCCTGGTTCAACACCCCCTCCGATTTCCCCCCATTCGCCCTTCCCTTCCTTTTCACGATGCCCTCCATGATTTTCTTTATACTCCACACGTAAGCGAGACCATAAGATAATTGACTCTCTCCGCTTGACTTATTTCACTCCGCATAATCTCTTCTAGTCCTGTCCATGTTGATACAAAAGTTGGATATTCATCCTTTCTGATGGAGGCATAATATTCCATTGTATAGATGTACCACATCTTCCTTATCCACTCATCTGTTGAAGGGGATTTTGGT
>CM052799.1:75147937-75196406 GCA_028533885.1 Nasua narica
TATGGAAAGGGAAATTAGAGAATCGATTCCATTTACTGTAGCACCAAGAACCATAAGATACCTGGGAATAAACCTAACCAAAGAGGTAAAGGATCTGTACTCGAGGAACTATGGAACACTCATGAAAGAAATTGAAGAAGACACAAAAAGGTGGAAAAGCATTCCATGCTCATGGATCGGAAGAATGAACATTGTTAAAATGTCTATACTACCCAGAGCAATCTGTACTTTCAGTGCCATCCTGATCAAAATTCCACCAGTTTTTTTCAAAGAGCTGGAACAAACAATCCTAAAATTTGTATGGAACTAGAAAAGACCCTGAATTGCTAAGGAAATGTTGAAAAAGAAAAACAAAGCTGGGGGTATCACATTGCCTGATTTCAAACTTTACTACAAAGCTATGATCACCAAGACAGCCTGGTACTGGCACAAAAAAAGACACATAGACCAGTGGAACAGAGTAGAGAGCCCAGAGATGGACCCGCAACTCTATGGTCAAATCATGTTTGACAAAACAGGCAAAAATACCCAGTGGAAAAAAAATAAAAAATTTTTTTTAAAGATTTTATTTATTTGACAGAGAGAAAGAGATCACAAGTAGGCAGAGAGGAAGGCAGAGGAAGAGGGGGAGGCAGGCTCCCTGCTCAGCTGAGAGCCCAATTTGGGGCTTGACCCCAGGACCCTGAGATTGTGACCTGAGCTGAAGGCAGAGGCTTAACCCACTAAGCCACCTAAGTACCCCTCAAAATAGTTTTTCTTAATGAGTTTTTCAAGGCTACCTTATAAGGAAAGACATCTGTTCCATCCAAAATCACTAGTTCTTTGAAAAATAGCTTAATCAATTATGAAATCTTTTTTTTTTTTTTTTAAAGATTTTATTTATTCATTTAACAGAGAGAGAACACAAGCAGGCAGATAGGCAGAGGCAGAGAGAGAGGAGCAGGCTCCCTGCAGAGCAAGGAGCCCGATGCGGGACTCGATCCCAGGACGCTGTAATCATGACCTGAGCCGAAGGCAGCCGCTCAACCAACTGAGCCACCCAGGCGTCCCCAATTATGAAATCTTTAGTTTGTCCTTCAGATCTTTTACATATTCTTTAATATAAAAATAAAATACTTGTTACTGACTTAATTTTTCTAAGTTAGAATTTTTTGACTTAGAGCATTTCTTTTAATAGTGTTCAATTCTTTGTCAAATTGTGGCTTTAAAAATTTAATGGAAAAACATTTTACTGTGTCCTTTTTATTATAAGAAGAATATATACTCATTATAGAAAAATTAAAAAATAAAAACCACAAACAATCCCACCACTCAGAAATGACTAGCAAACCCCATTCTTTTTTTGTTTTTGTTTTTTTTTCCTTTTTTGCTTTGACTGGCTAGTATTTTATGTTTGTCTTTTCTGTGATATTATTCATAGTTTAGTAGATTGGTTTTTAAAAGACATTATAATATTCAACAGAGTTCAAATGCATACTCTTCATAAAACTCTCATCCCGTTCCTGGAAGTAAATTCTCTGTCCTAACTGCCATGTGAGTATATATATATCTCTGTTATGATACCTTGTAGCTATCTCACCCCAAACATCTGGAGGGTAAGTGCTATCTTGTATCTTTTTTATATTCTTTTAACATTTACTGACTCTTGAATGAATACATGAAAATCGATCTTTAACTTGTCTACTGAATCCACCAATTGAAAGCAGAATGGCAGCAAATATATATATATATATATCTTTGTGTGTGTATATATATATATATACACACACTTACACTCAATTTTTATAATTCTAATGGGTTGTACAAGTAGGGCTTTTGTGGAAATCTGGTTATACTAAGAAATCAGTAAAGTTTATGGAGCTAAAGATATACCTGATCTTCTAAGATTCTTCCTAGATCTAAAGATATACCTGATTTTCTAACCATAATAATTAATGAAGATTTACTATTTCAGATTTGCTAAGTAAATTTAATTTGAAGGGGGAATTTTGCTAAATAAGTATTATTTACAATATTACAGTATTAAAGGACTGCAAAAGAAATACTGACTTACTGGAAGGTTTGTAATTAAATGGAGCATGGGAAACTTGAAACAAAAAATTTAGATGTGGTCAATCTGGTGTGGTATTCTTTAGGTAAAAGGTAATTCACAATTCTAGAGGGGATTAGACCTTCAGAAGTTACCTTCTTATCAGTAAGAAACTGAAGTTTTGGGACATAAATAACTGGACCGGGATCATAAGACTGCATTATACCTAATGCTCACTTGTAATGTGTGCTCAAATAAGTTTTGAATGAGTAGATTAAATGCCTTATGTGTAAGAAGTTGTTGAAAATTTCACTTCATGTCCTTTAGCAAAGTCATTACAAAAAAATTACCATGAATGTGTACATTAGAAAACAGAATGTTTGCATTCCTTAAAAATGTTTATGCTTTGAAGAGAAGAACTTAGAAGACAATACTTTTTTAAAGTATTATGGCACTGTGAAGGAAGATGAAATAGAGTGAGTTCTAGTTAGCTTTGTTTTCGGCAGCACTTTGACTATTTATTGGAAGGTATCCTTGAATAAGCTTTATGGAAACTTTTCAAGTTGGAAGATTTCAGCTGGAGTGTCTAAAGGGTCACTTAAAAAAAAAAAAACCCTCTATATTAAAATAAAATGTGTCCAAGCTTTAAAGAAAAGATCTCAGAGTTTGCAGATGATCCTAAAATTGGAGCTAGAGGAAATAATGAGGAACAATGCAATCAGATTCAAAAAGATTTGGATTGTTTAGGTGATTGGGCCAGCAGATGGCAAATGCAGTTCAGTGTAGACAAATGTAAAATAATTATCTTAGGAACAAAGAACCAATCATACAGCACACTGATCAGGAAAAAATTTGTGGGTTATTGTAGGAAAACCATTGAAACAGTTAACCCGGTGCACAGCTGCAGCAAAAAAGGCAAGCAAGAAACCAAATTAGCAGACGGATAGAATATAAAGCAAGAGGCAATACTTATAGTGTATTAAGAAACTTGCTAGACCTCATCTAAATTACTCAGTCTAGTATTGGTTGCTAGAACCACTTTAGAAAGAGTAAATTTTTGCCTTGGAAGTAGACTAGAAATTATAACAAGCAAATCTAATAATGTTAAAGAGATTCGAATTAATTTTTATGAACTTTGAATTTGTGAACTTTATAGATTTGAGCAAGACACTGAGTCAAAATAAAGGCACTTCAGGTCTGTCTACTATCAAAACTTGATCTTAATAGAGAAAGCATATGGTTTTAGCTGCCTAGGGCCTTACCTAACCCCCTTTCTAGTTTAGGTAGGAGGTTGCTCCTCACTTCTCTCAACTAAGGAAGCCTAAAGGCTGGCATTATGAGGTCTTTTTGCAGCTTGAGAGCTGCACCCAGGCACCAAGAGTGATCAGGGGCATGAAATCTAAGAGCTGCAGATGAGATGTCTCCTTCCTGTCCTGTGACATTGGTTACTGATGGAGTGACATGTTGCAGTCTTCATTCTAGGCTGTGGGGGCAGGACATTGTGATTTGCCTTCCTTGGTTCTTCATTCTCCAACCTTGTATCAGTTTTTTTGAGCTACCCAGTACTCAGCGAATAAACTCCTTTTTGACTTAGGTGAAGCAGAATGTGTGTTTTTTATAATCTAGAGCCCTGACTGGTACAGTGTAAAGGTCTTGTTATTTTAGCCTTGGCCATTGCTTTTTTTTGTTTTTCATGTGTTTGCTTTGTTTGAAGTGGTGTCTTATTATAAATCATATTTTGGATGAGATGAAGAAAGCTAAAATGCAAAATCTGTCTCTAAAGAGTCTTTCCCAATCTTTCTCATAGTTGAAAAGATGCAAGAAAAATTTGTACCAATACTATCAGCATCAGTAATTCTCTTGTAAAATTTAACTTTATCCATGTAACCAAATAGTGTCACTTTGTTAAAAAAGTGTGTGGTGTTCAGTCTGTTTGTAAAGAGTGCGTATACATATCTTTATGTGGTATCTTTAAAAAGCATTTTCACGTTTTATTTTAGAGGAAACAATGCACTATTTTCTTAGTGTCACATGACTGATAAGTTGTAGATCAGGATACACTGTCCAATGTTTTTTTGTTTTATGTTGATTAGTGAATATTTGTTGAATGAAATATTTTGAAGAATAATAACACTTGTGAATTAGGGGATTAATTATATTTTAAGTTTGTGATGAGTTGATCAGTTAATATTTAGAATTGATTCTTATCACACATGCGATTTTTTTTTTAAGATTTTTATTCATTTGACAGAGAGAGATCACAAGTAGGCAGAGAGGCAGGCAGAGAGAGAGGGGGAAGCAGGCTCCCTGCTGAGCAGAGAGCCCGACGCGGGGGCTCCATCCCAGGACCCTGGGAGATCATGACTTGAGCCAAAGGCAGAGGCTTTAACCCACTGAGCCACCCAGGTGCCCCTACACATGCGATGTTTTAAGTAGTGATTAGATTTTCCATTTATCAAATATGTCATATTGACTTGTATTTAAATTGTTGGTCCAGTATATGGATGCCTGAGGCACAGCCACATGTAAAGTGGGGAAAAAAGTAATAGAAGTTTCTTTTTTTTGAGGAATGGTATGCAGGGCTGTTCCCTGGAAAAATTTTGAAGTAATCAGTAATTTGATTTTGAAGCTTTCATCATCCTTAAATTAGAAATGGAACCCTCCCAATCAAAAGACTGTTTTTCAGTCCATTACTCATAAACCTATAGGTTGCCAGAACTTTCACCCTCTCCTAAGACCTGATTGTATCATGGCATCCATGACAGCCTTGCCTTCTAAAGTAAGTATTCCATGATTCAGATTTGACTCCCCCTGCAACTTTGCCCTGTGGTATAGATTATGGATGGTGTTAGGAGAGAAAGCTGTATGACTGAACTATTTCAGACATCTATATAAACCCCTTCCCCTCTTAGAGATTATTCTTTTATGAAGAGGATACTTAATGCTTTGACAGTTTGGTTAGTATATCTCAGTGAGGGAAAGACATCCATGTAGTATTAAGGGAAATGTGTTTGGTTTTGTTGAACCATTAGGGACTGCCTATATTATTATTATAGTCACTTAATTTTCCAAGTAAATTTGGAAAATTATTTTGAGTATGTGAATATTAAGGGTAGTTGAAGTTTTACATTCTAACCGTGAAATTATTTGAGATCTTCAGTTTGTTTTTTTATGCATCCTATACATGTGTAGAAAGAGGTGTCTGGAACATAGAGTTAAAATACTTAGGAGACGATTACATACTGTGGTGGTTATTGTCAGATCTGCATATCTGCAAGGTAGCATAATGATCCTTTTAGAAGTAGAATTAAGACCCTGTGCCCCAAACCCTGCTCTCCCAAGAGATATTTATCTTTCTTGTCTGCATTGTAGGTTCCTCTGTGTTGCGGTATCTGCAGCTGGCCATTTCTGTTGATGCTTGCAGTTGAGCTCTCCACTGACTGCTGTTAATTTTCTCGCTACCCCACATGGGGACCCAGTAACTCTTGGCTGTTTCTGGTTGGTTTCTGGATGAAAAGAGACAGGCCTTGTATTAATCATGCCTTTCAAAGTGTGCACACTCAGTAGCAATGAGGGACTAATGCCTGCTTTGTATAGTGCTGTTGGATGCTCAGGGGCTATTTTTTCCTTGCCCCAGACTTTTTCTTTCTATACTTAACTGCTAGGTTTGGAGTCATTTCAGAAGATCAGTGGCTGGGGCGCCTGGGTGGTTCAGTTGGTTGAGCAACTGCCTTTGGCTCAGGTCGTGATCCTGGAGTCCTGGGATCGAGTCCCGCATCAGGCTCCCGGCTCCATGAGGAGTCTGCTTCTTCCTCTGACCTTTTCCCCTCTCATGCTCTCTCTCACACTCTCTCTCTCAAGTGAATAAATAGAATCTTTAAAAAAAAAAAAAAAAAAGAAGATCAGTGGCTGTAGAGAGCTTAACCGTATAGTGGAATATTCCTACATTTAGTTCTGGTTCCTGCTGGTCTGCCTGCCTCTTTCCCTCCCTTTCAACCTTCCCTTCTTCCCTCACTGTATTCCTTCTTTTTTCTTTTCCTTTTTTTGGTAACAATTTCAGTTATTTCTTGTTTAAAGAAAATGGTCACGTTAGAAAATTCTTTGTAAAAAGTAACTCATGAGTTTATTCTAAAAATATTGCATTATTTATTAGTAAGGGATTAAATGTGTTTAAATTTTTTTTACATAAAAATGGGATGTTACATATCCATTACTGTTTTTCATTTAATGGTATATTGGCAGGAAATATACATCATCTCTTTTATATCTATATCATCTCCTTTAGTAGTTGTATAATATTCTGTTGTGTGGATATACTATAATTTAACTATTGATAACTATTTGAGTCATTAGAATTTTTCACTATTACATATGATATGGCATTCAAAATACTTTTAATAAAGTTTATATATATAGCTCTCATTATTTCCATAGGATAAATTGTGGAACTGGATTTATTGGATAAAAAGGTAATTACATTTTTAAGGCTTCTGATATTTTTGTCAGAATTCATGTATTTTACTCCCACCACTGATTTTTGAGAATCCCTTTTATTTTCTTGTCAATAGCAGGTATTATTACTTAAAAACATTTTTGCTAATGTTATAGGTGAAAAGTGTATCTTAGTGTATATTTTAAATGTTATGGGCCATTTCTATTTATTTTGTAATTTTCTCCTTAATATATTTGCCTGTTATTCAGGTATTTTACTCATATTTATTTAAGTACTAAATTTATATAATAAGAAAATTAACCATTTTCTGGCATGTTGTTTTGATTTTTTTTCTGTATTCTGTATTTTTTTTAAGATTATTTATTTATTTGACAGAGAGAGAGAGAGAGAGAAAGAGATGACAAATAGGCAGAGAGGCAGGCAGAGAGAGAGGGGGAAGCAGGCTCCCTGCTGAGCAGAGAGCCCAATGCGGGGCTCGATCCCAGGACCCTGAGATCCCGACCCGAGCTGAAGGCAGAGGCTTTAACCCACTGAGCCACCCAGGCACCCCTTCTCCCCTTCTGTATTTTTTTTTTTAACTACCGAGTTGAAGTATTGCTTTGGTTTTTTTTTTTTTTTTTGGTTTATTTTTGGGCCATTTAAAATTTTTATTTAATCAAATATGTCTTGTTTTATGTAAATTTTTTCATTTTTAGTATTTAAATTTTCCTTTAAGTATTAATTTTTAATCTAGGATTTTTAAGTGTTAGTTTTGGGGCATTTATTTTGTATTTTCTGTTTATTGGTTTTGCAGAGATTAATGTGCACCCAAACATTGATGCACACACAAACTTGTAATCAAGAATATAAGAAAGGAGCACTGAGCTGCTGCCAGCTGACTGTGACCTTGAGTCTCAGCTTCTGTATCTGTAAAATGAAGATACTGGTCTGATACAGTGCTGCTCATTCGGTTATTTTGCCCATGAACCCCAGTAAAAAATAAAATGTACATCATAACCCAGGACTGACATACACACACTCATATACCGATAGGTATTTGTGTGCGTGTATACACACATACTACACACGTTCTCCTTTTTGTATGTCATGCCATATCATGTCATGAAAGGCCAGACTATTTAAAAAATTGCTTTATGCAACTTACTAAACTACTTTCATTACTCACAAAGGGGTGAGTAATGAGTATAGTTTGTGAAACACTGATCTAGTGAATTGGACACTGAAATGCCTTCTAGGGCCGACCAGGTAACATATATAAATACCTTGGCAATATAGCAAATCAGAGGACCTGGGTCTTACCTAAAGGCATTCAAATGAAAATAAAACTTGCTAGGTCAACAAACATTTTTAGGTGGAATTTAGCCTGCTAATTTGGGCCGCTAGCCTAGACCAGAGGAAATAAAACCCAAAGTCGTAAAATACAAGCTCATAAGTCTGTCAGATTTGCTATAAAATGTTTTATACAGAGCATGTTCAGGCAATGGAACACAGACTGTACTTTGAGTAGCATTGGTTTAGATGCTGAGTTTTGGGTACTTTCCAGTACTTTCCTAATCTAGAATTCTGTGGCTCTGTGACAACTTTTAGACATAGAAATTGAGAGACAAAGTGGCCTCACTCAATTTTTCCGATCTGATAATCCTGTGATAGCATCTGAGCAAGAGAAATACTACAGAGATCATTCTAGGTATCTGAATTACTCTGGAGGATGATTGAAGGGAAGGTGAACTTTGTCCTTTCTATGCCAAGCAAAAGTGATGACACAATATCCCAGCATCTGTGTCTAAAAACGAAAGCTGCTGATGAATAACCAATGAAAAATTATATTGAAAAGTTCAGTGTCACTGAAAAAATACAGCAGCATTTAGATACCTGCTGAACCTTTGTGTGTATGTATATGCACACAAAATTATTTTTATGACCTGATTTTCTAGTTTTGGGGGCAAGATATATACCTACAAGAGAGATTCTGTGATGTACAACCATTAAGGCTCACTTTGGTGACTTGGGTAATTGTAATGGAACCATGGAGTCATTAGGCTCCAGATGGAACTTTAATCTGGCTTCTGATTGAGCCAAGTGTCCTTGTAGAGTCTCTAAGCATCTGTTTTGGAAATATATCTGACATTATTCAAAATTTGTACAAATTAAGCCACCCTTGGGTTATAATTCAATTTTTCTTTATTGAGAAATGTATTGTAAACAGTTTTATGCAATCAAGTAAAACTAGCCTGTACCCATTATTTATTTGCCTATTAACTGGTCATTTATATTTTGTGATTAAACTCTTAATGGATTTAAGAAAGCTTACATTCATTATACTTCTAAAATTGTAATTTGTTTATAAAATGTGAAGAGTTGTTTCCTAGTTTTAAATAGCTTTCACAGAGGTACTTATTTTTGAGAGACTATTTAAAAATATTTAAAATTATGGTAATTTCACTTTTGGATAACAGAAACCCCTAAATAATCTGCGTTATGCCAGAGTGAAGTTTATTTTCTTCCATACTGGAAATTCCAGAGACAGAGAAGTCTTTAGGCTTGGTCTTCAAACACTGTATGAAAAAGGTACGAGCTTGGTTTATCTCTCTCTCTCTTGGTTTGTCTTCAGACTGGTTCCTTTGTAATCACAGGATGGCTGCCATTCAGCAGCTAGAGCAACACACATCCTTTCCTTCCAGCAGGGGGAGAAAGCGAGAATGTTTTTTTTCCCCCCTGTCATTGTAGAGTCATGATTCTGTTCTTGGATATTTTGTCTGAATCTACTTTCTATCCAGTGTGACTGAAGGCCAGACCTGGAGCCTATTAAATCCTTAGGGTAAAGACTGCCCTCCTGTGATGTCTTTTGAGAGCCACCTGTCCTGTTGTCCCCTGGTAAGTTCATGCCTCATTCCAGCAGCGGTCTGGGCCCACTTGCTCAAACTGTCTATTTCAACATGTATCTCTGTATGTATATAGCTGTATGATTGACAGTTAATGAAATACCCAGTCCATCCTTTTCTAGTAAAGAAATATATGAAGGCATGTGAAATGCATTCACACAAAATATGCTCATATTTTTAAAAAATATTTGACATGTGTTGGAATGAATTCTTGGGAGTAGGGTCTGGGTTTGAGTCTCTTTATTTCTGTTTTACTTTGTATTGTGTTTGCAGGCTGTGTCTAAAATTAGTTCAGGTTTAAAAGATAAGTGTGCAGCAGGAAGAAGAGTAGAGGCTCTCATGGAAATTGGAGAACAGGGCTGGGTTTTAAGACAGTAGCAAGTAGTTTTGGTTTTAAGGCAGTCTAATAAAATATACCTTTAGCTTTACTCTGTATGCCATCTTTCTCTCTGGGTACCAACAGGGATTTCTGTTTTCATATTATTGTAGCTTATGTTGTTAGTTCCTGCTGTAGCAGCCAGGGCAGAAGACGTGTTTCTTTTGAGATTTTTAGATCAACTTGTTTGAGAGGCATAGTGAATCTGAAGCAGTCCATCGTTTTAAGCCAGGTAGTAAAGGTGCTACTTTACTGATGAGCGTGAGCCTGTTACCCACCTAAGGTCCAGTCCATTGTTGCTGGTGTGGTATAGGACGGGGCAGTCGTGTCACAGAGGCTGGATTCAAGGCAGCTTCTTTTGGAGGAGAGTGACTGTGACTGACAGATTCACTCAAGTAGGCTAGTGTATAAGAGCTGAGAAAATGGCTACCTTGAATTTGAAAGATATATTTATTTGAGAGAGAGAGAGAGAGAGAGAGAAAGAGAGAGAGAATCTCAAGCAAATTCCAGGCTGAGTGTGGAGCCTGCCTAGAGGCTCGATCTCATATCCTTGATCATGACCTGAGCTGAAACCGAGTCAGCTGCTTAACTGACTGTACCACCCAGGTGCCTCTACCTTTAATTTGAATGCTCTTCCAGGGAAAGGTTGTTGTGGGAATACAGGAGTATACTATTTTATTTGTTGCATGGTAATTGTATTTGTCTTCTGGGACTGCTGTAACAAAGTACCACAAACCGGGTGGCTTAAGTAATAGAAACTTATTATCTCAGGTCTCTGGAAGCTACGTGTCTGAAATCAAGGTGTCAGAAGGGTTGGTTTCTTCTGAGAGCTATGGGAGTATGTGGTTCTTAAGTCTTGATTGCTTATTTAAAATAACTCTTTTTTTTGGTAATTAGATTTACTGAAGATGATTATATTAGTAATATAGTTATATGCACTGTTTGGTTGCTGGGATGGTAAATATGATTAATATGATTGGAAATGTTTACAGAATTTATGTTGGTGGTTTCATTTAAAAAATTGGTCCTTTTGGTCACTGTATACATTTTCAAGGGAATTATTTTTAATAGGAAGGTACTTCCTGTATAATGGTATGACAACTAAGAGTCTTATGTCCAGATGCAAACTGATTTAAGTTGATTAAAGAGATGTGTCTAAAGAGAAGGTTACAAATTTAAAGTAAAATTAAATCTGATGAAATTATCAAACTGATTTGTTCTAATCATTCTGCTATAATAAATGTGCTTTCCTCATTTCAATATTAAGTTTATAATATATTTGTAACATATAGGAATTACAACAGTGTTTTGTTTTAGTTTTTCCCTTTGACTTTGCTTTAATTTTGAATTTTTCTGTTGGAAATGTCAGTACTGGTTTATTTTTACTTACCCTGGTTTCTAAGATTTAATTATTATGACTTAACTAAAGAATTTACTCCCTCCCTCCAAAATGAGTACATCTGTTAAGCAGATGCAGATCTTGTGAAGTAAGTTTTGCCATTAGAATAACCCCTCTCCTTCTCAGTTAGTTTATTTCAACATTTTCCTAATAAATATGTTCATGGAGTAAAGCTGGTCACTGGGCTTCTTCCCTCCTTCCCTCTCTTTGTTTCTTTTTTCCTTCCCTTTACTCTTTATTTTGAAAGACGTTAGGCTTGTAGCAGAGTTACAAAACTAGTAATCTTCATCCAGCTTCCCCTAATGTTAACACCTTGTATAACCATAGCTTAATTTCTAATACTAAGAAATTAACGTTGGTACAGTACTAGTAACTAAATTGCTGATTTATGCAGGTTTCACCAGTTTTTCCACCAATTCCTCTTTCATTTTCAGGATCCAGTCTTGGAACCCACATTGCATTTAGATGTCATATCTTGTTAGTCCTCCTACAATGTGTAATAGTTCTTCACTCTTGTTTTTCATGCCCTTGAGACTTATGAAGAGTACTGGTCAGTTCTGTTGTAGGATATCCCTCAGTTTGGGCTTGTCTATGTTTTCTTATGATCAGATTGAGGGTATGCATTATTGGGAAGGATATTACAGAGGTGATGTCCTCTGATATGCTCAATATATACTGTCAGTGGTACATGAGGTCTTGTTAACCAATAATATGGCTGCTTCAATATTCATTTTTAAATTCAGGTGAGAGTCACATGACATAAAGTTAACCATTTTCAAGTAAAAAATTCAGTACCATTTGGTACATTGACAGTGTTTTTGCAACCATACCTATATCTAGTTCTCAAACATTTTAATCACTCCAAAAGGAAACCTGAATATTAATCAGTTACTCCCAATTTGCCCCATTCTCAAGCCCTTTCCCACCCAAATCTGTCTCTTTGGATTTAGTTATTCCAATTCATATGAATGGAATCATTCAGTAAGTATTCTTTTATTTCTGTTTCTGGCTTCCTTCACTTAGCATAATGTTTTTAGGATTCGTCCACATTTTAGCATTCATCAGTACCTCATTTTTTATGGCTAAATTATATATCATTGTATGTATATACCAAAGTGTGTTTATTTGTTCAGCCATTAGAGGACATTTGGGCTATTGTGCATAGTGCCACTATGAACATGCATTATATGCATTATATGAATTACCGCATCTCATGATAATTCTAACAAACTTTCTGGTTCAGGTATTTTTAATTTTTTTGTTTTTCATTTGATTGAATAAATTTAATTTTGTTATAGAATAATACGGTACCACAAAATTCAGAGCAAAAAGTACTTCATAGATTTTATGTGTCAGAGTCTGTTTTGTTTTAAAACCTGAAAGTATTTGTCTTTTATAATTCTGATTATATTTTTCTGGATCTGATTGTTGACAGAATTTATCTATTTTTTCCCGTTTAAAATGGTAATAAGACACAGTGATAGAGTCCATGAATTTGTTGTATGCTTTGTATTATCAGCTGATGTTGTATTGATTTGTCCTTATTTTGGACAGTTTATCTCCCAACATGGAGGAAATTTACTAGTTTAAGGAAACATCTATGAGAAACGCCTTGAAGAACAGTTTAAGGACATTATACTTTTAAATGTTTTTTCATTAAAGATTTGAAATTTTTTAGTGTAGTTTTTGAACCTTTTTTATAATTCATTTTCATTTTCTCATGATAGATAATCATAATAGTATTGATTTTTAAAAATGCTTTATACTTTTCCATATAACAGGAAAAGGAGGATTGATAGTTCTAGTGCAAATCTGTAATAAAATGGCAAATGAGAAGGAAAAGTCCTTTAAGAATAGATCAGATCAATAAAGGCTGTTCTTTACTCTGGTTTTCCTTAATCTTGAGTGAGAACCTTGTGTGTAGTCTCTGAACATATTTCCACCAAAGAGGAGTATGAGTTGGTTCTTTATTGGGTTAAGATAAAATATTTGGTCTTCAGGTCATCTTGTTCCAAAAAGACCAGGCTTTTATGCTGAAACTCTGTTGACCCAGGAAATCTCCCTTTACCCTTGTGATAAGAAGCTCTAGGGGACCTGAGGCTTTCAGGCACAGTCAAAAGGGCCTTGACCTTCTTTTTTGGTAAGAGTTTTAACTCTTGCATTTTCATCCTGCGTGGACATTTAAAAAGCTCTAGAATAAAACTCATGGCCTACTCCTGATTTAACAATAGACATCTGATGTTGACACTAATCCTGTAGCCTACTAGTCTTCCTTGGGGTGAAGAGGATAATTTTGGAATTTTTATGGAAAAGGAGTAAATTAATGGACATAGTATTTGAAAACGATTTGAAGTCATATAAACTTCCTTTTTTTGTTAATAAATCTCAAAAATCAAGCATTGTTATGAGGACCTAGACTTACAGGTCTGATGATATAACTTATGGTAGAGAGATAACTGTGAAGACTAAATGGTAGCATATATTTCTTGGACTAATGTCACTCCATTTCTAGTTTGTAGACTAGGGGAACAGATTATTTGACTTCTTGGTACTTGTGTTCCTTGCAGTTCTGTGTTTTTGTTTTTGTTTTTTTTTCTCTCTCTCCTCTCCCTCACTTCTAGGTCCTCTGGTAGTTAATTGTCTCTTTTGGTGTGAAACTCTCCCTCAAGCTGTTGCTGAGATTTGGGCAGCTGGGTGATGGCAGTTAAATGTTGGGCTCCACATGCAGGACTTGGAGTGTCTGTATTCTCAGATGCTTATCCATGATAAGCCATATACTTATATTGTAAACATCCTCTTTTCTGTTTTTGGAAAGTCATTCTTTTTGAGTTGGAAATGGGCTAATTTTCTGAGTGTTCAATTTTTAAATGTTCCTGAATTTTAGAGCTGTAAAGAGATTTAAATGATAATTAAAAATTCTTTAGGTATAGCAGAGTAACTCTAGGTAATAATACTGTATTGTTTATTTGAAAGTTGCTAAGAGAGTTGATCTTATAAGCTCTCATCACAAGAAAAAGTAGTAACTATATGGTGATGATATTAACTAGGTTTATTGAGGTAATCCTTGCATAATATATACAAATATTGAATCATTATGTTCTACACCTGAAAGTAATAAAATATTATATGTCAATTATATTTCAATAAAAAGACTAAAAAATATTTTTCCATTCAAATCAGTCAGAGAACTCACTTTTAAAAATAATTGAATAAGAACTTCAACTAATATTTGAAAAAGGGAAGGTAAGAAAATTCTTGATTTTTATTACCAAGGAAAATTATGTGCAATGATCCCAATACTAGTAATGTTGCCATGTTGTTATTTGCTAGTAAGTGAATTGATCTGATGGTATTGGGAATACTCTAATAAAATAAGTTAATTTTCATATGTGAACACAGTATAAAATCCGAATGCTTATTTCTTTAGTCAAAAGATGGGATTACCTTCTATAATGAAGTTTAAATAATCAGAGATGCTATACCCAAAGTCACTGTTTTAACACATTCATCGCTTTGCACATTAAGCCACCATCTAAGACTTCAGATTTACAGGAGTGGGTAGCATGCATTAAAGATGATCCCTCTGTAAAAAGGGAATAAAATTTCTTCAGCAACTTTAAACCAGGTGTAAAGAAGGGAGTATTTTCATAAATACAGAGCTACTGTGCGAAAGCCCTGCTTTGGAGTCATGGGACTGAATTCAAAAGTGTGACATATTGCTATCTTTCCTCTAAGGAAATCTATTTGGCTTGTCTAGAATGTTCTTTCCTCCTCTCCCTTCCTTGTGGTTTTTTCTTTATGAGTAGGAGAGAAGAAGTAAAAATCATTTTTACCCATTTGAAACTATAGCTTTTTTATATTACTTCTGAAATTAAGCTGATAAACTAAAAACATGGCTTATTTAATCATATGCATGTCCATAATCGTATATTCATCACATATTCATCATAATTACCAGAAGCCAGCCATTTCTACCATCTCTATTCCAAGCCACCACTGTGTCTCACCTGGAACTCCTAGTAGCCCAACTGATGTCTTTTTTTTACTACACTCCCTCCCCAACAATTTTGTTCTTTACATTAAACCAAAGTGATTCTTTTATAACAAATATCAGATCAGGCTACTCAAATATTCCACTGTTTACTCATTAATTTTTAAAATCTTACAGTGAGCTTCAAGGCCATGTATCATTTGACTTCATTTGCATCTGTACTCATTGTCTTCCTTTCCCCTACTGTAGTCCCAGTGGCCTCAGTGATGTTCCTCAAACACTGTTCGTCTGCCCCACCTGAGTGTCTTTGCTGTTGCTCTTCCTTTTATTTGGAAACTCTTCCCTTAGGTGTTTATAGGGCTTATTTCCTCACTTTCTTCAGATCTCTTCTTAAATGTCATCTTGTCAGGTCTTCTCTGAGTACATGATCTAAAATCATAACCTTGTTCCTTTACTCCCAACCTCCCTTACTCCCTTTTTTTTTTAATTTTATTTTTATTTTTTTTAAGATTTTTTATTTATTTATTAGAGAGAGAGAGACTGAGAATGAGAGGGGAGAAGGTCAGAGGGAGAAGCAGACTCCCGTGGAGCTGGGAGTCCGATATGGGACTCGATCCCGGGACTCCAGGATCATGACCTGAGCCGAAGGCAGTTGCTCAACCAACTGAGCCACCCAGGCGCCCCTCCCTTACTCCCTTTACCTTGCTTTACTTTTCTCTGAAACGCTTCATAACACCTGAGGTAGTGTATATTTATTTACTTATTTACTTTCGTTTATGATCCATTTACCACCCACTTTAGAATGTAGATTTTATTAGGGCAGGAACCTTGCTTTATTTTCTGTGGAATATCTAGCTCTTAGAACTATGCTTTGTTGAGTAAATGAATAAATCAATGGTTAAATAACGCGAAGAGAGTTCTAGGCAGACGTGAAAAGCACTGGTGTGTTTGAGGAACTGGAAGTACTTCTGTGTGGATTTGGGGTGGGCACAGTAAATGATTGTTTTCCCTTTAGTCTCAGAGGCCATTACATGTAGTTTTGTCAGTCAGGCTAAAGACATTAGACTTAGACTTTGTCTTGAGATATCATGGATACCACTTATTGTATTCCATAATGATGAACTAAAAGTGTGGTCAGATTAGCATTTTAGAAAATCTGGTTTCTGAAGATGAAAGAATTGGGGGAAAGACTGTAGGCACAGTGACCATTTGAAGGATAATAGTCTAGGGGCTTGATGATGAGGATGTGAACTAGTCAAGTGACGTAGAGTTGGAAAAATGGACAAATTGAAGAGATATATAGTATTTAGGAAGCAGACCTCAGTAATTGAGTGGATGTTGAGCAAGAATGGCACAAAATAATTTCCATGGCCAGCTACATGTGTGGGAGGCTATTCAGAGATCAGGCATAGGTTTGGTGGTACAGAGTTTAGATAACCGAGTTCAAATTGCTTCTGGAGTGTTGAGTTACTTTCCCAGGGCTGCAATAACAGTCTCAAAAACAGGTGGCTTTACACAGTAGAAATTCATTGTCTCAGTTCTAGAGGCTGGAAGTCCAAACTCAAGATGTTGGGAGACAGTGTTCTCTGCTCTAAGGGGGAGAATTCTTTCTTGCCTCTTTTGGCTTCTGGTGTTTGCCAAATAGTCCTTGGTGCTCTGTGGCTTATGGATGCATCACCCCCAGTAGATGGCCATGTTTCCCCTGCGTGTCTTCAGATAATCTTCCCTTTGTGAGTATTTGTCTCTATGTCCACATCTCCCCATTTTATGAAGACACTAGTCGTAATGAATTAGAACCTACCTTAATGACCTCATTTTAACTTGATTACCTCTGTAAAGACCCAATTTCCAAATAGGGTCACATTCTGTGCTATGGGACTTAGGACTTCAATATATCTTTCACTGATGAATGGTAGAATTTCCTTGAAAAATTAATAGGATTTGATGAATTGAATTAACATAGGGTAGGAGGTCAGGAAAGAGAAAGAGTGAAGGTCAATCTTGAGTTTTCTTGCTTAACTGAGAGAATGCTGGTACCACTGGAAGATAGTTTCCAGGCAAGGTGAGAGTGGAGGGAAATGAATTTTGATGTAAGCCTGCTGAATTCGGAATTGTATGAGATAGATTGATTTAAGGTCTAGTCAGAATTCAGGGAAGAGATTTGCATCTGGATAATTTGTTATGAGAATGTTCAAGTTCTCTGAGGAAGAGAAGATAGAGGGAGGAGAGATAAGTCTAAAAAGGAAGCTAAAGAGAAAAGATTACTTTGTTCAAAGGGATGCCTTCATCCATTATAGAAAAAAAGTGTCTCATGAGGGGATCTTTCCCTTTACTCCAAATGTCAGTTCTAAAGTAATGTCTGGATAGTGGATTTACTAGCCAAAGTGGTCGCTGCATGAACAGAAGTAGAGTTACCAGTTCCTGACAGCTGCGAGTCAGCCTCTGGGCATCTTGCTAAATTTTCAAATATAATTATACAGTAGACTTCCTTTAACAAATTCCGTGTTCCCAGCTATAATTATAACTGCTTTTCTTGCCTCTAGCCTGTTCTTTGTCTTACTACTCTCCTCATTATCTCCCCCTGCTGGTTAGAATTATCCTCTGGTCATTTGGGATCTGAGAAGATATGAAGTGGTTTCCTGTGTTTTCTTTCCGAAACATAGATTCACCAATGGTAACCAATTTCCTCTCTCCATTCTAGTCTAAAATACATTTTCAGTAATGTTTTAAAGCATAAGCTAGCAATATTCTATATTAAAGTAATTTTTATTTTTAAATAGTATGGAAATACAAACTTAGGTATATTGTAAGTTCACTATGCAACTGTCAGAAAATGACCACCATGATTTATCCAGTACTCCGAGTAATAGTTAAGAAACTTTTAAATAAAATTTTTCTCATGGCTGTGCTTTAAACCAAGGTGTTTTTGTTTTGTTTTGTTTTTGTTTTAAATAAATTAAGGTTTGCAACCAGAAATGAAGTCAGCATAAATCCTACAACTATGATCCTGCAATAGTTTCTGGGACTCATCATGGCAGTAATTTGTAAGATTAGAAATATGAGTGGGATTTCCTGTTTTCTCATCTATTTTTATCACCTAGATATCCATTATGAAAATAAATTACTATAAAAATAACTTGATATCCTTTACAAATATATTGTAGTTTTGGGATGATAAACTTCAAGAATGTTATTTCTATGTCATTTAGATTATATTCTAAGTCATTTTAATGTCTTTCTTAAGAAATAACTAAAATGTATGGATTTCTGAGTATGTAGAAGAGGTATGCTTGAACTCTTAGCCTGCAGTGGATGTAGTTCAGAAGGAATTATGGACCATCGTATATGTATGTTCATCACTGATTTATTCACTAAAAAATACTTAAAGAGTATTCGCTATGTGCCAGACACTGTACTAGTTGTTAGTTTACTGGGGCTTTAATTTGAAGAATTTGATTTAAACAGTTATGCTTATAATGGTTGAATGTACTTGGGAATACACAGTAGTGTATTCAGTTGCCTATTAAAATAATTCTGTGTATTCTGGGTAGCTTTAGATTTAAAAAGTACTTCTCTTACCCAATAATTGATTGACACTTTTTTGACCTCAATGTAAGACCGCAGTATTTAATGAACAAACAAGAAGAATAAAGTTTTGATAAATAAGGCATTTTTTTTGAAATGTTTAGAAATAAGCTTGAAGCCTTTTAGCTTTAGATTGATGGGTTTCCTTTTGTGAAAGAGTAAGTGAATAAGGTTATATTTCATGTTTGCAGATCCTAATCCTGTCATAGGAATAATAGAGTCTTAAAGCAGTGCTCTGAAATTCACCATTCTAAGAAATCTCTTCTTACCAGTATAATTTTATGCTCATGTGATGAGGTTTTAGGTTGAGGAATGAGATTAGATTTGCAGGGGCAAAATATTTGCTGTCCTTATTGTTTTGGTTCCCAAGGAATGCTTACCCCTTAGCCTCAAATGTGCTGTGGTATTAGCTACTTTAAAATAGATTGCTCAAGACTCTTTATTTGGAAAACCTTAAATATGCATCATGATGCATTACTTGCAATAAAAAATGAGGCTACAATTACATAAAACAAAATACTACAGCTGGTGACAGATGTCATTAACAACTTACTCAAACACAGATCTTTCACAAAGGAACTGCTAGACATCTAATTTGGGGAGTTAAGGTCCTTATAGCTCAAGATGAAATACTGTTGTCCATTATATTTATTGGGTTTTGTCTTTTTTGTTGTTGTTGCTTTGGTTTTTGATAATTTATTGAGACTTTGCTATTTGATACAGTTAAAAAAACTATTCTTCTGGAGTGCCTGGGTGGCTCAATTGGTTGGCCGTCTGCCTTCAGCTCGGGTCGTGATCTCAGGGTCCTGGGATTGAGCCCTGCGTCGGGCTCTCTGCTTAGTGGGGAATCTGCTTCTCCCTCTCCCTCTGCTCTTGCTCTCTCTCTCTCAGATAAATAAACAATCTTAAAAAAAACCCCACTGTTCTTCTGAGTTACAATTAATGTAGAAGGATTGAAGGAAATAGCAAACCACTGTGAAGCAAACACTATTATAGTAGTTATTGTTGGCAATATCTATCAATGGATGCCAAAAAAAACCAGGGTGAAAGTTTGAGGAGAAGAAATGTTTGCATAATCTAAAAGTATTTCTTTAAGATGTTTAATATTACAAAAGAAAAAATAGTAACTCTGCAGTAGAGAAAGCTGGCAAATGATCTAGGTGGGTATCACCAGTAAACTGATAAGAAGAGGGCACAACATCACTTATGTGATATTATTGCCAGAAATGTATATAACCTCGATCTAATCATAGAAAAACATTAGACAAATCCACATTGAAGCATGTTTTACAAAATGATCAGTACTTTTCTAAAGTATCAGGGTCATGAAAGACAAGGAATTGGAGACGACTATAGAGACATGACAGCTAAAGACAGTGGGATCCTGGATAGGATCCTGGAATAGAAAAAACTTGGGAAAAAATAGAAAAAAAAAAAGAAAAGAGCATTAGTGGACAGCTGGAAAACTTTTGAGTAGTTTAGTTAGTATAGATCCAATGTTAATTTTATGTTTTAATAACTGTATGGTAGTTACATATGATGTTAACATTAGGGGAACCTGAGTGTACAGTATGTGGGAACTCTATGCTATTGTTATAAATTTTCTATAAGCATTAAATTATTTCAAAGTACATCGTATTTAAAAGCCCATTCTTCTGGAAATCTGCTATAGTGATCTCAGCATATCCTGTGAGGCTGTAAAGGTGCTCCCCTATTATAAATGAAGTGTGTTTTGTTTTGTTTTGAGGTAAGCTCTACGCCCATGGTGGAGCTTGAACTCCAGACCCTGAGGTAAGAGTCACATGTTCTTCCAACTGAGACAGCCAGGTGCCCCATGAAGTAAGTGTCTTTGGTTTTAAAAATAAGTGTCTTGGACAGAAATCAGGGTGGACTCCTGTTGTAAACTGTGCTCAGTACTGTGTTGCTGATCATCATTTGTCATCTCATTTCCCATAATCATCTTTTAATAAGAATTGCAGAGATACTCAGGTTGTATAAATTGTATGGAGATGTTAATTGGTCTCTGCTGTAGGCAGTGGACTAGTGTATATGGGGAGAATTTGGAGATTGGAAATACATGATATCCAAAAGTGATATCAAAAGTGAACAAACGTGGGTGCCTGGGTGGCTCAGTCTGTTAAGCATCTGCCTTTGGCTCAGATCATGATCCTAAGATTGAGCCCTGCATCAGGCTCCCTGCTCAGAGGAGGTCTTCTTCTCCCTCTCCTTCTGCCCCTCCCCTGCTCATGTTCTCTCTCTCTCTCTCTCTCTTGCTCTCGCCGTCTCTCTCACTCTCTCTCAAATAAATCTTTTAAAAAAGTGAACAAATATGAGGTATCTGTGGGGATGCGTTTATCATGTTTAAAAAAAAAAACAACAGACCGATAGTGGCCGTGTTTCCAAGATCTAAAATAAAAGTTTACAGTGTTCTAAAAAGTCCTCTTTTGTAAGTTGTCCTTTTTTATACAAACCATACTTCAGGTAGGTTTCAGCTATGAAGGAAGAAATCTATGGGAGGAAGTGGACCATGGGATGAACTTTCTGTTTTATTTTACTAAAAGCATAGCAAGTCACCTGTCATCCGTTTGACATTAGAGCCACCTAATAGCCTTTCTAAATAAAAATTTATAATGCCACCATCTATATATGGAAAACCATTAGTTAAACTTAAACAGGAAAGGTTTATGCCTACTGTTGCAGATATCACTACCAAACTAAACTTACGTCAGGGACTCTTACTTTTAAAAAGGTTTCTTTTTTTTATCTAGAATATTGCCTAGTTATAAATAAATGTTGAATGAATGAATGAATACTGAGGGCCATGTAAGGCAGATTTTCGTAGTAAATGTAAAATTTGCAGGTCTACAATAATGCAGTTTTAGCAGGCCGTGGAATTGTCAGTTTTTTTGGAGAATTAACTCTTTTGTACAAATCTGTACTTGCTATTAAAGGCATCTCAAATTTCATATTTGGTAATTTCCTGATACTCTGAACATTTCCATACCTAGGTTTGTTTCTTTGTGTTTCGGCAGCAGTGTGGTTCTGGTGATGGGAAGGCACACAGCTCCCAGAAAGTTCCTTAGAGAGTTTATGATTGTGTGTTTTTGCCTGAGAGGTTGAAATTAAGGATTAGGGAGAGCAAATGAAGAATTCTCCTGTTTCTGGGATATTCTTAGCAATCTTGTAAAACTTATTCTAGTCCAAAAATATTTCCAAAATATAGTTATAAGTATTATGTACATCATAAGGAGAATTTAATGGCATAGCTAGTATGTGTCATTAGCCAACTTAAAACCTACTCTGGGGTAACACATATGAATATATTTACTGGAATATGGATACTGAAATTACTAGATTCTGCTTTGTTAAAAAACTGCTAATTTTACATTGTTACAATTGTTTGTTTTTATAGATCTCTTCAATCCTTTTTGACACAAAGGTATACTTTAAAATGTCACGTTTTTACTGGTTTAATAATTGATTCCTTTTCTCCCCATCATGGCATGTTATGTTTCTCCTAGCCAGTGCTTCTTTTCAAAGTCATTTGTAAAAGGTAATGAATCTTACTTACAAAGTAGATTTGGTTAGCCTACTTGACACTCTTTGGAGAAGTAGCCATGCACACGGGTGGGGGCATAAGGGAAGGTTAATTTTTTCCACACTTAAGTATTACAGAATGTCCATAGGAAACTAAAGTTGCTTGAAGTCTCATTTAATCTTTTTTTTATATTGTGTCTAAAGTAACCATTAATACTGGGTAGAAGAAAATATTGTCATTTTTATTTATTTTCAATGAGGAATATAGGCTTTATATTAAAAATATGTGTTTTTTTTTTTTAAAGATTTTATTTATTTACTTATTAGAGAGCAAGAGACTGAGAATGAGAGGGGAGAAGGTCAGAGGGAGAAGCAGACTTCCCGCAGAGCCGGGAGTCCGATATGGGACTCGATCCCGGGACTCCGGGATCATGACCTGAGCCGAAGGCAGTCGCTTAACCAACTGAGCCACCCAGGCGCCCCAAAAATATGTGTTTTTAATATTATAATTCATCTGGTTTAAAATCTAGGACAGATTGGAAAGTTGATGAGTGGGACTCGATTTGAGTCCTATGTCTGGTAGGTTCTTTCTCTCTTGATATTGAGCAAGTTAATATGTCTTTCTGAATATATTTTTTCTTATCTATAAAACATTGAAATTAAGAATAAATCTTAATTTTATGAGGATTACATCAAGTAAACATGATAATATGTATGATCACATCTAGCACCAGGTCAGGTTGCCTAACTTCAAATCTGCTGTGAACAGTTGCCTCTTAGAGATATGTTAAGCATTGTGCCTAGAACACAGTAGTCATGCTCAGTTAATTGGCTCTGATTCTCTGATGAGAAAAACCCGCGAAAGGGTGTTTTGAGTTTGTAGTATTGGAAAAATAAGAGTATGAAAAAAATTTAGATGTAAAAACATGATTAACCCAATTAATGCAGTTTTATAGGATTTTTATATCACAAACCTAAAACTTACATAAACTAATTCATTGAGGTCTTGCTCAATAATTAATAATACCTAATTTTGAACCAATAAAAAAAGCAATACTATCTAATACTATTTACAAGCAACAGATTTTGGGCTATTTCAAATCATTTCTTTTTATTCTTTTGCTGGAGAAAAAAAGTCATTAGTCTGCATTTATAATCAGGACTAGCTTCCTGTAAAATTATTTATTTTAACTTTTTATTTATAGATTTTGAAATTTACAATTCTAAATACAGCAATAGTAAGGCACTGCATTTTTGCAGGAAACAAAAAGCACAATTAACATAAAGTCAGAGCCAGCCACAAATAAAATATTCCAGCAAACTGTGTAAGGAAAAAAATGCTCTGGGAAGCAGATGCCAAGAAATGTTGCAAAGGTGGCCTTATTACATTGGAAAGAAAAGAATACAGAAGGATTGGTAGTAATAGTAGTAGGAAGAGGAGGGAGAGGGAAAAGAGGAGGAAGAGTTGGGGAATATAGGTAGCAAATAAGTGAATGGACCATTAAGTGTTAGGCCAGTTCTAAGCATTTTATGCAGATTATCTCGTTTAATCTTCCCAACTATTTTATGAGTTAGGTCACTGCTTTACAGATGAAATAGCTGAGGCTCAGAGAATGTTAAATAATTTTCCCTAAAAGCTCATAGCCAGGATTCAAACCCAGATTTTTTGGCCCTTGAAGTAATGTTCTTAACCACTATGCATACTAACTACATAGCCATCGTCTACAGAGAATGTAGATGATGAACAGAATGTAGTTTTTGTGTTTTTATGGATAATTTTTTTTAAAGATTTATTTGAGAGTGTGCATGGGGAAGGACAGAGAGTCCCCAGCAGAGTATTCACTGAGCATGGAGCCTGATGGTGGGGCTTGATCTCAAAACCCTAAGATCAGGACCTGGGTGGAAACCAGGAGTTGGATACTCAACCCACTGTGCCACCCAGGAACCCCTGTGGATAATTTTTTTAATGGTATCATTGGATTCCTTTGGCCCTTTAAAATAAAATAATTGTTCGTTTGATAGGACCCCTCTTGTTCTCAAAAATAATAACCCACTGAAAATAGGTCAGTGGTAAGACCTTAACTTTCTTTCTAGATGGATTTTTTTTTTAACATTCCTTCTATGGTGGCTTAAAGTAAATTACTACATATGATAATTTCATTTATATACTTAAAAAAAAAGATTTATTTATTTTAGTGAGAGCACAAGCAGGGGGAGCTGCAGAGGGAGAGGGAGAAGCCGTTTCCCCACTGAGCAGGGAGCCTTACTTGTGGCTCTATTCCAGGACACTGAGATCATGACCTGAGCCAAAGGCAGATGCCCAACTGACTGAGCCACTTAGGTGCCCATCACTTACATACTCTTAATAATTGTCAAGAAAGGTAATAGATGAAAGCATAAGAACGATAAAGTGTGGTGTGGGATTATTTCACTTACCTTTTAGGCAGGGATTGTTTTTGGATTTTTGTACTTCCTGGAAGACTACTCTGCAGCTAGTGTGAGTATTTCATTTATTTAAAAGAATCCCACATAGTAGGGGTTTAATATTTAATTGATTAAATTATTCTAGGCATAGAAATAATGAAACTCCCATACTTCCTTCTTTGAGAAACAAAGTATATCCATTCTGTTTGACAAAAGCACATGGATTTTTGCCTTAAAGAGAAATGTCATTTTTTAGCTTGGACCTAATGAACAATAGGTTTTGATGGCTAACACCTGTTCATTTTTTTATTGTAAAAATCCTTAAAAAGATATTGTGACTAAATTATTTTATTCTTAGACAAAGTTTTCTTTCTCTTTTCTTCAAATTTTATAATTCTCTTTCTCAGAGCATTGTCCTGCTCAGCCCTAAGACCTAACGTTCACATTAGCCAAATTTTAAAAGAAATTCATTAAGGGGAAATTTTGGGTAGTATATTTTGGCCAGATCTGAGATGCCCTATCATAATTTAAAAAGATCTTTGAGGCAGTTTTTATGATTTACCTTAATTCAGTTACCTAATTCTGACATATTTTCTCTTAAATCGATTTTTAAAAAATGATAGATTATGTACCTTAACTATACCAAATGGCATCTGATTTAATAAGAAAGTTCTAACTGTATAAAGTCTAAGCGAGCCAGGAGATATGGTTGTGGAAGTGTGGAATTTGGCATTTATGCCATTGTATGGATTCAGCAATTTCCCATACACGTATAACTTATATTCCCTGTATTATTCTCTTCTGTAGCTACTTCACCTTGATTCAGAAGAGGGCTGTTTGTTTAACTTTGTTCTCAGTAGAGGGTAGAATTGTCTAAAGCAGGGACGGCGAATAAATAGCTTCTGTGCATCCTCTTTGCTATTCTTTTTTTTTTTTTATAAAGATTTTATTTATTTATTTGAGAGAGAGAGAGAGAGAGAAAGCATGAGAGAGGAGAAGAAGGTCAGAGGGAGAAGCAGACTCCCCACGGAGCTGGGAGTCTGATATGGGACTCAATTCCGGATCTCCGGGATCATGACCTGAGCCTAAGGCAGTTGCTTAACCAACTGAGCCACCCAGGCACCCACTCTTTGCTATTCTTAATTGCGTACATCGGGTCATGGCATACTTCCTTGCTTGGCTGTAAAGCAGTTTTTCAGTTTTCTGACCTTCAGTGAGCTGACTGTCTCACAAACTTTCCATAGTGAGGAAACCTACCTGCTGTTGTTGGAATAGTTTGGGATGATTATTAGAAATTCTGTGCCTTTTTCTTTCATGTTATGATGTGAGGTAGCCCAGGATTAAAAGATCTTACTTCCTATTTTAGTTTTGGTAAGTGTGCTAGCAGTATAGTAACCTTTTAAGTGTACTTAAACACACTTGAATTTAGCACAACAACTCCCCCCCCAGTACCCTTTTAATGAAATACTGTATTAGGAAACCTTTTTTAAATATTACTACAGTTCATTTTTGGACAGCTTTCCTCCAATAAATATATACTGAAAAGGTTATCTCTGGTTAGGGATGAGGGATAGGTTGTATCTTGCAATCTAAATCCAATACATTGATAAGGTTGATGTATTAGGATTCTCTAGAGAAACATAATTAATAAAGGTGTGTGTTGGATGGGGTGGTAAAGAGAGGGAGATTTTAAGGAATTGGCTCATGTGATTGTGGAGGCTGGCAAGTCCAAAATCTGCAGGTAGGCCAGTGGGCAAGAGCAGGTGTTGTAGTTTAAATCCAAAGGCCTTCTGCTGGCAGAATTACCTTTTCTGCAGGAGAGATCAGTTCTTTTAATTAAGACTTTCAACCATTTTGATGAGGCCCATCCATACATTAAGGAGGATAATCTGCTTCACCCAAAGTCCGTTGATTTAAATATTAATCTCATCTAAAAAATACCTTTATAGAAACATCTAGAATAATGTTTGATTGTAACCTAGCCAAGTTGACACATAAAATTAACTGTCACAATTGAGAAAGACTCATTCATTTGTGATTGTTGAGTACCTATTATGAGCCAGGTTCTATACTTGATATTGGAGGATCTCAGCAGATTTCAAAAGAAAAAAATTAGTAGATAATTTTTTTCTTGTCAGCTAATTTTAGATGTTTGTAATTAGTCATGCTTATGCTAAGTACAGAAAAAATACTTCTAAAAAAATATGTTTTGGGGGAGACACATTCAATGTTCAGTCAGCCAGTAATTTAAGGATTAGAGTAAGAATTTTGGAATGCAGCACTGGTCTTCATCCTGGCTACATATTTGAAACATACTAATGGGGTACCTGGGTGGCTCAGTTGCTTAAGCGTCTGCCTTTGGCTTAGGTCACGATTCCAGTGTCCTAGGATCGAGCCTCACATCGGGCTCCCTGCTCAGTGGAGAGTCTGCTTTTTCTTCTCCCTCTCCCAGCTCGTGTTCGCTTGCTCTCTCACTCTCTCTCTCTCTCTTAAATAAATAAAATCTTTAAAAAAAAGAAAAAAAACATATTAATGACTGGATCCCACTCTAGACTGATTTAATCAGGATCTTTGGCGCTGAGGTCTGGACATCAATTGTTCTTACAGGATCTAAGGTGATTCTAAGGTGGGGTGATTCTGAGGTACAGCTAGGGTGGAGAAACACAGACTATATAATGCAGTTATGAACTGTTTAATGTTTCTTTCTACAGGGAAAAACTATA
This sequence comes from Nasua narica, assembly GCA_028533885.1. NCBI lineage: Eukaryota > Metazoa > Chordata > Mammalia > Carnivora > Procyonidae > Nasua > Nasua narica. The sequence goes on from CM052799.1 coordinate 75,175,337, forward strand.
TTTCTCTGCATTTCAAAACCTAGATGAATCATAGCATTAAATATCTAGTCTCTGATAGAAAGGAACTTCAGAAGACCTATAATTTCTCTTCTTTAGTTCTGATCTCTATCTCATTTCCACAAAGTTAATGCCTGCCTGTCTTTTGAGGACATTTCTTCTTAGAGCTTTTCCTGCATATAAGGAAGAAGAAAATATATATTCTTTTTTACTTATTATTTGTTGCCACTAAATAAATTTTGTCTTATAATGATTTTATGATAGTATGTAGTAATGTTTTGGTAGTGATTTAAACACTTTCTCTAGTGTGGTTTACCATTCTTCTCATTTATTTTATTTTTTAAAGATTTATTTATTTACTTGAGAGAGCACACGTGTGCAGGAAGAAGGGGCAGAAGGAGAGGGAGAGAGAGTCTTAGGCAGACTCCACTGAACTCAGAGCCTGACCCTGAGATCACGACCTGAGCCAAAACCAAGAGTGAGATACTCAACTCACTGGACCACCCAGGTGCCCCAACCATCCATCTCATTTAATCCACACAACAGTCTCGTGACTAGGAAGGAATTGACATCTATTGAGTACTTACTACATAGTACAGCAGTGAAGCTTTAAGCTTCACTTTATTGTTTATATAGTACTCAACAACAATCCTGTCATACAACCATTATCATCTCACTTTACACATGAGGAAACCAAAGTTTGGAGGATAATAAGGTTTAGTGAGTTTCCCAAATTTCATAGTCCTGTCATTTATAAAAATCAGAACTAGACCTCAAAACCACGTTCTCTGACTTACAGTCCTGGGCTCTTTCTGCTGTATTTGTAAACTTATTTCCTAAGCTTTCAGGATAAACAGTCCTTGTTTTATGCATTGCTGTATTCCATATAAACTTATATATAGAAGTTGCTTAATCAGTATTGATTTATTTGTAATGTAATTTTATAGATCTGATTGTGATTATATTTTCCATTTTAAAGGTACATCTAGCTCCAATTACTCCATATGCATGTTTGTTTCTGTATTCTTTATTTACTCTTTGATTCTTTTATGTTCTAATTTAAAAATTATTGTGAAACATTTCAAACTTGGTAAAAGTGCAGAAAATAATGAAATAGACATGTATATACCCACCTTGCTTTGATTTCTCACTTTTTAAAAAAGAAATGATTATTATAGATATTCCTACAGTTCCACATTTGTCCCTTTGTCCTCCCTTTTTCCCAAAGAACAGCTATTATGCTGAGTTCAGTATAAGTGCCTGTATACTGCTCTTATGCCATAAATAAAATATTGTTTATTAAATTTTAGATAAATGGAATTATTGTATACATATCCCTTTTAAAAAAAATAAGCTTGAGCCATATTTTACGTATCATATAATTCACCTTTCCAAATGTACAGTTCATTGAGATTTTAGTAAACTTACCAGGTTGTTCAGTCATCATCATGAATCAGGTATAGAACATTGTCATCACTTGAGTATAATCTCTCTTGCACATTAACTGCTAATCTTCATTCCCTCTGCTGTAGGCAGCCATTAATCTGTTTTCTGGCTTTATAGCTTTTCCTTTTCTGGATATTTCATGTAAATGAAATAATTATTTGGTGTCTTGTATCTGACTTTTTTCAGTGAGCATGTTTTTGAGGTGTGTCTGCTTTGTAGCGTGTATCAATAGTCCATTCTTTTTATTGGTGAATATTATTACATTATCATTATGTTTTGTCAGTACTTTCACTGTTTGTCAGTCCATTCCATGAATATTTAGCTTCTTTTCATTTTTTGACTATTGTGAATAAATCTGCTAAGAATATTTGTATTTAGGTCTTTGTGTTGGTATATGTTTTCATTTCCCTTGAGTAGATACTTAAGAGAATTGCGAATCATCTGGTATATTTAGTTAACTTTTTAAGAAACTGCTAAACTATTTTCCAAAGTGGCTACAGCATTATATACTCTCATTGGTGATGTAGGAGTGTTCCCATTTCTCTGCATCTTCACCAAGGTTTGTTACTCTTTTTTTTTTTTTTTTATTATACACACCTTTTATAACTTAAATTTTTCTCTCAGTGTTTTGTTTCTGAGATTTCTTCTTGTTGATACATGCAGCTATTATGTATTCCCTTTCACTGCTTTAAGGTATGTCAAGAATGAATATAGTAAAATTTCAGCCATGAAATTTCAGCCATATTGAAAAATGGCTCTCTGAAATTCAACTGTGTAAAACATAGGGGTGTTGTTGTGAGGTTATTGAAAATCAGTGTTTTTTTAGTCTTTTATATTGTCATATAAGGCTCAATGGTAAGGATTTGAAACTTACACTTAATACCACTGACTGAAAACTGATCTCAGAAATTCTCAAGTCATCACAAGGCAATCATTTCCTGAGTCCATTCCACAGAAAATAAGAATTTTAGCTTTATTTGAGAAATGGGCAGAAAAAGGCCTCTGTTATTATGGGAAAATATCATTGAGTTTTATCATGGGAAATATTACTATGAAGTTTTACTGACATAATTTGCTCATTCTGTTGATGAACATTTAGGCTGTTTGTAATTTTCACTGTTAACAAACTCTGTGCAGATATACATTTATGTACCAGTTGTCTTGTACATGTGTATACTTCCTTTAGGGAGTGAAATTTCACATATTCAGCCATACTGGATATTGTCAAATTGTTCTCCAAACTTCTCCCCGCCCCAAATCTGGCTTTTCTCCTTTAGTAATGTACTATGCACTTAGAAACATAGGAGTGATTAGAAATAGGTGTAAAGATTAGTGTTATCCAAGTTTGATGCTAATAAGTGTAGTAGCAAGTTATGTATACATAATTACATAATTGTGTGTGCGTGTGTATATAGGTAGAAAATGGAGCCTGTACATCAGAATACTTTTTATCTTCATTCAATATATAATTCCGATCTGTAGGGATAATTTTTATTTACTTGAGAAATTGATGATGAAAAAAATGTACTTATGGCATGTGATTCTTGATGTATTATTTTGGAAATTTTTTTGTTGTTACCTGTCACTTGTTGAGAAAACACAGTAACTAGTTGTAATTGGTATTTAATATTAAATGTTCATCCCAATTTCTTTACTAACCATAGAATTATCAGAGTTTTGTTGCATAATGTTTACTTGAATATTGAGACTGTTAGAAAAGATTTAGTTAAATATGGTTTGTGTTTTTTGTGTTAGCTAATAATAAAATAATTGTAGAATATTTGCATATGTTCACTTTTAACTGGGAAAAGTATGTGAATTGATTTTTACCTTTTAATTTCTAAAATGGAAATGGGGCTCAGTTGGCTAAGCATCTGCCTTCAGCTCAGGTTGTGATTTTGAGGTCCTGATATTGAGCCCTGTATCAGGCTCCCTGCTCAGCATAGAATCTGCTTTTTTCTCTGCCCCTCTCCCTGCTCGTGCTCTTTCTTAAATAAATAAAGTCTTTAAAAAATAAAAATCATACATGGAAGCCAGTCAGTAAAGGCTACATAACGTATGATTCTTTTTATATGAAATGTCTGGAATAAGCAAATCTGTAGACATAGAATGTTGAAGGGGTTGCCCGGAGAAGGGAGGGTTTGGGGGAAATAGTAACAGCTTATGGATATGGAGTTATTTTTTGGGTGGGGAATAATGTTCTAAAATTATTGTAGTGTTGCTTGTAAACTCAGTATATATATATAAAAACCTTGAATTGTATAGTTTAAGTGGATGAATTATATGTGCATTGTATCTCAACAAAGGTATTAAAAACATGATAAATGACCCTTTGTAGAAAATACCAGTAGTACAAAAATGTATAAAAAAAAAAGAAAGTAAAAAGTACTCCAAACTCCAGCAGTTCCTGTGTCCATGTAGAGAAACAGCATCATTTTAAATGGCTGTTTAAAGTTTCATTGTGTGGATATACTACAAATTAATTCCCTAATGATGGACATTTAGTAATATTGCGAGTAGGGTCCTTATATGTTATTTTTGTGCAACTCATCTTTTTAGGATCAATAAAGTCTAGAAGTAAAATTGTAGAAGTAAGAGATTAAGTACATTTTAAATTTTGATTCATGTTTCTAAATTGCCCTTCAGTCTTAAATAAGATGCTCTAGTTTGTTCTTTACTAGTGGTACACGATAGTGTCTGAATTACCATACTCTTTCCAGTGCTAGATATTGTCAGTATTTTTAATGTTCGCTGGTTAGGGGGAAATTCACTCATTAAAACTGTATTTCTTTGTGTAACTTGTTATATGTCCTTTTTGGAAAAATAAAAATTTTCTTTAGTTTTTCTATTGAGATAACAATCTTTGTTTTGCATTGATATTTAGAAACTATTAAGAATTAAATTTACTTTTTGTTATATAGGATGAAAATATTTTTCAAGTTTGTATTTCATATTTGTTTTTTCCCACTGTACAGAATTTTAAAATTTAGTGTATTTATATTTATTACTTAAAAATATTCTTAGTTATTTGGCTACATTCCAAGATTATAAAAATATTCCATCATATTTTTAAGTTACTTTAATCATTTTCTTATGTTTGAATCTTTGATCCATTTGACATTTTTTTAGTGTAAGAAGCAGAGAAGAAAGAGATCTACTTAACCAAACTCACTGACAAATCTATCAGATGTTAAATCATCACATACCTTTGAGCCTGTCGTTTTAGTGACAAATCTATTCTTATACCATTCTTTTAATTATCGTAGTTTTAAATAATATATTTTAATATCTGGTAGACTGATTTCTCTTTTACTCAGAAAGCAGCATGATCTAGAGATTACAACCATGGGCCTTGCAACTTATTTCAGTGTTTGATCTTGGGCAAGTTATTTAACCTTTTTTATGCCTCCCTCAGTTCAATAGGGATAATAAAAGTAAGTATCACATAGGGGTGCTACAAGATCAAAGCAATTGTTGCTCCCGCTTCATTAGCGTTTCCCTCATTACTGCTTTCCCATCAGTATGCAATCATGCTGTTATCTCTCCCATCTTAAAAACACCCTTTTTAATCCCATTTTTTGGCTACCTTTTGTCCCAGTTCTTTGTTCCTTTTGGCAGTAAAATTTGTCTGAAGAATTGGCTGTACTTTGTTTCCAATTCTTCTCTTCACATTCTCTTTCTTAGAAAGTCATCATAGTTAGGGCAAAAGTTTCCACCACTAACTATTCTGAATATCTCTTATCATAGTTACTAGTAACTTCCACATTGCTAAAAACTGTGTAAATCCTTGTCCTTATTTGAAACCTGTTGCTAGCATTTGATGTAGGTCTCTCTTTCTTGGTATACTTTCTTCATTGTTTTGTAGGATATCAGGCCTTGGTTCTCTCTGCCCCATTGGTTGCTTCTCACTTTCCTCCATTCGTTTCTCCTATTCTTACTTAATTTGGAGGGCATCAAAGTTCAGTATTTGACCTTTTATCTTTTCTGTTTACATTGGCTGCATTGGTGATTTCATCTAATCTTGTCTTTAACTACCAAAGTATTCACCCTAGCCCTTTTATCTGAACTTCAAGTTTATATATCTAATTAATGGATTTGGCATCTCCACAGAGCTAATTGTCATCTCAAAGTCAGTATGTTAAAAAGTGACTTCCTGTTTTTTCTCTTTCAAACCTATTTTACCGGCAGTCTTACCATTTTTGTTTGATGGCAGATACATCTTTCTAGTGGCTCAGGTAGAGAAACAGTGGTCATATTTTTCTTAAATTTTCTAGTTGCTTTTGTTTGATATGTAAGAAAGCTGTTGAAAGTTATATATTTAATTGGTAGTAGTAAGCTCAGTATTTTTGTAATCACTCGTTTTTGGTTTTGTATGTATTTCCACATATAAAAGCATTGATATACGAGAATTATTTTGCTCTCTTGGGGTGCCTAGGTGGCTCAGTTGGTTAAGTGTCCAACTCTTGATTTTTGGCTCATGATCTTAGGGTCATGGGATCCAGCCCTGCCAAAGGCTCTGCACTCAGCAGGGAGTCTGCTTATTCATCTCTCTCTGCTCCATCCTCCCCACGTCTTGTCTAATTACAGTTGGTTAGCAGATTCATTTCTTCACGTTAAGCAGTAACTACTTTTGACTTAAATCCTAAACAGCTTTGGAATTAGGGTCCAGTGACTCTTGAATTGCTTGAAATAATATTAATTTTTCCCAGGGCTGTACAACATGAAATTTGTAGTTCCTCGGAGAGTTGCACCACATCTATGAATGGATTGTTGGTTGATACCAATTTCTATAGTACCTATAATTTTATATTTAATTTTAAATGAAATTGAGTGAGAATTACATTGAATTAAAAGAAGCACTTACATTCAGTTTTAGAATGACTTTATTCCTAAGTATATTGTTGTGGAAAGTTACATTGTTTCAAGCTTAATAAAATATAAATCTCTTTAGGAGCAACTTGTGTCGAAAGATAAAATGCTGTTTCATCCAGACTGCTAGCTCTGTTTTCTCAATGATAAAGAACATTCCCCCTCTCCCCTCACCATCTTAAAGGAGAGCCTAAGTTTCAGTGTAAGTAGAACATGTGTGTCTTTTATTGAAACATATTCTCTGGGCTTCTCTGCCCAAATTAGAGTGAATAGTTTTTCATGTGCTTAGGAAAGGGACATTTCAGGAGGACTTGTAAACTTTTCCCATTTTATTTCCTTTTGAATTGTTGTCAGAGGTTTTGAAAATCTTATTAGGAAAAAAGGAAAGTAAGGCTATAATACAGAATGTGAGAAACTAATATATATTAATATGTGGAATGAAGTTTTAATTGTTATGGGGAAGTAAAGGTACATGATGACTACTTGCAACTTCTTGCGGGGTTTAACTCTTTCCTGGATATTACTTAACAAATGTTAACTTAAAATGACTTGGAGTAAAACTTTCCGTTGTTAAGGTAAGGGTTTGAATTCTGTGTTGGATAAAATGATTCTGTGTCAGAAACATGTACTGGCGAGTCGTGCATGTGGTGGTAGTTCTAAACAGGGTGATCATAAGCCTAATTTGCTTGGGAAAGTGCTTTGTATGCCTGTTATCCTGCCTTAAATATCTCTAGCACCCTTGCATTTTTATTATTCCCTTGCATATTATTACAAACTTAGTGGTTTAGTAGAACACAAAATTTTAAACTCAATTCTGTAGGTCAAAAGTCCAACATGGGTCTCATGAGGCTATAATCAGGATGTCAAGAATCTGTCAGAATCTGTTTCCTGTTCATTTAGCTTTTTGGCGAAATTGAGTTCTTTGTGGTTGTAAGACCTAGGTCTCCATTTTCTTGTCCCCTGTAAACCAAGAGCCATTTCCAGTTTGTATAGGGAGCTGTATCTTGGCTCATGATCACTGTCTCCATTTCCAGCCAGCAATAGCAAGTTGAATCCTTCTCATTTGTTTGCTTCTCTCTGACCCTTCTTCTCCTATAGCATCTTTCTGATTCAGGTGATTAGGATGAGCCTACCAGGGTAATCCAAGATAATTTCTCCATTTTGAGGGCCATGACTGTAATCACATCTTGAAAATCCCTTTTGCCATGTAAGGTAACATATTCACAGGTTCTAGGGGTTAAGACATGGACATCTTTGAGGGAGTTGGTGCGTTATTCTGCCTTCCACAGCACCTTTTCACTCTTGGGAGTGACCCTGTTTGGACACAATGATATGGTCATTCAATTTGTAAGTAGCCAGTTGAATTATTCCATATAGGAGTAAAACCCCAAACTCAAGTTTTTGTCTCCCTCACTTAAAAATTTGTCTCATTAGTTCTTTCCTTTTCTGCTTCCTCTCCTGGGTTCTCTTTGACTCCTTTGCAAAGGTCATGAGTTTTTCTGGCTCACTTGATAGAAGTCAACATGGAGAGTATATTTCATTTTTTTTTGCCCTTATTTATGAATAAAGGAGCCACATGTTTTATAGTCTGATGGCTTACATCATTCTTTTAATCTTTGGTCATTGCAGGCTGCATGTCCCTAGTGTTTAGTGACAAGGGAGTAGGTGAATTCTGAGGTTGTGCTGCTGCTTGTGCTGGACATTGTCATTAGACTGTTACTTGGCAAGAAAGAGGAATTAAGACAGGTTTCCCCCTGCCCCCACCTTTAGATTTTGTTTAATATGGAGAAATAGCTGGGCACTGCATTCATTTAAACAGCTGCTGATTTTCTTTTGGAGGAGGTGGGTTATGTTATAGAATCAATTTTACTAGTGCAGCTGTCTTTTAATGAAGTAGATACTTGAATGTTTTTATTCCACATTTTAGAAAATTTTTATTAAACTACATTAATTGAAGAAAATCATTATTTTTTTGTGTGTCTCTAAAGACCAAATTGCCATTTATGTCTACTCTTCAACTTAAATTTGTAGTCTGGAATTTTTCCCAAAGCACTAAATATAATTTGTATTCAAATGGATTAATTTGTTCCTTGGACAATCTAAACAAAGACCAATTTATGATTTTTAATTCTATATCTTGTTTTAATAAGCTAAGTGGATATTTGATACTTGCTGATTTATATATACTTGTGTCCTTAATTTAATAGTGAATCCATCAGAGTTTAGATTTAGCAATTAATGCATAAGATGAAACCAGTGCTACATACCTCTGAAGTTAATTTCTTTCTTTTCAGTTTACAATGCCAGTTTTACACTCCATTTGCTGTCAGTGAAAATGTAGGCGGCAGACACACCACGTATTTATCATCACTAAGTTCACTATATCATACAGGAAAAGTACATTAATATGCCATACAGAAAATCTAACACACATAAACAACCACTTAGCATTTTTAAGAACATATCTGACTTATTGATTAGCTTAAATATCTTTTAGTAGAGTGAGACACCCACATAGAGTGCATATGTTCACTTACTTATCAGAACAAGTGCTTCTTGTGCTGATGAATGAGCACATCTCCTCTTTATGTATCGTGATGAAGATCAGACCTTCAAAAGCTTTCCCCTTTCCATTGGAATCCCTAAATCTTGACACAATTAAATTATTCCCAGGGTTCTTCAGATAAAGTGCACTCTGGAAAACAACTTTTTAAAATCTTATTACACATTTACATTCATGGTTGGTTTTAAGTCTCTTTTCCTGAAATTTGTGCTGTTTTTCTCTGTTCTAGAATGAATGGTGGGTGGGATGGGTTTTGAGAACTTTCCTTAATTTCTGTTTTCCCTATGAACACTGTTCTACAGGCTGCACCCTATAAATCAATCTCAAATTGGATTGTGTATATGTTTTAAAAAAATATGTCCAATACCAGTTAGATTTTTTTCTTCACTGGAATATTTTATTGAAATTGGGAAATACCAAAATATAATATCTAGTTTACATAGACACTGACCTAAACCTGAGAAAACAGTAATAAGAAATAATGTAGTTAATAAAGAAATGGGAGGAGTAATATAACTGATACAAAGCATAAGGAGCAGATGAAAAGTTTTTCTTTTAGTCTTTTATGGGTATTTACATTATATACATTCCAGAATTAAGACATTTTAGAAAAGTATTCTAGCTTTTTTTTTTTTTTTAGTGAGGTAATACAATTAGGAAGTTACATGTTTAAAAGTTCTGTAGTTTCCTCAGATACTTAGTTTTTCCCTCTGGTTTATATCCTCATATTGTCTCTCTAAAATAAAAACAAAAACAGTATTTGAAATTCATGTTTCCTTGCACTGCTTTCTAAGACCCTGTGTGTTTACTAACTTTGGGTAAGGTTTTTGTGAGTGCCCTCTTTTGAATATTGTATCCTTATTTCTTGAGTTATTCCCTCTGGCGTGGAACTATCTAATAAATCCAGTCATTCCATTTTGTTTTATTTTAGTTAATTTCCACAGATATATTTGTACACTTTGTTAAATAGTGTAGAAGTATCTTGAGTCTCTACTGTTTACTATTTCTTTCCCTTCCTTTTGAAGATTTTAAACTGTTACAGTTTCATTGAGAACTGTGAAATCTGTAGCTCTACATATAACCTCATTCTCAAATCTCTATTTCTCATTTTCTCCTGTCTTGAATACTTTGTTTTCCACCACAGTGAATGTCTGGAACTGTAAGCATTATTTTGCCCCTAACCTGTTTGTTTCCAGCCAAATCTAGACATTCTTGACTTCCCTCTCATTACCCTTTAGATTCTTCCTCTCAGACCCAGCAATTATTGGTCTTCTCCCTTACCCATCGTATCTTATTACTCAGTAGTTATAATCATAGTAGTTTTTGCTCCTGCCAGTTTCTTGTTCCTTACCATTCCCCTAACCTGGCCTTAATGCACTCCTCTACAACCTTATTCCTGGAATACTTAAGAGGCTTTTGCTATCCTCAAATCTGTCCCATATATTGTCAGATTAATCTTCCTAAGTAAGGCATTGCTTTTACTCTCACTCTCTTGCTCAGGAACCTTCGGTGGTCTGACTTTGTCTATAGATTGACATTTTGGAGTCTCTAGCCTGCTCTTCAAAGTTCTCTTATAAAGTTGTACTAATTTACCACTAACCTTATCCTCCACTAGTAAGTAACAAAAATTCTCCTATTTCTGTCAAGATGGGTCCGACATACTGAGAATTCCTACATTTGCACATCCTTTCTCATTTCACAGTATTTTCTTCTTCTCCTCTTTTGTACCTTGTGATCTCTCTCCTGTTTTCTTTTTGCTCATCCAAAGCTTACATTTTCCAAACTACAGCACATGTCTTGCCCTCTCTGTGAAATCTTCCTGAACAGTATGGTCTTGTGTGATCTCACCATCTTCTGAACTCCTATTTTGCTTTTTGCTATTTACAGGGTACTTTCTGTTTGGCGTTTTGTACTCTTGTTTTTAGTTGGGTCTAGGCCCCATGTGGATAAGTGGATTTTAAGAGTCAAGAGAGCAGGGACCATGTTCTGTTTCTTTGCATCTAGCTTATGGGCTAAGTACAATTCATTACAAGTCTGAGATGATAAATTGATTTTTGCTCACTTACTAGTTCCACAAATATTAATTTGTGGAATTACCCAAAGTTAAACACTGTTGATAAAGAGTTAAACATAAGAGGTATGAAGCCTGCTTTCATGGACTTTGCATTCTAGAAGGGAGAAATAGTCTACAGCTAATTTAACAGTGCCCACTTAAGTATAATTGAGGAATATGGTTTGCCCACTTTTTTGAGAAGTGAAAAATACAGAAAATTGCTTCCTCCCCCGCCCCGTTGTTACTTGTATGTATAATTTTTCTTATGTTAAAAATAAATTTTAGTAGGGTCTATTATTCTTGAATTCATAGTTTTTCAAGTGGTAAATCTTGTTTTCTTCTAAATGTACATAATACTGATATGCTTTTTATCTAGCTAAATCCAGTAAACAAAATAACAGAATGGGATTCATATATTTTTGATATTAAAACAATTATCAGAAATTTGTATGTCATATGATATATAAACTGATGTGAAATAATTAAGATAATGAAAATATTTTTAAAAGGAAGATTTGCTAAACTCAGAACTATGAGAACTTCTGAATTAATTTTCTAAAGCTTTCTTTTGTAGGAAAATAAAATGAAAACTGAATATATTGTTGGACACATTATTTTAGCTTTAAGTGTTTCTTCCAATGGCTTGAACAATATTGTGTATTTCATAGGTATGATTTTTTGAGATTGTAGTAACCTAGAAAGTTAATGTTAAAAGAATGGCAAAGTATGCACTGACACGAAAAATTATTGTATTTGCAAATGTAAAATCATAATTGACATAAATGTTATAGTTAGGAACATTATGAATGTAAATATGCCTTCTCTATTCTCAGTCCTGTAATGCCATTCTTTGTCCAGTGGGAGATGAGGAGTGATGTTGAGACTGCTGTTTAACCTATTATAACAGCTTTAAAAAAATTAAATAGCGTTGATGTAAATATGAGGAGGGAAAAGAGTATTTATCTCCATTAAGTGACATAAAAGCCATGGTAAGAATAACAGGCGGGTGGGTGTGCATTAAGCAGTGAAATCCCTAAATTCAGATGCTAATTATAAGCACAAGGACAATTGCCTCCCACATATTAACTGTTGTATATTTTCTTTAGTCTAAGTGTAATTCAGAGTTTGTGAAGTGGCTTTTAGTTTTTCACTTCCCCTTAACATATATGTTTAAAACAAAAAACAAAAACTACAGTAAAAACACTTCTCCTGGACGGTGATTTTGACAGATATAGATGGAATATTAAACCAAGTGCTACAAAGATAATTCACATGATTGCTCTTGTATGGTCTTTATTGAGTGTCTTACCTGCTTCTCACTATTAAAAAGCAAATATTTAGTAGTAAAGTTAGAGTTATTGAGGTATATTTGGGCGCAATTTACTTACTGTGGTATACCGAGGACTAATTTAAGGCTCAGATTGTGAAAGGATATATTAGTACTGGCATTAAGAGTATATTTGTTTAGATTATTATGATTTTTTTAACTTCTTTTGATTATTGTCTCTGGCATCTTGTCTTAAAAGTACAATACTGCTTTTTCCATTACCTGAGGAAAAGAAATTTCCTCTGCATTTTCTACAGTACCTTTTAATGGTGGTTTTATATGTTCATCAGTTGTTGAAAGGGTCCATAGTATGGAAACCCTGTTCTTAGAAGGTAGATAGCTTTTAATTGTAGAAGGGAAAGTGTTAGAGTCTTAAATTATTTTTAAAACTTTGTTTTTAGAAATAGAAATAGAAATACAAAAGACCTTTTTTGTAATTTTGCCACTTTTTTATTCTTAGGTATGCTTTTTATTTAGCTTTTAGTAACTTGTAATTTAAGATCACAGTTATTAGGTGTATTTCTGCATTTTATATATCGCTCCCAGATGCTTCAGTATTAGTTTTTATCACTGCATATTTTATGAAATGTCAGCCTTCTGTTGGCTGTTCACACAGCATTGTTAGTGATCAAAGACACAACATAAAGGAGAAGAATCTAAACAGTTGGCTTATTTTTGTCCTTCATTGTGACAAAAATACTATAAAATTACTTTATTATAAAAAGTCAAATAGAGGCAAAATCTAACATGCAGTAAAAGGATAAATTTCTTTGCTTTTTAAAAAGTGAAATAAAATCTTAAGATATTTAATATCAAGAAAACCAGCCATAAAGAGATATAATTTCTGAGTTTACAAAGTGTTTTTGGTAAGGAATGAGGCTAATATGTTGTATGTAATGTTGTCATATTCTACTGACAGTGCTATGCCTAGAAAAAGCCACATAGTTTTTGTCAACATAAGAGGCTACTCAGCTTAAACTTTTAATTTTGTTACTCAACATACATTTAGAAAAGTAGGTATTAGTTTTAGTGTGTGCATTGTTTAAGTTGTATGTTATCTGGTTTATTATTTTTCTTGAGTTGACTTACTATGTAGTTTAAAACTTTATTCCATAGATTTAAAAATCCTTTTTTTCTCTAGGTCAATGATTTCAATATCAAGATAAAAGTATAGAATGGAAAGAAATTCTCAAAACCTGAAAGAAAATCTGTAAGAATAAAATCTTGAATGATTTTGATCAGCTGTTGTGTATGCCCACCACAGCAGTTGGTTCAATCAATTTTATGTTTTGGGATGGTTTTATTAAAATGAGCTGCTGCTTTCAGTAAATCATTGAGAAAGATGCTGGCTTTTATACATGTCTTTTTTTGGTGGAGGCAGGGCAATAATAGTTTCTCTTTGCAGCCTTATAAGTCAGTGAAGTTGGAGAAAATTCCTGATCACCACAGAAGGCAGTATGTTTCTGTGCCATTGGTCTGGGCATTTGGAAGTAGAAGTAGAATGAGGATTTAGACTAAAAAGTGATTTTTTTTTTTAACATGTACTTTTATGGTGGTTGGCAGGAAACTGCTATTTCTAAAGTAAAATAATTGTCAGCAGCTAATAATGGTTTTAGTATCTTCTTTTATTGCACATTATTATTTTTATAAATGAACGAAAGATGGTTTTTGTGTGGGAGAATTAGACTTTTGAAAAGCAGCTTAAAAGACATAGCTATGAATACTTGTAACTTAGGGGCCTCATCTTTTTGTCCTGAGGTGCTTAAAACCCCCACTCGAAGTATGGTCCATAGTTCAACAACAGTGGTTACCTGAGAGCTTGTTAGAAATGCAGAATATTGGGCCCAGCCCCATAGTAGGCCCAGCCTACTAAATCACCATCTGCATTTTTATCAAATTCCATTTGTATGCCCATTAAAATTTGAGAACATCTATAATACTTCTGAGTCAAAACCTCTCATTTGCTCAGTGTGTGTATCTTTTAATTGTGGGATACTGATGATGGAGTTGGGCATCTGCAGTTGGAGAGTCGAAGGAGGCAGTGTAAGCTCACTTCAGAATTGTAGTTGGGACCCTGAAGAAGGAAAGTATTTAATCTAGAACTCAGAGGGATTTGATCTGTAAGTAATTGCAGTTAGAATCAGTCACTACTTTGTATCAGGCATGGGAAGCTTCACAATACCCTGCTGATATTAAGCTGGTGGTTTCTTTTGGTTTTTAAGTGTCTTTATCAAATTCCAGATATTCTGATGTTTTCTCCCGATAACAGTGTAGTAGTCAGCATTTTCAAAGTGTTGTATTTTGTATTGTATTCTTTTCCCTAGGAGTTTTTTCCCTAGGAGATTCTCCGAGTAGAAAGAGCCCACGGTCAATTTTGGAAAGCACTGTATACTTTCTTCTTTTCTAGGAGAATCACAATATACATTGATTTATGTTTAAATATCTGAGGGATGCCTGGGTGGCTCAGTCAGCTAAGCATCTGCCTTCTTCTGCTCAGACTCACATTGGGCTCCTTGCTCAGTGGGGAGCCTGCCTCCCCCTCTGCCCACTGCTTCCCCTGCTTGTGTGTTCTCTCTCTGACAAATAACTAAATAAAATCTTTAAAAATAAAAATAATATCTGAGAACCTGGTGTAGCTTAATTCAGTTTAGCATTTTTCCAAATTAACTTGACCAAAGCATGCCCACCCCTCCCTTTTTTAAAGGCAATCATTATTATCTTTTTCATGAGTATGTGCAAACTGACTTCTTTCCATTAATCTTTTTTTCTTTTTCCATGTTTTTATTTAAACTCTAATTAGTTAACCTACAGTGCAGTGTTGGTTTCAGGGGTAGAATCCAATGATTTATCAGTTATATACAACACCCAGTGCTTATCATATCAAGTGCCCTCTTTAATACCCATCACTCATCTAACCCATCCCCTACCCCCTTCCCTCCATCAACCCTCATTTTGTCTATATCCTTAAGAGTCTCTTACAGTTTGTTTTCCTCTCTTTTCTTTTTTCCCCCCTCCTATGTGTTCATCTATTTTGTTTCTTAAAGTCCACATATGAGTGAAATCATAGGGTATTTGTCTTTCTCTGACTGACTTATTTTGCTTAGCATAATATACCTTAGCTCCATCCAAGTTGCTGCGAATAGCAAAAGCCCATCCTTTTTGATGGCTGAGTAATATTCCATTATGTAGAGACCATATCTTCCTTATCCATTCATCAGTCAGTGGACATTTAGGTTCTTTCAGTAGTTTGGCTATTGTTGATAATGCTGCTATAAACCCTGGGGTGCATGTGCCCCTTTGAATCTGTGTTTTTTGTATCCTTTGGGTAACTACTTAGTAGTACAATTGCTGGATCACTTTTTGAGGAGACTCCATACTGTTTTCCAGAGAGGCTGCACCAGTTTGCATTCCCACCAACAGTGTAAGAGGGTTCCCCTTTCTCTGCATCCTCGCTAACATCTGTTGTTTTCTGTGTTGTTGATTTTAGTCATTTTGACAGTTGTGAGGTGGTATCTCATTTGGTTTTGCTTGTATTTCTCTGATCGTGAGTCATGTTGAGCATCTTTTCCATTTTCTGTTAGCCATCTGGATGTCTTCTTTGGAAAAGTGTTTATCCATGTCTTCTGTCCATTTCTTAACTGGATTATTTGTTTTCTGGGTGTTGAGTCTGATAAGTTCTTTACAGATTTTGGATACAAACCCTTTATCAGATAAGCTGTTTGCAAATATCTTTTCCCATTCCATAGACTGCCTTTTAGTTTTTTGATTATTTCCTTTGCTGTACAGAAGTTTTTATCTTGATGAAGTCCCAATAGTTCATTTTTGCTTTTGTTTCTCTTGTCTCTGATGATGTGTCTAGTAAGATATTGCTGTGAGGTCATAGAAGTTGCTGCCTATGTTCTGTAGGATTTCGATGGTCAGATGAGAGTCTGATATTTAGGTCTTTGATCCATTTTCAATTTATTTTTGTGTGTGGTATAAGAAAATGGCCATTTCATTCTTCCGCATGGTGCTTTCCAGTTTTTCCAACACATTTATTGAAGATACTGTCTTTTGTCCATTTGATATTCTTTCATGCTCCTTTGAAGATTAGTTGACCATGTAGTTGTGGGTCCATTTTTGGATTTTCTCTTCTGTTCTGTTGATCTCTGTGTCTGTTTTTGTGCCAGTACCATACTGTCTTGATGGCTTTATAATATAAACTTTGTAATATAGCTTGAAATTCAGAATCGTGAATTTCAGTTTTTTTTTTTTCTTTTTTAGGATTCCTATGGCTATTTGGGGTCTTTTTTGGTTCCATACATATTTTAGGATTGTTTGTTCCAGCTTTGTGAAAAATACTGGTGATATTTTAATAGGAATTGAATTTAATGTGTAGATTGCTTTGGGTAGTGGAGACATCTTAATGTTTTTTTCTTCCAATCCATGAATATGGAATGCTTTTCCAGTTCTTAGTGTCCTCTTCAGTTTTTTTCGTAAGTGTTGTATAATTTTCAGAGTAGAGATCTTTTACCTCTTTGGTTAGGTTTATTCCTAGGTATTTTATTGTTTTTGGTGCAATTGCAAGGGCATCGATTCCTTGATTTCTTTTTCTGCTGCTTTGTTATTGGTGTATAGGAATGCCACAGGTGGCTGTGTGTCGACTTTATATCTTGTGCCTTTGCTGAATTCATGTATTAGTTCTAGCATTTTTTTTAAAGATTTTATTTATTTATTTGATAGAAAGCAGAGAGATCACAAGTAGGCAAAGTGGCAGGCAGAGAGAGAGGGAAGCAGGCTCCCTGCTGAGCAGAGAGCCTGATGTGGGGCTCGATCCCAGGACCTTGAGATCATGACCTGAGCCGAAGGCAGAGGCTTTAACCCACTGAGCCACCCAGGCGCCCCAGTTCTAGCAATTTTTTGGTGGAAGTGGAGTCTTTTGGGTTTTCTACATACAGTATCATGTCACCTGCAAAGAAGGAAAGTTTGACTTATTCCTTGATGATCTGGATGCCTTTTATTTTTGTTGTTGTTGTTGTTGTTGTCTGATTGCCGAGGCTAAGACTTTCATTGCTATTTGTTAAGTAGTAATGGTAAGACTGGATGTACTTGTCTTGTTCTTGACTGTAAGGGAAAGGCTCTCAGTTTTTCCCCACTGAGGATGATATTAGCTGTGGGTCTTTAATATATGCCCTTTATGATGTTGAGGTATGTTCCATCTAGCCCTCCTTTTTGAAGATTTTGTCAAGAATGGATGCTGCTTTTGTCAAATGCTTTTTCTGCATCTGTTGAGAGGATCTTATTCTTTTATTAGTGTGGTGTGTTGCATTGATCCATTAGTGAATATTGAACCACCCTTGCAGCCCAGGAATAAATCCCACTTGATCATGGCGAATAATTCTTTTAATGAATTTAAATTGAATTTTATTTGCGTGTAGCTTGTTGAGAATTTTTGCATTGATGTTCATCAGGGATACTGGCCTGTAATTTTTTAGTAGGTTCTTTGTCTGGTTTGGAATCAAGGTAATGCTAGTCTTGTAGAGAGAGTTTGGAAGTTATCCTTCCATTTCTACTTTTTTTTTGTTTTTTTAAAGATTTATTTATTTATTTGTTTGAGAGACAGAGAAAGTGAGAGAGAGCATGAGAGGAGAGAAGGTTAGAGGAAGAAGCAGACTCCCCGTGGAGCTGGGAGCCCGATGTGGGACTCGATCCCGGAACTCAAGGATCATGACCTGAGCCGAAGACAGCCGCTCAACCAACTGAGCCACCCAGGTGCCCCCATTTCTACTTTTTGAAACAGTTTGAGAAGAATAGGTATTAACTCTTCTTTAAGTGTCTGGTAGAATTCCTCTGGGAAGCCATCTGGCCCTGGACTTTTGTTTATTGGGAGATTAGTGTTTCAATTTCTTTGCTGGTTATGGATCTGTTCAAATTTTCTATTCCTGTTTCAATTTTGGTAGTTTGTATATTTCTAGGAATTTGTCCTTTTCTTCCAGATTGCCCAGATTGTTGGCATATAATTTTTCATAATACTCTCTTATTTGTATTTGTGGTGCTGGTTGTGATCTCTCCCTTTTCATTCATGACTTTTTTTTTTTTTTAATTTGGGTCCTTTCTCTCTTCTTTTTGATGAGTCTGGCTGGAGGTTTATCAATTTTTTTAATTCTTTCAAAGAACTAGTTCTTCATTTCATTGATCTGTCTACTTTTTTGTTTTGTTTTTATTGTTGTTTTTGTTCTTTATCATTTATTTCTGCTGTAATCTTTATTATTTCCCTTCTTCTGCTGGCTTTAGGCTTTATTTGATGTTCCTTTTCTAGCTCCTATAGGTGTAAGAGTAGGTTGGGTTTTTTGAGACTTTTCTTGCTTCTTGAAGTAATCCGGTATTGCAATATACTTTCCTCTTAGGACTGCCTTTGCTGCATCCTGAAGGTTTTGGAGTGTTATGTTTTCATTTTCATTTGCTTTCATGCACTTTTTAATTTCATCTTTAATTTCCTCATTAACCCATTCATTCATTCCTTTTTTTTTTTTTAACCCATTCATTCTTTAGTAGGATGTTTTTTAACCTTCATGTATTTGTGGTGTTTCCAAGTTTTTTCTTGTGGTTGACTTCAAGTTTCATAGCATGGTGGTCTGAAAATATGTATGATCTCAGTCTTTATGTACTTGTTGAGGGTTGATTTATGACCTAGTGCGTGATCTGTTTTGGAGAATGTTCCATGTGCACTTGAAAAGAATGTGTATTTTGCTGCTTTAGGATGAAATGTTCTTAATATATTTGTTAAGTCCATCTGGTACAGTGTGTCATTCAAATCCATTGTTTCCCTATTGATTTTCCACTTAGATGATCTGTCCATTTTAGTGAGTGGGAAGTTAAAGTCCCCTACTAT
Source organism: Nasua narica (assembly GCA_028533885.1). Taxonomy (NCBI): domain Eukaryota; kingdom Metazoa; phylum Chordata; class Mammalia; order Carnivora; family Procyonidae; genus Nasua; species Nasua narica. The sequence continues at coordinate 75,194,463 of CM052799.1, forward strand.
TGTGTATGTTTGTTATTAATTGATTTATATATGGGGTGGTCCCAAGTTGGCATAAATATTTAATTGTTAGATCTTCTGGATGGGTAGATCCCTTAATTATGATTTAATGCCCCTCTTCAGCTCTTGTTATAGTTTTTGGTTTAAAATCTAGTTCATCCAATATAAGTATGACTACTCTAGCTTTCTTTTGGCATCCATTATGCCCTCATTTTCAATCTGCAGATGTCTTTAGGTCTAAAATGGGTCTCCTGTAGACAGCATATAAGTGGTTCTTTATCTTTCAATAGTCACTCTGAACATAAATGAACTAAATGCTCCAATCAAAAGACACAGGGTATCAGAACAGATTAAAAAAAAAAAAAGGCCCACTTATATACTGTCTACAGGAGACCCATTTTAGACCTAAAGACATCTGCAGATAGAAAATGAGGCATAATGGATGCCAAATGCTGATGTTGACTGGAAGGAAGACTGGAACTGGAATATCAGTAGTGTAACCCATTATAGAAAAAACTGTACCAAGGGCACCTGGGTGGCTCAGTCAGTTTAGTGTCTGCCTTCAGCCCAGGTCAATATCCCAGGATCCTGGGATTGAGCTCTGTGTCAGGATGGAGTCTGCTTCCGTGCCCAGTGGGAGTCTGCTTCTCCTTCTCCCTCTGCCCCTCACCCTGTTTGTGTTCTCAGTCTCTCACTCTCTCTCTCAAATAAGTAAAATCTTTAAAAAAAATTGTGTCAGGTAAGAATCATTAATAGACGCTAAATCTAGGTGGAAATTTTTATGAGGAGCAGGATACTTGCATGATCTTAAACTGTTTCCCCACAGACTGCTTATTAGTTGCAAGAGAAAAAACCCTGTAACTCTAGAGTGGAGAAATCTGACAACATGCTGACCGAATGATAAAAATTAACATCACCAACCAAAGGATAAAAAATAACATCACCAATGTGCCTTCAGATGTGACAGCCTGAGATGGACATAACCACATCTATGCATTATTCTGAGTGGAATATATAACTTGAATCTAAAAATGAGGAAATAGCAGGCAATCCCAAATAAAGAGTGATAGATAGATGGACAGACAGACAAATGAAAGATCATATTGTTAAAAAATGTCAATGTCATAAAAGACAAAGGCTGTGGAATCACTTCAGATTTAAAGAAGCGTAAAGATACATGATAACTGATGCAATAACTGATTCTAGACAGGATTCTTACTGAAGGGGGAAAATGCTGTAAGAAATTATTGGGTCATCTGATAAATGTAGAATATGAATGATAGGTTAAAGTATTCTCTATCTTAATTTTAAAAATACAGTATGTAATACATATACAAAATATGTGTTAATTGACTATGTTACTACTAAGGCTCTGGTCAAAAGTGGGCTATTATTTGTTTCAACATGGACAGGACTAGAAGAGATTATGCGGAGTGAAATAAGTCAAGTGGAGAGAGTCAATTATCTTATGGTCTCACTTACGTGTGGAGTATAAAGAAAATCATGGAGGGCATCGTGAGCAGGAAGGGAAGGGCGAATGGGGGGAAATCGGAAGGGGTGATGAACCAGGAGAGACTGTGGACTCTGAGCAACAAACTGAGGGTTTTGGAGGGGAGGGGATGGGGGGGTCGGGCGAGCCTGGTGGTGGGAATTGAGAAGGGCACGTATTGCATGGAGCACTGGGTGTGGTGCATGAACAATCAATCTTGTAACACTGAAAAATTAAACCTATTTGGGGAGAAAAAAAAGTGGGCTATTAGTCATTAAGTTTCGGGGGGAATCAAAATTAGTGTGTGGATTTTTGACTGTGTAGGATGTTGGTGCCCTTAATCCCTGCATTGTTCCAGGGTCAGCTATGTTTATTCATTCAATCATTGATCATTGGTATGAGTTCATGAATAGCTCTTCTTTTCAGTGCTTTATAATTCATTACTAAATTATAAATTT